>BSBM01000033.1:13202500-13802500 GCA_027924585.1 Larix kaempferi
AATTCCCTTCACCCACATCTGTGAGTGGAAAAGGCGCTCCTCTACCTCCGACTCTTCAGGCTCCTCTGGATGAATCTGTGTGGTGGCAACAACGGCACTGGGTTCTGCATCAATGATTTGATTCCCTTTTCGCGCGACTGTGAAATTAGGTTCCGAGTCAGAATCGGAACTGGGATCTGATTCTGAAGCTTTGATCTCAACCACTAATGATTGTTTTGAGCGACAATCATTAGTGTTATGCCAGGGGATTTTGTGGAACTCGCACCACTTCCCGGTGTCCTTCTTTGTCTTTTCTTTACCCTTCTTCGCCTGTGGTTGGGACTGGTTGTCCTTTTCCTGCCCCATGTTCTGCGAGCCAGAGTTTCCCTTGCCCTGCTTCTACGCAAGTCCGAAGTCATGCTTGTTCTTTTGCTGAAATTTCTGCTCAATTTTGACAGCATATCGATAGGTGGATCTAACTGAAGAGATTTCCAGGAAATCCATCTCTGTTCGGATGTACCGGTGTAGGCCACTGCGATATTTCAGTACTAGGTGCCGCTCGGAGTCCTTGATACCTAGCTTTGTGCGCAAGGTATGAAATTTGTTGGTGTACTCCGACACCGTTTGGTCCCTCTCTTGATGCAGAATGGTCCATTTTGTGTATTGGTCATCATAGTTTCCAACAGTGTAATATTGTTCCTTGATGGCATCTATAAATGAGGCCCAAGTGGGATTGGAATATTCAAACAATACAGACTCGTCTGATGAGTTTTGCTCACAATAAGTTTCCCACCAATTTTTGACATGGGGGACGGCCTTGAGGAGTGCAAAGACGATCTTTTCCCTGTCGGAAAAATTGTGGACAGAGAAATACCCTTCTAGTATATTCAACCATTTGTCTAAGGCATCGGCATCGATTTGGCCTTCAAATAAAGGAATATCAAAACTAACTTGTACCTTGAAGGGAATCGTATCTCCGAAATGGCTGCTCGTTGAGGGTGCATTTGCCACTGTTGGCATGCGTTGAAGGATCTGGGCGAAATTATCCATCATCTCGTTCCTTTGTTGCGCGAGGGCTTCCTCGAGCAACAACTTGATAGGATCTACTTCTCCGTCGTCTCTCTTTTCTTCCGCCATGGGAGGCCGTTTGGGGCAGCGAGAGTGGTCTTCTCCAAGTGAAACTAGTTCGAGACCCAACTCTCTGTATCCTGACCTCGTCGGGGACATGCACCGAGAAACAATCAAAGAGCAGACCGCTCTGATACCACTAATCCGGATTTATGTGGGAACGAAACAAAAGATAGCATATACAGAATCATATACAGAGATATATTGCAAATAACACAGTGATACAGTAAACACATATTCTATTAAATAGCGGAAATAGAACAGACTATAAAATACAATAGCTAGAATGGTGGTAGCTATCTCTGAGAAGAGATGTGGCCGCTATGCTCATTCATGCCAAGATGAATACAAAGAGAGGCCGAAAGGGCCTATTTATCATAAGCATGAGGGAAAGAATCCCAAACATCCAAAAACCTAACCCTAGAAGATGAACCGTCATAAAGTTTGTAGCCCCAAGGTGGTTAGTTGAACAGTCAACTTCCCGGGGTCATAACTTTTGCATACGATCTCCATTTGGGGCGCTCGGTAGCCCGTTGGAAAGGTCTACCCGAGATTTACAACTTTCGACTGGGCCCAAATGATGCTATTGGCATCCATTTGGTCCCCCAAATCACCAAAAAATGTCGTTTAGGGCCTCAAAATGGCTCCGGAAGTTTAGGACCCGAAAAACTGCTAAAAATAGTAATTTACCAAAATTGCCAGAAGACTGTTTCGAGCCAGTTGGAAGAGGTGGGCCGCCACCGATATCCACCTGGATCAGATGATGCTGATGACGTGGATGATGATGATGACGAGGATGATGATGATGATGATCATATTCGTCATCATCAGCATCATCATCTTCATCTTCGTACTCATCTTCATCATCATCCATCATCTTCATCATCATCATCATCATCATCTTCGTCATCATCATCATTATCAATGATGATGAAGAAGATGATGATGATGTTGACGATGATGATGACGATTGAAAATGATGATGATGACGAAGAAGATGATTATGATGATGATGATGATGACAATGATGATGATGATGATGATGATGATGACAATGATGATGATGATGAGGAACATGGTTATGGCGACGATGATGATGATGAGCAAGTGGGTGATGATGATGATGATGATCATATTCGTCATCTCAGCATCATCATCATCATCTTCATCTCCGTACTCATGTGCATCATCATCCATCATCTTCATCATAATCATCATCGATAATGATGATGATGATGATGTCATCATTGATAATGATGATGATGACGAAGATGATGATCATGATGATCATGATGACGAATATTATGGATGATGATGAAGATGATGATGATGGCGTTGATGATGATGATGACGATGATGATGATGTTGATGATGAAGATGATGGCCAATATGATGATGATGATGAGGATGGGGATGATGACGAGGAAGTGGGTGATAACGATGATGATGATGGTGGAGATGATGATGATGATGACGTGGATGATGATGATGACAAGGATGAGGATGATGAGGATGATGATGACGAAGATGATTATGATGATGATGATGAGGATGAGGATGATGAGGATGAGGATGAGGATGATGAGGATGATGAGGATGATGAGGATGATCATATTCGTCATCATCAGCATCATCATCTTCATCTTCATACTCATCATCATCATCATCATCATCATCATCATCATCTTCATCATCATCATCATCATCATCATCATCATCATCACTTCTTCATCATCATCATCATTATCAATGATGATGATGAAGAAGAAGATGATGATGATGAAGATGATGAAGAAGATGATGGATGATGATGATGTCGATGATGACGATGTTGATGATGAAGATGATGATGAAGATGATGATGAAGATGATGACCAAGATGATGATGAGGAGGAGGAGGAGGATGAGGATGATGATGAGGAAGTGTGTTATAACGATGATGATGATGATGGAGATGATCATGATGACAAGGATGATGACGATGACGAGGATGATGAGGATGAGGATGATGATGATGATGCTGACGATGACGAAGATGATTATGATGATGATGAGGAGGAGGAGGAGGAGGCTCCTTGTAGAGGGATAGTGTCATGGATTCTATGTGTTATAGATGATGCGTGAGGTCTAGAATTTTCAATTAAGGCCTAGGTGGAATTCAATTGAGCTCAATATGCTTCAATAAGATCTCGAGCAACCTGTTTTCATTCTTCAATGATGTTCAATGCTTTTCAACATATCCACGGTCTTGCATCGTAGGCTGAGGATGCATTCATGGCATTTGATCTTTAAAAAATATTTGTTTTGTCAAAATGGAATTCAAATTGCCTCTTTGATGAATCCTGCTCTACAAGACTTCATTTATTGCATGAATGTCACAGACTCACGGAAACTCTAAACAACACTTAATGGCATGCAACTATAACCACAAACCAAGCAGAGGTTGATTTTATGCATTGATATAGAGAGGTGGCAGTAGGCACACAATATGGAGAAACAATGAGTTAGAAAAAACATTTGGACCAAAGTACCACAATGCTTATTAATAAAATTTAAAAAAACAATTTTTGGCTCAGGAATTGTGGTTTATCACCACGTTTCTCTTCGACACTCACCATCAAAATACGTATAAAAATAACATGTCTTTACATCCTCTTCCATCTAAATCCTCATCGCATAGTCATAAATAAGGATTATTATGCATGCAAATCCTCACCTTACAATGTCAATTGGGTCAAGGCACATAGACAACCATAAATTATCAAATGTGTCTAAGAGTAAGCCCTTCCAATAAAAATTAAGACCCACCCTTCAAACTTCATCACCGAGTCCAATTTATGTAAATATTTTCGAAGTGGGGGAAGGTTTGTCATTAAATGGTGTAAACATTGGGGAATAAATGGTGTAAACGTTATACAGGGGCGCATGCGTGGGTTTGGGCACGTGTACCCTCCTGACGTGTACGCGCGAAAAACACACGTGCGCTCGTTTAAGCACGCGTGCGCGGCCCTGTTATTATTTTTTTAAAACAAAGTTCTCTGTTTCCCGGGAATTCTACCAAAAACACGAGTTTCGCTTCTTCCGAGAGTTTCAAGCTCTCACGGGTTTCTTATTGGCTCACACTCATTGATATTATGGACACTCTTTGATCTATTGGACACAAAATCACCCTTGGAATCTATCAAACATCTTCAGTGGTCTTGGAATCTAGTGGATTCATTCAAGCTACCAGTTTCCATTGCAAGTGGAGATCATTTCTATAGAGGTATGGTGAATTGTAAATAGGTCTTTTCATTTACAATATTTGAGATGAGCCCATGCCTTTTTGTTTTTATCATATGCCCACAACAATATCCATGCATAGACAACAATGAATTTGACAAGAATATTTCCCAAGTTCACATCTAAAAAACCTCATATGAACACTAGACAAGATGAAGTATGCAACCTCCTCATTGTGTAATTAGTTCCCAAGTTAATTTTTTTCTTTTCACCTCATATTATGCTAGCAAAAAAAACCACACACTCACTAAACATAACTAAAAATATCACTTCAAATCATCCACAAAACCTCAACTCTCTCATCTCTTATTCAATACCATTGTATGGAATGAGGATATCTGTAAGTATATGCACATTTCATTTCTCTATGAATCCAAATATGATAATATTCATCCATATTTACCATCCTTACAATATCCCCTCACCTTTAATAATGATTTTTTTCCAAAAACCAAGACTTTCCCACTTCATGCTCGATTCAACATGATGATTGTTGGTATAGTCCCTAGTTCCCCACTCTCCAACACCTCCCCACCCTAGATATTGCACATTGAAAGGTCAAATTATATTCCCCCTAATCACCCTTCCCAATACCATGATCCTTGTTAGAAACCTTTGCATCCTCCTTAAGGTTTTCCACAAAACAAGGTATACATTCATTCTATTGTGATGCATTGTTGAATTCAACCATGGGTATTTTAAACTCAAAATCACATTCTATCATCTCAAGGTTTATAGCTCTAAGGAAATAGTTTGTTGTTGTTTCTTCAACTCCTTAATGTGTTATATAACCTAGTAATTTACGATGGTAAAGGACATTGCCTCAAATGGAAGGATATACCATTCCAGGGAGAAAGCAAAAAATGCAACTAATTAAGGTTACCTTATTTGATGTAGAAAAACTATCAAACTATTCCCAAGGCATCTCTAGCCATCTCTGTTGTAGGGTGTTACTACCATAATTTTTATGAATTCATGGCTAGGAAAGACACTAGTTTCTCCTCTCTACACTTGACCAACCATCATCTATATTGATTGGAATTGTAAGGGATAATGATGTTTATTCGAACACAAATAAACCAACATAGTATGTAGTTATATATGTTAATTTGTAAAGTGGTAAGCTATGTTGGAATGTGTCAAGTTCATTGTATAATGGCACTAATATCTTATTTGTTGTTTCTTTTGCAGGGGTAGGCCTGATAGTTGTGTTAAAGAGACTTTTGGAGATGGGAAACTCACGAAACGCAAAAAAAAAAAAATAGAAGGAATCTGCCCATTGAAAAGGTCAATGACTTAAGAGAAAAGGCCAGGTTGGGAATGGAAAGATTGAGACATGGTCCTATCATTGCCCTGGATCATGCCATTGATCCTAACACAGTTGTTGACACGACAACCTCTTGTTCAGAACCACAGGTAAAGCGGTCGCGTCCAACGAATCCAACTCAAATTCCAACATCAACACAATCTCCAACCAACAATCCATCAACGAGTCATTCTGAAGTTCCTCACGACACAAGAATTTTGGGAGATGCTGCATGTGTAGAGATGGACATACAAGCCTTGCTTAATTTGCAATCTCCCCAAGAAGACCACAACCCTGTCGACCACACTCCCATTATGGCCCAATCTATGAACGAAGCACCACAACAAACAAGCTTGAGTATTCATGTCTCATGTCCACCCTCCCTACCTTGACTGTCCAGTGCAAGAAGAAGAACTCCTAGACATATTCATGTGGATGAGAGTGCTATGTCGAGGCTTGAAGGAAAGTTTCCAAAACGCACTATCGAATGGCAATGCAACAAAATTGTCAAAGAATATTTTGAATCCAAAGGTGATGCAGGTAAATGTCAATTATTGCTATGTTTGTTCAAGTCACGTTCTTTAGCTGTTGTCAGGAGAATTTTGGGCATAAAGATGGTTAAAAGTTCAGAGGCCAACAGTCATATTGTTAGAAATCTTCAATCTGCATTTAATGCGATTGGGAAGACGTCTCATACAAAAGATCTTTGTGCGGCTCGTCGTGTTTTAGCGGAATCAGTTGTAAGCAAGTCCACAAGACAACGTCACCTGCTATCACACACTTCTCACATACTCAAATTAAATAGAAAATCTATTAAAAAGTACTTTGTTATAAGAGAAAATATTGACACTCCGGGTGGAAACGATTGTTGGGCTTTCGTTGGTAGGTTTCCTCGTGCAGATAGGAAGCTAATTGATGTTGTTAAGGAATTAGTACAAAATTTTTGGCATGATCATACTAGACCTTCATCAAACCAAAGAGACGTGCTAAAACTGAGAAAAGGTTCTACTGAACGTGAGCCCCATGTTAAACACTTCCTTGACACCACACAAACTGAACTCTATGAGAGATTCAGGAACAAGCACACACAATTGAACCTGGGCCAAAGGTCCTTTGAGAAATGCAAACCATGGTACGTTCGTATATGCATTGATCAGAACACTTGTTGTTGTAGATACCACGTAGAATATGAATATTATTATGACACATATAAACATATATTTTTTGATTTGCATACTAACATTGTGCAGGGCTGCAATGAATCCATACTACCACCGAATGCATCAAGAGACTTTATACACAACATCATGTGTCCAAGGCCCGAAGGACAAAAGTATTATGAAAAATTGTGTCTATATGGGACATGTTCTATGTGCAGTAGGTTTTCTCTTTTGAACCGTTGCATTCATGAAAGAAAGGACACGTAATTTGGCATGATGGGTGTGGAGATGTAGAGTTTCAAGTATGTGACCTATCAATTAGACAGTGTCAGAGAAAGTAAAAAGATTGCATTGGTAAAGTCACAGGTACAAATGAATATTGCATATTTTTCATATTACACGTTCAATTTATGGAATATACATTTTTTTAAAGGCCACATTATAATATTTCCCTTGTTTCCATGGTAACAAGTACCGGTATGTGACTTCTTGATGGAATTCTACGAGAAAACCGAGCAGTATGTTCAACATGTGCATGTAGCGCGATGGCAAGATGAGCAGTACAGAAAATGCAGGGACACATTTCCCGTTGGAACCATAGTGTCAATTGTGGATTTTGCATAAAATTACACCCTTTAGCCACAAAATGAAATCCAGAGTCAATACTACCATTCAGACCAAGTCAGCATCAAGGTACATATTATGTATAGGCATGGTCCAGAGAGCAGCAATGACAAGAGGATAATACTGAAGGATACAAAATTTTACATAAGTGATGATAGAACCCATGATCTTCATTATGTGCAACATTTTTTTCGAATTTTCTATGATCAGTTGAAGGAGAGAGATATACAGATGGATCAGCATTGGATATGGTCGGATGGTTGTGTGGGCCAGTTCAAAAATGCCCGAGTATTCCAATGGATGAGTACTTTGCATAAGACTTATAATGTGCCGCATATCTGGAACTATTTTGAGACCGGGCATGGCAAAGGCGAGCATGATGGGGCCAGTGCATGCATCAAGACTGCACTACGAAGGGAAGAGATGAGGTTTGACAAGGAACCTCATATTTGAGATGCACGGTCCACAGTTCAATGGTATCCACAACAATGTCAGAACGAGCAAGAGATCAACAAACATCATCAGTGGCAGGACATGTGGCGAGAAATTTTTGGCTAGTGGTTGACATAGATTGATTGCGTTCCTATAGTTGTGGCACAGTACAAGGAACACGTGGATTTCATTCAGTTCGAAAATCAAACAACCACTTATTTGAAATATGGACGTGAAAGCTTGCATGATTTTGCAGCCCTTGCAACAGTGGTGAATGGGATGAATGCGAATGCATGGACTGGGTTGATGAATGGGATCATGTGTCACTTTCAGTAGACCAATGTGCAATTGTTGAAACAACCCAGTTAAAGGAGGGTCAGTCAGCGATTTCGATAGACTACGACCATATCTCAGATCTTGTACAACCAGGACACATATACGCAGTTGTTGCATCGAAAGACAATGAATGGGGCGTGGATTATTGGTTGCCACGGTGCATCCAAGGTAAGCAAACCCTCTACGGATCATTAATCGATGATGAAGGAATTGAATTTCCTACTGGCTCGATGGTGGTTAAGGGGGAATATCTTACACTAGATGGAAAGTCAAGAAAGACTAGTGGGCATGTATTCATGGACTACAGACCAGGTTCAGTGGTGTATCACTTCACAAACTTGATCATTGGCACAAACATCCATATTCAAACAATGTCAAGCAAGAGCTCAACCAAGGTACGCTACTACCTGCCTCATTTAGAGCATGAGAGATTGATGGAGACAATTAGCAATAGAGAGGATCCAGATGGATTTATTGAATGAGGTCAATCAACTTTGCATAAGAGAAAGAATTGCATCAAAGAATGTTATGTTCTACATCGAGGTATGTGTAGTTTTATGTTATTTCGTTGGTACATGCATTTTTTGTTGATACATACATACATACATGTCTTTGCCTATGTTTTTTATTTTTCCTATATGTATTAAACTGTTCCATGCTTCTCTTTTATGTTGAATAAAATGGTGATGTGATTTGGATCAAATTTGAGTAATTTGAGTTAGTATTTTCTTAAATATATCTATTTATGTTTGTAGCATTTGAAGATAGCGGTTTTGATAGGTTCTCAAGATTAGAATTACCTAGGTTTTAGGAAATTTTTTGAAGTACATAATATATTACAATGGTCTTGAAAATTTAACTTGGTAGATGAAACCTTCTAGGAATCCATTTATGGATAGAAGGGTCTTCCACTTGAGGTAGGGAGTTATCATAAAGTTTCAAGGGTGGTATTTTTGAGATCTATACTTGAGAAAAGCATTGGGGAACTGTGAAATTCCTTATCGATCAAATATCTCTTTAGTTTCTCTCTCTTTAGTTTTGTGTCCACCCAAACCTTTTTCATGCTTTGGGTAACTTGAGGTATATCCCCAACCCAAAAAACTCTTGTATTATGATGATTATGTTGGTTTAGGGTTTTGGTTCCCCGTGCTCTTATAACCCAAAAAAGTCTTATATCCCCAACCTTTTTCATAGATTTGGTTCCCCATGCTCAATGCTCGCCCAAACCTAGCTAGATTTTGGGTTTTTGCCCTTATCCAAGCATCATGTCATCAACCTAGGGTTTCCACTAATATATTTTAAAACATGCTCATTTATGGTTGAAGATTGATGCTTTATTCCTATAGATATAACCACTTAGAGGGACTTGTCATCATCATCACCAACATCATCTCTAGGCTCCTCATCGACATATCCATCATCATCATCTTCTTCATCATCACCATCACCATCACCATCACCATCACCACCATCGTCAACGTCTTCATCATCGCCACCATCTTCATCATCATCATTAACTCTAACTCCAACCCTAATTCAATTTCCTTCTATAACGCTAGCCCCAACCCTCACCCAAACCCTAGCACTAAGCCATCTTCTTCATCATCTCCATCACCATCACCATCACCATCACCGCCACCATCACCATCGTCATCATGTCTTCATCATCATCACCATCTTCATCATCATTGTTAACTCTAACTCTAACCCTAATTCAATTTCATTCTATAACTCTATCCCTAACCCTCACCCAAACCCTGGCACTAAACCATCTTCTTCATCATCACCATCACCATCACCATCACCGTCAACGTCTTCATCATCACCACCATCTTCATCATCATCATTAACTCTAACTCTAACCCTAATTCAATTTCCTTCTATAACTCTAGCCCAAACCCTAACTCTAACTCCAACTCTAACTCTAGGTTCCTCATCAACATCTCCATCATCATCATCTTCTCCATCGTCATCATCTTCATCACCATCACCATCACCATCACCATCACCATCACCATCACCATCATCATCAACGTCTTCATCATCATCAACGTCTTCATCATCATCACCATCATCATCATCATATGTGCCCGACGGACGATTTTGCAGAGTTGACCCCAGTGTGCAAAAATTGCACACTCCCTCACTAAGCAAAACCCTAGTTTCCAGGATGGACCTACAAGATGACAATGGGGCCATGGGACCAGAGAAGAGGGGAACCCATAGCACTATCTCGGCATCTTGAATACAACGAAGTCGATGGTTCGTCGATCGGAGCCACGGTCGTCATTCTATGGCTCATTCCGTCTCGCATCCAAAAGGCCTTCAGGGACACCTACTGGATACCTGCCGAGGGCATAGAATTCCAACCGTGTAGCAAAACCTGGTTTCGGGGAGTCTTGCAGGTGTGTCTAGGCAGGTTCCGATTGGGAACGCTAGCTATAAGTGCCCGCCGGACGATTTTGCAAAGTTGACCCTCATGTGCAAAAATTGCACACTCCCTCACTGAGCAAAACCCTAGTTTCCAAGATGGAAGTACAAGATTGCACCGAGGCCATGGAACCAGAAGAGAGAGGCACCCATGGCACTATACCGGCATCCTGAATCCAACGGAATCGACGGTTCGTCAATTCGAGCCACGGTCGTCATTTTATGACTCGTTCTGTCTCGCATCCAAAAGGCCTTCAGGGACACCTGTTGGATACCTGCCGGGGGCATAGAAGTCCAACCGTGCAGCAAAACCGTGTTCCGGGGAGTCCTGCAAGTGTGTCTAGGAAGGTTTTGGTTGGGAACGCTAGCCGTAAGTGCCCGACGGAGGATTTTGCAGAGTTGACCCCAATATGCAAAAATTGCACACTCCCTCAGTGAGCAAAACCCTAGTTTCAAAGATGGACGTACAAGATGGCACCGGGGCCACGAGACCAGAAGAGAGGAGCACCCCTGGCACTATCCCGACGTCCTAAATCTAAAGGATTCGACGGTTCGTCGATCGGAGCCATGGTCATCATTCTATGGCTCGTTCCGTCTCGCATCCAAAAGGCCTTCAAGGACACCTGCTGGATACCTACCGGGGGCATAGAAGTCCAACCGTGCAGCAAAACCTGGTTCTGGGGATTCCTGCAGGCATGTCTAGGCAAGTTCCGGTTGGGAACGCTCGCCATACCTACCCGGTCGACGATTTTTTCCAATCTTTTCATTTTGTTGAATTATTTTCATAATTTTGTTTTGTTTAGATTTTTGACTTATTTTGTTTTAAATTTTTTATTTATTTTTATAAGTTTGATCTAGCTCCTATAGTTGAAGTTTCATTTCAAATTATGAGTGAGTGAGTTTTCTTATGAAATGACTGATGCGATGCTTTAAGGAATAATACAAGCTGGTAGCAGGTGTAATTTTCTATATATGCCTATGCGCTGCCAGATTGTCCAATCATATTTGTGCAAGTTTCAAAACAAATCATAGCAGGAAAATCCGATGGCAGAGCATGAATTTTGTTGGACGAAACTTGGCTCAAAGCAGTTACAGAGGACCGGAGGCCCTGGGGCAAATCCTCCAAGTGTCCCTGAACGGCCTCGAGGTGCCCGACTAGAATTCCTGTAGCACCCGAACCATGGATCAATTCGCAAATATGTCGGTTCCGGTGGGTCCGGGATGCTGGGTTTCAGCTAGGGGACCCCCCACAGCATCCCCCGAAGACACGAAAGCGATGCCAACAAGCCATCTCTTGAGCTAGGGTTTTGCTCAGTGAGGGCCATTCCAAATTCGCTAAAGGGGTGCATTTCTTGTCTGGAGGCCCCCGGGCGTGCGTGGCCACCGTGGACAAGTCCACAATGGCCACGTAAGTGCCCGGTGGACGATTTTGCAGATTTGACAGCCATGTGCAAAAATTGCACACTCCGATGGGCGAGCGGCTTACAAAAGGAAATATGGCGGTTGTAGGTATCTATGCTTTTATTCTGACTAAAATTGTAACAGGATTTCCATTTATAATACATGCATATTTTTTACTGGTTTTGTCAAGAGAAAGTATCATTTTCAATAACAAGTGGAACCAGGGAATCCTTCATTGTGTTCCATTATCCCTTTTTCAGCATTTCATGCTCTGGTAAGTGGTAATTCACCTCTATCATCGAAAACTTGGGTCTATAGGTACCTTCCCTTTCATATTCCTCGTAATTCACACATAGTCCATCCTTATCTTGATAAACAAGAGTTTTATAATAGCTTGAATTTTTTGGGCATGGTTATCTCCCTGTATTTGGTTGACAAGCTTGCCTGAAAATCTGTACATTGAACTTCTTTGTTTTATTGTTGAAAATTGGAAGGGATTTTCAAGTCACCTGCAAAACGCTCCTTTGTTGAAATATGTAAGTTATTCCAACAACATTGATTTGGCTAGTGTATCGAATGCTGCCGTCCACACCAAAATTTATCTTTCGTCAAAGGAGTTGCACATATTGTGGCTGACCAAATGGTCTGGGGAGTTTGGAAGTGCCACCAAATATTATTCCATGCCTGAATCTACCCAGAAGGCAATTATAAATTTAGATCCTCAAGAATGCCTGAATATAGCTAGAAGGCAATTATAAATTTAGATCCTCGAGAAGGTGATAAACTATATGAGTGGTTAAATCAATATCCTAAAATTACAGAGCTTTTTATCTCAAATTTTGCTGAGCGACTCCTAGATGTAGTATTAGACTCAACAGACAGTAAACTTGTTATCACCACTGCACATTTTTTGCACTATTCATTTGCAAATAACTACGTCTGGCCCGAAGAGCTTACCAGTCTTTGCAAGAATATTCCCCTAGTAGATGAAGGTGGCAACATCATTAGGGTACGAGGCTCTCTGAAGTTTCTCCAGCCTGCATCCACGAGTAATTGGGCCAAGGTGTCCCTGAATGGCCCCGGGGTGCACGACTAGAATGCCCGTAGCAGCCAAACAATGGCTTGGTTCGTGAATTCGTCGGTTCTGGTGGGTCCAGGATGTCGGGTTTCAGCTAGGGGACCCCCCATAGCGTCCCTCAAAGACTCAGAAGCGGTACCAACGAGCCATCTCCGGAGCTAGGGTTTTGCTCAGTGAGGGCCATCCAAATTTGCTCAAGGGTGCCATTTCTCGTCCGGAGGCCCCCGGGCGTGCATGGCCACCATGGACAGGTCCACAAAGGCCACGTGGACCTATGGAAGGCGATAGAATCCAAGTCCTCTCGCCGGTTTGGGTTCCGTGGCCCCGGGGCAATTCCTCCAAGTGTCCCTGAACGACCCCGGGGTCCCCGACTAGAATTCCCGTAGCAACCGAACCATGGCTCGATTTGTGAATCCATCGATTCTGGTGGGTCCAGGACATCGGGTTTCATCTAGGGGACCTCCCACAGTGTCCCCCAAAGACCCGGAAGTGGTGCCAATGAGTCATCTCCGGAGCTAGGGTTTTGCTCAATGAGGGCCATTCCAAATTTGCTCAAGGAGGTCATTTCTCGTCCGGAGGCCCCTGGCATGCGTGGCCACCGTGGACAGGTCCACAATGTCCACGTGGACTTGTGGGAGGTGACAAAATCCAAGTCCTCTCACCGGTTTGGGTTCCGTGGCCCCGTGGCAATTCCTCCAAGTGTCCCTGAACGACCCTGGGGTGCCCGACTAGAATGCCCGTAGCACCCGAACCGTGCCTCGGTTCACGAATCCGTCGATTCCGGTGGGTCCAAGACATCGGGTTTCAGCTAAGGGACCCCCCAAAGCATCCCCCGAAGACCCGAAAGCGGTGCCAACGAGCCATCTCCAGAGCTAGGGTTTTGCTCAGTGAGGGCCATTCCAAATTTTCTCAAGGGGGGCATTTCTCGTCCGGAGGCCCCTGGGCGTGCATGGCCACTGCGGACAGGTCCACAATGGCCACGTGGACTTGTGGGAGGAGACTAAATCCAATTCCTCTCGCTATTTTGGGTTCCATGGCCCCGGGGAAATTCCTCCAAGTGTCCCTGAACGGCCCCGAGGTGCCCGACTAGAATGCATGTAGCACCCGAACCATGGATCAGTTTGCAAATCCATCAATTATGGTGGGTCCAGGACAACGGGTTTTATCTAGGGGACCCCCCACAGTGTCCCTCGAAGACCCGGAAGCGGTGCCAATGAGCCATCTCCAGAGCTAGGGTTTTGCTCAGTGAAGGCCATTCCAAATTTGCTCAAGGGGGGAATTTCTCGTCCGGAGGCCCCCAAGCGTGCGTGGCCACCGCGAACAGGTCCACAATGGTCATGTGGACCTGTAGGAGGTGACGGAATCCAATTCCTCTCGCCAGTTTGGGTTTCGTGGCCCCGGGGCAATTCCTCCAAGTGTCCCTGAACGGCCCCGGGTTGCCCGACTAGAATGCCCGTAGCACCCTAACCGTGGCTTGATTCGCGAATTCGTTGATTCTGGTGGTTTCGGGACGGCGGGTTTCAGCTAGGAGACCCCCCACAACGTCCCTCGAAGACCCGAAAGTGGTGCCAATGGGACATCTCCAGAGCTAGGGTTTTGCTCAGTGATGGCCATTCCAAATTTGCTAAAGGGGTGCATTTGTTGTCTGGAGGCCCCCAAGCGTGCATGGCCACCATGGACAGGTCCACAATGGCCATGTGGACCTGTGGGAGGCGACGGAATCCAAGTCCTCTCACCGGTTTGGGTTCCGTGGCTCCAGGGCAATTCCTCCAAGTGTCCTTGAATGGCCATCATTGAGCAAAACCCTAGCTCCAGAGATGGCCCATTGGCACCACTTCCGGGTCTTTCAAGCATGATGTGGGGGTCCCCTAGCTGAAACCCGCCATCTCGGACCCACCGGAATCGATGGATTCGCGACCCAAGCCATGATTCGGTTGCTACGGGCATTCTAGTCGGGCACCCCGGGGCCGTTAAGGGACACTTGGAGGAAATGCCACGGGGCCACGGAACCTAAACCAGCGGGAGGACTTGGATTATGTCGCCTCCCACAGGTCCACATGGCCATTGTGGACCTGTCCACGGTGGCCACACACGCCTGGGGGCCTCCGGACGAGAAATGGCCCCCTTAAGCAAATTTGGAATGGCCCTCACTGAGCAAAACCCTAGCTCCGGAGATGGCTCGTTGGCACCGCTTCCGGGTCTTCGAGGGAAGCTGTGGGGTGTCCCCTAGATGAAACCCGGCATCCTGGATCCACCGGAATCGATGGATTCACGAACCGAGCCACGTTTCGGGTGCTACAGGCATTCTAGTCGGGCACCCCAGGGTCGTTCAGGGACACTTGGAGGAATTGCCCCGGGGCCACGGAACCCAAACTAACGAGAGGACTTGGATTTCATCACCTCCCCTAGGTCCACGTGACCATTGTGGACCTATCCACGGTGACCACGCACACCTGGGGGCTTCTGGACGAGAAATGGCACCCTTGAGCAAATTTGGAATGGCCCTCACTGAGCAAAACCCTAGCTCCGGAGATGGCTCGTTAGCACTGCTTCCGGGTCTTCGGGGGATGTTGTGGGGGGTCTCCTAGCTGAAACTCGAAGTCCCGGACCCACCGAAATCGACGGATTCGCGAACCGAGCCACTGTTTGAGTGCTACGGGAATTATAGTCGGGCACCACGGGGCCGTTCAGGGACACTTGGAGGAATTGCCCCGGGGCCACGGAACCCAAACCGGCAAGAGGACTTGGATTTGGTCACCTCCCACAGGTCCACGTGGCCATTATGGATCTGTCCACGGTGGCCATGTACGCCCGGGGGCCTCCGGACGAGAAATGGCCCCCTTGAGAAATTTCGGATGGCCCTCACATTGTGGTCAACTTTGCAAAATCGTACGCCGGGAACTTACGACTAGCGTTCCCATCTGGAACCTCCCTAGACACACCTACGGGACTCCTCGGAACCCGGTTTTGTTGCACGGTTGGAGTTCTATGCCCCCGGTAGGTATCCAGCAGGTGTCCATGAAGGCCTTTTGGATGCAAGACGGAACGAACCATAGAATGATGATCGTGGCTCCGATCGACGAACCATCAACTCCGCTGGATTCAAGACGCCGGGATAGTGCCAGGGGTGCCCCTCTCCTCCGGTCCCGTGGCCCCGGTGTCATATTGTACATCCATCTTGGAAACTAGGGTTTTGCTAAGTAAGGGAGTATGCATTTTTTGCACACGGCGGTCAACTTTGGAAAATATTCCACAAGGCAAGTATGGCTAGCGTTCCCAGTCCGAACCTGCCTACACACACCTGCAGGACTCCCCGGAACTAGGCTTTGCTGCACGATTTGACTTCTATGCCCCCGACAGGTATCCAGCAGGTGTCCCTGAAGGCCTTTTGGATGCGAGACGGAACGAGCCATAGAATGACGACCGTGGCTCCGATCGACGAACCATCGACTCTGTTGGATTCAAGACGTTGGGATAATGCTAGGGGTGCCCCTCTCCTCCAGTCCTGTGGCCCCGGTGCCATCTTGTACGTCCATCTTGGAAACTGGGGTTTTGCTCACTGAGGGAGTGTGAAATTTTTGCACACGTGGGTCAACTCTACAAAATCATCTGTCGAGAACTTATGGCTAGCGTTCCCAGCTGGAACTTACCTATACACACCTGCAGGACTCCACGGAACCAGGTTTTGCTGCACGGTTGGACTTCTATTTCCCCGGCAGGTATCCAGCAGGTGTCCCTGAAGGCCTTTTGGATGCGAGACAGAATGAACCATAGAATGATGACCGTGGCTCCAATCGATGAACCTCTGACTCCGTTGGATTCAGGATGCCAGGATAGTGCCAGGGGTGCCCCTCTCCTCCGATCCTGTGGCCTCGGTGCCATCTTGTACGTCCATCTTGGAAACTAGGGTTTTGCTCAGTGAGGGAGTGTGCAATTTTTGCACACGGGGGTAAACTCTGCAAAATCGTCCGCCGGGCACTTATGGCTAGCGTTCCCAGCCGGAACCTTCCTAGACACACCTGTAGGACTCCCCAAAACCCGGTTTTGCTGCACGGTTGGACTTCTATGCCCCTGGCAGGTATCCAGCAGGTGTCCCTGAAGGCCTTTTGGATGCGAGACGGAACAAGCCATAGAATGACGACCGTGGCTCCGATCGACAAACCATCGACTTCGTTGGATTCAGGATGCCGGGATAGTGCTAGGGGTGCCCCTCTCCTCCGGTCCCGTGGCCTCGGTGCCATCTTGTACTTCCATCTTGGAAACTAGGGTTTTGCTCAGTGAGGGAGTGTGCAATATTTGCACACGGGGGTCAACTCTGCAAAATCGTCCGCTGGGCACTTACAGCTAGCGTTCCCAACCGGAACCTGCCTAGACACACCTGCAGGACTCCCTGAAACCCGATTTTGCTACACGGTTAGACTTCTATGCCCCTGGCAGGCATCCAGCAGGTGTCCCTAAAGGCCTTTTGGATGCGAGATGGAATGAGCCATGGAATAATGACCATGGCTCCGATCGACAAGCCGTCAAATCCGTTGGATTCAGGACATCGGGATAGTGCCAGGGGTGCCCCTCTCCTCCGGTCCCATGGCCCCAGTGCCATCTTGTACGTCCATCTTGGAAACTATACGTCCATCTTAGAAACTAGGGTTTTGCTCAGTGAGGGAGTGTGCAATTTTTGCAGACAGGGGTCAACTCTGCAAAATCGTCCGCCGGGCACGTATGATGATGATGATGGTGATGATGATGAAGACGGTGATGATGATGAAGACGTTGATGATGATTGTGATGATGATGGTGATGGTGATGAAGATGATGACGATGGAGAAGATGATGATGATGGAGATGTTGATGAGGAACCTAGAGTTAGAGTTAGAGTTAGAGTTAGGGTTAGGGTTAGAGTTAGAGTTAATGATGATGATGGATATGGTGGTGATTATGAAGACGTTGATGATGATGTTGATGGTTATGGTGATGGTGATGGTGATGGTGATGGTGATGGCAAAGAAGATGGTTTAGTGCTAGGGTTTGGGTGAGGGTTAGGGCTAGAGTTATAGAAGGAACTTGAATTAGGGTTAGAGTTAGAGTTAACAATGATGATGAAGATGGTGCTGATGATGAAGAGATGATGATGATGGTGATGGTGACGGTGATGGTGATGGTGATGGTGAGGATGAAGAAGATGGATTAGTGCTAGGGTTTGGGTGAGGGTTAGGGATAGAGTTATAGAAAGAAATTGAATTAGGGTTAGAGTTAGAGTTAATGATGATGATGAAGATGGTGGTGATGATGAAGACATTGATGGTGATGGTGATGGTGATGGCGAAGAAGATGGTTTAGTGCTAGGGTTTGAGTGAGGGTTAGGGCTAGAGTTATGGAAGGAACTCGAATTAGGGTTAGAGTTGGAGTTAACAATGATGATGAAGATGGTGTTGATGATGAAGTAATGATGATGATGGTGATGGTGACGGTGATGGTGATGGTGATGGTGATGGTGATGGTGAGGATGAAGAAGATGGCTTAGTGCTAGGGTTTGGGTGAGGGTTAGGGCTAGAGTTATAGAAGGAAATTGAATTAGGGTTAGAGTTAGAGTTAATGATGATGATGAAGATGGTGGTGATGATGAAGACATTGATGGTGATGGTGATGGTGATGGTGATGGTGAGGATGAAAAAGATGGTTTAGTGCTAGGGTTTGGGTGAGGGTTAGGGCTAGAGTTATAGAAGGAAATTGAATTAGGGTTAGAGTTATAGTTAACAATGATGATGAAGATGGTGTTGATGATGAAGACATGATGATGATGGTGACGTTGATGGTGATGGTGATGGTGATGGTGATGGTGAGGATGAAGAAGATGGCTTAGTGTCAGGGTTTAGGTGAGGGTTAGGGCTAGAGTTATAGAAGGAAATTGAATTAGGGTTAGAGTTAGAGTTAATTATGATGATGAAGATGGTGGTTATGATGAAGACATTGATGGTGGTGGTGATGGTGATGGTGATGGTGAGGATGAAGAAGATGG
The DNA here is from genome assembly GCA_027924585.1 of Larix kaempferi. Taxonomy (NCBI): domain Eukaryota; kingdom Viridiplantae; phylum Streptophyta; class Pinopsida; order Pinales; family Pinaceae; genus Larix; species Larix kaempferi. Next base: position 13,221,673 of record BSBM01000033.1, read on the forward strand.
TTTAGTGCTAGGATTTGGGTGTGGGTTGGGGCTAGAGTTATAGAAGGAAATTGAATTAGGGTTAGAGTTAGATTTAATGATGATGATGAAGATGGTGGTGATGATGAAGACATTGATGGTGATGGTGATGGCGAAGAAGATGGTTTAGTGCTAGGGTTTGGGTGAGGGTTAGGGCTAGAGTTATAGAAGGAACTTGAATTAGGGTTAGAGTTAGATTTAACAATGATGATGAAGATGGTGCTGATGATGAAGACATGATGATGATGGTGATGGTGATGGTGATGGTGATGGTGATGGTGATGGTGATGAAGATGGTGCTGATGATGAATACATGATGATGATGGTGATGGTGATGGTGAGGATGAAGAAGATGGCTTAGTGCTAGGGTTTGGGTGAGGGTTAGGGCTAGAGTTATAGAAGGAAATTGAATTAGGGTTAGAGTTAGAGTTAGTTATGATGATGAAGATGGTGTTGATGATGAAGACATTGATGATGATGGTGATGGTGATGGTGAGGATGAGGAAGATGGTTTAGTGCTACGGTTTGGGTGAGGGTTAGGGCTAGAGCTTTAGAAGGAAATTGAATTAGGGATAGAGTTAGAGTTAATGATGATGATGAAGATGGTGGTGATGATGAAGACGTTGATGATGATGGTGATGGTAATGGTGAGGATGAAGAGGATGGTTTAGTGCTAGGGTTTGGGTGAGGGTTAGGGCTAGAGTTATAGAAGGAAATTGAATTAGGGTTAGAGTTAGAGATAATGATGATGATGAAGATGGCGGTGACGATGAAGACATTGATGGTGATGTTGATGGTGATGGTGATGGTGATGGTGATGGTGAGGATGAAGAAGATGGTTTAGTGCTAGGGTTTGGGTATCCTAAGAGTGTAAGACTCTAACTCTAGAGCGCCTTGTTTGCATGGATAAATGGTCCAACTAAGTGCACCTGTACTGGGATTATCTAAGGCATGCAAGCATGTATCCTCCTAGAGATATTTCCCCCTTAACTTAGACTGTAATCCTCGCATATGAGTGCCTAGGGAACTACACTCTCTCACTCTGCATGCAAAACTAAATCAAACAAAAAATGCAGAATTAGAACTGAACTGCTAATTTAGGAAAAACATCCAAACTGGAAATTAATGGAGGATGGTGCATGCATGTGCTCCCTATCTCTCTCATCCATAAATGCTAGTGCATCCTGTTACATCTTGTTTTCACACCCAAGTGGAAAAGTCCTAATCCTCTAATGCTACAAGTGCGACTTCCGCAGATGATTGCCACTGTCACCTCAGCAAAGATTTTCCCAAGTTTCAGGCCTACTTTAAAGGCCAAGGGAGGCTTCTAGATCAAGGTGGGAGAAAAGGTCTTAGGATTTCAAACTTGTTTGAAGATTAAGATGTGTTTTCCATTAAGTCAAATTCCCATGTGAGTTCTTAATTCAGAAAGTTGCAAGTGAATTAATCAAATGGACACCTTTTAGAAATAAATATTTGCTCCTGTGTAAAATGAAAGATCATTCATGGATAAATAAAGATATTCACAAAACTTAAATCAACAATGAACCATAATGTTGTAGAATCAAAATTCACATTAAAACATGGCTTATTTCCCAAAATCATCCACAAATTATATTATCTAATAATGCCAAGGTTATAGTTATTAGTTTACGAGTGATTATTGAATGAGACCCTCTTGGAGAGAGTAAAATCTTTGCAAAAGGGTGTCACCCAATCTATTAAGGGTCCAACTACATTGTAGTGATTTGAATCACTTCAATAAAGATGGTTGAAATCTTATCTTCACAAACTTAATTAATTAAATGTTTTTCCATATGATCCATGAGCATATAAATATAAAAGATGTGCTGGAAATAAAATCAGTAAACCACTTGCGCAGGTTTGGTAACTTCTAGAATGTAAATGATTAGATGATTGTAAACATTCATTCAATAAACCATAAACATTTAGGATATGTTGTGTGTAATTTCTTAAGACAAATTTGTGAAATAATAACCATTCAAATAACATGCAATTAACACTATGATCCATAGATGAGAGTTGTGAATCGTGATAGACTAGTCATTATAAATGTGGCGAAGGTCCTATTTCAAATGGATTAATTTAGGATAATCAAATTATTTTAGGTGTTGTATATGAAGTGGTTATGGACCTAGTAAGTTGAAGGGTGAATCCTATAGATCTCAAGGATGGAAGGGTTGTTTTGGAAAATGATGGTAGTTGGTTGAAGGTTGGAGGAGACAATTCTTTAAAGCATGTTGATAATGATAAAGGTGAAGCCAACAAAGGGATGCAGGTAAATGATGTTGGTAGTGTCAAAATGAAGAGGAAGAAGTGTGTAAAACATAAAATCTCTCTTATGAGGCTAGTCCTAGGAAAGGATATCAAAATGCATGAGGTGGTGGGAATGGAGTCCCATGCTCTTGTTGGAAGATTTCATGGTAGAAAGGTGGGGGAGTTGTCTCTAAGGGTGTAGTTATAGGAAAGATGGGCTCTTAGGCTTGGGTACATTCCTAATTTATTTATATCAACTACAAGTTACCTAGGGTTTCTTTTCATATATCAAGAGGATTTTCAGGAATATTTTGGCCCATGATTGGAAGTGGGAGATGATTTTGCTTACACTATATTTTTTTTGTAGCCCTAAAGTCACAACAATTTGTAATGTAAATATCACTCCTTAGTTTGCTTGGTTAGGTATGTTGTTGCTGAAAGGAAAAGATGCAAGACCCATTCAAATACAAGGGACTCATATTGAGGTCACTTGGTGTCTAGAAATAACATCTATATGTATGTGAGAACTTTTCCATAACATTCTTATCGAAGACAAAATCATGTATTCAAAAATGTAATCAAAGACAAACTCATATACACAAGTGCAGATCCATCTATTAATATGCAAAAATGATCCAATCATGTACACTTTTTGGAAAAATGGATCGTTCCCAGTGTCTATATAATGGCAACTCGTGCCCCGTACAAAAAAAGGCAACTCATGCCCTATACAAAATATGGCCCATGGTGCCCTATACAAAATCTGGAAACTCGTGCCGAAAATGCCACATCATGGCTAGTGTACATAGGAGGGTCTCTCAATGCTCCTGCCCAGCCTCGAAGCTCCCAGGTGCATATCCAAAATCGATCTTCCTCTTCTTCGTGCTAGAGGAAGCTGGGTCCTTCCGGCGTCTTTGAGCACATCCCACTGAGCCCTGAAATGACAACAATCATATGTCAACTTTTCATGGCAATTATACAAGTATAAAACATAATTTCAAAATAAAAATAGTTTTCAAATCTTAGATAACTCACCGCATGCGAGACTGTAAGTCGTGAGAGGGTCTCCCTCCTTCGTGATCCAAGTCTCTCGGCAATGCCACCCTGCAACATTTAGAACAATCAGATCAATGCTGAAACTAGATGCATATAGTAATTTCTGTTAAAATTGAACGAGATTTTCATAAACTAGTCAATCTCACCGTGAACAAAATCGGCTGGTCTTCGGGGCTGGCGGATGGAGCAGTCGGCTGGACAGCCTACTTTGATGCTAGGGTGGACGGTAAAGGGGAGGATGTAGCCACATCAATGGTGGCTACACCACTGGGGGGAATAGTGGAAGAAGGGGGGGGTGGCAGGAGGAGGCATGGACTGGGGTGGGAGAAGTGGAGATGGACATCTAGGGCTATAAACCCCAACTGGCTGTAGTATGGATCGGGGCACCCTGGAAGGGGAAGCGAGTGTGGTGGGGGAATGTGGGGGGGGGGGGGGGCGAGGTCTGTGTTGCGGTAGAGGGATGGGTGACTATGGATGGGTGGTGTGCCGTGGTCGAATGGGGGAGGTGTGAACATGGGAAACTGATACGGAGGTGAAGCTGGATATGATACGTAAGGGGGAGCTAGATGGAACTATGGTACTATATAGGAGGGGGGGGCTGGATGGAAGGGGTTGGGGAATGGGACATGTATTCCAGGGGATACAACTGGCATATAGGGTGGCCGAAAGGTCGGGGAGGGAGGAATAATGGCACTGGCAGCCCGAGGTGCTTGCACCTGCATACACATTTATAACCTCATAGTTTAATATACAAAAATATAAATATACACGGACAAGTCATCGTATTTGAAATTAAATTTATTCTTTAATACACACGATACCTGCGCACGTGGAGAACTGCTGGTCCCCGGTGGCGGTGGCTGGTCGCTGGAGCCAGCGGACACCTGTGCGAACAATACAATTTTTAGACTGAATTTATAAAAACAATATTAACAATATTAAACACAATGCAAATGAGAATGACAACGATGGTACTTAAAAAACATGACTGCAATTAATTTATATTCAAGTTAGATGATATTCAATATTCTGAAAGGATAGAAGGTGGCATGGCATGAAATAAAAATTAAATAATTTGAGAGGGCATAGAAGGTGACATGGTGAGATTTTCCTTTTCTAGAGTCATCCCCATGAGTAGGTGAGCTTTTCCTTTGGCCCTAGAGAGATGTGCAGTGCCTCATAAGCGAATGGAATTCATGTCCATTTACAATTTTGAATTGGAAACCTATGTAATGTGTTTGGGTTCTTGATGAAGAGTTCCTAGGTTTTGATGTCTTCTTATAGATTTGTAGTTTCCTACAAGCTTGATTCACCCAATGGAAAAGTATTTTCATCCCTAGAGTGAGGATCTTGAGTCCCTTTATTTCCATAACATTTACATCATCAAATAAAATGGCATCTCATTGTTTAAATTTGCAAAGAGGTGCTAAATAGCAGTTAAGTTCGTGTGCATGTTATTTAATGCACTTTAGAGTGTTGATCGTTGGAAAAGGGAAGAAAGAGAAATATTTTTCATGATTAACTTACTTACAAGCTTGAATGTGCCATGTTCTTTTGCATTGAATGAGTAATTATGTGTTCTTGATTGAATAGCTATGTTGTCAGAATGATATCACTTGATTGAAATCAAAGAAATCTTGAGTGAAATGAGTTAAATGAGTATTCTTGATGCCAAATGTTTTACCAAGTTGTATTTGAATCAAGATAATAGCAAGGCCCCATAGACCATATTTGTAATATTATCGCTCTTCCTTATGGGCCTTACATCATTTTCAAAAAATTTAGTGACAATACATGTGATAAGTTGTTTTATGTTGTTTATATGTCTTTCCTAATAGCATGTTCTAGGAGTAGTAGTATAATTACTTTCAGTCTCAAGTATTATAATAAATTGGAAATCCCGTGATAATAAACTAGGGTAATAAGGACATGAGAAACATTAGGTTCTTGAATTTCTAGAAGCTTGGCCACTATGATTCTCTTTTTCCCGAGAGTTTTGCACAATGCAGTGAAAATTCATAGCAATAAATAGTTTTCCTATTGGTCTCGGTGGATGTGAAAGTGACAAGTACAACATGTCAGTGAACTCAATTGATGCAACAAAGTTAGCAGAAGCATAGAAGTGATTTGACCACCTTTACCATTAAAAGAACCTATTAGTAGAATACGGGGGAAAGTGATAATTACCATGGTAATATATTCTCAAAGTTTAAGCTTGAAGAACACATGGCATAAGGGCATGGCAGCAAAGGTTGATTTGGTGGACAAAGTGATGAGCATTGGAGCAATTGGCACACCTATTGATCCAAGAGTCAAATGACCCATACTGTGGTCATTTGAAGATGATTTGGACAAGGAGGGTACATGGAAAAGATAACTTGGATGCAATGGTGACAAATGGAAAAGCAACAATAACACACATGGCATTGGTCAAGCACATGAAGAGCAAGCATTGGATGGTAGTATGAGGATGAAGGACACTGCGGGCATCACCAAAACCCCAACTGCGGGCTCATCATTGGTCAAGTAAGAATGACAGATTTTGGAAATTTCTCTCCCATTTGTATAATCATCAGAGGTCTAGGATGCCTAAAGTGAACATGGACAAATGTTTATAGTTTTCTTAGGTTTTCATGTTTTATAAGGTTTCATTTTTTTTTTGGTGGGATTATACGAATTTATAGCTCTCAAATAAATTAGACAATATTATAAACACAACTGTAAAATACGATGATAATACGGTAATTACTCAGTGCTAATTAATTTGTAATTACTGAACACAAATTACTCGTAACTGGATCTAATTATTCAAAGTAAAGAAGTTACCTGTGTGTATGGTTCCACAATCTCCTCTGCTGCCACCATGGCTCCATCGAGGTCAAAGGAACCGACGTCCTCCCACCTGGGGGATGGAGACCCGGCCCCGAATAACTGAACATTAAAACAAATAAAGTCAACAATGTGTAATTCAAATTTAAATATGTTAAACAATACAATATCAAATAAAATACAACAAATACTTGAACATTAAATAAAACAATAGCAAACCTAATCCATGAAGCTCCCTGTGGCATGTTGTTGCGTATCACCATGGCAAGAATGACCACAGTGAGAACAACGATGTGTCGTTGTTCTAGCAGAACTAGAAGGCCCCGCCTAGGTTCCACCTGTACCCGGCATGTCCCGGCCACCACCCATAGACTGTGTAGTTGTCTGTGTCTCATCGATGTCCTCCTGGCTCTAGGAAGACATGGCCACAAATTTGGTATGTCTAAGCAAGTCATGTGTGGCACGTCTGACGGAGTCATGAATCTCATCTAGGCCGCTACCAAACCTGGGTGGCTGAGGAGGGGGGTTTGGCTCTCTCCTGGGTGCAGGAGGTCCTCTAAGTGGGTTGCGGTGCTCCTGAGGTCGATCTTGGGCAGAGCCAAGACCGACACCCTGAAACTCAGTGATGTCAAAATAGTTGACATGGTACCCTAGCTCAAACTCAGCCCACAATTTTTGAAGGAAATACTGTGGGACCTCCAAATTGTTGCACGGGGGCCTGTCAAACACCATGAACCACCTTTTTCTCCAGTTATCTCTCCATGGCTGGTAAATGCACCAGTCCATGCAAACCCGAGCCCTCGTCACAACTGGAGGTTGTCCCATCGGGGGAACTATGAACTTGCTATACAACTGGGATTTGGTGATGTTGAGGTCTTTTATCTGCTCTTTGGACAACCCAGTGGAGTAGTGTTCCCTCATTCGAGCCCTGTATTGGCTCAAGTTTGTTATCTCACTGTGTACAATATTGATTGATTCAATAATGTTTTGAAGTGATGAAGCCAAGGAAACCCGAGAGGGTTCCTTGGTACTATTCAATCCATTACTTAGTGCCCTCAATTGATTTAAGTCTTGGTGTAATTGATCTTCGGGGTTTTTATTCAGTTCATTGTCGGTTCCCATATTGTCTTCTGGAGGTCGGGTTTCATTGGTTTCATCGGATGGTTTAGGTGTGTCTCACATCTTGTTAGGTGTAGATGACCTGCAATTAAATTTCCTTGGTTTTTTAATGGATTGTAATTTTTTTTGAAAATTCAAATTCAAATGGAAAACAAACAAAAAAAACAAAAATAAACACAAATTTGTGCTTTGAGGAGCACCTACCTGGAGAAATGGATGGCACCGTGGTGTAGGGGCGATTTCTTGGTGTTGAGGAGGATTTGGTTGCTCGAAGACGCGTTCGCGGGGTTGCACAGTGAACTCGCGGGTTGGAGAGTGGGCTCACGGGTCTATCGAAAATGACAAACCCGTGGACTGAACCACGTGGACGTTCGGCATTGCCGAAGCAACGACGCGTGCGCACCTTTGGAGGCGCATGCGCGTCGTTTTGTTTTTTCCGCTCACGCGTTGTTGTTGCGATTATTTTGGGTACCAGCTTCGTGCGGGTACCCACAATCTTATCATAGTAGATTTCAAGGCGAATGGAAATTTTAGCTCTTTTAAGATCTATTCGAAAGGCTAGTTCCAACCATTGTGTTAAATGCTTTTTTGTATAGTCAACAAAGTAACATAAGATTGGTTTTAGTATTACAACACTTATGAGCAATGCTCTTAGGTATAACAAGGTGATCCACATTTGAATGATAGCTCCTAAATCATGCTTGGCCTTTAGCTCTTTTTATATGACTTTCTAGCCATGTGTTTTCTTTCCAAAATAATTGCATGTAATTTGGCTAAAAGAGAGTTAATCATAAAATTAGATGGAAATTTTTTTATCTCCACTTTTAAAAATAGGATAATGAGGAACAAACTATTATCTTAAGCAAAGATTCCAACTTTAATCCTCTATGGCTATGGCTAGATGAGGACCTTGTGTTATCTAACAATATAAAAGAAACTTTGAAAACTTGGTTGAGAATTTGTTTGGCAATGAGTTAATCAAACTTTGTAATTCTCAATATCTAATCAGTTACAATGGTTTTATGAAGTGGGATTGGTAGTTGTGTCCTAAATTATGTGATATTGAATATCCCTAACTCCAACTTTGATAGACATATAAGCCCCACAATAAGTAGATTTATAAATACAAAACCTTAAAAATAAAAATAAAAATAAATATTTTGTACATATATTTCTAAAATAAATCTTAAAGAAATATTTATACATTAGATGAACGCAATAACTCAGAAGTCTTGGACTTCAGAAACATTTCGAAAAGGAATGCATAAAATTTATTACAAGGAATGGACATAGACAAGTATTCAGAAGATTATAGTAATATAGTGGCAGAGTCTGGCCTACGTACTCTTCAACAATGATCTTCTATCAATCGATATAGATAATACAATTCAATAATCAGTACATAACAATGCTAAGAACGGCCGGAAGAGGGTGTACTTGAGTCACCACATCATCCCAAATGACTGATCGATCTCTATACACATTCAATCCGCTAATTTGTCTGTCCTTAGAGTTGGCTTCCTTGGAATGTCTGGCCAAATTGCCAGTTAGAAGGGACGGCGTTATATGAAACAATTGTCCTGCCATCGCTGGCGGTGACTTTGAAGGTGAGGCTCTGCCCGTTCAAGTAGGAATTGCTTTGCCAGTTCTGTCCCCAGTTGCGTGACATGGCCTGCCAACCAGTCTTTGACCCTTTTATCGAAACCGCGTGGACATCTCCAGCTCCTCCAACGTTCGAGATGAGCACCAGGTTGAAGTATGAGTGGCCGTTGATGGTGAAGCGAATTCCTCCCTTCCTCAAGCATGGAACCCTGCATTTAAGCCGCTTATAAATTAATAACCATATAGACAGAAGAACTAAACAAGATCCATCAAATTTACAAATAAAAACGCCACCATTGCTGTAATCACAAAATGACTGGGTAAATGAACATGCTCGGAAATAATTACCTTCTGTATACGATGGGAACGATCCCACCCTTGTACTTGGCGATCTTTTCAAAGGCGGGCTCGGCCATGTCAAAGTGCTGCAGCGGTGGATTACACCATCCACCGTTGTCGTTGGGGAGAGCGTTGTTCGGCGGGCAGAAGTTGGTAGCTGTGATTGTGACAGTCCCAGGCAAACACCACTGGGGATCGTCGTTACATTTCATTTCGTAGCAGGCTCCGCAGCTGAGCCCGTTGTTAAACAAAGCAGTGCTAAGAGCAGCAGTATCGGTTCCGTAACCTTGGCTGTATAGATTTCCGTATCCACACGCCCCTCCTGGACCCAAAAATTCGACCAAATTATGGAGATACAGCCAATTGATACAAAAGTATAATGATGTATATGCAATAGAACAAAACATATGAAATTGATCTAAAATATAATTACCCATTGTCCCAGAAGCATCACTGCCACCGTAGAATGTGGCATGAGCCGACTCCCAGCCGCCAAATCCATGAGCTCCAGTTAATAACCAGATGAATGTCAACAATGAGACCATTGCAATACTCTTTACCAGTTCCATCGATCTGCAACAATATCTCAATATTTAGCAGCAATCAGAACAACCACTGGAATTATTACCCAGAACAGTGACTCAGCTGTGAATAAAAATTAAAAGGGCTGTACCTCTTTGAAATTCTGAGAATCAAGGAGATCTCAAACGGAGGACTTAAACAAAGGCAGAAGGCTTATTTGTTCGGATCTGCAATAAAAGATCGTGCACTATATATAGATGTGTATTCTTCTCACAACTGTAGCATTCGAGAATTTCAGTTTCTGAATATGGTGGTTCCATCGTAAATTGATGTTTGAATCAGAATGTGTTTCCTTTAGTTAGCAGCATATGGGATGCAAGCACGTGTCTTCAATGACCCACCTGCACATGCTGCGGGAATGAAGTAATGGCAGACATTCATGCAGAGCCAGAGTGGGGAAGTGGGCCTCATAGAAAGAGATATTTGTCCATTTCACGATGGACGCGTTTTATAACGGATAACTTGGGCCAAGTTCATAGCAAATTCCATAACGAAATTGACACAGAAACTACAAAAGTAAAGACTGTGGAGCATTGTTTACTGTAAATTTGACTTTTCATTTAATTTTAATAGTTCAGTTCGATTGTACCCAAATGGCTGGCACGCTTGTCCATGGCTGTAAACTTTCTTTTTCGTTAATTTGAATAGTTCAGTTGTATTGGACCTAACTGGCTGGCACGCTTTCCAAGGCTGCAATCTTTTCTTTGATTTACTTTTAATAGTTGAGTTCGATTGTACCTAACTGGCTGTCATGCTTGTACAGTTCTGCAATCAGGTTTGGAATTGGAGTTGTACAAGGGTTAACTAAACTGCTCTGGACTAGCTGGAAACTGGTTGTGTACAGTTTTGCAATCAGGGTTGGAATTGGAGTTGTATAAAGATTAATTAAAATGCTTTGGATTAGCTGGAATTTGGTAGAGCAATTTTGGTTAAAATCGCAATTTGGAGTGCTCAGATTGCAACAATTTCGGCGATCTGGTAACATGGTAGGAATTTGGAAAATTTTCCACGGGTTCCACACAATATAAACGTTTTACAGTTTTCTTTTGTTTTTTATGACTGGAAGTATGAAATCTAAGTTGTATTTGACGAGTAAAATGGTCATCTAAGTTGTATTTGACAAGCAAAATGGTCTATGGCCGACATTTTTCCAGTCAAATTCCAAACCTGCTGGATAGTTTTAAAATTGGACAATTAATCTAGAACAAGCAATCCCAATTACTGAAATTACAAAAATGCAAAAATAACAATTTCCAACAAAAACTTTAACCAGTCTTGGACCCAAAATCACCCCAAAAAAAAGCTAAGTGTTTTGATTGTCTTTTATCCTACCCGTTGATAGGGAAAACACTGGCTACAATCCTTTTATACAATATATTTATATTATACCTGATTCCCGACCAGAAAAACACACCATTTATAATAATTACAGGTGTTCTCGGCGTAGAATAACCTGAAAGCGTAGCCGAAACGTTTTTCTAGTTCGAGTAATCCAGTAGAAATTTTGAAGAATTTTTAAAATTTTAAATAAAAGTATTTAAATTTTTAAAAAAAGTGAGTGTATAGGTGTTTTAGAGAGTGTTGAATTTATTTAAAAATTTAAAATCATAATTTGAATCATTCAAAATTTTGATTCCTTAATAAACAATTCTAAACACTTTTTATAGTTCAAGGTTTTATAATTCTTTCTTTTCAATTTTTTCTTCTTTCTCTCAAGTCTTCCCTAACAAATTTGGTAAAAAACAAATCTAATCTCAAAATTCCCACCAAACTAAAATTTTCAAAGTCATTTAAAAATAAGTAATATACTACTCTGCAAAACCGGTCAGCTTTCTTCACTCGACTGCCACTTTTACTTTTAAATTGTAGTATAAATCTATCATGATGCTTCATTTATGCCATACGATGAATCATGTGCTTTTAGCACTGTTATTGAATAACTCACATCAACTTCATAAATAGATAACATAACAATTTCATAATATATAAAAGTTTACTGCAAACTTTACTTTTAAGATCCAATAACTAAAATTGATTTAAGTGGTAACCAGCATTATCATATATCTCTTTTGATTTCAAATTTATGGAGATTGTGTTTTTTGAAAGTTTTTTCTACACTTTGGTTTTTTTGTTTTTTAATAAAGTAAAGTTCCACTATAAATTTGATCTGAGTGATTATTGGGCAGGTGACCTAATTTGCTAAAAGTCATTTGTGGGCTGATCTGTATTGACAGTAATGCAGGATATATTGTAGAACCTCTTATCCACCTTTTTGACGTTTACAGAATCAGTGTGACTGTACTCATAATTGCCATGCTACTTCCGCTAAACCCTTAGTCTCCTTACAGTAATAGGCGAAGGTGATTAAAATATAAAACCAGAAGTTCAACAAATTGACAATGGAGTTATATTCCTTATGCTTTTCTCACGCCAAATTTGTTGGATTATCTAATCTCCATTATTCAATTCGGCAACAGACATGCAACAGCCACCAAGTCAATAGGAGTGGCGGCTAGAAACTAAAATAGGTTACGTAATGGAAATATGTCGGTCTGAATTACAGTGGAAATGGAAGACACATCATCTGTGTTTACTCTTCCGCCATTAAAAGCAGCGCATTACGTTGTCGTATATGTGATTTTAATTAATTTATGAAATATACACAGGGTTGTCAGCGCATATATCTTTATAAATATTCCATATTCGATTAAAGTTGCAGGTGTGAAAGTACATAAATCTTTGTAGTGACGAGATTCCATTGTTCAGCTTTGACTGTCGATTGGACTGTAGCCATCACATTCTGTCGTTTCCATGAATCGTGAGGATCGAAAATTGAAATGACTCATATTTCGTGGATGAAGAAGATGAGAGTTACAAGTGGACGGTAAAAAGTTAAATGGACTTCATTGGCTTTTGCTAAATTTTATAAATTAAACTGTTATTTTAGAGAATTAAGGTGGCACGAATTACAATCATTACAATATGGGCTGAATAAGAGCAACATGTCACTTACAAGAATTGAACTTGGATGGGGAGGGTAACAAACATTCCTTCCAACCACCCAGTCTACAACCAATGGACTTCATGGATTGTTATTTATTCCTCAATTACCGTACTTTTATATATATAATTTGCTCATTTGTAATAGCTTGTATATATATATATATATATATATATATGTTGTTAACAAAATACTTATTCACTTTTTACCACTTTGGTGTAAAAGATATTAAAACAAAAATACTATTATATGAAATTGAAGGCAATCACTATTATATTACATTTTAATAATATTCTTTAATTACATTATGGAAAATGGAAAGTAGCTTTTTATCAAAATAAAAGTTAACCATCTTAATGAGCACTAAAGTAAATTTGTTTAAAAAAAAATTTAATATTTTGTTTATTTTTATAAAATTTTATATATAGATAGATAGATATATACTTACTTTACTTTTCTTTTTCTAATTTTATTGAGCCTTATTTTTATGTGATAGCCATAACTAGAGTCCTTATACCTTGATTAACATAGTTTTATTATATTTTTTATAATAAAGTATGAAAAAATATTATCCCTTTTCACCTTGTCACTAGATGCTAATCATAATTTTGTAAATTATAAATATTTATATCCATTTCAAGTAATAATATAATATATTTATTTCAAAACAATTAAAATATTTTATAAATTGTAGCTCTAGATATTGAAATTAAGATAATGTAAATTAATTAATATTAAAATTAAAATTATATATATATATATATATATATCACTTTCTTATATATAAATATGTAAACAAACTCTTTGTTATAAATATGTTTGCTTTATAGATTGATAAAAATATATAAATACATGTAATTTTCATGAATTATATTTAAAAATATAAGATTGTTTTAAGTTTGCAATTTTAAATTTAATTTTATTGTTTTAAAATTGTAATTTTTATTTTTAAATATTAAATTTAATTAAAAATTAGATCACTCTATTTTTTTCCAATTAAATTTGTGTCACTTATTTTCCTATGATTCTCATCCATTCAGATATATACAATTAATATTTTATGTTCAAAACCACTAGAAAACTTTTGAAATTTTATATAGGGTTTTTATAAAAGTGTGTTCTAGGTCAATTCAATGTTTCCAACGAATAATTTTCCCAATCTTATAAAAGTGTGTTATGGGGTCAATTCAATGTTTTCAACCTTTATGGAATAATTTTTCAAATCTTCAAGTTTCAAAGTGAACATTTACACTACATAACTACAAACTTAATTTGTAATATTATTTATTCACAATTTATTATAATTATAACACGTAATTATGGATTTTTAATACAAACTTAATTTGCAATATTATTTATTCACAATTTATTACAATTATAACACGTAATTATGGATGTTTAAAACAAATTTCCTTTGTAATATATTCATAACAAAATGTTATGGATCTTGCATCCTCATTTTGCATCTTGCATTTTTATGCAATCCAAAATACTTCTCATAATTGAAACTCATTCTACAAACATTGGTGCAAAGTCACCTCGACAAAGGTTCTTGCTTAACAATTACACACAACACACGCGTTCACATAAACAAGATGTAAACAGGATGCCAGAAGTTGGCTTCTATTACTTCAAATCAATCGGTTACAATGCGAAATGCAAGGAATGTAAGACAACTAATTATGTCGGCCTTAACCTATTACAATACAGAAGTAACTTTGTGCTATCTCAGTGTGTCGATCTTCACCCTCTCCTGGTTCACTACGGAACTCTAAGATATGGCTTGATCTTCTCTATCGTCTATAGATGTGTGACTCTCCTATCCAATCTACAAATATTATCTTGAGCTCTGCTCTCAGCCAACTCTCTCTTGAGTGACTGATCTCTGCCAAGTTAATCCAACTGATCCAAGCTCCCTGACCTTCTACTCTGCTGTTGCGCATCCCGAGGTCTACTCCGACTCCGAAACACACTTCCTTTATCCGTTGATCTCCCTGATCTTGCAGACCTGCAACTGTCAGCGCCCTTGCTGTGCTGCACAATCTCTACCTGTGGCAACATCTGTCATGATCCCAACCACCTGTAATAACTGCTCATAACTTCCTTAGCAACCTCGAACGGCTACCAAGTACTCTGGTTGACTTTATGCGCGTCCTTTTAACACTGCTACAGTAGTCAGTCTTATCACTGCCTCGACCATATTGTCTTTTGTCGGCCTTCGACATACCCGTCGGCTTCCTTTCGCATCTAAGTCTTTGCCAATCCACCCCTTCCTCCTTGCTTGGCTCATGCCCAAACTCGTCGGAGTCATGATTCGAGAACATGTTGATCCTCGACGTCTCTACTACAACTATGTCGCCTATCGACCTTTTACCTGTCGACTCTCAACCTTCGCATCTTCTGTCAATCGCGTATCGACTGCTCCTACTCGACTTATTGACTTCGACAGCTAATCTTCACTTCCACACCAGTGGTTGTCGGCACTCCCTCTGGTCAGTATTCGCATGTCAATCATCTTTGACTGCCCTTCCTAGGCCCCTCTGGTCAACCATGTCAATCATCTTGGGAGCGCTAACACTGTTACACAGAAATCTTCCACCCTGTGAGCATCAGCATTCTTTGGCCTATAGGATCCATTTCAGTGACTCAAATCCATTTTCATCCTTTAGTGATACCAGTCTATCCTATTTTTGTTCCTACCCGCATGTTACATCACTATAGCATGCGTACCCGCGAGTTGCATCCCTATAGCCCGCGGGTATCAAGTAAAATGGTAAAACCCACTTTTTTATTACTTTTTACTCCCAAAAAGCGATCATTGGGTGACCTTTGGCTCTCCATCTTCCCAAGTAACGTCTCGATGAGTCCTTTCACCTACCTTTGAGAAGACTATATATTGAGCACATACGGCTTATGAACGGGAGGAAGAAAAGAAGAGTAAAGGCACTCTAGTGGATTTTTTCCCTATCTTGAGTCTGCACTTATTGATCCTTGTAGTTGTGAACCAGTTATGTTCACCTTCCAAACTCCTTTCTAGTTTGAGTTTGCCATTCATGGAGGATTGAAGTGGTGGAGGCACAAGTGGATTGATCTAGATCTTGGTTCAGATTGGTTGCCGGCAAGAGGTCATATCACTTTGTACTTCTTCTTGTTCATTAATAGAAATACTCATATTCTCGTCCATTCATGGTGTGAATGTCATTTATTATACATTGGGTTGCATTTGCTTATGACATTATGGACCATTGTTATTGATAATGTTAATGTTATTTATATATCACATGTACTTGTTAGATATTTGTTGCCGAGATTACAAGTGCTTGGATGTGCGCGGATTCAAAGCTCCAACGGGGATCTACATCAAACGTTGGATCGAGGTTGGTTACATTTCTCCATTGTTTTAACGTTGTCATTTATAATAGCATTGTTTTGAGAATTGAGTAGATTTCTGGTAGTTATCTGTCTGTTGTGGTATTCCCAAGCCATAGTGAGTTTTCTCCAATACAGAAATGGCAAATCCCGCTGGGGAAAACATCCATATTTGGGAAAAAAAATTACCATTAGTCCATATTTAGAGTTGTTGTTTATCGAAGCTCTGTGTCACTAATTGGCCGTTAGGATACGCTATAGAAAACTTGCTTTTTCTGAGCCTCTGGACTCTCTGTTTGACCATTTGTTGTTTCTCACCCGTGGGCTGGCTTAGTTCTACCCACATATACTCGCCTCTGTTTACTCTATTGCTCGTGAGTACCCACAGGATTTCCTTCGACAGTAGCGTGTAACTCCGGCTTTTGTTGGTTTATGGCTATTGGTTGTTGCTGGGTGAGTTTGGTTGATTCCTAAGTCTTTGTTGGCCTCTTTCTTGACTGTTTCATGCCTTGGTTGTGACCAGATCTCTTTGTTTCTCTTGGTTGAGCCTTCTTGGTTTTTCACCATCTTTGGTTTTAACCTCTTGGTTTCTTCCTTTTGAGCTCTTCCTTTTGGCTGAGTCTTGATGTTTAGGATCTACTGGGTTGTCTTAGTGATCTTCTCGGCACTTCAATGACTGAATAGTAGGATTTTGCTTGCATTTTTTCATTCCATATATATTGAAAAAATACAAAAATATTCATTAGTTTTTTGCATTTTCCTTTTTGTTTATAAGAGAAAATACAAAAATATTTTATTTCCATGTACTGCATTTTGCATTGAGTGCTTGTTGCCTTCATTTTAGGTTCTGCTTGTGCATTGAAAAGATAAAGTTTGCATATTTATTTTGGAATTCTTGGTTGATTTTGCATATTAGTGACATTGTTTTATTGGATAGATGAGTCTAGGATTGGATGATTGTGCATACTATTGAGTCTACACATCACTAGTTTCACGACCATATCCCTTGAGTAATCACAACCACTAAAATTAACGCTTAATCATTAAAATTTATTAGACTTATTTTATTTATAGGTTACACCAACTAGCATAGGTTTAGAGTCTTGGAATAGATCATTGTGAGTTAACAATCCCAGACTATTGAACGAAACATTACGTGTCTGACCAGGGAGTGGAGGAATCCATGGTATAGATTGGTGTTCTCAAGAAAGCTCTACTCAAACCGGAGTTAAGCACGAGGTCACGGGAGTTTGGTTGAGGAGATATCCCTCCGATACCGGCTGAACGTGGGAGATATATCCAGGATTTGTTCGTATCTGGGGGTACCGTAGGTTCATCCTCTTGTGCTTCAGGCTTAGCTACCCTGCCCATACGACGGGTCCCACCTGCGACTGTCCCCCTGAGCATTGGTTATATTGCGGTAGACATAGTTTCCTTACCTAGGTACCGTACAGGGTACTTGCAGTGGTTATGTTGTTTGTGTCTTGAGTCAGATAGGGATTGGATAGCACAGTTGTGTTCGTGCAGTGGACTTGACCCTGTCAAGACAGTGAAGCCTGGGTGTCTCTATAATTGATTCTGTTACCTCCGGCTATAGTTTGGGAGTCTCAAGCCTCTCCTAGGAGAGACATACTGGCTCTAGTGTTGGGAGCTCATTTAGCCACTTTGTTTGTCTGCTTTTGGCTGTAGATTCTCTAGGTGTGTGCTTTTGATTTACTATTTTTGTTTATCGATAGTTGGCCTTTGGGTGACGTTTTGTCTCTCTCCAGAGAGAACCTGGCACGGAGCCCTACTCTCCGCCAGTCCCATTGTTTGGCTGGTTTAAAGCCAGCTTTGGTTACACAATGCATTACTAGAGGACGCCGGAGGGCTCCCTCTGAGTCTTCAGATTCTTACACGACTTACATTGAGGATTACATGTCTACACATCTCGATATCGGGCAAGACCTTTCTACTCCTTCAGGTAGAGTTGAACACATTTTTGATCCCCAGACTCCTCGTGAGGATTGGGGAGGTGATCCACCTGTGACTCAACCTGGTTCTATTTGGCCTAATCCACTTGACCGGGATCCGTTTGATCCTTTGAATCTGGACAATTATCTTTACGGGATGCCCGACTTACCCGAGGAGGAAGAACAGGACGAGCCTTTCGTTCCTTCGTTTCCATGAGATTCTAGATATAGGAGGCCTGAGACTCATGATGATTCTGGCCCTATGGTCAACCCCACTGCACTCTCTTTTGGTATGCCTAGTCACAATACTATTGAACCTTCCACTATGGTTGGTACTCATGCTGGCACTAGTCAAAGTGTTAAGCCATACTATACCCATTAGGGGCACTACCCTAGCTGGGGGCACTACGTTATCCACCCACTCACATAGTATGGGGACTGGTCCGATTCCTAACCATGCTAATGTTGGAACGCGACCACCTCCTAGGAATACTCAACCTAGTCGGAATGTTGTCTGAAACACGACTCGCCATCCACCACCTAGTACACATGTCGCTATTCGTCAACCTAGGACCACTTTCGCACATGAGCAGTTCCTCCCAACCACGGGGGTGGACACATACCGCATACTTTTGCGTCCACTACCGCCGCTAGTAATAGTAATGTAGGGGGTGGGAATATTTCCTATCCACATGGACATCACACCACCGACCCTGCTACTGGTCACACCCATATTGGACCCGGGAATACTTCTCACGCTTATGGTCATCACACGACTGCTCAAGCTAATCCGAATATTAGGGGTGGGAACATACCATACCATTACGGTCAATACAACACGGTTCCCACTATGAATAGTACATACATGCCCCATACCCATGGTGGAAACCCTTACTACAACACAGTCGGTGCTGGCCACCAATATCACCCACCACCCCAATATGGTGCTCAAAACGCACATATACCTGCTTACTCTCAAATGGGTCAGGCAGGGGGAGGTTATCCATCTTATGGCCATGGGAAAGCTTATGGGCCGTCAGGTCCTCAGTATCAGCAGTTTAACCCTCATGGTCAAGTTTTTGGTCCATTGTATAACACAGTTCCATTCAATCAACCTTTTATGGGAGCTTATAATCAAGCTTTCCAGCCGCAGCTCCCGTTCCTTGCACGCTTGAATCTCCCGGATCTTTCGAAGCTCACGAATGATCCGGTGTGTCACGACCCTACTTGGCACCCGGTCCCTACCAAGCTCCCTTCGGACATTCCAAAGTTTGAAGGGAAAGGTGGTGAGGACCCGGGAGATCATGTCACGACGTTTCACCTTTGGTGCTCCTCCAACTCTTTGAATCATGATTCCATTGGATTACGCCTATTTCAACGCACCCTCACGGGGGCAGCCGTGAAATGGTATGTGGAGTTGCCCGGAAACACCTAGAGGGGATTCAACGAGATTGCTTTGGTTTTCTTAGACCATTTCCAGTTGCTAGTTCGTTATGATCACAGGGGGTTCACTAGTGAGGCAATATCATATCACGTCCATTCATATTGGGGGGTTGAATACTCTTAAAAACCTCAAAAATATATTGCCCCGTATTAAGGGGTCAAGGGGGGTTTTTAATTTGACATAGTAATATAAATATTGGGGGTTATTTTATTTGGGAGTGTTGAGGAATAACCTCCAAATCATGGGATGGATTCATACGTCCAAATCATGAGATCGATTCATACCCACCTAAAACTTAAAGACCTTCCATTTTTATTTGATATTGCTTATGATCCTAAGTTTTGCTTAAATTTGATAATAGTGTACCAATGATAATATTGATGGAATTCTCTTTGGATTATTGTCCTTGAGCAATCCTCATTTAATAGCTTATTTAGGCTTTGTTTGAATTGATGTTATATTGTTTTTCATCTTTAAGTTAAGAGATGTAGTTAAATGTGTAACATCCCGGAAAAATCACAAAAGTTTAAAATTTTTCTATGTGACAATTAATGTTTATTTAATATGTGCGGAATAGAACAAAGCATAAAAGGTTATCCTGCTGTAATAAATACCATGTTGGTTTATCGTATAAGAAATTGCGACTAACAGAATTATGTTCATGTCTTGATGTTATTAATACTACTGCAACTTCTATTATTGATGTTATGATTTATGAATTAGTTATCTTTGACTAATATACTTTTATTGATTGATAAAGGGGTCCTATGGACAATCCGAGGCTTACTTAGCATTCATGCTAAAGCATGTGATTTCGTACTTGTAACAATTTACAGTAAGAGTTTAAAGTTGTGACAAGTATTCAACAGTTTTTCAGAGAAGATCTGTAATGATCGTTTCACAGTGTTGTACCTAGAATTATTTTTGGTTTCCATTCATGTTGAATTGTATGTAATTATCTACCTTCTTCCTCCGTGGCAATTTGTGGAAATCCTATATATAACTGTCTTGCTAACTTGCCTTGGATCTATACTTCTACCATGGTCATGATAATTTGATTTATTAACAAGTCTTATATTTCACTATGCAATGGCATGTACGTATAAACAATCTTCTTTAATTATTTATATTATCTATTTATATGGTGTTTGGGACATTATCAAACAATTACAAACTATATACATAACATATTATATGTTGTGTGTTATGTGCAATAGTGTGGCCCCATGTGATAATATGCCACCCTAGTGAACTATACAAACATATGATGCTATGCAAAATTCAATATTATACAAACTTGATCGATAATTTGTAAACATATAATACTATATGATCCTACGATACTATGTGAACTTTGGAGATATTCTATTCTGTGTTGTGTGCACTTATGTAACCTCGGTGATACTTATGTGACCTCGGTGAAGTTCTAACCAACCCTTAACTTAATGTTACAAGGGTGTATAATACGACCTTACCATAACTATATCCACGATGTATGATGTGAATGTTAATATGGTTTACAGGTTGGCGGATGTGATTGTATCCTATGCATTGAATGTTTTCAACTAACGAGAATAGTGGGATTCCCTCGCGGATGGCTTAGTAAGCTTGGTTCACGGGAAAGCATCATGGTGCATCAACTGAGTGCTGAGTTGTAACTTGACAAAGGTTTAAACGTTGTCGAGCTGGTTCCCTTGGTAGTGATGGCTCATTTAATGTGATAGATGGTTTGTGATTTCATAAATCCCACCGGTGATCTCCACTGTTGACCTAGCAAGGGTTTCAATGCATGTGGTTAAACCCTACATTTGCTATGATCGATGAGTTTATTGTGATTTTTGTTACTAGGTAGTGGTAGCTCTGCGTGGCCGACAGGCTGAGGGTTTGTAGTTTGGTTGTTCTAGCTCCTGAGTCTTCAACTCGTAACCTATGTAATTTATAGAGCCGAGCTCTCTTAATTATGTTAACTTTAGCTCTCACCTTAATTAAGAAACCTCTATCTTTGAAACCCTTAATATGGCTATTTATATTTTAGTACTCCCTATGCATTTCTAACCTCATCATTATGTTTTCACATTATCATTTATTTAAAATTGTTAAAGGGTCTATGTGCTTGGGTAACTAGCACCCCAAAGGATTTCCATATGGTTCCTTGTCATTACTCCATAAGGGTTCAACCCATAAAATATATGCTACAATTCAAAATACTAAATTGTATTAACATCCAACTTATAGGTTATGGTTCGCATAGTTAAATTTTATTGTATGTACTTTATGCTAATCCATATGAATTGTCTACAAACCTTGTGGATTGATCGATCTTCTTCCTTCAATCTCTATTGACCCTCACGAGAACCGTCAATCTAAGGGGGAGGACGGGACAATCTAAATGTTGCTCGTATGCACTTTAGAGTAGTGTTGGCAGTGAGTTCCAACGCCGTCAATGCTTCCATGTGGCGATTGATCTCACTCCTTAATCACATGAACACTATTGGTACATTAATTTGGGGTTTTTTCACAATGGCGGCAATTCATGAGCCCCAAATATCTCTAGCATTCGAAAATTTTCATTTGATTTGGGGGTTTTTCACAATGGAGGCAATTCATGAGCCCCAAATATCTCTGGCATTCGGAAATTTTCCTTTTATTTGGGGGTTTTTCACAATGGAGGCAATTCATGAGCCCCAAATATCTCTAGCATTCGGAAATTCTCCTTTGGCACTCCTCGACAGACTTTACATGAGGTAGCAGGTGGGTTCAAGATTTACAATGATGTCAAATATTTTCTCCAGGATTCTTTTTATTATGATTACTCTAGACTCCATATTTAGTGGTAGGGGTTTTAAAGGAATTGTCTACAGGATGGCGTTATCTCTATTTCTCGAATCATGAGCTTGGGATGTAATTCAGTTGAAGCGTCTCCATGCAATTTCCTGGTAAAAGATTACTTATGTTATTTTCTTCTAGTTTTTCTATTTCGTTTCATAGCTCCTAGCTTCTATAACTAAAAGATTCTTTTCATTCTCTGCTTGGGTACTGGACGAACCCCGTGGCCATGGATGACACGAAATGGTGCTTTCCCTTCCAGGTACGAAGTTATACCCCTAGGCTCGAACTGGGTTTTCTTCCTTTGAGGTTTTTGGTAAGGTTAAAAAAAATGGAAACCCCATTAGCTATTGCCAAAAACTTAGCGGCACTCGCCATAATTATCCCTGTCTATGAATTCCGTGTAACATACTATGGTTGCACTCAAAGAGTATTAACCAGATTTGATTGAGTTATAAAATAATGATTTGCATATAACTCGAAGACAAGGCTAGTTTAACTCTCATTTGTTCACTTCATCTGCAACAATTTGGGTTTTCAATTGGAGTGTAAATAGTGAATTTTTTTTCAGTGTGCTCTGTTTTTTTTGTTTGGAGATAAATTGGAGTCTTGGAGAATGTTTGCGTCTGCCAACTGGAAATTGAATAGTAAATAAAAGTAGGAGAGCCAAGCAATCCGTATGTTGGATCTTTGGTTTCCATTGCATTCCCATTTTGAAGGTCTTTTAATTTCATCCAAATTGTTTGCTGGGTTGTCATTTTCATTTATTATTTCATCGATCAAACTACAGTACTATACTTTTATCTTCTCTTTTATCTCCACTATCCATGAATCACGAAGCTTGATCAAGCATGGGAACATGCTATCGTGTATTTTGATTTTTGCATTCTTGAAGCAAATTTTGTTTAGTCATCGAGTCCCAAGCTGACTGATTTTTCTCCTATTCTGAGTTTCACAACCTTGTTATAATGAAAATCCATTGAATTCAGCACTAAACAAATATGATAGAAGTGGACGAGTTAATGTGCTTGTTTTGTGCAACCATATGTAGTTTTGTTGTACAAACTACTGAAAACAAACAATAACACATGAGAATCCATGACAACGTGAAAACTTTATGTATGCCCAATGGGAACTTGGGCAATGACATGTCATAGTGTGACAAAAATTTACAAAATGAAATTGTTATATTTTTGTCAATGTTTTGTTATGAAGATCATTTTCTCTTTTTTCACATATTGATCTTGGAATATTTGTTTGTTTAGCTGGATTTTGATATCATTTTATACTCTAACAAATTTTTTCAGTGTTCAAATTCTTATCCGATGTTGATATAATCTAATGAATGAAACTACTTCAACAAATTATTTTTCTTGCTTTTCAACTTAGGTCAATATTATGAAGTCAATGATATATGATAACTCGAGTATTTGAATGACTTGTTTGTGCAGGTAGTTTGGGATATCACCTGAATGTATGTCAACAAATTATGGCTTTTCAAGTTTCTTCAAAATAATCACAAGAAGTTCCGATAAGAACAATAAGGTATAGATTTTGAAATATAACTGAGATTCTATTTAAGTATTTTGTTTTCCCAGTAGACACAAGTTCCAATAAGAACAATAAGTTAAATAGTTGGAAATACAACTCGGATTCTTGATTAATTATTTTGTTTTTTCCATTAGCCACATAGAAGACTTCATTGTTGCACAATGGTAAAAATAAATTATATAATTTAGTTTTTTTAAAGAGTAATTGATACTTGATATATTAGTAAAAAATAAAATAGTTACAATCTTATTTACAATATGTAAATACAGAAGTTTGGTAAAAACATGAATCTTGGTTGTGTTTTTTTATAAAATAGTAAAAGCAATATTGTCAATCAAATCCATTTCTTCATTGTTAATTACTCAATTTTAGCATAGTTTATTTGCAATGCACACGTATATAGGTTTTAATAGCGATTCACTTATTGTTCATAAATGTTTCATGAATCCTTCCAAGAATATTTGGCTTCTCCTAATATCAAAGTGGAATTCAAGCTATCACAAAACCAAAACTATAACATGTCATAATTGATGAAATTACTATAGTCCATGATCTCTACTTGTCTTTTGACATGCTAATGAAACCATGAGGGATGAATCTTGTTTTCCTTTGTCGTATGGAGTCCATAGTATGATTATTCCTTAATAGTAGATTATTAAGGGGAGCTTAGTAATGGATTATACAATGCAATTCCTTCACTTTTTCATTTCTTCCTCTATTACTTCTTTTTGAAATTCTATATCAATTTTTGAAAGAACCAATTTACTTTTATACTTTACTAGCTATCCTTGCATTTAAATTAGTTCTCTTTTGATCACCTTAAATTTTTGTCATTATTCGCATCCCAATCTCTCTTCCAACTCTCCCATTATCTTAATGTTGAAGCTATATTGTCTTCATGGTAATCACGATGAGCTTCACATCTCCTGGTAGCAGTAGAAACACATATTGTGATGGCTACAAGAAGCACACATCTTCACCATGTTCATTTTATTTTTGTGAGTTCCTATCGCATCGAGCTAATGTTCCAAAGAAGAAGCTAGGGATGGGTATTTAAATCACCCTAAGATCATATGAATAAGTGAGGACCAAAGGGTTAGAAAGTTTTGAGATAAGCAAATCTCATCGACATACCCCTCTACTTCTTCACCAAAGAAGACCTAATTTAAAATTGAAATAAGATGCAATGATTGAAGGCCTAGGTTGTATGGAATGGCTTGGTTAATCCCACACATACTATCACGTCGATTCACCTATATATTCATAATGCCAAGGCTGCAAAAGAATGATTGAATTGCACAAAGACTTATATGGAGGTTAAACATGGTTTTCATGTGAAGGAGCATAAGCCAATCATATCCCATAATAAAATTCACAACTTCCATGACGATTGAGTCGAAGAATTAAGGAAATGACCCCTATGATTGAGTGATAGTTAGGCTTCCTTGTTATATGACTTTTAAGTGCTCCAAACGCTTAGTCTTAATACCAAGGTTGGCATATTTAGTCATCCTTACTCACATCGAGCGCCTTCCTTACCCTAGCCATTAGGGTTTCCTATGGTTTCATATTTCATCTTAGCACCCTCCTAGCCGACTATTTTACTCTTAAAGTTTAAATTTATTAAAAAAATTATAAGTGAGATGTCAAACAACAATCATAGAAAGAAAGCATCAAAACAAAGGAATTATCATACTTTAAAAAGCCTCAATCAAAGAATCTACATTCTCTTCATGATTGAAGCTCTTTCGAGTAATCTATCAATGAGAGAGCCGTCAACTATTCTAAGAAATATTGATCGAATATCCATATAATGGATGATAAGATAGGTTCCCCTATTGATCAAAGTGAGATAAATGCAATTTCACTAGAAATTGATAATACTAATGTTGAAGTCTTTTCCCTAGAAAGCAACACAAACCATTCACAATCACAAGAAAGGAAAAAAGGCCAATGAGACAAGGGAGACAATTCCAACGAGAATGAGTTTCAAAATTTCCATTTATTTAGCCAATATCTCCATCAAGAATGTGTTTCAAAATTTCCATTTATTGAAGCTTGTTATTTCAAGTAGTGCTTCAAGAAACTAGTTTCTTTCTCGTAGTAATTTCAATTGAAGGGGATTATTAGGTCCCACACATTTTGTGAAAATTGATTGTACACCAAATGTCGTGGGATAAATTAATTGCACACTTTGACCAAGTGCTCAATTTTATATTGCAAATATTTATGAAATTATCTCTACATTATATCTTGAAGGAGGTATGAACTTACTAACATAAGTAGTTGTGATGAGTAAAGTCAACAGATTAGTTTGGATTTTGTTTAGAAGGTGTTCGATTAAGAGTACATGGAAAATCCAAAGTGAATACAAAATCATCTAGGAAATTATATTCTGTCAAATTTCAACTAATTTGCTAATAATTTACAAGATTTTATAATTCAGTGAAAGATTCACCAATACTTTAGAAGATTTTATAATTTTGTGAAATATTCGCCAAGGAATTTACAAGGTTTTATAATTATATAAAATATTCGACATGATTTTACAAGATTCTATAATTCCATGAAATATTTGCCCATATTTTACAAAATTCTATAATTTCGTGAATGTTTTGCTAAGAAATTATACATGCATATTATATTATTGATAAAATAGCCTTCACACTTTCCCATGTATCATGGCGATTTGCCCATTTATTATATACATAAATTTAGAAGGGGTCCTTAAAATTTTCCTTGCTTCCCCATTACTATTTCATTGGGTTTTCCATATCCAATGTCGCCCCTGCAATCTTAGTGGGATCATTATGAGCATTATACTATTATGTTATTTAGCATCATGTTTGCTTATACTAAGATGCGTTAGGGATCTTGTTTGCTAAAACTTGATAATATTATATAAAGGGGGTATTAAAAATGGGTTGATAAAAATGGATACCTACAATATCTGGTGAAACTAGGGGTTTTCTTAATTAGAAAGGTATATTGGGAGGGGGCTTCAACAATACAATTTTAGGAGGCATTTTCCAATATTTAGTGAAATTAGGGATATTATTTAATATCTTGCGAACGATCGTGCTAGGTAACAAGTTCACTGAGTGAACCCCCCATGGTTATGATACTGGTACTGAGTTGTTGTCCACCTTCCATCAGAATAAGGCCACACATATTTCTGACCACGTTCAAGAGTGGTGTCGGCAGAAGAGATTAGTGAAAGACAACATTCCTCTAGAGTTCCTGTTGGAATGGTTCCTCAAGTCTTTACTCCCATATATTGCTAAGTATGTTTCAATGTCTGGAATTATGACTGAGGAACAAGCTATCTTGAAAGTTCAGCTGTTAGATCTTCTTTATTCTCAGTCTGGCATTTTGTATAACATTATTCCTGACTCACCGAGAACAAGAAATGAGCCCACGTCAGTTCCTAGACCACATGTCGATGGCATCGTGGGGTCCGCATGCACTCGCCCCGTAGACTTGGTAGCTAATCAAATGCAAAATTTGTCGCTAAACCAGTCTGCACCCTAACAGGTTCACACCTTGTCCACTTCCACTCCGTCGTCTGATGTACACAATGTGCAATCAACGAAACCGTCGAGTAACCAGCAACCTGGTGGTAAGAAAAAGGGGAGAAATAATCATAGGGGTGGAAACAATGGAAGTAACACTAATAGCAATCGTAATACTCCTCGTAAAGAGAATGCCAACCCTCCTTGGGAAGGCGGTAATGCTGGCGAGGATCATAAACCTAGGCGTAAGGTGAAATTCCCTTGCAAGCTTTATGGGGAGGATCATCTTACTCACTTATGTCCTCGTATTGAAGAAGCATTGAAGCATTTGGCACAGAGCCCAGCTGTGTTGAAGGATCCCCTACCTCATCACCAAAACATGGCTTCGCATGCTCCCGCCACTGGTTATGGTACTAATGAAATGACAACGTCTTCTTCCAATACCAGTGGTTATGGATGCGTGAATATGGTTCAGTCAGAGGTTAGTGTTGCTACTCGTCAACGTGATTATGGTGCACCACAACCGAATTTGGGGAATGATCCTCCCCCTCCTCCTGATAATTCCTTGCATATCGAGAAGCCTTCTATTATGCCGCGGATACCGAAATGCGTTCTCAAGCGCTCTACGCATAATCCTAATTCTTGAGCCACCCAGAACTACTCCATCGTAGAAGATTTGGGCCAAACTCCGTGTGCCATGTCGGCTCTTGAAGTTTTGCAAGCTTGTCCTTCTCAGAGGCATGCCCTTTTGAGTGCGTTAGGAGTTCAAGATGGGGGAAGTCCTAGTGTTATCAAGTTCGACACTACTGATGTCCAACCTCGCTTGCCTTACCATGTGGCTTTTCAAATCCAGGTGGTTTTCCTTAAGAGCTTCGTCAAACGTACTATGGTTGATGAAGGTGCTTTCGCGTCAGTAATGTCATTAACTTGTTGGAAAGCTCTTGGCTCTCCTCCCCTACTCGCATCTAGAACTACACTCACTGCATTCGATGGTAGATCTTTTATGCCGCATGGAATTATCCCTTCCCTTTTTGTCTCCTTGGGAGGTAAGTCCGTGCCTATTGAAGTCGAAGTGGTTGATGCGCCCATCGACTACAACCTTTTACTGGGTCAGAACTGGATGTACGCTATGAAGGCTGTCGCATCTACTGTATTTTGAGTTATTTTCTTTCCCCATGAAGGCAATATTGTGACGATCGATCAGCTGGATTATGTTGGCACTCCTTCCACAGCATCTACAGGATTAGTAGTCCCACAAGTTTCTGGTTCTCAGTCGGAAACTGTGAACATAGGTGTTGGAATGTACCCCTCGTTGATGGGAACTTTTAACCATTCTGCACCTGTGAATTTTATTGGAACCATTTCTGACAGTGCACCTCCTCCTTCGAATAGTATGCCATTCCGGACTTCCTATTGTGGTGATCCATGGATTTTTCCATCCGTGGATTCTATGTCTGGAGACATTGCGCACATTGGGATGTCTATGCCCTTATCTGTAGCGGAGCTCACTTATGATCACATCCAAAGAACCACTGCAGATCCAGATCTTTCTTCTCCCCATACAGTTGAAGAAGATCCCGTTACGCTGCCAGTTTGGGCAGCCAACACATCTTGCTCTCACGATTGCCTCGATGATACTTTTCCACCAGATGAAGCTATCCTCGAAGCCATGTGTGGTAGTGAGAGGCCCTGGGAAGATATGCATCATCGATCTTATTTCCTTCCCAACCTTGAGCTCATTGAGCAGGATGAGTTTAGGATGACTCTAGCTGAGATGGTTGGTCACCCTGTGGCTCTTTTGCAGTCGCATGATGTTTTCTTGGAGGGGAATATGGCCAATATTTTCCCAACCACTTCGATCAACATCTCCCGCACTCCAGGAAAGATTGATAATGTTTACGTCGGTGACGATTGCACTCCTGAGGAGATTGCTATTTACACTGATTTGTTTACTGAAATATGGGAAGCTTTCGCCTGGTCATATGAGGAGATGCCAGGAATAGATCCCCGCAGTGTTGAACACGAGATTAAAACGTATCCTGATGCTAAACCGGTTCGACAACGCTTACGTGCTGTGAACCCTAGGAAGGTAGCTGTTATTAAGGTAGAGGTGGAGAAACTACTCAAAGTTGGTTTCATCTACCCCGTTCCTCTTACCGAATGGGTTTCAAACACCGTTCCTGTGGATAAGAAGCAGGGAATGATCCGTGTATGCACTGATTTCAGAGATTTGAATCGTGCATGTCCGAAAGACAACTTCCCCACGCCATTCATTGATCAAATATTGGATGCTTGTGCGGGAAGTGAGATTTTTTCATTCATGGACGGATTCTCGGGTTATAATCAGATTCAAATCAAACCCATGGACCAACATAAAATGGCATTTATTTGTCCATGGGGAACTTTTGCATACCGAAAAATGCCCTTCGGCCTCAAGAACGCCGGAGCTACTTTTCAGCGAGCCATGACCTATGCCTTTCACGATCTTAAGAAGATTATGGAAGTTTTCTTGGATGATCTTGCTGGACATTCTCTCAAGAGAGTGGACCACCCCAAGCACCTCTGTATGATTCTCGAACAATGTATCCACTACAAAATTCGATTGAATCCAAACAAATGCATCTTCGTTGTTAGGACTGGTCGCCTTCTAGGATTCATAGTCTCGAAAGAGGGCATTAGAGTTGATCCTCTCAAAGTTGAGGCAATACTTCAGTTGCCTCCTCCACGTAATCTGTTTCAACTTCAAAGCCTCCAAGGGAGATCTACTTTTCTGCGTCAGTTCATAGTTAACTATGCCAGTCTTACTAAAGGTTTCGCACGCCTATTGAAGAAAGACACACCTTTTATCTGGGATGAGCGAGCCCAGCAGCCTTTCGACACCCTTAAGAAAGCTTTGGTATCGGCCCCCGTGCTTAGTCCACCGGACTTTACACGAGATTTCATTCTTTATGTGGCCACGTCTCAAGAGACTATTGGCATGGTCTTGGTTCAGGTAGATGATGCGCTCGTCGAGCATGTTATCTATTATCTTAGTCAAAATTTAGTAGACGCTGAACTAAGGTACACCCACATAGAAAAGCTAGCACTTGCAACTGTTCATGCAGTCCAGCGGTTACGGCATTACATTTTGCTTTGAACAACCACTGTTGTAGCTCATATCAATCCATTTCAGTTCGTGCTATCACGACGCCTTATCAGGGGTAAGTATAATAAATGGATTGTGATCCTTCAGGAATTTGATCTCGAGTTTGCTTCTACAAAATCAATGAAATCATTGGTGTTCATTGAGCTTATGTCGGACCTTCCACGGCTTGATGAGGATGTCATTCATGAAGATTCCTTTGTGGATGAACACCTATTTCTTATCTCGACCGAGGACCCTTGGTATGGGGATGTCATTAGATATCTCCAAACTTTGAAGTTTCCTCCGCATTATTCACGAGACGAGCGACGGCGAGACATCACACTAAAGATTATACTATCGTTGGAAAGGATTCCATTCTCCGTCGTTGCTTAACTCATGAAGAAGCAGAGCAGGTACTTAATGATTTCCATGCGGGGGCGTGTGGCAGTCACTTATCCGGGCTTGCTACAACCTAACGTATTATGCAAGCGGGTTATTTTTGGCCTACTATCTTTAAAGATTGTATTAATGTTGTGAAGAGATGTCACCCTTGCCAGGTGTTTTCTCGGAACATACGCTCGCATCCAACGCCCCTCCATCCGGTCGTCACCGTCGGTCCCTTCACTAAGTGGGGGGTAGATTTCATGGATTGAAAACCAGCTTCGGCTGGGGGGCATCATCATATTATTGTGGCCGTGGATTATTTTTCCAAGTGGGCTGGAGCCATGCCTACTGTTAAAGCCGATGGTGCTACTGCAACCCATTTCGTGTTCAACCAGATTATCACTCGATTTGGTATCCCGAAAGAGATTGTCACTAACCATGGCAGTCACTTTCAAAATAAGATGATGGAGGATTTGTCTCTCAAGCTTGGGTTTCGTCAGGAACACTCGTCTTCCTACTATCCTCAAGCGAATGGTCAGGTTGAAGTAATAAATAAGTCTTTAAAGACTATTCTCCAATGTAACATCCAACAAAGCAAGACCAATTGGCATATCATGTTATATCCTGCTTTGTGGGCTTATTGAACTGCAGTTAAGAATGCCACTGGGTTCTCACCGTTCCAGTTAGTTCATGGTGTGGAGTCACTTTTACCGGTTGAATGCGAGATTCCTTCGCTCAAGCTAGCCATAGAGCTCCTCCCTGATACGACGGAGATTGAGCAACATTTAGTACACCTCGAGCAACTTGACAAGCACCGTTGAGATGCCGTTGTCGCCATTGATGTTAATAAGCATCGTGTCAAGGTTCAATATGATAGGTCTATCCGTCCCCGACAATATGCTGAAGGTGAGTTGGTACTCTTGTATGACCAAGCTAAAGAACCCCTGGGAGCAGGCAAGTTCAATCCCATGTGGCACGGTCCTTACATTGTGAGGCATGTCCTAGAAAAAGGAGCTTATGAGTTAGAAGATTACGAGGGAGTTGTCTTGAAGGAGCCTAGAAATGGGCTCTACCTCAAGCGGTATTACGCTTGAACCTTTGGTTCGAGCCGATACTTTTGTACACTATTGTATAGTTTTTCTGTACATAGTCTGGGTTACATTTTTGGTTGTCAGGTCTGTTGATTAGCCTCTGTTTGATTGACAGATGTCCGCAGGATGTCCTACGTTCTTAGGTTTCACAGATGGTGCTAGCCGACATACGCAGCAGCTTGCTTTTGCTGCCTGGGTTATCTTTTCACCTGACCATCTAGTTGTGTCCTCAGGAGGTGCTTGTCTCGGTCCTACATCTAACAATGTGGATGAGTATAGTGCCATTGTTGAGCTACTTCGGGATGCCATTTCACATGGCATCCAGTCTTTAGAAGTCCGCCTGGATTCACAACTAGTTGTGTCTCAGCTGAATGGGCAATACCGTGTACGAGACCCTACATTATTATGGATATTCCTTAAGGTATTACTCTTGGAGAGACATTTTGTTTCCATTACATATATTCACATTCCGAGAAGTCATAATTATATATCTGATGCATATGCTAACTATGTATTAGATTGGCATTTGTCACATTCATCATGAAGCACATAAATACAAAGACATTCATACATTTGTACCATACACACATATAGTAGAACCGAGAACCAAAGTTGTATATATATATAAATATGTCCAAAAATGGTAGTGTCATACAAGACTGGATCTCGTAGCCCTCAAAAATATACAAATCGATACAAAAAATGATGTGACCCTAGGATATCTACTCCCTCCGAGGAGATCTAGCTGCTGACTCGACGGGATGTGTCTCATAATAGTACTGTACTGCGTTGGCCATCCGCTGTAGTAGCCGCACCCACTCACCAGGAACACCCACTACCTGGCACTGCATAGCCTCCGGTAGTCGAGCTACCTCTATCAGTGGTACTCGGGAAACCATCCATGATATGTTGTGCTGCAACATCTATAGTGTGCACCCTGCTGCAGCATCTGTTGCCACCTCATATCTACCCCGATGACCATGTCTCGGGAAGCCCTCGGGTCTCGCTGGGCCTTTGTCTACGAGAAAACAATCACCCATTAGCACATGACATTACCACCAAAAAGATTTTTTGCATTTCAACTATAATCAAAAAATCCATAAAAATTTAAAAACACAAAACCAAAAGAGTACTCACCGATGTCTCCGAAGGCTACACCTGGTGGGAGCGGCATGTCACAGTCCTGTATGAAGTCTATCCCCGCATAGGGGTAGTCCTCGATAGCAATCACTTGCCGGTTCCACCAGCGGAAGAACTCCTCAGTATATGGTGACGCCAAACGGCCACCACCCTGTTGTGTCAGTATCTCAGCCCACCGGGTCAGGGCTGGATCTCAGAGACTGTGAGGAGAGACATCCACCCTCCGGCTAAGTCCCGAAACCCTATCAAAGAAGAAACTGCAGAGGATGCTACCATACCCAAAGTTTTTGGCCTTCCCCTCTTTGCATTCCGTTAGTTGTGTATTCATAGACACCAGCAGAGTAGTACACCAGTCGAATATAGTAGGCTGCAAGCATTGTGATGCATAAAACATCACCGGTCTGGATGCCTGATGTAGTGCTTTGGATCCCGTGATCCACACCAGAGTTGCCACTATGATCTTTGTGCTCAGGTCCGTTGTAATATTGACCGGCACCTGACTTCCCACTGGTCATATGTTGGTGGGACAGTACCGTACTATGTAGTCTTGCACAGTGATCCCACCACCCACGGTCCGTGACCGAAGACTAGCCACTTCCCCTCTACGAGACAAACAGGTAATGAAATAGATATCTTCTACTTCCAGTGTTAATGTTTTCCCGTTGAGGATGAAGTGTTGAGCATCCACATCCCAGTAGTTGACTAAATGACGAAGTAGTAGGTTTTGGGCCCTTAAGCCCCCGAGACTCCAGTATTTATATAAGCCACATGCTTGCAATGCTTGTTGTGCTTGCAAATCGTTGCACACGGCCTCATCTACCTGGTCATGCTCTCTCTCCCTCCACTCTAGAACCATCCTAGAGTGCAAAGCAAGAGATTTTTAGTCAGTTTCATGCTTAAAAACTTCTTCACGGTCGTACCCACGGGCTATATTGTAGATAGGTGCAGGTAGACGTGGGCAATCAGTTTTTTGACTACGCGTTTGATGCCCTACCCGTGACCCACATACTTACAACCCATGGGTAGCGCCGAAGCCATTTAGGGCTTGGCCAAACAAAATAACCCACCGACCAAAATTGAAATAAAAGCACTTAAATGAAAGGTATGGTAGTGACCACTAACCTGCTCTAGACGGTTCGTTGAATGGTTGCTCGTAGCTCCCACGATCGGTGCTTGAAATTTCAGGTGCAAACTTACCACTCAACTCCAAAATGGTGAATAGTGCAAATGAATTGAAAATTATTAAATTTTTTTACTATTTATAATTTTCTGGACCCACTTTTCTATAGTTTTGTCCATTTTGGGTCGTTATGAACTAATATCGTGTCCTGGAGTAGTGTTTTTTCAACAAATTTCCTCGGCGAGAGTTGTTCCGATCCATTTCACACCTACGGTAGGTATGTTTCACACCTGGCATATAGGTTAGATGCCATTTCCACATGCATTATGCATTTGACCTGTTGACCATTTTCATAAACCCTAGGTGCGACCCCGCTTCGTGACTGACACGAAACCTTCACATTGTTATAGAAGTGTCGTCATGTGGCGGTAGGGCTTTCCCGAAAATGGGTACCCTAGTTAGAACCCCCTTATGCATTTTGTTTCCCATGCCGTTGTTTGTCCTCAGGATTGGGAGTCCTTTGTAGTCACGCCATGACATTGTGATAAAGACTCATACTCTACTTTGTCTTATGTTGGCCATCTCCCTTAAGGACTCCCCTCAGTTATATCATGTTGTAATTGCATTGCATCATCCTGCTTGCTGCTTGAGCCTTGTGCCGGCTCCTGCTTACTCAATTGTTAGACTGGTGCCTGAGCACTTTCCCTGTCGAGCTCTGCAGAGCTTATATATTTTCCCTTCACAATTTGATGACCCTTTGACCCTGAGGGAACACACCCCCGAGTGTCCACATCCTGCACGTACTTCCTTGCATTGAGAATAGGTATGTTCCACTGCTTGGGATTAATCTGCTAGCTATTTGACACTCGTTCCCTCACTTGTTGTACTATAAGCAATTTTATTCTTTTTCAAGCATTTCCCAAATATGAAAAAGACAAAAAAAATCAAATATTCCAAAAAGCCGGATGGGATTATGGTCATTATTTCTTGTTGGCAGTTGTTGTGTCGCCTTTGAACAGAGCATTCATTCCACTCCGTACATTATGAGTCGGGACTATAGTTGGACCTTAGGAGCTGTACTTGTTTCTCAGTTTTCTCCACTGATTGGTTAAGCTTCCAATCATTATGGAGCCCTCTGTAATGCCTCCTACATTGCAGAGTTTATGTCAAGTCTATGATGCCTGAGTCTATCCATCTGCTCATGCTCTTGTTCAAAGGAAGTCCTGAAACCAGTGTCGGCCATTCCTCAGATATATTGACTATTGCATGTCGGCCATCCTTATTGAGTCAGTTCGTTTCACCTGAGATATTCCAATTCTTTCAGCATTGCTGGTGCCTCGTGCTGGTTGATGGGGGATGCCTTAATGCCCTCCTTCCAGTGAGTCTCGTTCTGTCGACCTCAACTCATTTATTCCGAGACTTGAGGCTTAGAGTTC
The DNA here is from genome assembly GCA_027924585.1 of Larix kaempferi. Taxonomy (NCBI): domain Eukaryota; kingdom Viridiplantae; phylum Streptophyta; class Pinopsida; order Pinales; family Pinaceae; genus Larix; species Larix kaempferi. Next base: position 13,257,445 of record BSBM01000033.1, read on the forward strand.
AGTTGAGTACCTTGAGGCTTGCAGTCATTAGTGGCAAGCTCTCTCGCCATCGAAAATTTTGGGAATACATCAATGTCCCCTGATCGATGGATTCATCCTAGTGTTCGACTTCAACCCATTTATTCACACTCTGATGATTGTGCTCCATGCCTTGATGCCCATTTTCATTATCGGTGGGTCATCTCGCGTCTGTTAAAGGTATACACCAATGACCAGTAATCAGACGATGTCTCATCAGGTTCGACCCCAACTCCTTTATTCACTTGATGGGACTTGCACCGTCGAAGACTTGTGTAGAAGACCCCAGGCGATTGTGGCATTCAGTATGCTACATATGACTTTGACTTTACATCTGAGATATCACATCTCAGATTTCAGCAGTTTGTACCTCCAGTTTGCAACAGTTGTCTTCTTTTCAGCAGAAGACCATCTCTTACTGTAGAGGGATCATGGCTAAGATCACTTATGACATGTATCTACTTATGTACTGTCTATTCATGTCCATTGTATCAGATTGTTGTACTATACCAACATGTATTCAGGGATACTATTGTATTATGACGAGTGATCTGTTCTTTCCACTTGTGTCTCCATCACTCCACTTCTGAGTTTTATAATGTATTTCGGCCATCGTACCACTTTCAATCTCTGACCTCACACATTAGGGGGCATCCGTTACACAGAAATCTTCCACCCTGTGAGCATCAGCATTCTTTGGCCTATAGGATCCATTTCAGTGACTCAGATCCATTTTCATCCTTCAGTGATACCAGTCTATCCTATTTTTGTTCCTACCCGCATGTTGCATCACTATAGCATGCGTACCCGCGAGTTGCATCCCTATAGCCCGCGGGTATCAAGTAAAATGGTAAAAACCACTTTTTTATTACTTTTTACTCCCAAAAAGCGGTCATTGGGTGACCTTTGGCTCTCTATCTGCCCAAGTAACATCTCAATGAGTCCTTTTACCTACCTTTGAGAGGACTATATATTGAGCACATATGGCTTATGGACGGGAGGAAGAAGAGAAGAGTAAAGGCACTCTAGTGGATTTTTTCCCTATCTTGAGTCTGCACTTATTGATCCTTGTAGTTGTGAACCAGTTATGTTCACCTTCCAAACTCCTTTCTAGTTTGATTTTTCCATTCATGGAGGATTGAAGTGGTGGAGGCACAAGTGGATTGATCTAGATCTTGGTTCAGATTGGTTGCCGGCAAGAGGTCATATCACTTTGTACTTCTTCTTGTTCATTAATAGAAATACTCATATTCTCATCCATTCATGGTGTGAATGTCATTTATTATACATTGGGTTGCATTTGCTTATGACATTATGGACCATTGTTATTGATAATGTTAATGTTATTTATATATCACATGTACTTGTTAGATATTTGTTGCCGAGATTACAAGTGCTTGGATGTGCACATATTGAAAGCTCCAACGGGGATCTACATCAAACATTGGATCGAGGTTGGTTACATTTCTCCATTGTTTTAATGTTGTCATTTATAATAGCATTGTTTTGAGAATTGAGTAGATTTCTGGTAGTCATCTGTCTATTGTGGTATTCCCAAGCCATAGTGAGTTTTCTCCAATACAAACACTGGGCTCTCGGTGACTTTTTCCTTCAACTTGTCGAAATCTCACTGGGCAGCTTCCGTCCACTTGAACTCCCCTTTTCTCATGCACTCTGTCAAAGGTGCAAAAATCCGACCGAATCACCAAATGAACTTCCTGTAGAAACTGGAAAGTCCATGGAAACTCCTTACTCTAGTCGCACTCGTCGGTTCTGGCCAATCCAATATTGCCTTCACCTTTTCTGGGTCCATCACTAACCCTTTACCCAAGATCACAAATCCCAAGTACACCAGTTCTTCTTTCATGAAGAAACACTTTTGCAGGTTCACCATTAGCTTCTCTTCCTGCAACTTCTGCAAGACTTGTCGAATGTACCCCAAGTGTTCTACCTTGGTTCGACTAAATACCAGGATGTCGTCTAGGTACACTATGACAAACTTACCCAAGAATGGATTTAGTACCTCATTCATCAATCGCATGAATGTACTGGGTGCATTAGTCAATCCGAATGGCATGACTAACCACTCATATAGCCCTTCCTTCGTCTTGAACATTGTTTTCCATTCATCTCCTTCTCTAACCCGAATCTGGTGATTACCGCTCATCAGGTCAATCTTTGTGAAGTACTTCGCTCCACTCAAGCAATCCATCAAGTCCTCCATTCTCGGCAATGGGAACCGATACTTGATTGTGATCTTGTTTATGGCTCTGGATTCTGTACACATCCTCCATTCTCCACCTTTCATCGGTGCTAATATTGTTGGTACCGCGCACGGACTTGGACTTTCTCTAATCAATCCCCTGTCCAACAACTCCTAGACTTGTCGATTGAGTTCCTGACCTTTTGTCGAACTCATTATATGAGGTGCCTTGTTTGGAAAACTTGACCCTAGAATCAAGTTGATCTGATGGGATATGCTTCTCGTTGGTGGCAATCCCGTCGGTGCCTCATCGACCACTATGCTCTGAAACTCGTCAAGCATCTTTTCGACTTCGACCAGAATCTTCTCCATTATCGACCTTTCGACACATGGTCCCTTCGGAATGATAGCAAAACACCCCCACTGCTTTTCCTCTTCCGCGAGGAATTCTTTCACTGATCACATCAACACTCGATTCTCCCAAAAGTTTCTCTAGCCCTGCTTGCAGTCGGCTTGATCCTCCTGCTTCGGCTTCAAAGTCCTTCGCACGCCATTTTTCCACACTGTGACTGTGTTGGCTCAACCATCATAGATCATTTTTCGATCATATTGCCATGGTCTCCCTAACAACAGATGGCACGCGTCCATTGGGATTATGTCACACAGTACATTGTCTTCAAGCTTTTTGACCTTGAATTTAATCAAGCACTGTCTGGTCACCTTCACATGGTGTTCTTTCTGCAACCATGAGATCTTGTAAGGGTGTGGGTGTTCTTGACACTTCAACCCTATTTTTTTTATGACCTCTGTCGACACAATATTCTCTGTGCTTCCACCATCAACTATGGTCTTGCAACGCCATTCACCAATTCGCACTCTAGTTTGAAAGATAGCCTTGCGCTGTGCCGATTCTTTCTCTTCGCATCGATCTTCTTGAACCAATGTTCTCCTGAACATCAGGTTTTGACTTTTCTTCTTCTCATCTACACTACTGTCGGATGTCGACTCTGCCCTCTTGTCGGCTTGCTCATCTCATCGACGTTTGGGTTTTGACTCATATCCACATTTTATCCTCCAGGAACACATTATTCCCTATTTTTGTTGTTGTACGCTAGTTGTTCCACTATAGCCAGTGTATACGCAGGTTGCACCAACGTAGCCCACGTACATCAAGTTAAATGGTAAAAAACAATAGAAAATTACTTTTCACTCCAAAAAGCAGTCTTAGGGTGATCTTTGGCCCTCCATGTACCCCAGAAATGACTCGATTCAACCTTTCACCTACCTTTGGAAGGCCATATTTTGAGCTCTTATGGTGCATGGAAGGAGGAGGAAAACAGAGAGCATAGAAACTCTATTGGATTTTTGTCGTGACTTGAGTCTACATCCATTAATCCTTGTTGTTGTGAACCTCTTATGTTCACCTACCAAAATCCTTTCATGGTTTGATTTTTCCATTGCATGGGGGATTGAAGTGGTGGAGGCACAAGTGGAGGGACCTAGTTCTTGGTTCAGATGAGTTTCCAGCAAGAAGTCGTATCATGTACTTCTTGTTTTCATTAATAGAAATACTCATTTTCTTGTCCAATTGATCTTGTAAATGTGTTTAATTACATTGGGTTACATTTGCTTATTATATCATGGACCATGCTATTGTTTATGCTAATATCTTTCACATATTATATGCACTTGCTTGTATTTGTTGTTGAGGGTAATCTACAGGCTCAAGTGTAGAGATTGAAAGCTCAATAGGGATCTACTTCGAAAATCCGATTGAAGGTTGGTTATTTTATCCACATCTTAGCATTTACATTTATAATAGCATTGCATTGGGAATTGAGTTTATTTATAGTAGTAATTTGTCTGTTGTGGTCTGCCCCAAGCCATAGGAAGTTTTTCTCTGTTATAGAAATGGCGACTCCGTTGGGGATGAACCTTTATTTTGGGGATTTTTAGGCATTCTTCCTTATTTTGAGTTTCTGTTTGTCGAGCTTCTATGTCATTGAATGGCCGTTGGGATTTGCATTAGAAAACTTGCTTTTTCTGGGGTGTTTGACTCATTTTTGGTCCACTTGTCTTTCCCTATATGCGGGTCAACTTAGTTTAGCCCACGTCTACCCGCTATTGTTAGTATAGCATCCAATGTACAGATGCTACTGTTCTTTGAACAATCGCATACAAGTCCGGGATTGATTGTTTTTTTATCTTTGGTTGTTGTTGGGTTGATTCTGAGTGTTCCTGAGTCTTAGTAGGCATGTTTCCTAACTGTTCCATCCTTTTTTGTTGACCAGAAACTCCTCTTTTCCTTAGTTTTTGAGCTTTTGGTTTTTAACCATTTTTCATTTTTTATAGCTCATTAGCTTGGCTGAATCTTACTATTTGGGATTTGCTAGGTTGTATGCTTGATATGATCTGCATTTTTACTGAATAGTTTTTATTTCGCTTGCATTTTTTGATTCATATTGAAAAAATACAAAAACATTTGCATTTGCATTTTCATTTCATTTATACTTGAAAATACAAAAATATTTGCTTTATGTTATTGCATTTTGCATTTAGAGTGCTTGTGCCTTCATTAGGACTTGCTTGAGCATGAAAATATAAAGAGATTGCATTGTCTTTTTGAATCGTTCATTTGACTGTCATATAGTGGCATACCTTTTTTTGGCTAGCTGAGTCTAGTATTTTCCAGTTGTGCATATCATTGAGTCTTTACACATCATTAGTTTCACGACCATATCCTCTGAGTAATCACGGCCATTTAAAATTAACGCTTAATCTAAAATTGATTAGAAACGATTTTCTCTTTTATAGGGTGCACCAACTAGAATAGGTTTAGAGTCTTGGAATATATCATTGTGAGTTAAAAATCCAAGACTATTGAACCAGCATTATGTGTCTGACCAGGGAGTGGTGAAACCCATGGTATACATCAGTGTTCTCGAGAAGCTCTACTCAGACCAGAGTTAAGCATGAGGTAACGGGAGGTTGGTTGCAGAGATAGCCCTCCAATAATAGCTGAACGTGGGATATATTTCCAGGATTTGTTTTTGTTTGGGGACTCTTGGGGGATTTGACCCCCTTGAGTTTCGGGCTTAGTTACCCTGCCCATAGGACAGATCCCACCTCTAACTGTCCGGCTGAGCATTGGTTATACGTGGTGGCCTTAGTTCATTTACCTAGGTATCACATAGGGTGCTTGCAGCGGTTATACTGTGAGTATCCTGAGTCAGATAGGGGTCAGACAACACAGTTGTTGTATGTATAGGGATTTGACCCTGTGCACGCAGTGAAGTCTGAGGACCCTTATAACTGATTATGTTACCTCCGGTTATAGTTTGGGAGTCTCAAGCCTCTCCTAGGAGAGACATACCGGCTGTAGTATCGGGAGGTCCCTTGAGCCAGTCCTGTTTAGGTGTATGCTTTGTGACGTTTAATAGGCCTTTAGGAGATGATTATCAGTTGAATTTTTGGAGTCATCATGGACCGAGATCAACCTCTCTGCCGATCTTGTAGGATAGTTGGTCTATCGGCTAGTGATATGTCGGAACCTTTTGTTGGGAAGCATCGGAGGACTACTGCTAGTCCTATACACACCTCTCACGAGCTTCAAGGAACTTCTATTATGAGTTCCACATCTGGCATGTCTGAAGTCCCTTCGACTCCACCCACTAGTCCAAAGTGAACTTCTCCCCCTCACATATTCTCTCCAACTGATTGGGTAGATGGTTCATCACACACAACTCCTCATGGGTTTGGGACATCCCATCCCACGAGATCGAACCCATTCGACTATACACAGCCATGTGGTTTTCGATATGGGATTCCAGGTTATGGTACTTCATCCATCCCTTCGACCTCAAGTCCTTTTACTTATGGTATGCCCGGATTTACGCCGACTGTTACGTCCATTATGTCTAGTAGTCACACTATCTCTAGTGTTGGAGCTGGGGGAACCATTCTCACCTTCACCGCATATCAATTTGGGAGTAGTCACATCCCTCCCTCTAATCCGACTGTTGGCGGAGGACCACCTCCTTCGTCATCCCCTAGTGTTAGTGTGAACCAATTTTCGAGTGGAGGTTTCACGGCAGGAATTGGATCTACGACCTTTATTCTGTCCTTTAATCCGCATGTCTCTATGCCTGTACCTTCGAACGCTTTTGTGATGCCACAAAACCCTCCTCTTACTAGCTCTTCGGTTCCATGGAGTGCTCACGCACCATTTTCATACGGTACTCACTCGTCTGGAATTCCTTTCTTGAGTGGGTATATGGGACCCCATTCTTATGGAGTTCATTCTCATGGCTTTTTAGTTGATCCTACTTATTATCCCAATCCTTCACATGGAATCCCTGCTATGCACGTTCCTGTGTATTCCAATGCGGGCCAGTTTGGAGGAGGTTACTATCCTTACAGTCACGGTCACGGTTATTACTAGAGTTCATCGGCACCACAGGTGTCCACTTCGATGTATACAATCCCGCCTTACAATTCATAGAACTAGTCTCTTTCGAGAGCTTATAATCAAGCTTCACAGCCTCAACTCCCTTTTCTTGCTAAATTGAATCTGCCAGATCTTTCGAAGTTCACGAATGATCCAGTGTGTCACAATCCTACATGGCCTCTAGTCCCCACCAAGCTCCCTTCTGACATTCCAAAGTTTGAAGGGAAGAAGGGTGAGGATCCAGGTGATCACGTTACTACTTTTCACTTATGGTGCTCATCAAATTCCTTGAACCACGACTCGATTCATTTGAGGCTATTTCAACGCACCCTCACGGTGGCGACGGTGAAATGGTATGTTGAGTTGCCTGCGGGCACATATAGAGATTTCAACGATTTAGCTTTGGTTTTCCTATACCATTTTCAGTTTTCGGTGCGTTATGATATTGGCACCGAACTTTTCTCCACTTTCCGTCAGGACAAGTCCACGCACATTTCTGACCATATTCATGAGTGGCGTTGGTGGAAGAGGCTAGTGAAAGCCAACATTCCTCCAGAGTTTCTATTGGAGTGGTTCCTTAAATCTCTACTTCCTTACGTTTCTAAAGACGTTTCATTGTCTGGTGTTATGACTGAGGAACAATCTATCTTCAAATCCCAGCAGCTAGATCTAGTCTACGCTCAGTCTGGAATTTTATACGATATCATACCCGATGCACTGCGGTCACGTCATCAACCCAAGCCTGTTCCTGGACCACGTTCCGATCATATTGTTGGATCCATGAGTACTCATACTGTAGATTTGGTTACGAACCAGATGCACAATCTGTCGATTATCTAATCTACCCCCAGGCAGGCCCATGCCTCATCCGGTCCCACCGAGTTATCGGATGTTCACTCTATACAATTAGTGAACTCATCAGGTAACCAGCAACTTGGTGGGAAGAAAAAGGGGAAGAATAATCGTAGGGGTGGGAATAATAAGAACAACAATGCAAAGAAATAAAATGTCAACCCTCCTCGGGACTGCGGAAATGCTGGTGGGAACCGAAAACCTAGGCATAAAGTGAAATTCCCTTGTGAGCTTTGCACAGAAGATCACCTTACTCATTTGTGTCCTCGTCTTGAAGAATCCGCAAAGCACATAGAACAGATCTCAGCTGTGCTGAAGGATCCCCTTCCTCACCACCAAAATATGGCTTTGGGTGCTTCGATCGCCGGTAGTGGGACTTACGAAACTTCGACATCTTAAAACCCTATTGGCAGTTACGAATGCATTAATATGGTCAAAGCAAAAGTTAGTGTTACTACTCGCTCTCTTGATTATGGAGCTCCACAACCTCCGTTAGGGAATGAGCCCCCTCCTCCTGATACTCCATTGCATATTGAGAAGCCAAACTCTATGTAGTGGATACCAAAACGTGTTCTTAAGCGCTCGACGCACAATCCTAGTGCTCGAGCCGCCCAAAACTACTCCATTATAGAAGATTTGGGTCAAACTCCATGTGCCATGTCAGCTCTCGAGGTTCTCCAAGCTTGTCCTTCTCAGAGGATTTCCCTTTTATGTGCCTTGGGTGTCCAGGATCAGTGTAGCTCGAACATTATCAAGTTCGACACTACTGATGTCCAACCTTAGTTTCCCTACCACGTGGCTTTTCAAGTCCATGTTAGGTGCTTAGAGAAAATCGTTAAACGTACCGTGGTCGATGAAGGTGCCTCTACGTCAGCTATGTCGTTAGCTTGTTGGAAGGCTTTGGGTTCACCTCCTTTGTCGAAGTCTATGACCATGTTGACTGCATTCGATGGTCATTATTTCCTACCGCATGGTATTATACACTCCCTTGAGGTCCACTTGGGTGGGAAGATCGTGCCAATTGAAGTCAAGGTGGTTGATGCACCCATCGACTACAACCTTCTTCTAGGTAGGAATTGGATCTATGTTATGCGAGCGATCGTGTCCTCTGTGTTTAGATTTATCTGCTTTCCACATGAAGGCAAGATTGTGACGGTCAATCAGCTCGATTACACGAGTTCCAATACCATTGCATCACTAAGAACGGAAGTTCCTCATATCGAAAATTCTTAGCCGAAAACTGGGAATATTGGTGTAGGATTATATTCCTCTTTGATAGGATCTTTCGACTTTGTTTCTCCGATCTCCTTTATAGGAACCATTTCTGATAGTGCCTCGTCCTCATTACAGAATGTACCATTCTGGACATCATATTTTAATGATTCGTGGAATTTACCTTTCACGAGTTCTTCATCTAGAAACATCGCACACATCGGGATGGTTAGGCCCTTGTCTGCAGCAAAGCTTGCTTACCATGAGATTCAGCAAGCCACTGCAGAACCGGATCTCTCTTCTTCACGGACAAAAGAGGAAGACCCCATTACGCTGCCCGCGTGGGCAGTCAACTCCTCTTTCTCACATGATTTCCTTGATGGTACTTTTCCTTCGGATGAAGCCATCATTGAGGCCATGTATGGTAGCGATAAGCCTTGGGAAGATCTACGTCATCGATTGTATTTTCTTCCCGACCTTGACCTAATTAAGCAAGAAGAGTTTCGATCGACTCTAGTTGAGAAGGTTGGTCACCCTGTGGCTCCTTTGGATTCGCATGGGATTTACACAGAGGGGAATATGGCTAACATTTCCCCAACCATCCCAATCAACATCTCTTGTACTCCCGAAAAGATTGAGAATGTTTACATCGGTGCCGATTGTTCCCCCGAGGAAATCCGCATTTACACCGAGCTTTTCAAAGAAATTCAGGATGTTTTCGCATGATCTTATGAGGAGATGCCAGGAATAGACCCTAGCATTGTCGAACACGAGATTAAGACTTATCCTAATGTTAAGCCAATTCGAAAACGCCTTCGTGCTATGAATCCTAGGAAGGCAGCTGCGATCAAGGCAGAGGTGGAGAAACTGCTCAAAGCTGGTTCTATCTACCCAGTTCCCCTTACCGAAAGGGTGTCCAATCCCGTTCCTATGAATAAGAAGCAGGGAACCATCCGTGTATGTACTAATTTTAGAGATCTAAACCGAGCATGTCCTAAGGATAACTTTCCCACTCCATTCATAGATCAGATCTTGGATGCTTGTGCGGGAAGTGAAGTATTTTCTTTCATGGACGGTTTTTCAGGATATAACCAGATCCAGATTAAACCCGAGGATCAACATAAGACAACTTTTATATGTCCTTGGGGTACGTTTGCATACCAAAAGATTCCCTTCGGCCTTAAAAAAATTGGAGCCACTTTTCAGCGTGCCATGACCTATGTGTTTCATGACCTTAAGCGTATAGTGGAGGCTTACTTGGATGATCTTGTTGGCCATTCTCGTAAGAGAGTGGACCACCCCAAGCACCTTCGTCTCATTTTCGAAAGATGTCGATGTTACAAGATTTGTTTGAACCCCAACAAGTGCATCTTTGTTGTGAAAACAGGTCTCCTTCTAGGGTTCGTAGTTTCAAAAGAGGGTATAAGAGTCGATCCTCTAAATGTTGAGGCAATAATTCGATTTCCTCCCCTACGTAACTTGATTCAACTTCAGAGCCTCCAAGGGAGAGCCACTTTCTTACGACTCTTTATCGTGAATTATGCCAATCTTACCAAAGGTTTCACGCGACTTTTGAAGAAGGGCAGTCCATTTATCTTGGATGAGTGAGCCCAGCAGTCTTTTGACACTTTGAAGAAATATTTGGTATCGACCCCTCTTCTTAGTCCACCTGACATTGCTATAGATTTGTTGCTTTATGTGGTTACGTCTCAAGAGATGATTGGTATGGTCTTAGTTCAGATGGATGATGTGCTTCAGGAGCATGTTATCTATTATCTGAGTAGAAATCTCATTGATGTTGAACTGAGATACTCTCACATGGAGAAATTGGCCCTTGCGATTGTTCACGCAGTCCAACAGTTACAGCATTATATTTTTCTCAAGAAAACCATTGTTATAGCGCATGTCAATCTCTTTTAGTTTGTGCTCTCACGACGCATAATTGGGGGGAGGTATAATAAATGGATTGTCATCCTTCAAGATTTTGGTCTCAATTTTGCTTCGGCGAAGTCAGTGAAATCCTTGGTTTTCGCGGAATTGATGTCATACTTCCCCTGATTTGATGAGGAAGTAGTCCATGAAGACTCTTGTGTGGATGAACATTTTTTCCTTATTGCGTCAACAGACCTTGGTATGGCGATATCGTTATATATCTCCAAACTCTGAAGTTCCCTTCGCACTATTCGTGAGATGAGCAACGACATGTGAGACATCAAGCTAAATATTATGTCATTGTCGGTGAAACCTTGTATCGTCGAGGAAAAGACTCTATTATCCGTCGTTGCTTGACTCATGAAGAAGCAGAGCTAGTACTTAATGATTTCCATAGCGGAGTGTGTGGCGGTCAGTTATCCGGGCTTGTGATAGCCCAACATATTTTGCGAGCGGGTTATTTTTGGCCCACGATATTCAAACATTGTATAAATGTTGTGAAGAGATGTCACCCTTGCCAGGTGTTCGCTCGGAACATGCGCTCGCACCCTGCTCCTTTACATCCGTTCGTCACCGTCGGTCCCTTCACCAAGTGGGGGGCATATTTCATGGATTGCAACCCAGCCTCGGTTGAGGGGCATAACCATATCATCGTGATCGTTGATTACTTTACCAAATAGGTCGAGGCAATGCCAACCGTTAAAGTCGATAGTGCTACAGCATCCCACTTTGTTTTCAATCAGATTATAACTCGGTTTGGTATCCTGAAAGAGATTGTCACTAACCATGGCAGTCACTTCCAAAATCATATGATGGTGGATTTGTCACTCAAGCTTGGGTTTAAGCAAGACCAGTTATCTTCTTACTACCCCCAGGCGAATGTTCAGGTCGAGGCAATCAATAAGTCCTTAAATACCATTCTCCAACGAACCATCAAACAAAGCAAGAGAAATTGGCACATCATGTTATATCATGCTTTGTGGGCGTATCGAACCGCAGTCAAGACTTCTATCGGTTTCTCACCATTTCAGTTAGTCCATGGTGTGGAGTCTATTTTTCCGATTGAATACGAGATCCCTTCGTTGAAACTAGCTATATAGCTCCTTCCTGACACCTCAGATGTTGAGCAACGTTTTATCCACCTTGAGTAGCTTAGCGAACAACGTCAAGATGCTGCTATGTCTATAGATTCCAACAAACGACATGTTAAGGTTTAGTATGATAGGTATGTCCATCCCCAGAAATATGTTGAAGGTGACTTGGTCTCCTGTATGACCAAGCTAAGGAACCCCTGGGGGCAGGCAAGTTTAACCCCATGTGGCACAGTCCTTACATTGTGAGGCCTGTCCTTGAGAAAGGAGCCTATGATTTGGAAGACTATGAGGGGAACGCCTTGAAGGAGCCTAGGAATGGGCTCTACCTCAAGCGGTATTATGCTTGAGATTCTAGCTCGAGCTGATACTTTTGTATACTATTGTATAGTTGTTTCTGTACATAGTTTAGATTTCTTTTGGTTGTTTGGGTCTACTGATTCGCTTCCGTTTGGTTGACAGATGTTAGCAGAATCTCCAATGTTCTTAGGATTCGCGGATGGGGCTAGTCATCATACGCAGAGACTTTCTTCTCCTGCGTGGGTTATTTACTCACTCGACCATCAGATTGTGTCTTCGGGAGGTGCTTGTCTCAGTCCTACATCCAACAATGTGGCTGGGTATAGTGACATCATCCAGCTACTTCGCGATGCCATTTTGCATGGTATCTGGTCTTTAGAAGTACGCCTGGATTCGCAACTGGTTGTGTCTCAATCGAATGGCCAGTACCGTTTGATGGATCCTACATTACTACGGAGGTTCTTAAGGGTAAGAATCTTGGAGCGTCGTTTTGTTTTTATTACATACATTCATGTTCCAAGACGTTTTAATCATGTACCTGATGCATACGCTAATTATGTCCTAGATTGGCATTTATCACATCAATGAAAGAAGCATTACAAATAACATTCATCCATACATTTGTACATACACAAGTAGTAGAACCGAATAATCAAATTTTATATATATATATATAAAGTGGTGTCATAAGTACAAAACTAAAGCCCGTAGCTCTCAAAAATATACATAGTCGATACAAAAATAATGAGACCCTGGAATTTAAGCTCTACAGGGAGGTCTTGCCGCCTCGATGGGATGAGTCTGACCATAATAGTGTACAGCGTTGGCTATACGCCACAGTAGCCGCACCCATACACCTGGTACCCTGACCACATGTCGTTGCATCGCCTCAGGGAGATGCTCTACCTCTATCAGTGGTACCCGAGCAGTCATATGAGAGAGGTTAACCCGTACCATCTCTAGTGTGTGCTCTATCGCCACACATACGATCTCTCCTCCTCTACCTCTATGGCGGTGCCGTGGGAATACTTGAGGTCTTCACACACCCCTGTCTACGAGAAAACAGTCAAACATCAGTCTATGATACCACACCAAAATATTTTTGCATTTCAATTATAATAAAAAATCCAAAAAAAATAAAATACACAAAACTTAAAAAGAGTAACCGTACATATGTCTCTGAACGCGGCCCCTGGTGGGAGCGGCATGTTCCTATCTTCGTTGAATTTTATACCCTCGTATGGATAGTCATCGATGGTGATGACCTGTCATTCCCACCAGTGAAAGAACTCCTCTGAATATGGTGATGCATGTCGGCCATCACCCTGTCGCGTCAGTACCTCTGCCCATCGGATCTGGGCGAGATCTCGGAGACTGTACAGAGGGACTTCAACCCTCATACTTAAGCCCGGAACCCTCTCAAAGAAGAAACTACAGAGTATGCTCGTCAACGATGTCATGTTCCCTTTCCCTCCACTCTAGGACCATCCTGGAGGCAAAAACAAGTCCATTTTTTAGCATCCATGGGTTAAAATCCACCCTCACGGCCCTGTACATGGCCAAATTTGTATACATTCGCGTCCGTATGCAGTCAACACATGTGTTGACCGCGTCTAGGAATCCCTATACGCTACCCGTGAAGAAGTAGCCCGCGTACAGCACCGAGGAAGTGTAAATATTTGCAAAAGAAACAATTTAGCCATTAAAAAATGAAATAAAAGACATGAAAAGGAAGAGGAGGATGAGACTACTGACCTGCTCTAGACAGCTCGTAGATCCGATACCCTTAGTTCCCAGAATCAACAATTGAAGATTGAGGTGAAAACTAACCAAAAACTCTATTTTGGGTGAAAAGTAAAAATGGAATAGTAATAGTAATTTTGTGTTACTATTTATAGTTTTCTAAACCCACTTTCCTATAGTTTTTGTCGTTTTGAGCTATTATTGGACTAATATGTCATCTTGGAGTACCATTTTGAACATATTTTTCCAACGAGAGTGGTTTTTTTACTATTTCGCGCCTTCGACGGGTATATTTTACACCCATCATATAATTTAGATGTCATTTTCACCTACATTTTGCACTTAACCTTATGACCGTAATCATTAACCCTAGGTGCGACCCCTCTTTTTAATCGACACGGAACCTTCACATTGCTATAGAAGTGTCATTATTTGGCGGGAGAGCTTGTCCAACCATGGGTGCCCTATTTAGATCCTTGTTATGTCTTTTGGTGTCCATGTCGTTGTTCCTCCTTAGGTTTGGGAGTCCTTTGTAGTCACGCCATGACCTTGCGACGAAGACTTATACTCTACTTTGTCTTATTCTAGTTATCTCCCATAAGTACTCCCCCATTTATGTCAAGTTGTGATTGCATTGCATCATCCTGCTTGCCGCTTGAGCCTTGTGCCGGCTCCCGTTTACTCGCTTATTAGCCACGTGCCGGAGCACTTTCCCTTTCAAGCCAAGCAGAGCTTTTAGTTTCCTTTCGCAATTTGATGACCCTTTACCATGAGGGAACACCCCCCGAGTGTCCACATCTTGCACATGCTTCCTTACATTGATCATAGGTATGTTCCATTGATTGGGACTAGTTTGCTTTCCATTTGACACTCGTTTCCTCACCTGTTGTACTATAAGAAATTTTATTCTTTTTCAAGCTTTCCTAATATGAAAAAGACCAAAAAAATCAAATATTCTAAAAAGCCGAATGGGAAAATATTTACTACTTCTTAATGGCAGTTGTCATGTCTCCTTTGAACAAAGCATTCACTCCACTCCATTCATTATGAGTCAGGACTATAGTAGGACCTTAGGAGTTGTACTCGTTTCTCACATTTTACTCCATCGGCTGGTTAAGCTTCCAGTCATTATGGAGCCCTTTGTTAATGCCTCCTGCATCGCATAGTGTTATTATCATCTAGTCATTGAGTCTATGTTTCCTGAGTCTATCCATCTGCTCATGCTCTTTTTCAAAGGAAGTTCTAAAACCAGAGTCGACCTGTCCTCATATCTCTTAACTATTGCATGTCGGCCATCCCTTTTGAGTCAGTCCGATCTGTTCGTTTGCGTTCTTCCAAATCTTTCAGTGTAGCTGTTACCTCGTGTTGGTTGATGGGGGATGCATTAATTCCCTCCTTCAGGCGAGTTTCGTTCCGTCGACTTCAACCCATTTATTCTGGAATTAAGACTTAGAGTCGGTTGAGTACCTTGAGGCTCGTAGTCATTAGTGGTAGGTTCTCTCGCCATCGATGGTTGGGGATTCATCAGTGCCTCATGATCGATGGATTCGTCAGAGTGTTTGAACTCAACACCTTTATTCACACTTTGATGACTGTACTATGTGCCTTGATGCTCGTTTTCATTATTGGTGGGTTATCTCACGTCTGTTAACGATATGCATCAATGATTGGTAATCAGACGATGCCACATCAAGTTCGGCTTCAGCACCTTTATTCGCCTGATAGGGCATGCACCGTTGGTGATTTGTGTAGAAGACCCCAGACTTCAGTAGCATTCAGTATGCTACTCATGATCGTGATTGTACTTATGAGATGTCATTCTCATACATCAGCATTTTGTACCTTCAGTTCGCACCAGTGGTTTCCTTTTCAGCAGGAGACCGTATCTTACTGTATATGGGTCATGGCTATGATTTCCTATGACATGTATTCACTATATACTGCCTATTCATGGCCATTGTATCAAATTGTTGTATTGTACCGACATGTATTCAGAGATATCATTGTATTATTACGAGCGGGATACTCCTTCCATTTGTGTCTCCATCACTCCACTTCTGAGATTGATAATGTATTTCGGTCATCGCAATACCTTCTCTGACCTCACACATTAGGGGGCATTTGTTACAACATTATTTTCTACCTTGTGAGCATCATCACTCATTGACCTTCAGTATTCACTTTAGAGACTCAGGTCCACATTTTATCCTCCAAGACCCCATTGTTCCCTATTTTTGTTCCTATATGCCAGTTGTTCCACTATAGCCAATGTATACGTAGGCTGCACCAATGTAGCCCGCATACATCGAGTTAAATGGTAAAAAAAAATAGAAAAATACTTTTCACTCCAAAAATCGGTCTTAGGGTGATCTTTGGACCTCCATGTACCCCGGAAACGACTCGATTCAACCTTTCACCTACCTTTGGAAGGCTATATATTGAGCTCTTATGGTGCATGGAAGGAGGAGGAAAAGAGAGAGCATAGAAACTCTACTGGATTTTTGTCGTGACTTGAGTCTACATCCATTAATCCTTGTTGTTGTGGACCTCTTATGTTCACCTACCAAACTCCTTTCATAGTTTGAGTTTTCCATTGCATGGGGGATTGAAGTGGTGGAGGAACAAGTGGAGGGACCTAGTTCTTGGTTCAGATGAGTTGTCGGCAAGAGGTCGTATCATGTACTTCTTGTTTTCATTAATATAAATACTCATTTTCTCGTCCAATTGATATTATAAATTTGTTTAATTACATTGGGTTACATTTGCTTATTATATCATGGACCGTGCTATTGTTTATGCTAATATCTTTGACATATTATATGCACTTTCCTATATTTGTTGTTGAGGCTAATCTGCAGGCTCAAGTGTAGATATTGAAAGCTCAACGGAGATCTAATTCGAACATTCGATTGAAGGTTGGTTATTTTCTCCACATCTTACCATTTACATTGATAATAGCATTGCATTGGGAATTGAGTTGATTTCTGGTAGTCATCTGTCTGTTGTGATCTTCCCCGAGCCATAGGAAGTTTTTCTATGTAACACTTTGCAGCGTGTAGGTTCTCTAGGCATTCATATGCCTTATGTATGACTCCTCAACACTTGTAACAAACCACAGCTGATATGTCAGCTCCTTTTCTGTCGGATGGACCACTTCGACCATACGCACCTCGACCACGTGTCTCTCGACCATCGCGTCGGTTTTCTTGCACTTTTTCCCTAGTAGATGTCCCTTCCGCACGTCGGTTGTCTTTGACGACTCTCTCCTGTATCCGCTACTTTGACCTTTCACGGAAACAGTCTTCGCACCCCGACCAGTCATCTTGCCTCTGGTCGATGCAAATTTCCTCGACAGTTTGTCTTCTGCCTTCAAAGCTAACTGGTAGGCTTCAGCGACTGATTTGAATCTTGACATGCTCAACTCATCTTGAATGACATATTTCAATCCATTGACATATCTTGCGACAGCTTCTTCACCTTCGGCGGTTTGACCCAACCTTGTCGACAATCTGTAGAACCCTTCCATGTATTCCTTCACGTTCATCTCTTTTTATCGAAAGTTCTGCAACTTCCGGAACAAGGAAATCACATAGTCATTTGGCAAGAACTTCCCTTTCAATTTGGAGACCATCCTGTCCCAAGACTTGATTTTCTCCTTGTCCTTCTTGACTCTATCATCCTGCACATTGTCCCACCACAATGAGGCATGACCCTTCAACCTCAGACATGCAAGCTTAACCTGCTTAGGATCGTCGATCTTCTCTATGTTGAAGTATTTCTTCATTTCTTTGAACCAGTCGATCAATTCTTCTAGATCCATACTTCCTGAGTAGGTACGTACATATTTCTTTATCCGACCTCTCATCTCTGACAGTAGTTTGATCAGTTTGTCTTCTGGTTATTCTCTTGCTGCTTCCCGTACTTCCACTTCTTCGACCTCCTCGTCGCTATGGTTTAACGCATCAGGAATACAACCACACCTTTGGCTTTCTTTGATCGATGCGGCATCATTTGTCAAAGTTTGCATTGTTTGGATGCACTCGTCGAACATCTCATGATCAACTGTGACTTCTGCACCACGTGCTCTTTGTCCAACTCCTCGGACATTAACGCCTCTGTGAGCCATTTTCAACCTCAGCTAAAAATACCACTCGTCCAATCGCAACCAGGCTTTCACAAGTCATGTACATCTCTACCCAACCGCAGCTGGAGCTTTAAACACTCTCAACACCGAATTCTTCTCCAGGCTCTGATATTACCGGCTCTTTCCGGCTCTAATACCCCTTAGCGCAAGGTCACCCCGACAAGGGTTCTTGCTTAACAATTACACACAACACACGTGTTCACCTAAACAAGATGTAAACAGGATGCCAGAATATGGCTTCTATTACTTCAAATCAATTGGTTACAATGAGAAATGCAAGGAATGTAAGAGAACTAATTATGTTGTCCTTAACCTATTACAATATAGAAGTAACTGTGTGCTATCTCAGTGTGTTGATCTTCACCCTCTCCTAGTTCACTCCGGAACTCTGAGCTATGGCTCGATATTCTCTATCGTTTGTAGATGTGTGACTCTCCTATCCAATCTACAAATATTCTCTTTAGCTCTGCTCTCTCTCAACTCTCTCTTGAGTGACTCATCTCTGCCAAGTTAATCCAACTGATCCAAGCTCCCTGGCCTTCTACTATGTTGTTGTGCATCCCGAGGTCTACTCCGACTTCCGAAACACACTTCCTCTATCCACCGATATCCCTGATCCTGTAGAACTGCAACTGTCATTGCCCCTATCATGCTGCATAATATCCACCTATGGCGACATCTGTCACAATCCCAACCACCTGTAATAACTGCTCATAACTTCCTTAGCAGCCCTGAACGGCTACCAAGTACTCTGCTTAACTTTCTGCGCATCCTTCTGACACTGCTACAGTAGTCAATCTTATCCTTGCCTCGACCATACTTTCTTTCGTCATCCTTCGACATACCTGTCGGCTTACTTCAGCATCTAAAGCTTTGCCAATCCTCCCCTTCCTCCTTGCTTGGATCATGCCCAAACTTGTCAGAGTCGTGATTCGACAATATGTCAATCCTCGACGTCTACGCTACAACTCTGTCATCTGTCAACCTTTGACCTGTCGACTCTCGACCTTCACATCTTCTATCGATTGCGTATTGACTACTCCTGCTCGACTTATTGGCTTCGACATCCAATCTTCACTTCCGCACCAGTGGTCATCGGAACTCCCTCTGGTCGGTCTTCGCATGTCGATCATCTTCGATTGCCCTAGCTAGGCTTCCATGCTCCTGCATCAAACATGCACACAATAGAAACAACCAATCTTCCTCAAACCAACCGAGGCATATAAACATAAATCATGATTCATACAATAAAGAATAACATGGATTTATGACAACTGATTCAAACTAACTATCAAGGGGTCAGTTCAATCCTCAAATTATAAATAAAAAAACAAAAATTAAATGCTTAATATGATTAGGGGATGGAAAGAAAAGAGATATTTATTATTTGAGTAAATATATATAGCAAATGCAATCCCTAATCAATGTTTCCAACACCTTCATCACCAAATTTTGGTTTCCTCCTACCTAGACCGCATTCCTTCTCACACTCCACCTAAAATATATGGGTTTACTAGGGATAAGAAAAAACTTTGAGAATTTTTAACCCAACTCAAAGCGTCATAATTGTATCCAGGACCAAGGAGCTCTAAACAAGGGAACAATAGTACAAATCTAATTTGTTTTCCTCTTGTGATTTCTCTAGCATATCCTTTCCAATGAAGTCATACCCCTTCTCCCAACCAATAAGTCATATTTATGCCCAAGGAATATATTTAAGGTAGTTAGGGGGTGAAATTTAGGGCATGTACACTTGTAAAAATATCATACTTTCGAATTAGGATCATGTGTTTAATGTGCTTTAATTATTTTTACATTTTTTCAAAGGTTCCAATGTGATTCCTTAAGGCAACTCGCAAGCAAGCCACAACATGAATCAAGGAAAGATGTGGGCATGTCATAAATACTAAAAAATGCATATTTGGGAGTGATAAAAATTACTTAATGATCAACAGTTGGCGAACAAGATGCATTTGGTCAAAGGTGACCAAATACAACTATAACAAGGGAGTTAGGAAATGTGAAACAAGTAATAAAATCAAGTTTGAAAAAAGCATTTCATATTTCCAAGAATTTGTTTAGTGTGTTGAGAAACACCATCGTTCTTACTAATGTCCTTCATGTGCCTTTGATTCTTTAAATAACATGGGAATTTAGAAGGAAAATCGTGTTAGCTCATGCATTAAAACAATTATGATCATCTATAAATGCAAATTGAAAAATAACAAAAAATACAAACCCACGTACCTTGAAATAGAACACAAGATTGAACATGTCATTTTACCTTACTTTTATACTTACATGTGGTCATTTAGGTAGAACATCTAAATCATATTTGGTAATAATGGTCTCAATTTACTTCTCATGCTCAAAATGAGGTTAGAAGTATCTTAATTTCTTACTCATTTATTTTGTAGTTTGAGTTTATAACGATGACTAAGTTTGTAAACTAATATACAAATGCACCTAATCTTTGATCATGAAATGCATAACCACCTTCTTCCATGTTCTATTATCTTGTGTAAAATATTTGACTTAACAACCATTGACTCAAATATAAATATATTGGATTGGCTTCATTCCCAGTTAATCATATGTTGAGGGTCTTATTTCCCTCTAAGAAACATTCCAACTAATAATCAATTCCCAATTCATTATTTCAAGGAAACCACTACATATATGTTCCCTGCAAAAATGGATTTCCAACATGATAGTCCACAATTTTCTTTCCAAATATATTTTTCTAAACCCCATTACTATTAAATTGTTAAAGTGTACTAAGTTAATGCTAAAATACCAAAATTAATCTAATATTCCCCATTTGTAGTGAACTTGCTAATACAAGATCTAAGACATGAATATAATGTGGTTAAATAGTTGATTGGTCCTCCTCCTACCAGGTTAATTCAATGTTTATATGTTGATCAATACCAAGTGATACATTATCCCATCTATCAACCCAATTCATTAATTCATTGTGGTCTCAATCATCACTACTACATCGGAGATAGAAGCAAGTGAGATATTTCTCATCCACATTTTGAATATCACATTGTCTTAGATTTGAATTGAATGAAATCCATGAGTTCCATGTACTTTGTTTCAATGAAATGTGTGTAATTGGTATACATAAACCACCTCCCAAACACATCTCTACACATTTCATTTCCTTGTTTATTCATCTTGCCTTCGTGTTCCCTCTACCATTGTTGAAGAACACCATTCAACTATATATTTTGCATCTATAATAGGGAAATTTGTCATAAACTTCAATTATTTCTTACATAACATAGCTTTAATGTATGCACGATCTATATCATGCTCACCCTTCCCTTGACTAGTCTAGAAATGGTTCCAAATATATGACACCTTGTATCTTTTGTGCAATAGACACAGCTATTGAATACATGGGAATTTTTGAATTGGTCTCCACAATCATCTGATCAAATCCAATATCAATCCATCTATTTATTTTTCTCCTTCAAATTGTTGCAAAATAACTAAAAACAATAGTGTGCATAAGTGAAGTCATGGCACCTATCATCACTTATGTAGAAGTGATACTCCTTCAATATTACCCTTTTGTCTTTGCTAAAACCTAGCCCATGCTTAAATATGTGATATGGACCATCAAAATTACATGCTTCGAGTGATCATATGGTTTTGATTATTATTTTACGGTTGAAGGGGGTAGTTCTCATTAACATCCACCATTGTCAAATAGTACCAACAAGTAAGGTATCTTTGCATATTATCAAATTCTCATCCTGTTATTGATCTAGATGGACATGATAAACATATAGTTGGGTCTTTTGAATAGTTCCTTGATGAAGTTGCAAACATGTACCTAGTGGCACAATAATTAATAAATATCTTAACTATTACATTAAATCCCTCATGACATTTCCAAGTGCAATTTGATTGAAAATATTCCATTAAGGAGACATCACTAACAAGGGTAAATTTTAGGGGCAAAATTTCGCCAATTGGCTTTTTTTTGGGCTTTTTTTCAAAAACTAAATTCGTTATTTGATCATTTTTAGTCACTAATATCGCCTATATTTACATAAAATACGTTTTTTTATCATAATATTCGCCAAAATTTACATGTTTCCATAGTAAATTGTAGGTTTCATATTTAATATTCGCCTAACTATCTATATATATGTTTTTTTCAATCCAAAATAATTGCCTAGAATAATATTAGAATCCATAAAAAAATACCTTGTCACTAACACAGGACGTCACCAATTGTATATTTTTCCTTTCTTTCCCATTATATAGTTCATACTTGACTTATTAAAGCCCTACATGCCAGCTCTTTAGCCTGTTGTTTCAAGGATGTCTCTTCTAATAGTGTAATTTTGAAGGTTGTTGACATTTAATTTAATGATCTATGAGATGTTTGTTTGAGCAAAGGAAATTTTATTTTGATCTTGTTAGTAATTAATTGTGACAATACACAATGGATGAATTATGGTCTTTCAAAAAAGCTTTCTTGCCAATTGAATGAAAAGCATACACAGGGATTCTAATAATATGATCATTTGTTTCTAATATTTTAACCATTTTGACGCCTAAAATTTTCTTAAAAATAATCAAACTTCTACATTTTAACAAAGATAGAAATAACTAACATTTAGTTGCATTAATTTTTTATTCAAAATATTCTTTAATGATTTTGTATGACTAATAATGAATAGTTTGATTAGATATTTTATCTTCAAGGGATTCTAGGTAACTTTCATCCACCTAAATGTGTAACTTAGGAGTGCTTTGGTGTATGTTTATTAGTTTAGGTAAGGATGATGGACTCATAGTCTAGCATTATTCACTACTTTGTTATGGCATTATGTTAGGATTCTGTAGCCCTTTAATATCTTGTGGATCAAATTTGGGAGAAGAGTGAAGATGCCCATGCTAGTTTGAGGAATCTCTAGCTATTCAAAAAAATGTTACACCATGGGAACTTCTTCACCAAAAGGTTATGCACCATTTGTCTCTCTAATTTCATACTCAAGGTAACTAGCTCCAATCAAAAGTGTCATTATTTCCGCATCAACAACATGAGCTGCACTCAAAAGTGTCATTATTTCCTCATCAACAACATGAACTTGTCTTGATTAAATATTCATTGGAGGTTGACTTGATTTCAAAATTGGATTGGCCTCAAATAAAATGTCGTACTTTTCATGTGTTGATGGAGTAGAAAGAATCATGGCATCTATTGTAGTAGAAATTGCAATGGACCCTATTGAAAGCCTATGTTTTGTCATACATAACCTTGCATTTATATTCCTTCAATGGATTTTTCCCTTGGTTACTTTCTCCTCAAATACTTTATTGGTCAATTACATATGTTCACCATCTTCACAAGGATGGGAAATAAGAAATAGATAAAATTGGCCTTTAAATCACACAAAAATCACAAACATTGTTTGTAATAGTAGTTTGTCCTAGCATATATGTGTTAACATGAAATCATTCTTAGCTTTTCTTATAGAGATTGAAGTTGTGATTTGTGCCCTTTTATATATAATAGGGACACGCATTTGTTATGGGATATGTGTTCACTAATAATGCATGCACATTTCCTTTACAACAATTATACCATATACACTAAAAAAATCACCTTAATACTTGGAACCTTCAACCCAAAATTATCAGTAACCCTATAAATAATTATAGTAAGTGTTTTTTAGATTGTTTTTGGCCTGAGTGCCATTTATTTTTTACGCTCCCTTCTTACACGCACGGTTGCATTAGGGCTTTAGATCTTTCCACTCACCACCACCTAGTAGTCTTTTGATAAAACTGTCACCATTGATTCCTCGAGACGTTCTCGGTGCTTCCGGGGAGACCCCCCGCAGTACGGTTCCCTTGACTCCACACGTCATCGGAATAGAGAGCCGTCATCCAATTTTGACGCACCTCATTTCACATCAGATTCTGAGGCAGAATCTGAAAATCCCACATACACCGCACCCACTAGCCCTATGGCTGATTTTTCTTTCAACCCTTTTAACACGGGGACTGTTGGTGGAACGTCTTCCACCATCCCAGCCACCACATTGGCCACCACTCCCACAACCAATGTTGGTATGCCCAACCTGGGAACTGCTTCCACTCTAGGCATGCCTAATATGGGAACTACATCTACTCTAGGGATGCCCAACACAGGACCTACACCTACTATAGGTATACCTTTGACTGAAACCACTTCCAGCATACCAAATCCTGGGTCTACTATACCAAATACAAACCCATTTGTAACTCAAGCTACACTTGGGAACACAGTTCCCACCCATACCCATTTGATTGGAGGACATATCCCTTTCACACACATTCCCCTAGGAGGCAGTGGCCTGATACATAATGCCACCACCAGCACTTATGCCCCAATGACAACATCACACCCCTCCGCCAGTCTGCCATACATGGGTAGCCTTAATCTACCAGATTTGGCGAGGCTAACAAATGATCCCATTCGACATGACCCTACTTGGCCCACCATGCCCACAAAGCTTCCCTCAGATATCCCGAAATTTGAAGAAAAGTTGGGGAAGACCCCCAAAACCACATCATGTCGTTTCACCTATGGTGTTCCTCAAACTCCATAGTAGATAATTCTATTTGACTCAGACTTTTACAAAGAAATTTCACTGGCTCTGTAGCCAAGTGGTACATTGAGCAGCCACATGGGACACACCCCACTTTCACATCCCTCGCCTCAACGTTCCTTCAGTTCTTTCAACTACCTGTACGCTATGATGCAGGAGTGGAAATACTTTTGTCTTGTAGACAGAACATCGCTACACACATTACCGATCATATCCATGAGTGGCGTAAGCATCGTAGCCTCTACAAGATAAAGCTTGATGACCGTATATTTTTAGATTGGTTCCTCAAATCACTCCCCCCCCTCATAGCCAAAGATGTAGCTTCTGAACGACCCCAGTCGGAAGAAGAATCCATCTTAAAAGCTCAGCAGTTCAACCTCATATATGCCCGGTCTGGATATCTATACACCATTTTACTTGACGCCCCACATGGAAATCCATCCCGGAATGATGCGCCGAGGGAATCCCATGTCGCCGATGGTATTATCGGCCAAGTTATGGTGCAAAACAAACCTTTTACCATGATGAGTACAAACAATGCCCCAGACACTTCTAGGGCTACATCTCATTCAGGAGTTACAACTTCGTATGCTCCAGTAATACACACC
This sequence comes from Larix kaempferi, assembly GCA_027924585.1. NCBI lineage: Eukaryota > Viridiplantae > Streptophyta > Pinopsida > Pinales > Pinaceae > Larix > Larix kaempferi. Next base: position 13,282,615 of record BSBM01000033.1, read on the forward strand.
CACCACACTCATGGACCCTCATGTCCACCATAGTGTTATGGGAAAGCACCATCAGCTTATGCACCATCTCCATATTATAACCAGCAGGCCCACCAGACTCCGGTTCAACCACAAGCCCAAGTGGCTTATTATCCTCAACAGGCAGCACCTCTTACTCCAACACTTCCAGCAGCTCAAGGTTACCCACAACCGCAACAAGCAACAGGTCCACCTCATAACCCTCCTGCTTACTACCCACTACAACCTGCTCCAGAACCTCCACGACCTCAAAACCCACCTACTGCCCAAGGGCATGTGTACGCACAGCAAAACCAACCTCAAAACCAGAACAACCAACGTAACCAAGGAGGTCAACAAAATCGCGGAAGAGGACGTAACCAAGGAAACAACCAACAACAAAACCAAGGTGGACCACCACCTAATCCCCCAAATAATAATAACGCTACTCCCCCCAACCAAAACCCTGATCGTCCACCAAAACAAGCCAAAAATAATAATTTGAGAACAAACCACCCGTGTTCCATATGTGGAGTCTACAGCCATTACACACATAATTGTCCACATTTAGATCTAGCACATCAAATCTGGACCAACGACGCCCAACGATAGGGACATGCTTCATAGACAGCACATCCTCCTCAACCACAACCCATGATATTGAAAAATCCCCTACCAAACCAACGCGTGGTAAACACTCGTCCAAATGATCCCCCTCAAGGATCTGCTGCAACATAGTAGCAAATTACCTATGCAGCAGTCGATTACCAGCATACAGAGTCCAACACTCACCATTTGCTAATGATGTCAATCTTCAAACCTATCGAAATCAATACGGCTCCGCCCCTGAGGCCACACCTACCGACACATCTTCCAGTACTCTCCCAACCAATCAACCACTTCGCATACCCAATATGCACGTGGACGGGGGTCCAAAAGCACCTCGTTTCCCTATGAGACGAATTAACAATAACCCTAACGCTCGTGCAGCTTCCAACTATAACATTGTAGAGGATTTAGCTTAGTCCCCTGCCGCTATGTCCGCTCTAGAAATCCTAAAAAATTGTCCTGCACAAAGAAAATTGTTGTTATCTGCCATCGGTTCCATAGACCCTAACGACTCCAACATGATGGCTTTCGACTTAGACCAAGCTGAACCTCATCTGCCTTCATCTCTAGCTTTTCAAGTTTCTGTGTCCATTCGCAACCTCGTCATTCATCGATGCATAATCGATGAAGGTGCCTCCACCTGCGTTATGTCGACTTTTGCATGGCAGAAACTTGGATCCCCAACGCTACAACTGTCAACTACTGCATTGCGAGATTACGATGGCCATGCAGCTCAACCTCAAGGTTTGTTAGTGAACGTACCCATACAGCTTGGGGGAAAATTGGTTCTCATAGATATAGAGGTCATTAATTCCCAACTTGATTACAATCTCCTTCTAGGACGAAGCTACATGTATAAAATGAAAGTTATCGCTTCTTCAGTTTTCTGCCTCATGATGTTCCCCCATGAAGGACGCGTAGTCAAAATCGACCAGATTACATACTATGATCCCAATGCCCCCGCAGCACCTGAAAATGTTCTTCCCATGATCGAACAACCCATTCAGAATGCACCCACATCGTTCGTCTCCTCAGTCGGACCCAGGATATATTCGGATAATCCCATGGCCACCACTTTCCCTTCTATCCCACCCCCTCTCTAGGTAACTGAAGTATCTGATTTGTGCACCCTATCGCACAACGAACAACAACATCCTCAACAACCTCAACCACCGCCACAAGCACCCATCGTGCCTAGTCATATCGGAACAACACCAATTCACACTATCCCATCCTTGTTTCAATTTTCAGGAGTTGTCAGCATGCCAGTAATGGCTACACTCAACCTTCCAGGTTTAACATTACGATTACCTGTATGGTACTTTCCTTCTCCAACTCCCCCATTGTTGGCTATACAATGCTGACCAGAGGTTTTATGAAGACCCAGGTTCTACGCGGTTACCTTAAACCAACAAAACCCCTTCGCACCGACCCTTTCGGCAATAGACTGGGAGCAGGATGAGGTCTCACCCGAGGTGTTTCTAATGGGTCACTGCGGACTCAGATGTCCACAGTGAGTGATGAGTTGATGACTGTGACGAAGTTCGCAGCAGCGCACTAGCTGTGTGCTGCGACGGTCGGACTGCGTGGCGATGGTCAACACCGCGGTCCGCACCACTACCTTCTTCCTTACTACGAGACTTCATACTACACTGCGAATCACTGCCACTTGACTTCCTATACTTGAACTAAGTGCAAAATGCTTAAGGCAGTGAGTTGAATACCACTTGTCCACTCAGTCATACACTTAACTAACTTACTACTTAATGCTCATAACTCACACTTAGAATGTTACTATTTTAAGCATAACCCTCAAGTGCGAAATAATTGTTATACATTCATCGACTGCATTCATTCAAACACGTAACCAACATTCCCCTTTCTCAAGCAGACGATGGATTCACTGTTCCTAGAAGCAAAGCTAATATTAACCATACATCTATTCATGCAGACCTAACATATCATTCCGGCATACTCTCTTAATGGCGAATGCATATAAAATCCTTCTCATAATAGACTTCAAGCCAATATTCATACATCCAACTATAGAAACAGATAACTATAAACACACATATAAACATTAAGTCACTCAACACACTATTTAACGTGGTTCACTTCCCCGGATGGGAAGCTACGTCCACAAGAACTGTGTTTGATATTTCTTTTAAGGAAGGGTTCATAGTTCTTATCCACGCACTCAACTGCGGCTCTCTTCTTGCTCAGATATGTCTCTGCGCACTCAGCTGCAAAGCCTTTTCGATGTTTTCTTGACTCAAAAGATATTACAATACAATATGGTCACAATGACTAGCCTTTCTCGTCTGGAGCAACTAACCAACCCTAACCAACACCAACCCTTCCTATACAAAATTGTCTTCTTAATATAGATCATGCCCGAAGGTCGTGTCTTTACAACATTGAAGACCGAAACCCTTAGTGTTTCCAAACCACTACAGTCCCTCTGAACCGTCATGGAGGCTTCTATTAGCGATTCTGCTGTTGTGGTAGTCCTCCACGCTTTAGATCCATCGCTTTCAGCCGTCCTATTGTGCGCACACCAATAGGTCATCCACTTCGAGCCTCCCTTCCACTAACGGACTCGTGCGACTGGCTCAACTCCCAGTCGCTTTCCCTGCAGGTCGTCTGTCCTCTAACAGCCGCGTACAACTGGCTCAGCTCCAGTCATTGTCCGTCCCCCGTTTTCCTCTTAACGGTCATGTACTCTGCTGCATGCCAAAATGTCACTTTCCCTACCCGTCCTCTGCTTAATGGACTCGTACAGTTGGCCACCTTCCTGATTTGCTTATGCCCTCAACTCGGTATCTTTCCAGCAATCTTACCAAAAGTAGACCACCGCTGGTCTATCCACTGTATCTGGCCATCCTCCATCCAGTACACAACTTTACTAGCTCCACGTGGCCTACTACCTTCGCAGCACTGAACCTATGCAGCGTTGATCTTCTCAGCATCCTTCAAAATATGGTACTGCACACAGCTTCGCAGTACTCCCAATACTTAGCCAAAATTTACTCCTTTTCTGAGTTGCACTCAGCTCAGCTCCATCTAGCCTCAAAAATGTTATCAAAAATGGCCCTGTTGGGCCAACCCCAACACCCACCGACTCCAAATGTTGTTTTACAACTGGTGCAACCCATGAATATTTCAAACCATCCACCACCTGGCATACCCAACCCCCAAAATTGTCCACCACCAAGTGTTTCGAACCCCCAAAACCGACAACCTCCAACAGGGGGCACTACATCGACATCTAGTTATGTCCCCCCTCAATCCCGCCACACTGGGGGCAGAGGTCCACAAACCTACAACACTACACCCACAACTCGCACCCCCCCAGTGACTCCCAAATTAGCTAAGAATCCCCCAACCCGTGTGCTCCCTAAGTGCTCCTTTTGCGACGATATAGGCCACACTACCCATCTATGTCCACAACTACCAACACTTCAAGCACACATGAATATGTTGGATGATGACACCAACGTTCCAGTTGTCAAACTAGAACTTCCCCCCATCCTCATGATAAATCATTGCGCACAAACCACCCTTGTGCGATATGTGGCATCTACGACCATTATTCACATCACTGCCCCGATCTCCCAGATTACAGAGCAGCACTATACGAGTTGAATAATGTTGACCTAGAGATATCCCCACCACTTATTGAGGAAATATTCCCCCCAGAATATTGAATCCCATTCAGAAGAAATCAATACCATTTATATGATTTCAACTACCTATAAACCCGAACCAATTAATTTAATGACACACTACTTCCGTACTGAAGAGAAAATTCTAGAGACACTCACTACACCGGACTACCCTTGGGATGATATGCACCATCGATCATACTTCCTCCCTGAGGCATCCACATCCACCACGGCAAACCAACTATCCGTTGAATCCAAGGACTTCTTACCAACCAAGGTCGATTGGTTCAAAGATCCAATACCAGCTCCAGAAGCCTTTGAAGAAGGTAACATGGCTAACATTTCGCCCATTATAAAAATCGAAATCTCCACCACCCACGGAAAACCTGAGCTTATCTCTTTAGGCACATCTTGCACTGAAAAAGAAACCCAAGCTTATAAGAAACTCTTCCAAGAATTTCAAGATGTCTTCACCTGGTCTTATACCGAGATGCCTGGTATTGATCCTACCATAGTAGAACATCACATAGACACTTGGCCCAACCTATCACCGGTTCTCCAGAAACAACGTCCCATTCACCCATCCAAGCTTCCAGCCATCAAAGCAGAAAGTGAGAAGCTTCGAGCAGCAGGTTTCATATACCCAATTGCAAATACCACCTGGGTTTCAAACCCAGTACCAGTCAATAAAAAAGTCGGCACCATCCACGTCTGTACTGACTTTCGTGACCTCAACCTAGCCTGTCCCAAGGACAACTTCCCCACACCATTTATTGACCAACTAATCGATGCATGTGCGGGGCATGAGGTACTTTCTTTTATGGATGGTTTCTCTGGATACAACCAAATCAAAATCCGTAAAGAAGATCAATACAAGACCGCTTTTACTACCCCATGGGGCACCTTCGTCTATCGCGTCATGCCTTTCAGTCTCAAGAACGCTGGAGCCACTTTCCAACGAGCCATGACTTATTGTTTCCACGATCTGAATAAAATCATATTAGTTTATCTAGACGACCTCACGGCTCGATCTAAGAAATGATATGACCACTGAGATGATCTTCGACAAGTCTTCTTGCGTTGTTGAAAATACAACATCCGCTTGAACCCACTCAAGTGTGTCTTTTGCGTTCCAACAGGTCGCCTACTGGGATTTTCCATTTCATAAAAAAGGGATCACCGTCGACCCCCTAAAATTCCAAGCCATAGTAGACCTACCCTCACCTCGTACATTAAGACAACTACAAAGCCTCCAAGGGAAGTCCAACTTCCTTCGTCGCTTTGTCCCAGATTACGCCACCGCAGTACATGGTTTCCTCCGTTTACTTCGCCTTCATACCCATTTTTATTGGGACGACTAAGCAGAAGGGGCTTTCATAGACCTGAAAAAAGCACTTACGAGTGCCCCCTTGATTTCTCCTCCATATTTCACAAAAGACTTTACCCTGTACATTTCGGCATCAGATTACGCCGTTTCTGGAGTACTCGTCCAAGAAGACTCCACTCATCAAGAACATGTCATTTACTATGTGAGCTAGACCTTGTCAGGCCCACCACTACGCTACCCACATGAAGAGAAAATGGCCCTCGCCATCGTCTTTTCAGTACAAAATCTACGACATTACATTCTCCTCAGCCATACCACGGTTGTGGCCAATTCCAACCCAATGGTCTATCTCTTGAATCGTCGCCTTCTACAAGGCCGTGTTTCCAAATGGGTGATTATCTTACAAGAATATGACCTCACTTTTAAAACCCCGAAGAGCACAAAAGCATTAGCACTCGCTCAACTCATTACGGACTTACCATCCTCGTCATCATCACCAACTATCCACATTGAAATAATCGACGAACATTTGTTCATCATCTTATCTAACGACCCTTGGTACGGCGACATTTTGGTATACCTCCGCACACAGAAGTTTCGACCCAACATCGACCGTGACGAACATCGTCGCATCCGTCACCATGCCCCTCGTTATCTCCTCTTGGGTGATGTCCTCTATCAACGTGGCGTCGACACAATCCTACAACGATGCCTTTCCCAAGACGAAGCAGAACAAGTCCTTAATGACTGTCATAGTGGTGCCTGCGGTGACCATTTCTCTGGAATGGCCACTGCCCAAAAGGTAATTCACACAGGTTATTTTTGGCCATCATTATTCACTAATTGTATCACAGCAGTCAAACATTTCCAAAACTACCAGCTCTTTGCCCCCAAGGCAAGAACCCCCGCAGCCCCCCTTCATCCAGTCGCCACCGTTGGACCATTTTGCAAATGGGCCATCGACTTCATGGATTACAATCCCGTATCAGCCGGCGGCCACAAACACATTATTGTGGCTATTGATTACTTTACCAAATGGGAGGAAGCCATGCCTACTTACAATTTCAAAGTTGACACTGCAGCCTGTTTTTTTCCTCAACCATGTTATTGCTCGTTTCGGAGTACCAAAGCAACTCGTCTTAGACCACGGCTCTCACTTCGAGGACTCCGTTTGGAGAGAATTGTCAATACTCCTTAAGTTTGAACATCATTTCTCCTCCGCCTACTACCCCCAAGGGAACGGCCAAGTCGAATATGTTAACAAAATTTTGAAGACCATCCTCCAGCGCACTGTTGACAAACATAAATCCAATTGTCATCATATGCTTTTTCCCGCATTATGGGCATACCGCACATCGACTAAAACCGCCACCGGCTTTACCCCATTCCATTTAGTTCATGGCGTGGAATCTGTCCTCCCCATTGAATGCCAGATACCAACATTACAAATTTCCATATAACTTCTCTCAGATACGTCACTAATTGAAGAACGCTTACTTCTTTTAGAGAAGGCCGACAAAGATCGCCATGCAGCTCTCCAAACAATCAAAGCCACAAAGAACAGATCTAAACTTCCTTACGATAAACATGTTCACCCACGAGCATTTAGTGAAGGAGACCTGGTACTTGTTTACAACCAAGCCCATGACAAAACACGCAAATGAAAGTTCCAATCTATGTGGCAAGGCCCATATATCATACACACTTGCCTTGGACATGGAGCATACATTTCTACCGACTCGAAAGGCAATCCCATGCACAAACCCCGTAACGGGTTGTACCTCAAAAGATTCTACCCATAAAAACTCCTGGACACCATAGTCCATATTGTACAGTTTTTTCATTGATTTTTTCACTCTAAATTTTCAAAACCTTACATTTTCTTTCTTTCCTGCATGAACACAGATGGATCCTGTCCCACTCTACCACGCCGATTTTGCCGATGGTGCAAGCCGTTGGTCTCCAAATCTCGCTTCAGCGGCTTGGGTAATTTATTCCCCTTCACATGAGTTGATCCACCTCGACGGAGTGTGCATAGGTGCTGCCACAAACAACCAAGCTGAGTACGACGTCGTAACAAGTCTACTGGCCACTGCTGTCCAAATGGGCATAAGTCACATTAGTGTTTTCCTAGACTCCCAGCTCCTTGTTTCCCAGCTCAACAACTGTTACCAGGTATGTGATCCCTGTCTATTTAGAAAATTCCTGCACACAAAACAAATGATTCGACATTTTGAATCCATCTCTTTCACTCATGTCCCAAGAAATCATAACACTGTAGCAGACCAAATCGCTAACAACATTCTAGATTGGCACATCAACCAAAACATGTAAGACATCACGACATGCATCACATAAGCATTATAAAATCATCAAAACATTGCATCCACGTGCATAAGATATGCCTCCATGGGCATACAAAAAATCAAAACATTGCATCCACGTGCATAAGATATGCCTCCACGGGCGTACAAAAAATCAAAACATTGCATCCACGTGCATAACATATGCCTCCATGGGCGTACAAAATCATAACTTTGCATCCACGTGCATCAAACATGCCTCGACAGGCAAACAAACAAATTACAATTGCATCCACGTGCAACAAAACGTAAACAAAAAGACAAGATGTGCATCCACGTGCATACACGACTATATACTAAAACATATATATATATATATATATATATATATATATATATATCATCATAAGAGTCATAATGTCAGCGGTGCTCTCAGCACCCAAATATACAAAAGGTACACTAGCCGCACAAAATGTGTATCAACAAAATACATCCCCATATGCTCACCAGCATTTGGGGGCAAATATAAGATCACCTAATCATCACGATCAACGGGATCCTCTGGCTCCTCCGGATCATACTGATCCCGAGCTCTCATCTTGGCCATCACCACAGCTACTCTCAGCAAGATCGATCGCCACTCACAGGGAGCATCGAAACAACGCTCGATAGTAGGCCGAACTAGATCCCTCCAACCCTCCTCTAGTGCACCCATTAGAATCCCCTCTAAGGTATCGCATATGTCCTCTAGGGCATCATCTCGCGAGCGCACAACTCCTCGTGCATGAGGCAGTGGTGCTGCTACCGGCGGAGGTACCACCACCACCATCCATCCCCGACGTCCTATATGATCCACTAGTGGCCTCTGACCAACATCTGCAAAAACCCCACAATAAATCAAGTCAGTATCATATAAACATCTCTAGTTATACTCATACAATAACATATAAACATGATATAATAGAGAAACAAAAACAAAGACGTATCGTCCAACCCCCAAGCCTGTCCCTGAGCTTTAGGCATTTCAGGGTCTCCCCGGAAGTCCATACCAGCATACGGATAATCATCAATACCAATGGGCACCTGCTCCCACTGGTCATACATCTCCGATGAGAAGAACCGTCGGATACCACCACCACCCCAGGGCATCATCTCCCCCCACCGCACCATCCGCGGCTCACTCCTCAACCCATCCCAAACCGGCACACATGGCCGCAAGGTAGGGACCCGCTCAAAAAAGAAACAACATAGGCAAGAAGCATAGCTGAACTCTCCTCCCTCCTGACTAACCTTGTTCAGCTCTCGCCGAACACAGGCCAAAAACATCTGCCCCCAAGAAAAATATGCCCCCCTCAGGACACTATCTACCATCATCATTTTCCCCCCAGACAAACGATGGGGTGCCTATGCACCAAGAACCCGCAAAACACAAGCAGCCACCGCCTGCATCTTCGGTTCCCGCAGATCAGAAACACTCAATGCATTGTTCTGCGTACGAGCCCCGGAACGCAGAATCTCTCCAGTAGATCCTCAATATCCATGCCTGTCGGAATCCTCGGCTGCAGCTCCCCTATCTCACCCAAACGGGGCAAGCTAGTAAGAAAGTACACATCGATCAAGGTGATCTCCAGTCGCTCACCTTGCATCATGAAAGCCACCTCCTCCGGGACCCAGAAGTCAACCAACTTGTTCAGCAAATCTCTGACTGAACGCATAATAGGAATCTGAGCAAACTTTAGTATTCCGCCCAAAGCCAAGGCCACTCGCACATCTGGGTCATCATGAATCTTTCCCATCAGCTCCACATCAATCTCCCTCTCCCTCCACGACATCAGCGGCCTCCTCAACATCCTGCCAAAAAACAAAGGAAAATTTTTTCCCCAAAATCCCCATCGCGACTTTCGGGCTCTTAGCCATGATGAACATCGCGACTTTCAAACTCACAGTCGCAATGAACATCGCGGGTATCAGCCCCACAGTCGCGATGAGCATCGCGGCTGTAAGCCCCACAGCCGAGATGAACATCGCGACTATTGGACCCACAATCGTGATACACGTCGCAACTATCAAGCCCATACTCGCGATGTGCATCGCGGAAAATGAGCCGAAACCCGCGATATTCCACGTTGGGAAGCCAACGTGGAATTAGGCAGCCTCTGGGGCCCCGACGCTAACCAGAAAGGAAATAATTTAAAAGGCTAGGGCACATAGGCTTACATGAAACTCACAGAATGAAAAACCAATGGTCCAATCTCCCACAAATCAAGAAAATGCTCTGACCAACTCAATTACTCTGTGAAACTCAACGGTGAAAATGACACTTGTCACATTGGGCCCACTTGCTATTTATAGAAATTTGACCATTTTCAATCAACCATTTCGGCATCATACGACGTCCATTTTTCAAACCATTGGTACCGTTGGAATCAGCGCAGTGAGAAATTCATGATAGTCCACTCCTTTTCTCGATTCCACCAGGCCCCTTTTTTGAGCATTTTTCCCATGCCCCTCGTCTCCTTGATTTGCGTGCCACATCGGTCGTGGTCCATTTTTGACAAGTCTTATATTGCTGGATTCAGTTTTCCGCACTCGTGACGATGCTTAAGACCATTTCTCGCTCTCACCACCAGATATTTCAGGCATTTTTCCCATGCCCCTCGTCACCTCGATTTACGTGCCACATCAACCGTGGTCCATTTTTTACGAGTCTTATATCGCCGGATTCAGTTTTCTGCGCTCGTGACGATGCTTGAGACCATTTCTCGCTCTCATCACCAGATTTTTTGGGCATTTTTCCCATGCCCCTCGTCGCCTCGATTTGCGTGCCACATCGGTCGTGGTCAATTTTTGATGAGTTTTATATCACCAGATTCAGTTTTTCGTGCTCGTGATTATGCTTGAGATCATTTCTCGCTCTCACCCCCATATTTTTTGGGCATTTCTCCAAAATGCCCCTCATCGCCTCGGTCTGCGTGCCACATCGACCGTTGCCCTTTTTTAACAATCTTTATGTCGTCGGATTCAATTTTCCGTGCTCATGACGATGCTCGATATCATTTCTCACTCTCACCAATACCTTCTTGTTCGGTATAATTTTATCCATTTTTTCGGTCGAGCAATTCTTTTACGAAAAAGGCACTTAGGGAGTTTCTATTAAGCTCTTTTCTGACTCCTAAAACAATGAAAAGATCGTCGAGCAATCTTGCTTCCTTTCATGCTCGCTAAAAGTATTTGAAAGGGCGTCTACCTGGTATAAGTTTACCCCTTTTTTCGGACCCTGTAGACTAATTACGAAAAAGGAATACTCTAGTCACATTGCCTAGAAGAGTTCTCCATCTGCATCATTTTATCCTTTTTTGGGCCTTGGAGACTAACATACGAAAAAGAACACCAATGGAGTCTCCTTATCGCTTTCAGACTCTCAAAAAATGAAAGAAACCACGAGCAATCGCCGTCTTGGGCTCGTACAAATCCACAGGACGGTACCCATCCACCAATCCAGAGTCTTCTTATCGTTTTCAGACTCCTTAAAAATGAAAGCATTCACGAGCATGAACAGTCTTGAGCTCGCATAAATCCATAGGAGAGTACCATTTTAGAGCAAACTTTTATCCCTTCTTGGAGCTCATTAAAACTACAAAGAAAGACCCAACGGTGCTTGTCGGCGCCACAACAAATCATGTCTACTCATATGGTAGCTTCCCAATTTTGGTCACCTTTGTTCAAAGTATTATGCAGTACGTCACCCTGAGAGTCTCCCAATATAATCCATCAACTTGTCCCGCAGAGTCACTCCAGTCTATAATACAAACCCTTGATCCCTTAAGCTATAATTTACACACCTAACAAACAATTTCATATGCTACCAGGTCAACCATGTCATCATGCTCTGAACAAAGGAAGTCTGAGTCCACCCACTCTATGACCCCAGTTTTTCCACATCCCCATAGTATGTCAGTCCTACCATCAATACTATCAGAGTTTAGTTGTACACCTCGTGCTCCTATCAAGGAAACATCATTGCCTTGATAGTTGTTGGTCTCCCTCTGTCGACGCCAACCAAATCTATTCCAGAGGATAGACCTAGAGGTCCCTGTTCCTTGGACTCATCACCATTAATGATGAGTGCCTACGGATCATTTTGAAAGGAGCCGTCATTGCCTCTCCAAATGATTGTTTCTCACATGCTCGACTTCAACCACCTTGATCGCATCGTCGAGACTCGTACAGGGTATCGATCCTTTCAGTTATTTGTTAAAGACCCCAGATATCACCTGACTCTACCACATTTGAGAGTCTAATAGAGGAAACAAACAGTTACATTTTCCTATGGATATCCGGGTTGCGCTTGGTGAAAGTTTTCATATGTACCCCAGTTTTATACTCCCTCGAGTATACAGTTACATATACCCCTCAGAAGTTGACTCATATTCATTGAGTCCTTATAGATGTTGGACACCTTTAGATTCAGCAGTTCATCAACCCTTCTGACACCTTAATCAGAATGGTTGTTGCTCTTTTCCAGTGTATCAGTTATTGATATCAGTCATGGTATGACCATGAGTACGTCCCAGCATTGTGTCCCCTATGGACCATTATGATGTACCAACATTTTTTTATGTATTATTCAGGTCCCCCTTCTTGGGCCTAATTGTTATGTATATGTCTTGATACGAGCATGGGTATGCCCGCCTCGTCCATAATCAGAGATTATTCCTCATTCATTTTGAGGCCATGTATTTTTTCATTTTTGCAGCTTCCAAGGGGTCATTGTTCCAATCTCCAATCGGTCTCTTCTCTTCTCCAAACACCAGGAAAAAGACAAAAGAACTATGATGTCTATCGGCCATATGATGAGCTCCTGCCCTCACACATCAGGGGGTAATCTGTTAACACCCAAAAAGTGTTCACTAGCTCATTCCCTTATTCACATGACCCATTTGTCCACTTTTCCACCATTTGAGCCTCTAAAGCCACCAAAAGGTCACCAAAAAGACCATAATACCCCTTTTTTCCCTTCAAAATATGTATTTTTTCCTCAAAAACACAAAAAAACCCTCAAAAAGGGTCCAAAATTCCCAAAAAATATTAAAAGGGAATAAAAATATTCAAAAAAGGAAAAAGAGACCTAAACCATGTTGGTTAATACCATTGGTTTCCCTTAAAACCGTAATGGTATTCCCCATCACCAAAAACTATAAAAAGGTGATAGGGGCTCCTTCACTTTACATCCACATTTCATCCTATCCTTATGCTGCCAAATTTCCTTTGAGAGACATTGCCTCCCATTTCGAGTTTGAAGATCCCCATTGAAGCTTTGGAGAAGAAGAGACCATTGGATATTGGAGCTTCTCAACCTTGGAGTTGCTCAACACCCATCATCCTCACCATTTGAGGTAATACAAAATCAAATATTTTTCAAGTTATTGTTGTTCCATAGATCTTATTGCTTATGTTCTTAAATTCAGTTTTTTATTTCTTTTACACATGTTAATGTTAGATCTGATTATATTAGCTTATTCATAGTTGTTTTTGTTTTATACTAAAACTGTTATTACAAGTTCATAGGTGCATCCTTGCACATGCTTGGTTGAAAAACCAAACAACACTTTAAGCGAACTCAACAAATCAAAAATAGAGCGGAAAGGATTTTCGTGACTGTGTATGCTCTTTGTCATGTCCCTTACATGAATTTGATAAACTAGAAACAGTGAGAGAACTTGCATTTTATGGGTAAGCTAACCAAGGTTTATCCCCAAATTTGAGAAGTTTTATTTTTGAATTTTTATTTTTTGTTTGTGTTTGGTTGTGTAAAAGTGTCTTACAAGTCAAAAGAAATGTTTGATGGGTAGGCACGTTCTCCCATAGCAACATTAGTAGCAACAAAAACAAGAACAACCTCATTAGCCTTCACAATATTACTATGCATTTTGTTTTACTCACTCAGTTGAAAGTTACTTTATTAAGTAAGAGGTCTTGAGTTCAAGTCATTTTTTAAATGTTAAGTTATTTTTTGAAAAATTTCATGCAACTTTAATTTATAAAGTAACTTCATTGTAAATTGCTTCTCACTCGTTTTATAAAAGTGAGTCACTTATCTTACAAAGTAAGTTATTTGTAAAAGTGAGCTTTTAGACAATTTTAGTTAAAAAGGGGCGAAATTATTTATCGCAATGTGCACCCGTCACCACGATGATTGACATATGTTTGTTGCGTGGCTCCCTAGTCCCATTTTATGTCTTTCTTTAAAAGGGCATAACTTTGACATCCCAAGTCCATTTTTAGTATCAATTTTTTTAAGTGCCTATTGTTTTGAGATCTTTGCATCTAGACCATCAATTTCTATTTTGAAGTCATATTACATGCATATTATAACATGGCTAGTCCAAGTGATCTTTTACTTACCGGTAACAATTGTTTCTCATGTAAAGCCCATATGGAGAATGTACTACAAAATAAGGGACTTTATTGGATTAACATGGGGAAAAAATTGCATTCATTAATGCCTCAAATAAATCCAAATGGGATAGTAAAAATGACAAAACACATGGATTAATCGAGATGTCCACCTCCTTGACTTACAATTTCACATTCAAGGAATTGACCAACCGGATGCAACTTTGACAAAGTTGGAAACCATATTTGGTAAACACAATGAGATTTGAGTTCACTAGCTTGAAATTAGTGGGTTTATTTAAATCCAAGTGATCTCTCTTGCAATGAAGACTATCTATCTAAATTCAAAATCCTTAAACTCGTATTTGAAGAATGCAAGATACCTAAGTTAGATATTCAATGTAGTTATGTTATTCTTGTTGATCTTGGTAGTTCTTATTTTGTTTTTGTATCTACTTTTCCCTCCACCAAAGAATCTCTAGGGTCTACTTAAAAACATCCCACTCTTGAAGACTTTTGTAATTCCTTACTTAGAAAGCATGATAAGTGCTTGCATCTCGGAGTGATTAGCACTAATAATACAAATAGAAAAGCCTTAGTGGAATAACATAACGATAAATCCAAACATCTAAATAAGCAATGACCTTAATGCAACAATAAGCAAAACAACTAGGGTCCCAAACTCTCTCAACAAGTTCACACCCAATGGTGATAAACGCACTAAATCAAAAGGTAACAAGATTGAGTGACATTGCAATATGTGTGGGTGAGATGGTCATGTGGAATCTAAGTGTGACAAGAAAATGGAATCCTTGGAAGCAACAATGAAGAAGCACAACATCAATCTTTATTCTTCTTCTAACTCTTCTTCTCATGGGCATACAAATTTTGCTTATAGTTTATCCTTCAATGTAGCTTCTACTTCTTCTTCTAATGAGTGGCTCATTGATTATGGATCATCTTATCATATGGCTAAGGATAAAGCCTTTTTTTCTTCTCCAAATGAATATAACACCAAACAAATATTTGTTGTTGATGATAGATATCTTAATGTTTTAGGGTTTGGAATAGTTTAACTAGATGATGTTCATTTCAAACATGTATTAATTGTTTCAAGTCTTTCCTACAATCTTTTGTTAGTGTATCAGATAACTCATTCTCATGAAGGTAATATTGTGGCCCTTTTTCACCTCACAAGGTTGTAATCAAGGATTTAAAATATCTTGAGTGTGTCTTAGCAACTGGAATTGCTGATGATATTACCAAGTTGTACACATTTAACAACTTTGGGTCATCAGTTTTTATTGCTCATAGTCATGACTCAAACAAACTTTGGCATGAGTGATTTGGTCATCTAAATTATCACCCATTGCATCAGCTATATAATAAAAAAATGGTGGCTAGTGTAACAAACGTAAATGTTATAAATATTAACATTTAATACTAAGTAGGTTAATTAGGGTAATTAATTAATTACTCAAGAGGTGACTTGAAAAGTCACCTCCCTTCCCATTTAGAGTATAAAATACCCAACATTAATTCTTGTAAATCTACTTTACATCTATTCTAATTTACATTATTTACTTGCATTACATGACATTTCTACATTACTTGTATTTACTATTCTATTAGTGGGAACTTTAGTTCCTTCCATATAGAGCCCCTTCTTGGACATCCTGATACTGGGCTTTTGGCCAATACTCTCATATCTTCTTTGAAACTAGGCCTTTTGGCCATTGACTTTGAATTTGGTGAAAGAAAAAAAACTGTTTTTGTGTCCACCACGATCAGCAATCCACGCCCTCATTCCAGCCTGCGACCTCGCCATCCGTCAGCAATTGCACACCACACTGTCGCATTACTACCACCGCGCCTCCCCGTGCCCTCCTGTCTGCTTCACGATCCACACCTGTCCGCGCCCATCTGCACCCTTCCACAACCACCCATCCTCCTCTGTGCTTGCTCTAGGCCGCACCACTCTTTTCCAGCGTTGAGCTCCAGCCGCCACCTCCACGCGTCCAACCCCCGATCTCCTACCCCTTCCTGCTGTTGCGTCCACCATTCCACAGCACATACTCCACCTTCCCTCCGCTTCCACCAGCCTGCTCCTCTCACGCCAAGCTCTTCCTTCCTCCCCGTCTCCCTGCATACTTTCCCTCACGTCTACACTGCTCCCACCATCCTTCCATCCTTCTTCCTCCCCTCATCCTTGCTCGCCCACCATCCTTCTCACTGCCACCACTGCTGGTCACGCTCCCTCAACCTCCAACCTCCCTCTACGCTTCCATCTTCACCTCTTGCATCGCCGCCGCCGGTCAGCAACCCTGAACCTACAACCAACAAAAAAAACAAAATATATATATATATATATATATATATATATATTATAATAATATTGTATTATTATAATAGTATAAGAAAAACAAATATAATAATACATTATTATTATATATTTGATAATAAATTTCCTTTTGATTATTAATATTAATTATTATTATTAAACTTTAATAATAATAATCACTATTATTTAATCATAAATATTACATTATTATTTCAAAAAGGATAATCAAAATCAAAATAATATTACAAATAATAATATTTATTATTAATATTGTTTTTATCAACACCCTAAATTTATTGTTATTATTAGTAAAATTTACTAATAGTAATTATCACGTCTTGAAATAATAATTATTCGGAAATAATAAATATTTTTGGTAAAAAGAAAAATTAGCAAAAAGGGACAAATTGGAAGAATAGAGAACAAATCAAAATCAAGAAAAGAAGACAAGCGGAAATGAAAGAGATGGATTTTAATAAAACAAAGAAAATATTTCTCAACGTTCCGACGAAAGTGTCGATGGCCATGCTGAAAGTTAATGGGATATTTGATGAAAGTCCAATTGCCATCACTATTTGTCCATCCAACAAGGAAAATTTTATAAATATCGATGTCGCAAATCAAGTACAAGTTCAAGAATCAATGAAGAATGAGTCAAACAAAGATCAAATAGAAGTACCATTACAAATCGATGATTATCATTTTGCAGCTCAATTCACCATCGCAGATATAGATGACTATCTCATCGACATAATGTTGGGTTATAACTGGTTGGAAACACTAGGAACATTTTTCGTCAATGTAAAAAAGAAGTGCATCACCTTCTTCCATGAGAAGAAGAAAATAACGCTACATGATTTCTCAGTGATAGTTCCCTTATCGCAAACTACAGACGAAGAATCAACTGATGGACGATATGAAGAGTTAGAAGAACAAATAAAGCTTTTAAACAAACTCATCATGGACAAAGATAGTGAGTTGGATCACGTCCAGAGAAAGTTACAGAAAATCAGGAAACAGATTTATGTCATCGTCAATAGCAAAAAGAAAAACTCCAGCAGTAGTATGACGACAGTAAGAAGGCACTTAAGTTAGAACTGACAAAGTCAACAATGTGTTATCAAGCAATACTAAAAAGATTTTTCGAGTACGAAATCATAACTAAACACTGATTACAAAGAATAAAAAATTAAAAAACAGTAGCAAGAGGGAACTCCCCGGTGAAGACCTCAAAGGAAGAACACTGGAAAAGCACAAAGAAAACTAGTGTCTAAAGAATCGTAATCAGGAACTAGAGAATCGAATCAAGAAGTTATAAATTAACAAAAAGTCTCAAGATGAAAGAATCGAAAAGATTCAGAATCATAAAAACTACTAGAGAAACAAGAAGCGCAAATCCAGGAAGATGCATCCAAAAATCAAGTCGTGGAAGTGAAGGCAGTTCTCACCGCAGTTCAAAAGAAAGAAAAACAAACAACACATACGCCTTATAGACATCCCAATTATAATCGCCATTTTGACCAATGACAGGGTCAAAACAAGCACTCACAGAAGAATTATGTTGACATGCGAAAAGATCGACATACTAAGTAACAATTGAAACGACCCGTCCCACAAAATGATCTCAAAGCTCCAATAAAAATAGATCAGGGATGGACCACAACAGATACGATGCGACAATTCTCCTTGGGAATCCGTAACTCGCATCGTCTCATTTCATCAAGTGTCGCAATTACAAAAAGGAAAGGACCTTGAGACGACAGTTCAAGGGAATTCATACATTGTTTTCAATACAGCTTTGAGGACAAAGCTTCCATTAAGGGGAAGGCAACGTAACAAACATAAATGTTATAAATATTAACATTTAATACTAAGTAGGTTAATTAGGGTAATTAATTAATTACTCAGTAGGTGACTTAAAATGTCACCTCCCTTACCACTTAGGATATAAAATACCCGACATTAATTCTGGTAAATCTACCTTACATCTATTCTACTTTACATTATTTACTTGCCTTACATGGCATTTCTACGTTACTTATATTTACTATTCTATTAGTGGTTCACATTTCTTGCAGAGATGGTATTTGTCTTGGGTGTGTTCTCAACAAACATCATTGTATATACAACTTTGTATGGGATAGGTGGGCATTGCTTCTAGTAAGACATGGTTTTTTATTTTAAATATTGTTTTCTAGGTTTTGAATTATATTTAGTTCACTAAGAAGAACTTCGCTTCATTTTTAATTTCTTCATAAAAAAGGTTCTATGTTAATTTTGATAGTAACATGTCTCCATGATTTTATTTAGGCCTTAACCCCCATGAATGGCTTGATTGGTTAGATCCTTTAATGTTTAAAATAATATTATAGAAAAATTCCAACTTCGCCGAAAATTAAAATTAATGATCACAAATTTTATATATATTAACTTTATCATATATATATTATCTTAACTTTGTATGTTGTATTTTTAGTAGTATGTATTTTTTTAATTCATAAAGTATATATTCAATTCTCTATTAACATTTGTCTTTTAAAAATCAAGGCAAATATAATATTTATTGTTTATTTGTTTTTGGTTTTATAAAATATATGATTTTTTAAATATAATAAATACTTTAAAATTATATATTAACTTTATCATATATATATATATATAATCTTAACTTAACTTTGTATGTTGCATTTTTTTAATTCATAGAGTATATATTCAATTATCTATTAATATATGTTTTTTAAAAATCAAGGCAAATATAATATTTATTGTTTATTTGTTTTTGGTTTTATAAAATATATGATTTTTTAAATATAATAAATACTTTTAAATTATATATTAACTTTATCATATATATATATTATCTTAACTTTGTGTGTTGTATTTTTAGTAGTATGTATTTTTTTAATTCATAAAGTATATATTGAATTCTCTATTAACATATGTTTTTTAAAAATTAAGGCAAATATAATATTTATTGTTTATTTGTTTTTGGTTTTATAAAATATATGATTTTTTAAATATAATAAATACTTTAAAATTATAAACAAATAAAAATATTCAATTTAGTAATAAATATATCATCTTTTAAGAAGAAATTAGGCATTTTGTAAAATCAAATACCATATATAATTAACTTTCAAAAATATATATATATATATAATTTTCACAACCATATGAAAATAAGGTTTATAATGAATATGATTTCATCAATATCATTAAAGATTTTAAATCATTCTCACATCCAAATCGAAATATCCGTGTTGCTTTTATATATATAACCTAAAAAATTAATATTAAAAAAAACAATTTGAATGTTATGGAGTTTTGCAACTTTTAATAGATAGTTGTATAAATATTGTGCAAGTAAAACCATAATAGATTTTCGTAAAACAACTATTTCTAGCCATTGGCAATAAAAAAAATAACTATTTTTAAATTGATAAAACAATTTTGGGAAGTAATTAATGATAATGATGGTTAAAGTGCTTGAAACTAACTCTAAAATAACTCCAAATTTAATAAAGTTAATGTATTTTAGTTATTCTCAATGGCTATTCATTGTTGAACATAATAATAAAAAATCGCATTGCCTCTCCATTATTTAAAATATGACTAACTGTGACAAAGTTAAAGCTTCCAAAACGAAACTTAAGCGATCATGCTGTAACTAGCTTTGGAAGTCCTCATCCGACATCGGCACTGTTTCAAAAGCAATACAGAAATATTTTGGCAGGCCGAGCAAATTTATTACAACTAATACAGATTCATCAATATTGAATTGTACCAAATAATACCAATACAGACTACAATTCAATAAGAAACAACGGAGAGAGGGTGTACTCGGGTCACCACATCATCCCAATAGATTGAACGATGGCTATACAAATTCCTTAGACTTGGTTTCCCTGGAATGTCTGCCCGAATTGCCAGTTCGAAGGGGCGGCGTTGTATGCAACAACTGTCCTGCCATCGCTGGTGGTGACCTTGAAGGAGAGGCTCTGCCCGTTCAAGTAGGAATTGCTTTGCCAGTTCTGTCCCCAGTTGCGTGACATGGCCTGCCAACCAGTTGTTGACCCCTTTATCCAAACCGCGTGGACATCTCCAGCCCCCCCAACATTGGAGATGAGTACGAGATTGAAGTATGAGTGCCCGTTGATGGTGAAGCGAATTCCTCCCTTCCTCAAGCAGGGAACCCTGCATTTAAGCCTCTTAGAAATTAATCAATAGCCAGACAGACCGATACGGTGAATAACAAAATTCTAATTAAAATTCTAAACAAAGCAAATCTGAAATTCAGAATAAAATCACAAGCTAATGAGGCAGCTGGAATACAAATACAGGATGGGCAATTTAATTACCTTCTGAAGAGTATGGGGACGATCCCACCCTTGTACTTAGCGATCTTTTCAAAGGCAGGTTCAGCCATGTCAAAGTGCTGCAGCGGTGGATTGCACCATCCACCGTTGTCGTTGGGGAGAGCGTTGTTCGGAGGGCAGAAATTGGTGGCTGTGATTGTGACAGTCCCAGGCAAACACCACTGGGGATCGTCGTTACATTTCATTTCGTAGCAGGCTCCGCAGCTGAGCCCGTTGTTGAACAGAGCAGTGCTAAGTGCAGCAGTATTGGTTCCGTAACCTTGGCTGTACAGATTCCCGTAACCGCACGCCCCTCCTGGTGACAAAATTTCAGCTAAATTAAGAGCTCCTAAATCATACAAAAGCATATTGATCTTCATGAAATATAATTGTCTAACTTTACCCATTGTCCCAGAAGCATCGTTGCCACCGTAGAATGTGGCATGAGCCGACTCCCAACCGCCATATCCATGAGCTCCAGTTAATAACCAGATGAATGTCAACAGCGAGACCATTGCAACGCTCTTTACCAGTTCCATCGATCTGCAATACATCATATTATTAGAACAATGGGCAGTGACTCAGCAGCCAATATATATATACCTCTTTGAAAAATCTGAGAATATCAAAGTGGACTTCTTTGATCCGATCTGCAATGAGATTGTGCAGTATAACTATATATAGATAGATGTGCAGGGCATTCATCCCTCCAACAGCTGTAGCATTCAAGAATTTATGTTTCTGGTAGTGGTTCCATCGTAAATTGATGTTTGAACCAAAAAGTGTTTTTGTTTAGTAAGCAGCACATGGGTATGTGAACACGTATCTTCAATGGACCGACCTGCACATGCTGCGGGAATTAACAATGGCAGACATTGATGCAGAGCCAGAGTGGACAAGTGGGCCTCGAGATATTTGTCCATTTAAAGATGGATGCGTTTTCTAACTTATAAATTATGCCGATTAAGTTCACAGCCAACTCCATAACGCAATTCCCACAGAAATTACATTGGAAAAGACTTCACTGTCAAAATCTTATATTAAATTTGAATACTTCACTTCAATTACACGTAACTCGCTGACACTCTGGTCCATGTGCTGCAATGTTGTTGTACAGTATATTACGAGATTCCCACCAAAATCGACATCGATCTCTTTTTATGATTTGGATTTTTTTCGATTATTTTTAGTCGAAATAGTAAACTAACCTCGATTATTTTTTAATTTTATTTAAATAAATTAATCTATTATTTAATTTATTTTTATTTAAATTTCAACCTGAATCTAAAAACATTTGTTTATTCCCGTCAATCCTGAACTCTTTTTAATTTATTTGCCTCTCAATCCCAACGCAAATCGTGAACCCGTGGCCGTGTCCATCTAAATTCCAACACGATTCGTAAACTCTTTTTAATTTATTTACAATTAAATTTAAACCTGAATCGGGACTATTTTTAAATTATTATCGACAATCTAATTTTAAACTTTTTAATTTATTTGCTTCTAAATTCAAAAGCGAATTGCAAACCATTTAGATTCGTGTCCAAATCTTTTTAGTTTTTTTCCTTCAAAATGATCTTAAACGAATTTAATTTTCTTGGTTTGTAGCACTTTTTTATTTTAATTAGGGATTTTATTTTGATTTCTTTATTTCTTTTATATAATGACACCATAAATAACTTATTACTAAAAATAGAGAGCCACCATAAAAAACTTATTACTAGAAATAAATAATTATAATAAAATTATGATAAAAATCTTCAATATTAATTTAATTCATTTTTTAAATCCTTTAAAAATATATTAATTTTATTTTTATCAAAATAAAGTACTTTTTGTTATTATTGTTCTCCATGTCAAAGTGGTTTTTTTTTTTCACATGAAAATATATCTTACTATTAATACCGCCAAATAGTAAATAGGAACACATACATCAGGTCCTCATACCATTAAGGCATGAATGAAAAACATAAACGGGCACATGCTAAGCCCCATGATCACAACACATATCCAGGATCCCACCCAAATCCCAAACAGAAACACAGTATCCCAACAGCTGCATAACCAATAATCAAACAGTCCCCAGATGGCAAAGTAACAAATCGCCATGACATAAATACATATATGACAGTTCCAAACTATGTCATGATGGTTATATAGTCTACTTGTCTATTACCTAAACTATGTCATATAATCTACGACACTATTACCTAAACTATGAATACAAGTTTGCTTGCGTAAACACTAAATCTTAAATGAAGATATATAAATAGGTGATCATTTATTATGATGTATTTAGGTTTGAATTTAATGAAATTTTAAATTGAAATTTAATATATATTTATATAAATGTGTTTTACAATTTAACTAATTTAATTTTGAAAATAAAAATGTACTTTTTATGATTTTTTTTAATTATCATATTTGATTTGATAATAAACAAATTTACATGGAGAGATTTATGAAGGTGCATTTCTAATTTATTTATTCTTAACTTACTATATATATTATGGATAATTCACAACCAAATAATTTACATATCTATTTATTAATAACTTAAATACATTTATACCCCCTCATGGCGGGTGTAGGTCGGATGATGACCCCACTCCACGCGTCCATCCTTCCAATTGAGAACCAGCATATTTCATGCATGTGGACGCGTGGCATCGGGCTTACGGACACCACCTTGAGCGATTATAACTCTCCTAGATCCATGCACAGACTTCATTACCACTGCGTGAGCCAAAGAAAGCTCGTACTGCTGCAGACTTGCTGGCCAGTGCAAGTGCTAATGGCAATCGGCTTGGGAAGCTGGCGACGAGGCACTTTGCACGGTTCCTATGAACCTAGACACCGAACGAGGCGGTATTGGTTTAGAAGGAGGTTTGCTAGCTGCATTATTTCATTCTGACACCCTCTTTTTCAATACATGACATTAGACGCCTTGGTTTTCCTTCATTGCAAGCCTTTGTGCGAGTCTACTCCTGCATATGTTGTGGTTACGGCTCGTACCAAGAAAACCCTGAGGAAAACTACAAGCGGTTCACGGAAAACCCACATGTCGTGTGCCCTCCATGAACTGGAAAGGGTTCAAGGCTGTTTCGAGCAGGAAATTCTTGATTCCGCTCGAGCCCGCACCCTCAAATTGGAAAAGCGGTTAAAACAGAAACGGAATTCTTCATCTTCTCAGCACTTGTCCGAAGAATTTGGAGAGCTCGACGAAGACTCTGGTTCGACGCGTACGAGGGAAACCAGACACACGGAGACGCTGAAATTTTTCTGGACCACCAAGGCCCTCATGTCGCTAACTATGGAAGATCGTGTCCAAGGCCTACTCCATCCCGAGGAGGACAGTGTGTCGCTGGTGGACAGGGTCACCAACCTGGAATCTACTCTGCATGCGCTCTTTCGGTACCAGTGTTCAGAAATGGAGAGGGTGATGCCAAGCTAGATGTTCTTTCCAGAGCTATCACTGGAAAAACATTCACCAGACCACCACCAGACCAAAGTGTCGCTACTCAACTTGTTTTTAGACGCAGTCCCACTATAGCTGCCGACACTGGAATTTGCAGAGCTCCAGGTGTCGAACCCTCCACTATTCCCCTCTCTGATGAGGATTAATTGGTTTTGTTATGAGTATGGTTTCTGTTTATTGTGTTTTTTTTTCATTTTGAATTACATTAGCCATAACCCCTAGCATGTGGGGGAACATTGTCATTCTGCAACTCTTGTCGTCTCTAGAACTCTTTGTAGTCCTTGGTCTTAGGAGGTATTGGATCCTTAGGCTCCCTTTGGATTCAATTTACTGTGACTTGCATGGCTTCTTGGCTATCTTCCACTTGGGAAACATGGAAATGTACAGGATTTTTCTTTTGAATTAATCGATTTTACGAACTTTACAACAACAACAAAAACTTAATACATTTTTACAACAAAAATGGTCACCCTTATCTGGAGTGTAGATTTCACCAATCAAACTACATGGCGGACTCTATTTGAAAGATAAAAAATCTATTTATACTGCCTTAACAATGAATATGACTCCAAATTTTCCATGCTTCCAAGTTATTTACCTTTTTACCTCATTGGCTTCTCATTAATAATGAAGTAATTGGCCACATCTTTATCATTTGTGAAATCAATTATTTTATATATATATATATATATATATATATATATATAACTCTAGCTCTACCAAGTGTAGAGAGAGATCAATAAATGCAAACATTTCCTAAGCTTAGCACTCTAGAAGGGGTTTACTCTTCAAAGGATTTGAGCCCTCTCTATGCTTAGTAGAGCAAGAGGTGTGGATGGCGAGACCTTCTACTCACAACTTACAACACTCAACCACTTGAGCTAGCCCATCGGGCTTTATATTGTTTATATAGTTATTTTAATAAATAATTGTTTTATTTTTTATTATTTATTTATATTTGTATTTGTATTATATATATATATATATATATATATATATATATATTATTTGCAGGTGAGATATGGCGCTCCAAGACATTGCTCGAATAGCAAATATGAGCTAGCAGCCCTACATGCAATCATCGAGCTAGCAGTGAACTAAAATATAACTAGTCTGCAGGTCTTTGGAGATTCGAAAATGGTCATGGATTGGGTCAATAACAAGATCCAGATTAAAGCACCTCACTTACAACAACTCTTGGATGCTATCGGAAGGCTTCTGAATCTCTTTTCAGACCTTTCCATTTCACACATTTACAGAGAATTAAATATGGAAGCAGATAGCTTGTCTAAAAGTGCTTACTGCTAGCTCCGGTTCAGAACGAGATAGAAGATCTTCGTGAAGACTAACCAATACTCAAGCAAGATCGGTGATTTTCTTTTTGAGTTTTTGTAACATTACTAAAACTGTTAAGGAAGAAAGAGCATGCTCGGATAATAAGTGTTGAGGAATGTTAAACAGGAAACATGACCTTCGATTCAAGATAGAACACTTTTTGTATAAGAGGACAGAGGATCGATTGACGCTATCAATATGATCTCATCATGAAATGTAAAATCAATGATTATCTATCTCACAATGACACTTGGAATGTAATATTGAGGAGTTTATGAAGAAATGATGTAAGTCCCCTTAGGACAATTCATGATCACTCTTTATTTAGAGTGATGAATATTTTCCACTTGAAAGATATATATATATATATATTATTGGTATAAATAAATAAAATTATTATTATTATTATTGATTATTTAATTTTTATTTAGTTATTATTTATTTATATTTATTATTTTATTTACTTATATTATTTATATAGTTATTTTTATAAATAATTATTTTATTTTTTATAATAATCATAATTAGCCATTATATTTAAAAAGACGGAAAATGAAGTCATCGTTATATTTAAAAAATATATTAATTAATTATAAAATGTAGTTGTGTTAGTAATATCTTTTTCTCTAATTACATTAACATGAATACACTTTTTTGGCATTCATCCTTCTACTTTATTGCTAAAAACACACACCATCCTTTATAAAAAAAAATGTGCAATAGCCGTGCATGTTTTTCTTATTGCAATTTTTTTTAGGGAAAAACAAAACAGAGCAGAGGCTTTGTTTTTTAATAAAATAAAAGCTGATCCATATAAACTGCCTTCATGGCAATCATTCAGCTACTTTGCTCATCCTCTATAACGCCATTTGTGGGCTTTGTATTTATAATAAGCAGGATATGTGTAACATTTAATATACCAGCTTTTGATGTTTACAGAATAAGTACGATAGATACTCATTGCCACGATACTTCCATTAAACTGTAATACTCATTAAATTAATAGCCAATAACCATATGACTATTTACTTTCATACTGAGGTGACATTCATACCAGATTAAAAAACATAAAAGCAGTAGTTTAACAAATTGATATTGGAGTTTTGTTCCTTTTTGCTTTTGTCAGGTAAAATTTGTTTGACATGGGAGCCTATTCCCTACGTTATCTAATCTTCGTTAATAGAATAGATAATAACGGCGACAAACACGCAGTACCCCCCACCATATCGATATTCACAGAAAGAACAAGGAACTGTGTTTTATTTGACCATGAATTAGAATGGCATTGGCAACCAGTACAGGAAATATGGAAATGGAAGACACATACATGTGCACTAACTATACACTTCCTTCCAAATTTTAAAAAAAAAAAGTAGCGCATTACGTTGTCGTATATATGTCACTCAGTGATTATAATTTGAGTAGCGTCTGCGCACATATCTCCATCCTTATTTGATTAGGGTTAAACGGTATGCTCACGATGATCACCATTGGAGTTAAAAATTGCAGCTTCGGTAATTTTCAAAATTAAACTGTATTTTTTTATTTAAATATCAAATTAACATGTAATAATGTTATTTTGTGTGCCTTTGATATATATATATATATTGTGAGTGGGATCATTGAACAGGTTTCTTAATGGTCAAAATTGAAATTGTAACCTCATTGTCAAACAAAAATGCTATCAAGTTTGGTATGGCCATTACCTGATGTTTGTATACTTTTCTTTTATTGTCAAGGTGGAGCATAAATTTTTATTAATTTTGGTGGGTATATATTATTAGTAACTTTTATTCATAGCTATTGTTTAAAATACATTATTTAAATATTTATTATATAAATTTAAAACGCATTTTAGGAAGATATTAAGAATATTTGTTGAATGAGATAAGTAATCAAGGTGATGGAAAGTTACCTATCATTAATAAAGTGATATATTCATTGTGTTTAATAGTGTCGAATTATTTGACACTATTTATAAAAAAATGGGTATAAGAAAATTATGTTGGGTATTAAAAATGGTTAGTATTTTTTTTTTAAAGAAGCGGTTGAAGAGCTTTTGATTATATATCAAATAGAGAATATAGATAGGATTGTTCCCATAATAGAACAACATCCATTACACTTTGTTCATCCTTCTCTAACTTGTAGCTGTCATGAAAAATACCTAGTTTGTGGAAGCTATATCTTCTTACATACTGTGTGAGCAAAAATATGCAGAAACAAAACATAGCAGGGAGCTTTCTGTCTATCTAGAATGAGACTACTAAAAAGAGAAAGCAAACTGACAAGAACCTATTCTAGACTTTCAGGAGGCTAATGCCTTTGTCCATATTTCCAGATTATACATATAACTAAGAGACCACAAAAAAGAAATCATAACTTATGCATAAACAGACTGTAACCAGAAACCAGGAGTCTAGTGCCAGAGGAATGCGTCCAGGAAGTCATCTTCATCATTCGTTGCGCTCATATCCTTCACTGAGCGAGCTCCAACTTGCAGCCCCGAGTTGACCAATTCTTTCTTTAGCATATCCAGCTTCATGTCAACTTTCAGAATTTTACTATTCGCAGCCTCCCTCTGTACTTCATTTATGTCGTCATGAGGATGAATTGAGCCCATGGCTTCTTCAAGTTTACATACCCTCTCAGCAATCTTGTTGTTGTGATGCTTGACCTCAAAGTGAGTTGCTTGTGCAAGGGAAAACATACGGGTTAGGGCCCGCTTTGAAACATCTCTAAATTCTCGTTTCTCGACACCCTGATTTGATTTTATAGGTCATTTATATTACTCGTGACTTCCCCAAGGTCATAATTTCTTTCATTTCCCTGTCCAGCACCAAGTTTAGCAAGATTTTCCTTTTCTAGAGTGTTGTTCAGTCGCTCCTCCTTCCCTACCAGACCAAACTGACAGATACCATGTACCGGAGAGCTAACCTGCACGTCTTCATGCACAACGCCATGTACTCCTTCAAAAATCAAATGCACCCAACTTTGAGCACCATAAACACTTCTAATTGGTTTTTTGCAACGTAGACAATTCTCCAAAACCTCAGAGCCACTCAGGTTTGGAGAGTTGAAACTAAAGTGCTACATGTCAATGCAATGCCTCCAACCCCAAGCAAGATGTGCGCAATTGAGGTTGGAAACAGAACTCCCTGAAACAACTTGCAGACACATAGCAGAGGCGCAAATGAGGTAAAAAACATTCCCTCCTGTGATTAGAGACCATCCTCAAAACTAACAGATCTCCTCTAAATTGCGCATGTGAACCATGTGGCTGAGGCGTGGAGCAGTCTTGTAGTATTTACGAGTGGAGCGTGTGAGGATCTGAAATAGATCTAGCGGACGAGTTTGAAGGGATTGATAGATTATCAAATGGTCCATGGGATTGGGGGTAATAGGGTGCAATAATCAACTTTTAGGTTGCCATTAATCACGATCCAAGGGGAATTCAAGGCCAAGGTTTGGCCACCGATTCTAGTGGGAGGGAAATCAAGATTAAGGTATCCAAATGTTTTCAAGAGTAACATTATCACTCTCTAGGACACCACATCTCAAACCAGCTCCTTTATTAGCCATACTATCCGCCTGTCGATTATGGCCTCTTAGAACATGAAGAAAGTTAATTGTTTTAAATTCTTCAGTTATACAGTTTAGAAGGTGGGGCATCTTGGAGGATGGGCTCTTCCGGTTCCTTCTAATATTTCTTGCTTCCCTTGTGACAATTAAGGAGTCTCCAATAGCAATCATTTCCTCAATTCCCATGTCTCTAGCAAGCTCCAAACATTTAACTAAGGTGATCCATTCCGTGCCATTATTTGTTTTTCTCCCAATACCCTAGGCGTATTCTCTTTGCTTATTTCCCTTGGAGTCAAAGATAACTCCACCCGCGGCCAAGTATTTAACCATTGACTAAACTCTTAAAGGGTTACTAAGAAAGTGAAGAAAAAAAAAGATATACTCTAACCTAAATCCATAATTTTAGCCCTCTTTGTTCAAATGCAATTATAAATTTAATATATATACAAAATTGTGATGGGTTGAATGTAAGTCAAAATTATGGTTTAAATACTAATCACTATACACATCATCATAACAATCAAAAGAAGATCAAAATATCATTTGTTAACAAAGTTGAAATATTGGTTCACGGATAAAAAAAATAGCTTTTTCCATGACATAATTGACATATATTATTGAGATAAATATTCATTTGAAATTTGTATTAGTAATTGAAAGATCGTACTATTTGTCATAATTATTTTGTTATAATCTTAATGTTATTAAGATCACGTCTTTTGACCTAATAATGTGCTTACAATTTGTTATGATATGATGGTTGTCTAATAATAATTTTTCATCTTGTCATAATTTGTTATCTTTTATTGGAATTTATAATAATTTCTCATTTTGTCATAATTTATTATCTTTTACTTTAAGTTATAGTAATTCATGTAAATTCAGTACATTATAGATTATATATGAAAAAATTATATCTTTTTGTAATTCATAGTAATTTATAATAATTTTTCATCTTGTCATAATTTGTTATCATTGTAGTATTTCATCGTAATACAATAAAAATTCAGTACATTATAGATTACCATAACATCTATGAAAAATGTATATCTTTTATTGTAATTCATTGTAATTTATAAAAAAAAAATCATCTGGTCA
The DNA here is from genome assembly GCA_027924585.1 of Larix kaempferi. Lineage (NCBI taxonomy): Eukaryota > Viridiplantae > Streptophyta > Pinopsida > Pinales > Pinaceae > Larix > Larix kaempferi. The sequence goes on from BSBM01000033.1 coordinate 13,313,101, forward strand.
TAATTTGTATCTTTTACTTTAAATTGTAGTAATTCATCATAACTAAAGGATAATATAAATTGTGATAAGTTTTTTTCAATATAATTTATTGTAATATTGTGCTTATTCAATATTAATTTGTGATTTTTTCCTAATATTGTGATTAAATTTAATTTGTAAGTCTCATATTCTTCGAATTCGGAATCCTCTGATTGGAAGTCCGCATATGATCTGAGCCTATGAGGTTAATGTGCTTCGGAATGGGGCAATTTCATTTGCAATTTGAAACAGGAGGGGATCATCCTTTCGGATCGACCATTTTCTTGGTGGAGAGTATCTTTTCTCTTTCCGGTGAACTCATTAATAATCTGCATTGTAAGAGACGTTTATTTCTTGTTGATGTCCAGAATTCAACTCATAAAGAAATCCCTTAGTTATCTGTAGCAGACCTAGAGATTCCGAATACTCTAATCGATGAATGGGATGCTTACATCTTACCATTGAGACATATGGGCATTGTGTTGGGATCACATGAGAATACATTAATCTGGGATTGGAATAAGAGGACATGTGAGGTCACTGTTAAGAATGCTTATGATGCAATTGTGTGCTCAAATGTTTTTGGAGATCGTTGTGGTTAGCGTACCCAATTTTGGAAATGGGTGGCTCCCCTCAAAATCATTTTTTTTACTTGGTTGGATTTGGAAAATCGAGAATTAACCTGGTATAACCTCTGTAAGAGGGGCTTCCATGGTCCCAATTTATGTGTATTGTGAAACCATGAAAATGAAAGTGTAAGTCACCTTTTCATTTTCTAGAATTGCATGTTGTCAAATATTCGGGTTACTTTCTCTTGGAGCTATCCCTAATTAGAGCATAATATTCAGTTATGGGCCAACATTTCCAAAAGTAGCGCTCTCTTCCTCTCTTTGTTCTCTGGTACATTTGAAAGACTCGAAATTCGGTTATATTTGAGAATGCAAAAAATCCTCACTTCTCGGTGGTTGTTATATCTGTGTATAGATTCTTCAAAGAATATTGCAAACCTCAATTCTCTCATCTTACCAAACCAAGGACTTTTGACCTAAAGGAGGATATGTTTCCCTGTGGATTTTTTTATGGAGCTGCCTCTTTGGGGGTTTGTGGAGGAGGGATGGTTATCAAGATCACCCCTCATCAATATTTTTTTGCTTAAAATGGCTTGTGGAGAGGGTACTAATACACGAGCATAGTTGTTGGCACTTTGGGGCCTTTTAACTTTTGCAAAACATATCCAACTCCGGAATTTAAATGTCTTTAGTGATTCCAAAATTATTGTTAACTGGATAAATGGATCTTGCTCTCTTAATGTTCTTATGCTGGAGCATTGGATGATTAGAGTTAGAAGACTAGTTTTTGGTTTCAACAACTTCTCCATTTCACACATCTATAGATGCTTCAATGCACAGGAAGACTCTTTATCCAAACACGTAGTCAGCTCATTGGAGGGAATTCCTTTTTAAGAGGAATACATGTTGGGTGCTTTAGTTAACTGCAGATCTATCCCAGTATATTAGCCGGCTCCAGTTTGTTCCTCGTCGTTTTTTGTGTCTATTTATATGGGACCAGATGGTCTTCTTGGCGAATTTTAGATGCTTTATGTTTTTTGGTATGGATGTTTTGATCACAATTTTAGAAATGGAAAAGCAATATGAACTGTTTGTGATATTGCACAAAACTAATCATTGTATCTTCCTTGTACAACTTTGATTCAAAATTGAATAACAAGTTTTTTTTCTCTTTAAAAGGTTATGACAAGATAATGACAAGATAGTTATTTTAATAATTAGAATATATGTATGAACTTTATCCATTATATTATGTTGCTATATGTATAGTTATTTATGTCATGCCAAATTCATGTCACCTCATGGTACTTTCTTTTTTTTTTTTTATGTTTTATTTTTCACTTGATGCAAAACTCAACGTAGTGTACATCACTTTAGTGTAATTCTACGTCAGCATTTGTGTCATTATCATCGATGCAAAAGAATAATGCATCTTGTTTCCATTTCTTTTGGAATCACATGTATATTTATGAAATCAAATTATTGTTATGTGTATTCACAATCATTCATTCACCCTGAATCAAAAGTTAGCATTGTTACTTCTTGTGAATGTCTCGCTTAAGTCTCATTCGCATCATTTTATGTGCATTGTTACTTCTTGTGAATGTCTCGCTTAAGTCTCATTCGCATCATTTTATGTGAATAACTTTATGTTCAAAGCATTTTTAAAGTTGTGCTAGAATCATATTTCTTATATGTGTTCAATTATTAATTAATTGATGGGTCTTATTATTGATTAGTTAAAATTATTAAAAAATAATAATAATAAATAACTTTGAATAGATTAATTAATATATTTTTAAAAATTAATAGTAATAGATAACTTTGAATAGAAAAGACCATGGCCTAGTCTATCAGTATTGTAATACAAACAAAAGGGAGTAAGACTACAACTTAATACCCAAATTCCAAGTTTATTATTGTGTTTTTTATATTTAAAATAGAATATATAAATTAACACAATAAATTACAAGATAATGAACAATAATGTAGAGAAGACCCTTAAAGTAGGATAACACCTTCGCTGGAAAAAAAGTAGGATAACATCATTAACTATTCCTTAGGAAAGGAATCACACCAAAATCTATGCTTGCTATAATTATTACATCAAATATATTTTATAAGACATATCATTCCATTGCTTCTACTTCTTTATATAGTTTATATCCAAGCTTCTAGGTACTTTGTAGAGAATGAATGTTTCAGCAGGTGGAACCTTTTAGACATTTTCTAGAGAAGGAACATTCTAGTAGGAATTAATACAATTTTTTATTTTCACAATACAAGTGCCTTATTTAATAAAGATTGTCTCAATACATAGCATTATCCCCTTGGGTACCTCCCTAGGTACATTCCATTCCATCCCCCTTTGCATGTTTTGTCCTCGAAACGTGGGAAGAAGCCATATAATATTATCTATGAAGCAAAGTAGTTATCTTATACCAAGCAAAAGCATCCATCCATCATAGTGAAATGTGGACATGGGATCCAAGTGCTTCCTTGCCACATCGATATTGATTCGAACTGCTCCTTTGGTGCCATGTTGCCACAGCCCACTATGCTACTCTGATATATTCAAACATTATTTTAGTTCTCTATGTGCCTCCATATTGGTTTACTTTTTGGTACCATGTTTTTCCATAGTAAGTTTTTCGATGCTCATGTTTTTGGTTCCATGTTTTGCCTTAATTAATCGTTTTTCATTGGGTGGTGTTGGGAGCGAATATAGAAACCTTAACTATTGGTTCTTTGGTATTTGAGTCTATAACATGTGGCTCCTTTGAGTCATGTAGCCCCTTAATTTCGTATTTCCGTTTATGCTCTTCCTAGAGATTTTCTTCATTTTCTTTTGTAGCGTCTTCTTCTAATTCAACTTTAGAATCTTCATCTACTATGTCTGTAAGTACATCAACTATTTTACCTGCAAGGGATTCTTCATGTACCCCTTTGCGTCCTTCTTATTTAGTAAGAATAATATCATGCAATGTAATTTTCTTTTTCTTATAAGAAAGCTTCAAAAAATTATTTTCCCCATTAATATCAATTGTACCCATTGAGTCCATCCAAGGATATACCAAAACAATATCCATATTATACATATCTATAGCATGGAAATATGAATGTAACACATATTTTTCCATAGTAATTTTCAAATCTTGAAAAACTTGAAAATTTTCACCCTCAATATTTGTTCTTTGAATATAAGATGGTGGGACTTGCTATCTTTCAATCACGTTTAAATTTACGAAATTATGTTTTGCTAGTATTATTTATAGAAACAATGGCATTCTCTTATCAAATACAACCATGAATATGTAATAGGAATTTGTTGCATGAAAAAAAACCCTTATGGATCTCATTATTCTTTTTCACAACATTATTGCACCTATTTTCATATTCTTCATCAAAAAGTTTTAATAGCTCCTTAAAGCATAGTGTTTGACCCCATATAGTTGCTTCATCTATTAAATGTGAGTATAGGTAGCTTTTCCAAAGGGACACATTTTTCTTATAATATGCAATATATTATTGAATACTAGGGCCATCAGATTTTCCTATAAAATATATTTTTCATGGAATAAAACCCACATCCAAAACTAAAACTTTTTTTATGTAGTTTCTTTATGATGCAACAAATCTAAAGTGATGCATTAACTCTAAAATGATTATAACACCCTCAAATATTATCAAATTCACTATTATGACCACAATTATGAAATGTCGTGGTCATTTTGCATTTACTAGAGGTGTTTTAACATAAATATGGGCGCTCTATCAAAATATATATGACCTGCAATTCGCTCAATTGTCACCAGAAAAGACCCTAAACAATTGATTTTATATCAACGATAACTTTACTTCCCAAACTTCAATTTGACGATTTTTTTAATTGGGTGCTTTTGCAAGAGGAACTCAAATCTATATTGAATTCTTCAAATTCTACACTTTTTTATAAATTAATCTAAATTGTAGCCCTCTCTTTTTTTCTCCAAAAAAAAAGAAAAATAAAAAAATACTCCCCACTTTGTTTCCCAAGAAAGGGCTCTAATACCAGATGTCATATTCCCTAGAACTTAAAATAGAATATAGAAATGAACATAATAAATGCACACAATTGATAACAAGATAATGAACAATAATGTAGAGAATACCCTTAAGGTAGGGTAACACCATTAACTATTCCCAAGAGAAGAAATCACTCCACAAGCTATATGCTTGCAATAACTATTACATCAAAAATAATTCACATGACATCTCATTCCATTTATTTTGCTTATTTATATATTTTAATCCAACCTTCTAGGTACATTTGAGAGAAGGAACATTCTAGTAGGTGGAACCTTTTAAACACTTTCTAGAGAATGAACATTCTAGTAGGCGAAACCTTCTAGTAAACCTAATTACAATTGTTTCGTTTCACACTACATTGGCCTCATTTAATAAAGATGGCCTCAATACATAGCATTATCCCCTTGAGTACCTCCCTAGGTGCATATATTATCCTCCCTATGTGCATATATTACATCCATAATCCAAAAATACACAAATATACCAAACCGTAGGGCCCTAGCCAAAACAATAAATAAATATATAGTTTACCATAACTGAAATGTAAATTTCATCATCAAATAAATCTTTCTTAAAAATTTATATAAACTTATAACAAAAATTTGAAATGAACTTGTTCCGTGATGGTTGATCCAGCAGTTGACGAAGATGTTGAGATTGTTTCCGCTCCAATCCGACCAATCCTTGGTGAAGTACCGAATGACTCCTCGATTTACCTCTCTACCATATTGGGAGTAGTCTTCTTCCTCCTAATCCCTCGAGCTAATAAGGGTCGCAAAGAACATACAAGCCTAAACCCTCATATGAGATCTCTCAATCCCCATAGAAGTTATCAACCAAAATCACATGGACCACACTTAATATCAAACTTCCATTACGGAATCCATCCAGCATTAGGGAGAAAGAGATCACTTTCTATTCATTTTCTCTTTCTTAAATAGAAAAGTCTTGGACAACATGTGTCGTCTCATGAAAAATGTAATTTAATTTATTAATTCTCTAATATTAATTCTCATGCAACCAAGTGTCACTCTCACATAGTAGTGCACATAAGTTCCTCAATTATCTCTTAGTTGTCGCCCTAGTCTAAAATCTCAATCCCTAGATCAGTAGGTGCATGTGGAGTTAAACTCTAATATTTTCTAATCTAGATTTTCTCCAAAATAAATCATCTCTAATATATTTATTTTTGCTTTTAATCTAATGCATATCTTCCTAAATCAATGGATGTACATAATTTATACCTCAAATATCCCCTTTCAATAATTTCTTAATTTAAAATACCCTTTCATTCACTTATTCTCAATTTAACATTTACATATGCAAAATTTAATATATGCCTAAATGTTTTAGTGCAAGAGTGCAAATATTTCCCATTTCATGTCGTTGTCTATGTACCACTTCTATGGGTCCTTCTGACAACTTCCTTGTTCTTGTCCTCGTGTGGGGAGTATTATGTAGCGATTAAGAATCGTTATCGTAATATTCCGACTACATTTCCATGGAGACTAATGGCGATTGAGGAATAAGATCTTCCCTATTGTGTGCCCCTCAACACATCATATGCGACCAAATCATGGTGGCCTCACCTGTATGGCACACGCTTCCCTGGGTGAGTTGATAGGGCTTTGGACCCCGTGCGTGGAATGTTATTTCAGGGTCGACAGACCGCCGTCGTACCCCTATGTATATTTATCATTCTTTACGGCCCCCTTTTATTCCATTGAGAGTCAGTCTATAATTCGTTTTACCTACTACTGCACACACTCAAAGCGCACTTTAGTAGCGCTGCACCATATAAAGTATATCATCATGCATTTTCATCTTTACTCAATTCTATTTAAACAAATGGAATTTATTCACATATATGGAATCAAAAGTATCATTTCTTTCATTCATTCATAACATCATCATATTTCTCAATCAATCGAGCATAATCATCATTTGCTTGTAAATGAGCAATTTTCATTCAATAATAATAAAGCACAACACATTGTTCAAGTTTATTTAACCGGGCCACTTCAATATCAGTGCCCTCAATAGTCTAGTCAATCAATTGTATTAAGGCGGGAGTTACATACACCCCCTCTTATTAAAACTTCGTCCTGAAGTTAATTTTTGTTCTCATACTTTCAATGCTAGGCTTCACTTTAATTTCCTATCCTTATGTTCTTGTCATTCTCTTCTATTTTTATCAAACAACCGTGGCCATAAGCACTAGTGGTTCTACTATCACTGGTTTTCTATTTCATCCAACATGGTTCCAACACATCCTTAGGAACTCAACCATAATTTTGCGTAATGTGTTGGGCCTTGGAAATGCCCCTTTTTTACCACACTTATTACATCATTTTGCCCTGTTATACCCTAATTTTATAAAACATATACATGCCTTTCTTCTAGATCATTCAGTAATCCAAACAAGGTATAATTCATTATTGCTTCATTTATTTAATGCCTAATATTGTTATGGTTATGAATTCTAGCCTTTGATTTATGCTAACTTGTGTTGATTTCATTAAGTCAAGATCAAAGCACAAGTGCATCAGCCGCAATGCCTTGGGAAAGAATCACATGTGGTGCCAGTTGTTACTCTTCATATTTAATTCCTCATATTCAAAGGGACAGCATATCTTTCCACGTGAAGTTGTAACAAGACTTCGCTGAAAAAGAGCATTGCTACAACAGACAGGACGCCTCCCAATTGGTTAATCCATTGATCCATTGACTTCCATAGTAACAACATCCTTCATGTCCAACGGCCTCATTCAATACAGTTGTAACAGTTCAGTTGTAACTCCGCAGCATGAAGATCAGAGATCTTCATTGCTGCGCGAATTTAGTGGATCTCGAATTGTATCTTTCATGTATAAATATGGGAAGGCTTTCCAAGTCTGGGGGTTGGTTAATTATCATTTTGTACGGGCTGTAAAAGAGAGCTGAGACTGTGTATTACCATCTTTAATAAAGAGCAGAGTTCTTCATATTTTTGTGTCTTAATTTGTGGTGGTTCACGGCGTCTCTGTTAGAAGGCCAAGGCCCGCCTTCTCACAGAGATTGTCGAGTTAAGTAGGTAGTTTAATTTATTTCATGTTGTGTGGTGTGGAATCGCATTAGGCGTATTACTGTTAGCTGCAACAAAGAATCTATAATTTCATTCTTTCCTGGTAGTTAATCATTGCGTCCTGAATAGTTGCAACTGTGTGGTGTGACAGTCGACTGTGTATGTTAGTTTACCTGATGCATGGTGTGTTAGAATTAGATGTTACAGCCAAGCTCAGCTCCAATTCCTTTCAGTCATTTATGCTTTCTAGTATTTCCAATATTTATCAATTTAGAGTTCAAGCTCATTTCTAATTATGGTTGTTGTTGTATCTTTATTGAATTCATTAGATTAGGCAGATTGTGATTGAGTTATAGTAGCTGCTAGATGAATATTTTGGTAAATATTGGATACTGTAGTATGATAATTATAAGATTTAACTTCTTGCAAAAGTAATCTAGTTCATTTTCATTCCTAGATCAGTAACTGCTGGCTTGATTTCTGTAGGAAGACAATTGTACTTTGAATTCCTACATGTATGAGTTAGATTAGTTTTATTTATGGAATGAGTTTGGCTAAGCAGATAGGTACGATAAGTTATATCCATTCTACTCAATCAGCTACTTGAATTGTTTATGCATAGATTGTGCGTATTTCCATTGAAATAAAAGACTTCCCTGGGTTGACAATTTATATTGAGCATCTTGTGTGTTGGTTGTAATTAATTAGCATATAGTGTGACCAACATTTTGGCGCCGTTGTCGAGGATGGTAATTTATAGGCATAGATAGTAGTTGATTTCTTTAATTTCATTTTGGTTTAATCATTTACAACATGCATGAATACAAGAAAAACAAATCGGGAACCCCCTTTGAACACTAACACTGCATGTGGAAGAGGTCGAGGTCGCAACACAGGTCTGGGAAGACAAACATTTATCGACGATATAATTGCTAAAGTTGATTCTTCTACCATACCACCGCGGACGTCTACAAGAAGAGGAAAGTTTGTTCCTCCAAATCTTGAGAATTCAGCATCAACGGTGGAGAACGCAACGGGACCATCTACTCCCAGTGCAGAAAGGAAACCTCCTGAAGACAAGGGAAGCGTTGTGGGTGCACCAGATAGAGAGGAGATTTATCATATTAACGGGACCAGAGTTACTAAAAAAGTGTGGTTGGAGACTCGCTGAGAAGCAGAGGACGAGAGAAGGCGAGAGGAAGAAGGAGGGAAGAAGAAGAAGCAAGAGCAAAGGAAGAACGAATAAAGAAATCCATTGAATTTTGGAACAACATGGCTAATCGAGAACATGAAGGAGAGAATGAACGCTAGGAGAACCGTGAAGAGGAACTGAAAGATCATCAGCCTGGTGACACTGTGGTCACACTTGAATTCCCTATCCTCCAAACACCTGGAGCAGCTCCTATGAAAAATATCTCACCATCAGTTCTCCCGAATTTCCATGGTAAATCTTCTGAAGATCCTGATGAATTTCTTTTTGAGTTTGATATCCTCTGTCGCAAATATGACTATGCCTCCAGTGCTCAAAAACTGAAACTATTCCCAGCCACCTTGAAAGGAAATGCTTTGCGCTGGTTCATCAGTATAGGTCGTGAGACCATTACTACTTGGGACCAAATGAAACAAACCTTTCTTTCTAAATATCAAGAATATTGTAGAACCAGGGATAGAAAGGAAGAGTTGTTTAAAATGGTTCAGAAGGAAGAGGAGAGCTTGGAAGACTTTGTGGAAAGATTGTTGTACAATTTACAAAGGTCTAGCCACACTGAGATTGGAAAAGATGTACTCAAGATTATCTTGCTACGAGGAATTAAAGAAGATTTCCTTGATATGTTGAATTTGTTTGGGAAAGGGGATATCTCAAAGGAACCTTTTGATAAGATCATTGAATTATGCCGAAGGTACTCAAGGGGATCCTCCATAACTAACAAACGGGACAAGGATCGAGATCAGGATGTCTTCACTAGGACACAGAAGTCAGCTAGTGGAGGAGCCACTCGAGCAGAAATAGGAAACTTACTGGAGAATTTTAAAATGGATATGATGAGCTCCATTTCCTCAGAGTTATATGTTTTGAGAGAAAAATAGAGGCAAGCAGTAGAAAATCTTACACTCAGTGTATTCTATCCTAAATGTAGGAAAAAGCACCCACTGAAAGAATGCCCGTTGGACAAGGCAGAGATATGTAGGATATGTGAATTGGAGCATGACACCAAGGAATGTCCTTCATTACCCAAATTCAAAGCATTCCTACAGGCATCCACTTCAGATTTGGAACAGGCTTACTTTATTGCACAGAAGAAACCTTGGCAGCCTCGCAATCAAGGTATGAATCCAAATCCATCGATTTTCTTGAATAATATGAATACATAATTCCCTTCACATTATTCTAATAACCAGTGGCATCCATCTCAGAACCCAATGCAAAATCCTAACTCGTGGACACCATGGTCACAACAGTCGAACCATCAAGCTCCCTGGAATTCCAACTGGAGAAATTCTTACCAAGGAAATAAATTTCTCCATCACCAGACTCAATACCAACAGTACCCTCCTCCATAATATCCTCACCAACCATATCAGCAGCCACAGCTTCAATTCCAAAACAATGTCGCCCCTATGAATGCACCACTTCGACCACAACTACCTACACAACCTAACCCAAACCCGAATAATAAAGCAGTTCATCAGTTTGAGACTACCAACATGCCTGCATATTCCATCTCCCAAATTCCCTGCAATGATATACAATTACGATCAGGGAGGGTAGTGGAACCCATCATCACTGAGGATGTTCCATCCCCAGTGACTGAAACTGAAGTGAATCAACACTTTGAGAATATGTTTAATTCCGCAATCCCCATAATTGAGGATGCTGACATTCTTACCGAAACAGTAGCTGAAACTCAGGAAGTAACACACGATGAAGCACAGCCTACACAATTGATGAGAGAACCGCCATATCCTGAATGATTAGCCCTGCAGAAAACAGTGGAACAACCTTGATTCAATCTCTTAGGGGAATTGAAGAATTTGTATGTCAAAATCCCATTGTTACAAGCCCTCCATGACGTGCCCATTTATGCTAAGACTGTTAGAGATTTATGTGTCAAGAAACCAGGAAGAAATCCTAGGGATCCTCCCACTGTCCATGTATTAGGAAAACTTTCCGAATTAATAATGGGGAAGACTCCTGTGGCAAAATATGATGACCCTGGAAATCCTATTGTTACAGTTCACATAGGAGACACACAAATCCCCAACGTATTGGTAGACTTAGGCGCAGTTATTAATGTTATGACCATAGAAATTGTGAATAAACTTGGACTCACTAATCTTCGGCCAACCCCTACCATTTTAGAACTTGCTGACAGATCAACAATCAAGCCTAAGGGAATCCTGGATGACCTAGTAATCTATGTTGACTCGTGGGAATACACTGCGAACTTCTTGGTGTTACAGCCGAAGTCTCAGTTGGGGGGACACCCGCTGATTCTGGGGAGACCTTGGTTGGCCACAGCGGATGCCTGTATCAACTGTCGGTCAGGATCCATGACTATCTCAGATGGGACTGAGATCAAAATCCTAACCTTATACCCTCCAGCCCAACCAAGCACAGAAGCTGAAACTCCACTTTGGGTGGATTTGGAGGAGGAGGAAGGTGTTCAACCATTATTAATGATAGGGAGAGCCTTAACTTTTAAGGATGAAACAGAGGGCGATACCATTAACAGTTTCATCAATGAGCCCACGTCCATCAATAAACATGTTTACCAGATTCTTGACAGTACATTAGATGAGAAAGAACAAGAAAATCTTACGAAAGAAACTCTATTCAGTGATGCCAGTATAATTCCAGTTCTCAAAAATTTGAAAAGTGTCCCAGTAGAAATTGAGCGAGGGAAAACATTGAACATCAATCCAAACCTTTCACACAGTGAGCTGGAACAGCTAATCACTCTGTTGAAACACCATAAAGGAGATTTCGCTTGGGAGTATACAGACATGAAGGGTATTCCTTCTAATCTGTGTACCCATCACATTTATATTAAGAGCGAATCCAGGCCAGTGTGTCAGCCACAACGAAGGATGAACCTGAACCTAAGGGATGTAGTGAAAGAGGAGATCCAAAAACTTCTGGAAGCAGGGTTTATATACTCAATTTCAAACAGTGAGTGGGTTTCTCCACTCGTGATTGTGCTGAAGAAGAATGGGAAATGGAGGGTCTGTGTGGATTACAAAGAATTGAGAAAAGCAACGCAGAAGGACCACTTTCCCTTACCTTTTATTGATCAGGTCCTTGATACCTTGTCTGGGAAGAAGTATTTTTCCTTTCTGGATGGCTTTTGTGGCTATAACCAAATCCAGATTGCTCCAAAAGATCAAGACAAAACCACTTTCACCTGTCCCTGGGGCACTTTTGCATACAGAGTACTTCCTTTTGGGTTGTGCAATGCACCTGCCACCTTTCAAAGAGAAGTGATTGGAATATTTTTAGAGATGGTAAACGACTGCATGGAATTTTTTATGGATGACTTCACTCCCTACGATAGTAGTTACGAAGAAGAATTGAAAAATTTAGAAAAGGTCTTGAAATGTTGTGAACAAAGCCAACTATCTTTAAGCACTGAAAAGTGCCATATGATGATGAGCGAGGGCATAGTTCTGGGGCACTTCATCTCTTCTGATGGTATCTAGGTAGACCCATCCAAAATTAAGGTAATTGAAAATATACCAACTCCTGGAACACAAAAAGATGTACGTAGCTTCTTAGGGCATGCTGGTTATTACAGAAGATTCATAGAAAATTTTACCAAACTAGCTTCTCCTTTGTTCACCTTGTTGATGAATGATGCACAGTTTGTTTGGAATGATGCATGCCAAACAGCATTTACTGAACTTAAGAAAAGGTTGTCTACAACACCCATCTTACAAGGGCCCAATTGGGATCTTCCTTTTCATATCTCTTCATATGCTTCAGACACTACCATTGGAGCAGTTTTAGGACAGTGGGAAGGTAATGCCCCATATGCAATTTATTACATTAGTAAGAACTTATCCCCTGCTGAACTAAACTATACTGTCACAGAGAAAGAATTCCTTTCCATAGTTTATTCCATCAACAAATTTAGACACTACATTACAGGATACTCCACTTTTGTGCACACTGATCATTCTGCCATCAAATATTTAATGAATAAACCAATCACGAATGCTAGAGTCACTAGATGGTTGCTACTGTTACAGGAATTTGACATCACAATTATTGATAGACCGGGGAAGGAAAACATTGTTGCATACTTTTTATCTCGACTTACTAACATTGATGACAATTTACCGGTTGAAGATTCCTTCCCTGATGAACATTTGTTTGCAGTATCAACTCATTCCCCATGGTATGCAGATATTGCTAACTTTTTGGCTGCAGGTAAGCTTCCAGCACATCTATCAAAGAGAGAAAAAAGAAATATCATACAACAGAGTGCTAGGTATTGCTGGATTGATGGACATCTTTTCTACACAGGGCTTGACTTAGAAATCAGAAGATGTGTAAGAGAAGATGAAATATTCAGTATCCTGAAAGCTTGCCATGAAGAGCCCTGTGAGGGACATTTTGCTAACAAAAGGACTGGTCATAAGGTTTTGAGGATGGGTTATTTCTGGCCTACATTGTTCAGGGATGCGAAGAAGTATGTTCAGGCGTGTGATAGCTGCCAAAGAATGGGACAGCCCAACAAATTAGATGAAATTCCTCTTCACCCATGGCTCGTGGTTGAACCATTTGACATATGGGCTCTGGATTTCGTAGGGCCTATCAACCCTCCCTCAAAAAAGAAAGTTCACATCTTGGTTTGCACAGATTACATGACCAAATGGCTGGAAGCTGTAGCCTTGGATAAAGTTAATGATCATGCTGTAATTGATTTCCTATATGAAGAAAATTTTACTCGGTTTGGAGTACCTAAGGAAATCGTTACAGATGGAGGACCACAGTTCGTGTCTCACAAATTGGAAGCTCTGTTATAGAAGTTTCACATTCAGCACAAAATAACCTCTCCATATCATCCATAGGCCAATGGCCAAGTGGAAAGTACAAACAAGGTCATCGAGACTATTTTGACAAAGACAGTGAAAAACCATCGTAAATATTAGCCTGAGAGACTTCCAAAGGCACGGTGGGCCTATCGCACTACATGGCGTAACACCACTGGTTTTTCCCCATATGAATTGGTGTATGGTAAGAATGTTATTTTCCCAATTGAATTTGAAATCAGAACTTTGAAGACAGTTGTAGAAGAAAACCTTGATTTATCAGAAGCACAAAGGAACCAACTGAATCAGTTCAATGAATTGGATGAAAAGCACATAGCCGCAGTGCATCATACAACTTTAATCCAACAGCAACGCTCTAAATGGCATGATATATTTATAAAAAAGAGAGTCTTCTAAGAAGGAGACTGGGCTTTGTTATATGATTCATGGTTCAAGAGGGATTTCAAAGGAAAATTGCGCACTCGTTGGTTGGGACCTTATCAGATAGATCGAGTATTTTACAATGGAACAGTCTGGTTGATCACCATTGATGAAAACAAGACACCATTATTTGCAAATGGTCATCGGCTGCGACTGTATCACAAACCGATCTCAAAGAATGCCTTCATTGTGTTGCAACTGATCTAGATTATCAATTAACACCAGAGCAGGGATTTTTCTCAAACCCTGTGAATTTTTAAGAACTGTAATGTCCACACATAATTTGTACATAAATAATTTGTTTTTCTTTCTGTATTTTATTTATTCTTTCCTTTACACTTGATCGGGTTTGTTTTGAAGAACTGTGTGCAGGAATTTATTGGAGGAGCAGCAGTCGTGATTGGGCCAGAAGATTGCAGACACCTTACATTGTTTTCCTGATCTAATAAAGCTCTTTGAAGAAGATGGATGATTTGTCGGCCTTCAGCAGCCAACTGAAAAATTTGCCTGTTACTCCACTCTGCACGGCTGCGACTCCTTACCTTGTTTATTCTCCCAAGTCTCACAGCTGTGACTCCGCTACTTTCATCCATTTCACCTTTTCCAGCAGCTGCGACTCCGCTATTTTCGTCCATTCTGCCAAGTTTCACAGCTGTGACTCTGTTATTCTCGTCCATTCTGCCAAAGTTTCGTAGCAGTGACTCCACTATTTCTATTCATTCACTTTTAGCTAGCAGCTGCGACTCCACTATTCTCGCCTATTTTGCCAATTTTTACAGCTGTGACTTCGCCACATTCCACTGAACTCTGCCCAAGTCTTCATTTCTAGTTATAATCCCATCAGATTCCTCTTATTCATCAACTGCAACTCCACTAGATTGTCTTCCTCTTAGAACAATATCGCCGCTAATGATTTGACTAGGCTCTAATTTAAATGATGACTCCATAGTTCCAATCGCAGTCTACCAAGAACGAAGAAAATTATTAGGCCGTCTTGTGTATCCGTCAGCATGGATGTACTTATTAGCCTAGTTGGTGGTGGCCAACTCATCTCAGCACATGCACATTTATGATATCTTAATGGAATTAATGACGAAGTCGGGTTATGGTGGCAATTTAAGGCTGAGCTCATAACACGAAGGTACGAATTCTGACCTTTTACATGATTAAGCATCAAATTAAATATGGCAATGATGAGCACGCCTTGTCTTTTGTCCCCGTCAGCATGTTGTACACACTTAACCATCAAATAATGTGTCAGGATTAACAACCTGACTATCACCTTACCCGATTCGTACCAAAATGCCCCAATTATGCCATTTTTCCTTAACTGTATCATCTTACCACGGATTGAAAACTGCGCCATCTTTCCTAAAATACCCAATTTCAAATTTTGGCTATTCCATGAATGTCCATAAGATGTGACTTCCACATCTGAACTGATAATCGCTATATTCATTATCTGAATTACGAAGGGAGGTTTATATGGGTAACCCGGTTAGGCATGAACCTGAGAATACGGAGGCTTTGCGTGCCAATGCAGATTTTTTTGCCATTTTTGCAGCAGTTGGGTGGACCGAGTATTTTCAACGTTTAAGCGGTTTCCACATCAAAACGGCATTACAGTTTGTTTTTAACTTGACTGATACTCATTCTGAAGTCAAGGGGGTACGCATTGAGGTTACAGAGGCAATTATATCCGAGGTTACTCGCTTACCCAGGTTGGGAAGAAATTGTTTGGACGGAAAGTGACGAATGCTACTGCAATAAGGGAATTTCTTGCAATTGGGGAGAATGTTCGTCCAAAAGGCCGTGGAATTGCACTGGAATCGTTACCTCGTCCCTAGGATCAAGTGGCAATTTTTCTGAAGAAATATATCTCCTGTGAAGGTAGGTACCAAATTGTCTATTTCTTTGAATTCCCCTTATTATCTCATCTATGCCATGGTAACCTAGTTAATATGTTGTTTTATCTTTTTAAGACCCTACAAAAACATGGCTGGATATGCACGAACAGCCCAGCACCCGATTTCTTCCCTCACCAACCATGGTTTAATTAAATTGTTAATTTTAAGAGCCCTTGCACACAAGAATTTGACCTGGGCACAATTTCTTGCTGGGGCCGGGGAAATTAGAGAACCTGTATTAGAATTGGGGGGTATTGGAGAAGGAGAAGAGGACCGGAGTACCTCAAATTTAGTTGTGGGGGAGGATGGAGTATCAGCAGGAAATCAGATTGAAGGAGAAGAAGAAGTAGATATGGGGGAAGTTGCGACAACAGCGAACCCTGTTACAGGGGAAATGATGATGGAAGCCATGGCAGACGAGGCAGTAACATTAGAAGCTGCAACAGCAGCAAATCCTATAGGGGAGGAAACAGACCCAATTGAAATTGCAGTTAGGGTGGCAGCTGAAGCAGTGGAAATGGCGTCATTAGTAGCTTCAGCAGAGGAGGCTGAAGCTGGAGCATTTGTTGAAGCTGCGACAGTAGAAGCTGCAACTGCGGAAGTGGCAATGCAAGAAGGAGAGTACCAGGAAGAGGCAGCAGAGGGAGGAAATATGGGGTTTTTAGATATCGCATCCTCCCCAGAAATCAAGGGAACTATTGTTGAAGAGGAGGAATTCGTTGTTCTCTCTGAAAATTTGGAAACCCCTGTGTCACAGAAGAAAAGAAAAAGGTCAGGGAATAAGGGTCAGCCAGCTACTGCAGCAAAGAAGATAAGAACCAGAGCTGCTATAGCAGCAGCAGCATGTAGTGAAAACCAACCATCGAAATTTGTGAAGAGGAGAATGACTCGATCCATGGCAGCAGCAAAGACAACATGTACAATTGGGGAAAATATTGAATTACCCACAACAGAAGTAGCTTGTGTAATTGGGACAGGCATAGGCATCCCTATTTTAAACCCCAAAACACCTGTTGTCACACAAGAACCTGCTGTGGATGAACCCCAAGTTGAAAACCTCCTTTATGAAAATGAACTGTTAAAAGAGGAAGTGCAAATGATTCGGGATGAGTTGGAGAAATGGAAGGAAGTGACTGGGAAACGGGCAGAAAAGAATTTGAATATGTTAATAGAAGCTGCAAATTTGCTAGAAAATTCATTCCCTGCTTTGGGAAATGAAGAACAAGGAGAAATAGTATGCCCAGATTGTGGAGACATATTCTTTTCAGCAGGGCACAGGGTTATAGTGCTGGGAAGGGAAGCACAAAGTCCTTCACAGACAGAGCAAGAAGGAGAAATAGCACCCGAAATGGAGTTGATGGAGGGGAATGAGAAAGAAGTTGACATAATCCCTGATCTGGATTTAGGAGAAGATGAAGCAATGCAATCCCATCCATCAGGAAATACTGAGCTATTCCAGGACCAGTCTCATCTTTCAAAAGATATTGAGGTAATCCAAGTACAACCTCATCAATTTGAAGAAATAAGCGAACAGGGTGCTGTTACACAAGAACTAGAATCCCTGAAATTGTTTAGTGAAGTTGCAACTCAGACAGCAATTACTAATATTGAGGAACAGAGGGAAGACGTTGTTACACAAGAATCAGCGTCCTTAAAAATATTTGTTGAGACTGCAACTCAAACTGATGTTGCTGAGGTAGAATTGAAGGGACGGGATTCTACCACACAAGAACCAGCATCCCCAAAATTAGCTGTTGAGATTGAAACACAAGCAGAGGTCACTGCAACACTAATGGAAGATGAGGCGGCTACACTGTCAATCCAAAATGTGGAAGCTGGCACATCTGGTGACGAGGTAAGAATGCTACTATCTCAAGGCATCATTAATTTAGATTCTGATGATGAAAAAGATGTGGAGGATAGAAGGATTCAGCGACTGGAGAAAAATCTTTTCTCACTAAATCTTGAGCTAGAGAAATGGAAGAAATATATTGCTCAATGCAGAGAAGGGATGGTCCCCCTCCATGAACATAGAAATACTGTCAGGGAATTGAGAGAGAAATGGGTTGAGGAATTGTTCTTCCAGAAAATCCAGTGGGAAAACGTTCAAAAAGAGTTGGCAGAGTTGAAGAAATTCAAGTCCATGCAACAAGAGAAGGACCAATTGTACATTCTTTCCCAGGAATTGCTGAGTTGCAGGGCTCCATCCCCTTCTTACCCTATCTTTCTTTATGAACATACAACTTTATTCAAGATGAAGGCATTGAAAGAAGGGAGGTCATTTAAGCTAGCAACAGTCTCCCAGTTTTTAGAAACTTTACTGGAGAGTAATGATGAGGAGCAAAATTTGTTGTGTGAATTATATTTACATGATAAATCCTGCTATATTGACTCTCATTCTAACCATGTACCTCATTTGGGGGATGTTCAGTTGAGAGTGTTTCCTTCTTTTGTCATCAACCATGTAAAATGGCGAGATGCTTTCCACACTATCACAAAGAATGAGGATAATGCCACTCTCTGGATTAGAAATGAACCTCGGTTTCCAATAGGACTCAGAGCCAGGCATGCAAAGTCTCTTGAGTTTCCTGAGATTGTTCAGCACTTGGAAAATCTGCAAGGGAGAATCATCACTACCTGTGTCCAGATAATTTCTAGTAATCAGCAGTATGCCTTGGAGGGTAGTGAGTACAGATGGCTATATTCTTCCCCATCTCTGAAGGAAGGGGATCCATATTGTTTTGAGAATTTTAAGCAAGCCTTGACAAGGGATCCTGGGTATGTGCAGTGCATGAAAACGTGTGGACCCTGGTGGCTTGGGCTAAGATGCAGGTTTCCCCTCATGTGGCTGCTTGTGAGTCCCTATAGAAACAACTACGTGTTGACTAAAAAGGAGGAGAAGCAGTGCTAGGAGAAGTGGTAGTTCACGGGGTCTCTGTTAGAAGGCCAGGGCCCGCCTTCTCACAGAGATTGCCGAGTTAAGTAGGTAGTTTAATTTATTTCATGTTGTGTGGTGTGGAATTGCATTAGGCGTATTACTGTTAGCTGCAACAGAGAATCTATAATTGCATTATTTCCTGGTAGTTTATCATTGCATCCTGAATAGCTGCAACTGTGTGGTGTGACAGTTGACTGTGTAGGTTAGTTTACTTGTTGCATGGTGTGTTAGAATTAGTTGTTACAGCCAATCTCAGCTCCAATTCCTTTTAGTCATTTATGCTTTCTAGGATTTCCAATATTTATCAATTTAGAGTTCAAGCTCATTTCTAATTCTGGTTGTTGTTGTATCTTTATTGAATTCATTAGATTACGCAGATTATGATTGAGTTACAGTAGCTGCTAGATGAATCATTTTGGTAAAGATTGGATACTTTAGTTTGATAATTATAGGATTTAACTTCTTGCAAAAGTAATCTAGTTCATTTTCATTCCTAGATCAGTAACTGCTGGTTTGATTTCTGTAGGAAGACAATTGTACTTTGAATTCCTAGATGTATGAGTTAGATTAGTTTTACTTATGGAATGAGTTTGGCTGAGCAGATAGGTAGGATAATTTATCTCTATTTTACTCAATCAGCTACTTGAATTGTTTATGCATAGATTGTGCGTATTTCCATTGAAATAAAAGACTTCCCTAGGTTGACAATTTATATTGAGCATCCTGTGTGTTGGTTGTAATTAATTAGCATATAGGGTGACCAACATAATGTACATCCAATAATACCTTCATAATTGGCAATAGCAACTTAGATTTCCTACACCTCCTAGTCATCCGCGAAGATCCACGATATCAAATTTTAACTACAAGCTATATTGCATCAATAGCCACACAATAATTATCCAATCATCTTTTTGCATAACAAAATCCAAGCAAGAATTCAAATCTATTTGACTATCCTTCCCTCCAAGACGAGAAGGTTAACATCATACAATATTCAGTAAAATACAGATGGGTAAGTTATAATCATGGATTAATAAATCAAGAGCGACCATCAAATAGTCCAAAAACCAATTCCCATAACACTACTTCCAAACCCCTAAATGTTTTAATAATGTTGGTTCTCCATTTGATAGGATTCCAAGTGTCGAAACTTAGTGACTTAGTCAAACACATTAAACTTTAACTCCTAGTCCATTCATCGGTAACATCATGTCCAGGTCAATGAGCTTATCACATCCTTACATCATTTCATCGTTTATGTTGTCATGGGACCACTTCGACAAACTCATCAAGTCGCACTATGTGTATTTTCTTAACCTCATTGAGTTCCATATCGAGGGCTAGTCGTATTTTCATCAAGGTTTGACCATTTCCTGAGGTTAGCTTCATTACATTCAGTTCATTGTGTTGATCGTCTCCATACTTTGTTTTACGAAAATCATCCTTGTTTGACCATTTTGGTGGATTTTTCTAGTTAAGAATTCTCCATTTACCATGTCATGGTCACGTCAAGCTTGTACTTTTTTTTCTCATTTTCGTTAACAATGTTGTCATGTTGCAAAATTTGTGTCATTGTGTTCATCTCATCACACTAGTAACATCTATACCTCATTTTCCAAATTTCGAGTCTATTTCACCCTCTCGACAGTCTGTCGAAGTATCGTAAAAAAGAGCCTTTAGGTGTCTTGTTAGTTAAAATTTATCAAACTCTCCTCATTTAGTAAATTCACCAAATACATCCACCCACTCGACTTCTCATCATGGCTATGTAGGAAAAGTTTAAAATATCCTCCTTAATGATCATAGCGAAGGTAAAATAAAAATAAAATTTTTATTATTTTATATATTTGTTGAGCCATTGAAAAACAATAACCTATGTCTTCCAATTTTCTACCACCGGGTATATTAATTCTCAATTATCAATTGCTTCTATACAATAATCTACAACTCTTATCTAACTAAAAAGATAACCATATTTTGAAATGCTAAATGGTAAATCTAATTCCAAATAAGAGTCATTTTATTCTATCACCGGTTCTTTCTATCCCACAATTATATATAACCTTTCTATATCTTAAATAAATGACAGATTTTCAAGTTAAGAACTAGAATACCCAAATTTCAATCTTTTTGTTTCAACATATAAATATAAGAATCCCTTCTTTTCAATATATAACTATAAAAAATCCTTTCCTTTCAACATATAAATGTAAGAATCCTTTTCTTTCAACACATAGCAAGTCTTTTCCTTTCCACGCACAAATATAACTATATTTCTAACTAATAGTTGGATATCCATTAATAGTTAATAAATATTATAGCATACCAGCAACAATTTGCAACGAATGATAACGACTTTGACAAAACTATGCATGACGATGACATATTCACTGTGATTTCCTCTTGTTATGACATTTTCAAGAATCTATGCACCCTCTAAAAAGTTCCATGACACATTGTACAGCGTGCTAGTCCACACACTGTATGCTTTCAATGATTGGAAGTTCCTGTGATGATCTTGTTTGTAACAATCGACTTTTATAGAAATTATGTATATTATTCTCTCGAGGAGAAATGAATTTCTTACCCTTCCTAGACTGCAGACTACGTGCTTCTTCTTTTTTTCTTTTTTCTTACTACTACGTAAATACTATTACTCCATAGCAACTTATACATTTTGATTTTTATTAGAATATAATTATAATCTTACATCAAGTTTATTTACAACATATTCAATGGAACACATTAATTTCCTTCATACATATGACATATAAGATGCACGCATCTAAATTATAGTTCCTTCAATTCCTATAAGATATCATAAATACATTTCTTCTTCCAGTTTTCATAAATGGTGATTCTTTTCATTATGATATTTGTATATAATGTCAATCTTTACAATACAAATACAATATGTAAATTACAATTCCTTTCAATATGAAATATATATACATTCCTTTTAGTTATAACTAAAATATATGAATTATAACTCCTTCAAAAAAAAAAAAAATATATATATATATATATATATATATATAAATTAAAAATCACATTTATCTTCAATTAAAAAAAATAGCTTTCTCTTCAATATAAATAAACTTAACTTTCTCTTCAATATGATCAGAGTATAAAATTACATTTCAAAATATCTAAAATATAATTCTTTTCAATGTGAATTAACTTTATCTTCAATACCAACTAAGTATATAAAATTACTTTCCAAAATATGTAAAATACAATTATTTTCAATGTGAATTAACTTTCTCTTCAATATGAACGGAGTATATAAAATTACTTTCCAAAATATGTAAACTACAATTCTTTTCAATGTGAATTAACCTTCTCTTCGTATAGAAGAGAGCATATAAAATTACATTCCAAAATATCTAAAAAAAAATAGATTCCAAAATATCTAAAATACAATTCTTTTCGATGTGAATTAGCTTTTTTTTCCATATAAACGTAGTATATAAAATTAAATTCCAAAATATCTATATCTAAAATACAATTCTTTTCGATGTGAATAAGATATACAAATTGATGATGTATAGTTCTCAAACACTATAAATGCATAAATTGTAATTCAATGTGCATAAGTAATGATAACTCTACTTCAAGCTTTGTTCGCATTTAAAATACAATATAATTATATACATTAAAACTACTTTCCAACCTACATTTCTCCACTTCAATTGTATATGTAAACAAATGACTCTAAGGTCCAGCCTTTCTTTATTTCTCCATATTTTATATATATATATATAACTAAATAACTTACTTGAGTTCACGTTTATTTATAAAAAATGAATTTTCATTTTCGGCTTACTTGAGTTCACGTTTATTTATAAAAAATGAATTTTCATTTTCGGCTGTTACTTTTATTTATATATATATATATATATATAAAACTGTGCTAACCTTATAATAATTCGCCATTTCAATATCTATAACACCTATGACTGTCATTCTTATATATATGCAAAATGCCTCCTCTAGTTCATTAATTACAGAATATATAATAATAATAATAATAATATCATTCAGTAAATTATGTCTATTCGGTTAAGAGAAAGTGATTATCTCATTGGACAGCTGGTAGGGTAACCATGTAATTTTCTATCAATTGTTTAACATCATTTCGGGGGTCGTTCAAGAATATAAATACCTGTATCTTCTTGATAAAAGACATCGCTTTGGGAGAAGTAAAAGCTCTGCAACCTTGCATGCGGCTCCAAGGGTTCTGAGTCTGCTGCCTCCGCCCCCTTCTCTCTGTCACCTGACCCCCTTTTGACCTGACCCCCTGGTACGACCCATGGAGAAACCTATGGGAGGGGTCGAGAGCCCCTCTGGCTCGATCCCGTTGTCCTCCATCCTGGCCGCCTCTGTGCAAATCGGCACGGTCAAGGTACCACTTACGTACCCCGAAGCCCCCACCGCTCAGACGACCCAGCAGACCTCCAAGACCTCTGGCAACACGAACACCTGCATCGCCAAAACTGTGAAAGACCTCAGCTCTCTCTCCCAGCTGAACGCATCAATGCCAGAGCCCAAAAACTCAGAGATCATGCTCTGATAGGAAAATTCATAGGCTTCTGGCCAACTAAACAAGCCCTCCGAGGATGGATCATGTCTAAATGGAAACCGAAAGCACATTTTGATCTGCAGCTAGGTTCCAAAGGCTTCTTCACCATTATCTTTCACAGGCTAGAAGATAAAGCTCGGGTAGAAGATGGAGGGCCATACTTCTTTAACTCAGCAGGACTTTATCTCAAGCACTGGACAGAGAAATTTAACCCGGACAAAGAAGACTTCACATGGGCTCCTGTATGGATACGCATGTACTCTCTGCCACAAGAATATTGGGACGAGGAAACGCTCATGGACATTGGCAACACTCTCGGAAGCTTTGTCAGAGTTGCCGATCAAACCAAGAACAGTAAGTACACATCCTATGCTCGCATTTGTGTTTACATGCACATTGCCAAATCTTTACCGGATTCGATCTGCCTCTGCCATGAAGATACGGAATGGATCCAACCCTTAGACTATGAGCATGTTCCCTTCCGCTATAGAAAATGCCATGAACATGGCCATCTGTACCGCGACTGTCCTTTGAACAACAATAATCCCCCAGAAATCACCAAAGATGAAGAAGGCTTCCAACAACTCAGAAGGAAAAGAAGACAGCATCGCAAAGCAACCACTGAAGGAAAAAAATCCAAAGACCCCTCCACAAGTAACAGTTTCACCAATCTTGAAGGACAACTGGAGGATCCCACAGCAAAAGAATAGCAACAAGAAGAGCCAATCCTTACACAAATTACGGATGATCAAATCCAAAATGCCAACTCCCTTGAAACTACCAAGAATAAACAACTGCCTGAGGAGGAAAAGAACATGGAAGAACACGTGACCCCTGCACCTGATCCAGGACAGTCAGCTGGAACACAAGGACCAGAAGTTCAGATGGATGATGAGATGATTGATCTGGAGATTGGAGATCTAGATCTATTGGGTTTGGAGGATGCATGCACCAAAAAAGCTTTCAACACCATCTCCCCCAAACAGATCTAGCTCCTTAAAGAAGCTCTGAGCAAAGTCAAGAACCTCAAACTTGGAGTGCAGAATCTCCCCCAAAAAGAAAAGCTCAGGATGAAACGAGATGCAAAAAAAAGAGGAAGAAATACGGATCTCCAAAGGATCAGCCAACTAGGAACCAAACTAGTGGAATCATGACAGTATGCCCAGCTAACGGAATTCTTCCCCACTGCTCTACAAGGTTCCCAATGCAGTTAATCTCTTGGAATGTACGAGGGCTCAACGGACCTACCAAACACTGTATGCTCAAGCGTAAAATCATGCAAGACACACCCTCAGTAATTTTTCTCCAAGAAACCAAATGTACCCATGAGAAAGTACATACCCTGTTTAACAAGCTCTGGAAGGGATGTCATGTTATGGCCATTAATGCCCAAGGTGCTTCTGGTGGAATTGCAATAG
The DNA here is from genome assembly GCA_027924585.1 of Larix kaempferi. NCBI lineage: Eukaryota > Viridiplantae > Streptophyta > Pinopsida > Pinales > Pinaceae > Larix > Larix kaempferi. The sequence goes on from BSBM01000033.1 coordinate 13,338,142, forward strand.
CCTGGAATCCCTCTATCCTCACCCTAAACGACTTTTGTGCCACTGCCCACTCCCTTTCCGCATCCTTCCACATCCTTGGCACCAACATCTCGGGACATCTCACAAATTTCTATGGACCACAAGCCCCCTCTGCCAAGCTCAACTTCCTCAGCACCATCTCTTGGCTCACCCAACAGTACTCTACATCCTTGTACATCATGGGCGGAGATTTCAACATGATTACCTCCCTATATGAAAAGAAAGGGGGACGTCGCTTTCTCACTCTGGAAGACACTCTCTTCAAACGTTGTATCAATGACAATGAGCTTGTCGACCTTCAACCATCTGAAGTTCTTTTCACATGGAACAATCGTAGAGGAGGAGTCCACCAGATTGCCTCTCGACTTGATCGCTTCCTAGTCACTGAGAACTTCATGGACACAGGTGGTCTACTCATCATTGTCGTTCTACCTTCTGTCAGATTGGACCACAGGCCAATATCTCTCAACTGGCAACATTCAGGTTTGAAAAAATTTCGTCCCTTTCGTTTTGAAAAATTTTGGCTCACCCACCCCTCCTTTCAGGACGCTATCCAGGACTGGTGGCTCAAAATGGAAGTCGAGGGCAGATCCAAAATGGCCATCCTCCACAAGAAACTCAAGATGCTCAGATCTTAGCTGAGAATATGGAACAAAATGACCTTTGGCAACATCTTCACTGCAAAAAGTGCCATCGAGAAGGAGCTGGAGCACATTCAAAAGAACATCATGGAACAAGGCCACACTGAAGAACTCAAAAAAAAGGAGAAAGACTACCTAAAGCAGCTGGACACACGCTATGAACAAGAAGAAACTCTATGGAGACAGAAATCAAGAATTAAATGGCTCAAAGAAGGGGAAAAAAACACAACCTTCTTCCACCGCACTACCATCCAACACAGAATGAATAACAGGATCAATTCTCTCATTTCTGCGGATGGCTCAATCCTAAAAGACCATGAAGAGATCGAGCTTGAACTCATCAGCCACTTCAAAATCTGCTCACCGAGGAGGATACTGACCGTTCTCAGGCCATTAGCAGGGTCACCAGATGCATTCCCAGCATCCTCACCCTGGAGCATAATGTTAATCTCATGAAAGAAATAACCATGGTGGAATTAGAACAGCTGTCAAACAGATGGAGGAAGGCAAGGCACCAGGACCAGATGGTTTCACTATCAACTTCTTTCATAGATGTTGGAACATGTTAAAACAGGAAATCCTCGAAGTGGTTGAGGAATCAAGATCCAAAAGGTGGGTTCTCCCAACGCTTAATGCCACCCACCTTAACCTTATACACAAAGAAATTGGTACCACTTCACCTGGAAAATTCAAACCAATCTCCCTCTGCAATGTGGTCTACAAAATCATCACTAAAGTCATTGATAATCGCCTCAAAGTGCTTCTACTGTTGTTGATCTCCCCTGAGCAAACCGCTTATGTTGAAGGTCGCCAAATTCTTGATGGCATTATTCTCACCCATGAGGTCATCCATTCCCTTAAAACGGAAAAAACCCCCGGGATGCTCATCAAGCTTGATCTTTCCAAGGCCTTCGACAAACTCAGTTGGAATTTCATTGAAAAGATGCTCCAGGCCTTTGGTTTCTACCAAGATTGGATCATATGGATCATGTCTTCAACCTCCTCCTCCTTCTTCTCCATCCTTGTCAATGGCTATCCGTCCTCCACATTTTCCCCCACCAGAGGCATTCAGCAAGGATGCCCCCTCTCCCCTTTCCTCTTCATCCTCATGTCCGAAGTCTTGGGGTGCATGCTCAGAGCTCAAATCGCCTCATGCACCCTCCGTGGTATTTCCTTACACGGTATCCCACCCATTGCTTATCAGCAATTCGTGGATGACAATCTCCTTTTTTCCCCTCCCTTGGTCCAGGAAGCTGCCACTCTTAAATGTGTCCTTCAAACCTTCTCTGAAGCCTCTGGAACCACGGTCAATCTAGAAAAATCCAAGATCTTCTTCTTCCATACGGATTCCATAACTCAAAGAAATATCTCTTGACTCTTAGGCTACTCCACTACCACCCTCCCCTCTAAATATCTGGGAGCCCCTCTCTTTAACTCTGCCATAAAGCACTCCTCCTGGAGAGAGCTCCTGGACAAGCTTGATTGCAAAATTTCCTCCTGGACCTTTCGAACCCTCAATTTTCCCAGCAGATTGGTCCTCCTAAAGTCGGTCCTTCAATCCATGCCCCTTTATCTCTTCTCGGTCCTGGTTGCTCCCAAATGGGTCCTGAAGTTAATGAGGAAAATTCAAAAATCCTTCCTATGGGGAGGCACGCACAACAACCGAAAATGGGCCCTAGTAAAGTGGGATACCCTTTGCACCCCAAAAAGACAAGGGGGCCTTGGACTCAGAGACCTGGAAGTCAACAACCATGTCTTCTCTGCAAAAATATGGTGGAAATGGGTTACCGACACTGTCTCCCCCTGGTGTCACCTCTGGCACAACAAATATTCCCAAAATTGGTCGGCTCAGCTAAGAATCCGCTTTGACCAGAACCCTCCAGGTTCTCTCATCTGGTGAGCAGCTAATTATCAAAGATCCATTATACAGCAGCACAGTTTCTAGGAGATTCACAACAGAAAGCAGGCTCTATTTTGGTATGACTCCTGGCAACAACTCCCTCCTCTCCATTCGCTGACGCTCTCCCCGGATCTTCAGGATCACTGTGAACAAAGTAGACAATGCACAGTCCAAGACTATTGGACTCTCTCCAATTCCTCGAGATTCCGGGCCTGGAAGCATCATGAGCACTGGCTTCCCCCAGTTTTGGCAGATAATGTGGAGCCCCTTTGGAATAATCTTCAACTCAGGAAGATCCACACCAGCAATGATCCTAATATTCTCAGGTGGGGACACCTTCCCACGGGTACCTACTTTACCAAAGAGGCCTACTCCATTCTCACCACCACCTCGGGTGAACGCAACAATCCTATTTGGAGGAAAATTTGGGATTCTCATCTCTGGCCGAAAGCCTCTTCCTTCCTATGGCTCCTAGCCCACAGACGCATCCTAACCTAGGATAACATCCAAAAATGAGGCATTCATGGACCCTCTTGGTGCCCCATGTGCGAAGTTCAACTCGAAATAATTGATCATCTCCTCTCCTCTTGTGACTACGCTAATGGTCTCTGGGACAAAGTGGAGCAGCTTAGCAAAAGGATCAACAGGATCAGGGAGAACATCATCCAAACCATAGCCATCTGGGATTCAACCCCCTTCCAAAGCTCTTTTCTCAATAGGATTTGGGAACTTATCCCTGGTTTACTAGTGTGGAACATTTGGAAAGAACGTAACCGTAGAATCTTTGAGACCAAAAAATCGCAGCCTCAAGACACCTGGGCCATCTTCACCACCAATCTTCAAGAAACCTTATCTCTTAGGCCATGGAACACCTCCGATCTACCCACAGTCCCCTTCGAATGCTCCATCCTTGCCAACTGGAACCTCACCCTTCACCTGACCACTTGCTCTCCTCGCACCTCTCCTACTTCCACACCTATCCCTGAGACTTGGAGCCTTCCCCCGACTAGATTCTTCAAACTCAACTTTGACGGGGCGTCAAAAGGTAACCCTGGAGCTGCAGGCTATGGAGGAGTTATACAAGATGACAAAGGAAACATTGCGCTCATCTTTATGGGTAACATTGGCCACGACACCAATAATGCTGCTAAACTCTCCAGACTTCTGGAAGGTCTCAAGTGTGCTCACAGACATGGATGGCTCCCCTTAATCATTGAAGGGGACTCCAAAATTATTCTCAATCTGGCCAGCAAACTTCACAATGGTGCCAGAGTTGAAAAGCTCTCGTCAAGCTAGAGATTAATGCAAAAGCTTCAGGAACTAGCTAACACCATTGCCATGGCTAGTTCCATCTCTTTCCATCATGTCAAGAGAAAATCCAATGCTCTTGCCGACTACATTGCCAATGAAGGAGTCAATTGCAATCAGGATTTTGTAGAGGACGTCCTTACTCATACTATCTGTAGGAGCATCCATCTCCAGTGCCACACTTTGGCCAATAAGGACCTCTTCCTCCCGGATGCGGGTGGTCTTTAGAGATAGATGGGACAGGCTCGTAGCCATTCGACACCTGACCCCGAGATCATGCCACGTTTCATGGCTGATGAATACATCGTGACGACAAGTCGCTCAGGCATTTAAACTGCCAGCCTTTGACGTCGCCTCCGCCACCCTGTACACATGATGCAACATCCCAAGTGTGTGAAGCTTGGGCTCATGGCTCAAGGAACTGGGCAGCTCATTCTCCTGCTAATTCTCTTGGTCACTTACGCTCACGGCGCTAACCTCATAGCTCTCTGGGCTCTCCACTCCGAGCATACTCACCCCTGCATCTGATATTCCTCGGGGACGGCTACCATGGGCAAACCCAAGGGACCTAAGGTGAAAAACAAGAAGAATGACACCGGGACTGAGGAGATTCCCACGAGGAAAGGTTATGGCCCTGAGGTATCCATCCCTATCCGCCTGCTTCTGGACAACTGGGAAACCAAAATCATTGCAGACACCATGAAAGTTGGGAACCAGGAACCAACTTGGGACCCGTATTGGCTTGTGAAAAATATGATGGGTCAGTTAATGGAAGACATGTAGGTTAACTGGGTCGTTGCGTGCCACGCCACACAGTCCCTGCGAGCCTCTCTCCCCAACTGGTCTTCCACGCTTGGCACTCTGGAGAGCACGCATTGCTGGGAGTCATATGCACCCACTTGGCCATTCTCTCACACTCCTTGTTCGGGAAGCACAACACCGGGAGCCACTTCTTCGGCATTCAGACTGGATATGTTTCGGGGCGGGTGTTCTTCAGCCAGGACACACAGTGGAGATCCTACGCCTGGCAAGGAGAAGACATTAGCACCCTTCCCCATACCCAGCACTCTGGGGCCTATCCTGGCTAAGAGAACTCAGAACAAGCAAGCCAGCTTTGTTCCTGTCATACCCAGAAAATTAGCTCCCCTGCCTGTCAAACTTCCAACTCACGACACTCGTCCGCTAAAGAATACCACTATGCCAACTAGGACAGCTGCATCCAATCAGGGAACCGACACTCTGTTTCCTGCTAACGCCTGGAAGGACTTTGCCGAATACAGCTGCCCCATCGTGGAGGAGACGCCATCTGCAACAGGTTAAAAAGGTTTCTTCGCTGTTTTTTTGGTTTATTTTTGCCAGCTGTATGCCATGATCCTCTGCGGCCCTGATCTGCCCTTTTTTGCCACTCCTAGCTAAGCACAGATTATTTTTTGCCACTCTATGGCCTGGAACTGTAATGTTTTAATTCTCCACAGTACTCTGGATAGACACGGTTGGCACCTCTGGATAAGACCACCGATGTGCAACAGAAAAACTAGGACACGAGATCCATATTGAATAAAAAGATATATTATTGAATTGATAAGATGCTTAACGCTTTACAAGAGCTCGCCTTTTATAAGGTTTGAGCATTCTTAAGAAGGGTTACGTCCCTTCAATTAAACTAATTAATAATTTTCTGATTAATTTAATACAATATTTAATATTCATAGCATTGCCACTCCCTTTTAAAGAGCTTTGTCCTCAAAGCAATGGTAATGAGGGATGTAACTGTCGAAATTGTTCTGATTCCCATGTTGCATCTTCTTCGGGAAGATTTTTCCATTTTATGAGGTATTCTTTAATGACTCGCGTTCTTAATCTCTTCTCTCTAGTAGCAATGATAGATTCTGGCTCGAATATGATTCTTCCTTCTTCATCTAACAAGGGAAGTATTGTTTGTGCCTTCTGGTGTTGACCTATCATCTTTTTCAAACATGAAACATGAAAAACATTGTGGATGCGACTTGCAGTTGGCATTTCCAACGCATATGCCACCTAACTAATCTTCTTATTGATTTGATATGGGCCATAAAAGCGTGGAGCCAATTTATTTTTTCCACCTTGTTTAAGTGATAATTGTTTATAGGGTTGTAGTCTTACAAATACCCAATCTCCAACTTCAAATTCTCGTTCTGTTCGGTGTCGATCTTCTTGTTGTCTCATTCTATTCCTGGCAGTATTCAAATTCTCTTTAAGTACTTGGACAACCTTTTGGTTTTCTTCTAAATGGTCATTTACTGATGCGACCCTTGCTTGGTTGGTAATCAAATCCTTCCATTTTGGGGGTTCATATCCATATAGGGCTTGAAATGGTGTCATTCTTGCAGATGTATGATAAGTAGAATTATACCACCATTCCGCAAGATGTAGCCATTGGAACCATTTATTTTGCTTATCAGTTACAAAACAACGGAGGTAGGTTTCTAAGCATTTATTGACAACTTCTGTCTGTCCATCTGTTTGGGGATGATAAGCTGAGATCATGTTAAGAGACGTTCCAATTTGCTTGCAAAACTCTCTCCAAAAGTTCCCTTTAAACTTGGCATCCCTATCACTTACTATAATCTTCGGAAAACCATGTAATTTGTAGACATTTTTACAAAAAGCTTCGGCTGTTTCTTTTGCTGAATCAGTTTTCTTCACTCCAACAAAATGTGCATATTTGGTTAGCCTATCTACCACAACTAGTATTTTGTCTTTTCCATCTGATATGGGTAGACCTTCAATGAAATCCATTGAAATTTCCTCCCATTTTTAACTTGGAATATGTAACGGATGGAGTAACCCCGGACTTGAGATATTCTCAGTTTTATTCTGCTGACAAATGTCACAATCTGCAACATACTTGTGAATGTCGGCATACATACCCTTCCAAAAGAATGATTGCCTTGCATTATAGTAGGTTTTAAAAAATCCTACATGACCAGCGGTTGGGCAGTCATGTGACTCTTTAAGCGCCTTGGTCTTAAAACTGGAATTAGAACTTAAGTAAATACGTCCTTTGTACCATAAGAGATCATTCTTCCATTCAAACTTCGGATACTAATTTATGTTGTTAATTATGGAGCAAACCTCTGAATTCTTGGCATATTCCTTACGAATTTCATCCAAAAATTCTAGGATCACCATGGATACGACGTAGACTTGTATCTCTTCATCTTTCCTTGATAAAGCATCAGCTACTACATTGTCCTTCCCCCTTTTATGTAGGATCTCCGTATCGAAGGTAGAGATTTTCTCTATCCACTTTTGTTGTTCGGTTGTTAATGTCTTCTGCTATAAAAAGTGTTGTAGACTATTATGATCTGTTCAGATTAGGAATTTACTTCCCAAAAGGTATTGTCGCCATTTAGTTAATGCATGCATGATGGCAAGCATTTCCTTGTTGTATGTAGACTGTAGGTATTCTCTTTTGTTCAACTTCCTGCTTTCAAAAGCGATTGGATGACCTTCTTGCATTAGCACAGCTCCTATCCCAAACCCTGAAGCATCACATTCGATTACGAATGGTTTTGCAAAATCAGGTGTTGCCAAAACGGGGGTTGAAGACATAATTTGTTTCAACATTTCAAAGCATCTTCTTGCTTCATCATCCCATTGAAAAGAATTTCTTTTTAGGAGATTTGTTAGTGGGGCAGTGACGTGTGCATAGTTCCTGATGAACCTTCGATAGTAACCTGTTAATCCCAAAAATCCTCGCAATTTTGAAACATTCTTTGGTTCGGGCCACTCCTTCATCGCCTGGATCTTCTTTGGGTCCACCTTAACTCCTTCCTTTGAGATTATATGACCGAGATACTCCACTTCTTGCTTCCCAAATGTGCATTTTGACTTTTTTGCATAGAACTGGTTTTCCTTCAGAAGAGATAGAACCTCTTCTAGATGCGTCAAATGTTCTTTCCATGTCTTGCTATATATAAGGATGTCATCGAAGAATACTAACAAATTTCCTTAGGTATGGCTGAAATAGTTCATTCATAGTTGCCTGGAATGTGGCAGGGGCATTAGTTAACCCAAAAGGCATTACTTTGAATTCATAATGTCCTTCATGAGTTTGGAAAGCAGTCTTTGCGATATCCTCTAATCTGACCCTAATTTGATAGTACCCTGACCTTAAATCGAGTTTCGAAAAATATTTTGCGTCATGAAGTTCATCCAGCATGTCATCGATGAAGGGGATTGGAAACTTGTTCTTAATTGTTATTTTGTTTAATCCTCTATAATCTATACATAATCTAAACGATCCATCCTTCTTCCGTACTAGTACGACTGGAGCTGCATAAGGGCTTCTACACTTGGTGATGACACCACAATTCAGTAGATCTTGAACCAACCTTTCTATTTATGTTTTGTGGTGATGGGGATACCTATATGGTTTAACCTTGACAGGATTTGACCCCGGTTTAATTTCGATTATGTGTTCTATACTCCTTTCTGGTGGTAGCTGCATGGGTAAGTCTTGAAATATGTGTTCATGTTTCTGGAGTAATTTTTTGATTTCTTTTTTGAACTCATTTGGTTCCTCCTCTTTTCCTTCCAGTTGATGACATTATATTACGTATTTTGATGCCCCTTTTCGAATGAGTTTTTCCATATGCTGAGATGAAACTACTTGTGTGTTTGGTGGATGAAAACCATATAGCTTAAAAATTTTCCCTTGCCACTTAAACTTGATGAAGTGTTTTTGATGATTGGCAGAATATGTTCCCAATGTTTGTAACCATTGGACTCCAAAAACGATGTCTACTCCTCCCAACGGTAAGGTGTAGAGTTCTGATTCCAGTTCGAAGTCTTGTATTTGAAGTCTCACCTTGTGGCACTTTCCAACTTTTTCGATCTTCTTGCCATCTGCAACCATCACCTTCATGTATGGAACTGGATGCACGAACAACTTGAGTTTTCGTGCCACTCTTATATCAAGAAAGTTGTGAGTGCTTCCAGTGTCTACTAGCACTGTAACATTCTCATTTTTTATATGCCCTTTTAACTTGAGAGTCTGTGGTTGACTAATGCCTATCATGGCTGTTAGGGAGATTTTGGGGGTCTCGTCGTTCCCCGGCTGCCATATTTGCGGTTTCCTCCTCTTCATCTTCTGGCTCTTCTTCTTCTTCTTCTTCTGATTCACTATTCTCCTCTGCTTCACAAGTATATAATTTCTTTGAGCTGTCCTCGGGGCGACACCTATGTTTAGGATTCCATTTGTCTCCACATCGTCGACATTTTCCTTCCCTCATTCGTTGATTCTCGAGGCTCTTCCTATCGTCCCTTCTAGGCAGAGGGATGTATTTGTTTGTATCATCCTCTAAAGTCGACTGGATGTTTCTTTGTGAGTATGACTTCCCTTTATTTGATTGGAAACTGTCAAATTTTGCCTCGACTGCTTTTGCTTTTCGTCTTGTTGCCTCGACATTCGTTATGTCATGCATTTTTAACTCTTTTTGTATGTATGGTTTTAGTCCTCCCATGTAGTTTTCCAACCGTTGTTTGTCGGATAGCCCAAATACTCTGGTAGCGAGGGATTCCCATTGATGCGTGAATTCTTCGACGCTTCCCCTTTGTTGTAATCTGGTAAGTTTTGAGAAGAATTCATCTTCTGTGATTCCTTGAAACCTTTTTAAGAAATCATTCTTGAATAAGTTCCAAGTGTATGCGAAGTTGTCTCCCTTCCACCACATATACCAGTTGTAGGCATATCCTTCAAGGTGCATTGAAGCATACTTGACCTTTTCTTCATCCATTGTAATGTTATATATGTCGAAATACTCTTCTGCTTTATTCAACCAAGCGACGCATTGGTCTTCTCCTCCATTATATTTCATCATTTCTATTTTTTCTCTCGGTGGGTACATTATGAATGGTTGGTATTGAGTACCTTTCGTCCTGTTGCGTTCTGGTGACTCGGAATTGGAAGATGGGGTAACTGACATATCCGAGCCATGTTGTTTATGATTTTTTTCCTTATCATCCATTTTTTGTAATATCGCCTGGATACCTTTCTGGCTCTCAGTCACTTTTTGGTCTAACATTTTTTGTTCCTTGCTCATAATGTCGAACTTGTCGTCTATTTTCTGCTCCATTACCTGAATGACTTCATCCTTAATTTCTTTCTTAAGCGCTTCCTAGCTCTTGGTGATCATTTCCTTGAAAGTTTGGAAATCCTTCTCTATTTTCGCAATTTGAGCTTTTAACTCCGTCGTCATGCTTCTTAAGTGTGGTGGTGAATAATTGGACCCAATTTTGGCTTATGGGATAGTGAGAACAATTAAAAGGTCTTGGAAAATGGTGACTTAATAATTATTATTATAGCAATAATAATTACTATAATAAAATAATAAATATTATATTTAAATATTTATTATAGAGTGGAAATTTTTAATAAAATTAAAATATTATATAATAATATTATATTATTATAATAATATTTGTTTTACTAATTTTGGTTTGTTTTTTTTTGTAGGGCATACGTGGATAAGGCTAGCGGGCATGGAAGCGCGGAGGGAAGATGGCGGGGAGAGAGAGCAGCAGTGGGGGATGTGGCGGAAGGGAGGAGTGGTTGCGGAATGGTGACGGCTGGGCGGGAGGGTGACGACGTTGGGTGGGAGGGATGGAGGGTGTGAAAGGAGGCGATGAAGGAGCTGGAGGGCGCAGAGCTGGGAGTGCGTGGAAGGTGAGGGAATTGGGCGCAGCGAGGGTGTGGAGGTGGAAGCGATGGGGAGGAAGAGTTTCCGGTGAGGGCGAGGGAACGTGGATGGGAGAGAAAGTGGGAGAATGGTGACAGGGAGTGCAGTGGCGAGAGGAGCGTGAAATGGGGAGAGCGACGCGTGAGGAGAGAACAGAAATCGGGTGAGGGAGATGGGGGACAAGGTGAGTGTGCGTGCAGGGGCCTAGGAGTAGATCCGATAGTGAGTGTGCATGCAGGAGCTTAGGATCCGATCCCGCTCTGATACCAAATGCAACAAAAAAACTAGGACACGAGATCCATATTGAATAAAAAGATATATTATTGAATTGATAAGATGCTTAACGCTTTACAAGAGCTCGCCTTTTATAAGGTTTGAGCATTCTTAAGAAGGGTTACATCCCTTCAATTAAACTAATTAATAATTTACTGATTAATTTAATACAATATTTAATATTCATAGCACGATGACTGTATTTTATTCTGTATTTCTACTTTCTTAATACTACTTGCAGCTTTTACAAAAAAAAAAGAATATATATACCTATGGCCCCAATAATTAACAGATAATATTTATAAACTTCTGGGATATCTCGATGATGAATTGACTTTGACAACTAACTTATAATTGTTATGTATTTCATATTTATAACAATATATCACATTTATCTAAAAACATTACCCTTTTGAATACCATTATAACCTACCTATGATTTGATATGACAATATAACAGCCTAGATCCAAATCCTAGGCTCTATCAAGTGCCGAGTGGAATCAAATCTCCCGAGGTGCAAACCTCTTCTTGAATAGCTCCTTGAGTGCAATACCTGAGCCATATAATCCTAAACTCTAAAGTCTCTAGTTTAAATATCATATTTACGTTTTACTTTGTATTATTCTTTTTTGTTTATGGCAGACATAATATTTATTATTTTTTACTTTGTATTATTTCTTTTTGTTTACTTTGTATTATTTTGTTACTCGACAAACTCCACAAACACTCTAAAATCTCATATTTATTTTTTACTTTGTATCATTCTTTTTTGTTTATGACGGACATAATATTTATCACCTAATCCTAAGCTCTAAAGTCTCTAGTTTAAGTCTCATATTTACTTTTTACTTTGTATTATTCTTTTTTGTTTATGGCCGACATAATAATTATTACTTTTTACTTTGTATTATTCTGTTTTTGTTTACTTTGTATTATTTTGTTACTCGACAAACATTCGACAAACTCGACACATGTTAGAAGATCTCCCTCATACTAGGTTGTAGAGCACCTCTCAGCGCAATCAATCCATAGAAATTTCCATCATACCATACCTATAGAAATATGTCATACTTACTGATATATCACTTACGAACGATCTATGAGTTTTGATCAACATATATATATATAATTCATGTCATTATAAATATCCAAATACCAATTATGTCCAACATATGAACCTGTATATAAACATCGAATGTAATTACCACTCATTGTTCAACAATATCCTAAATTCATATAATAATAATATTGAGTTTTAATAAGACATACTCAGGAGTTGGTGTACCAATACGCTCCATTCATGTTCATAAAAATATCAGCCAATTAATATCCACAACTGATCTTATGCTTTATTTGGACCTTCATTTATTCACATATACAAGGCGTGAGTGTCATATGTTATACGACTGTAAATGTAATGTTATACAATCGTTGTTACAAGCATACATAATATATTAAATGAAGTCGATTCATTGGGTAATACCATAGGGTTGTGGCCCTAAACAAATATAATCTTGAAACAGAGTTTGATAATACATTTTGGTTCTAATTAATGAAAATATATATATAATAAATATCAGGCAAGGTTATAGTATATCGATGGACATAGAGTCAATAAAAACTATGCATTGGGTTTACGCGAAGTAAAGTTCGAGATCATCTGTATTCGGCTTGACGATTCCAATCTTCCTTCGAAAAGAAACTTGATAGATCAAATTGTTTAAAACATAGTTTTATAATAGTCTTTTCTTTAATGGACACTATAAATTTATATTTATAGAAACCAAAGACCTAGTGTAATTAATCCATAGATCTATTGTGTTTAGTGTCATAAATCTAGCACTCATAAAATCATAGATTATGTGTCTAAAATCATGGGTCTAACGATTTCATTTTATGGCCACAGGTTTGGTGTGGTTCTTGGATGTCACACCAGCACCATCATGTTAAGTGTTCAATTCTCATACAAACAGAGAACATATATAAGCATGGAGAGCACACATTCACACATCTCAGCGTGGAACCAGCTCTGATACCAAATGTAGGGCCCTAACCAAAACTATAAACAAATATATAGTTTACCATAGCTGAAATATAAATTTCATCATCAAATAAATCTTTCTTAAAAATTTATATAAAACTTATAACAAAAATTTGAAATCAACCTGTTTCGTGATGGTTGATCCAGCAGTTGACGAAGATGTTGAGATTGTTGTCGCTCCAATCCGACCAATCCTTGGCGAAGTACTGAATTACTCCTCGGTTGACCTCCCTACCATACTGAGAGTAGTCTTCTTCCTCCTTGTCCCCCGAGCTAATAGGGGTCGCATAGAACATACAAGCCTAAACCCTAAGATGAGATCTACCAATCCCCATAGCAATTATCAACCAAACTCACATGGACCACACTTAATCTCAATCTTCCATTACGGAATCCATCCAGCATTAGGGAAAAAGAGATCATTTTCTCTTCATTCTCCCTTTCTTAAATAGAAAAGTCTTGGACGACATGTGTCATCTCATGCAAAATGTAATTTAATTTATTAATTCTCTAATATTCATTCTCATGCAACCAAGTGTCACTCTCACATACTAGTGCACATAAGTTCCTCAATTCTCTCTTAGTTGTCTCCCTAGTCTAAAATCTCAATCTCAGTGGGTGCATGTGGAGTTAAACTTTAGATATTTTCTAATCTAGATTTGCTCCAAAATCAATCATCTCTAATAGATTTATTTTTGGTTTTAATCTAATGCATATCTTCCTAAATCAATGGATGTACATAATTTCTACCTCAAATATCCCCTTTCAATAATTTATTAATTTAAAATAACCTTTCATTCACTTATTCTCAATTTAACATTTACATATGCAAACTTTAATATATGCCTAAATGTTTTAGTGCAAGAGTGCAAATATTTCTCATTTCCTATCGTTTCTAGGTACCATTTCTATGGGTCCTTCTGACAACTTCCTTGTCTTTGTTCTCGTGTGGGGAGTACTATGTAGCAATTAGGAATCGTTATTGTAATCTTCCGACTACATTTCCATGGAGACTAATGGTGATTGAGAAATAATATCTCCCTTATTGCGCGCCCCTCAACACATCGTACGCAACCAAATCGTTGTGGCATCACTCGTACGACGCACACTTCCCCGAGTGAGCTGATAGGGCTTCTAACCCATGCGTGGAATGCTATTTCAGGGTCAAAATTCTGTCGTCGTACCCCTATGTATATTTCACATTCTTTATGACCCCTTTTTATTCCATTGAGAGTCAATCGATAATTCGTTTTACCTGCTACTGCACACACTCAAAGCGCACACTAGTAGTGATGCACCATATAAAGTATATCATCATGCATTTTCATCTTTATATTAATTCTATTTAAACAAATCGCATTTATTCACATCTATGGAATCAAAAGTATCATTTCTTTCATTCATTCATAACATCATCATATTTCTCAATCAATCGAGCATAATCATCATTTACTTGTCAATGAGCAGTTTTCATTCAATAATAATAACGCATAACACATTGTTCAAGTTTATTTAACTAGGTCACTTTAGTATCATTGCCCTCAATATTCTAGTCAATCAATTGTATTAAGGCGGGCGTTACACAAACCAAGCTCTAAAATGACTGACATGGCAAGTATAATGCCTAATATGTTGCCCTAGAATTATCAAAAAAATTCCAATACATTTAAATAGAAAGAAAAACTAATATGATGCCCATGAAATAAATCCTCTTGCACCTAGCTCTCCTCAACTAATTTTTCCTCGCTCCTCGCCGTGCCTAGATGGGCTTCAAGATGCATTTTTTCTATAACAACCTTGACCTTCCTTTCTTCCTTGAAACCCAAGTTTCCATGCATGGTCGTTCCACCTTGGAAACCAATATTATGGGAAAGTGTATACTGGTTTATCTATGAAGTGCCTACTCTCTTGAGCATGCATGAGATCTCTCATGTTTTTTTAACTTTCTATGAAGTTCCCTAACCATAACCACGATGTGAACCAAATACATATCGGCCTCCCTTGAGCCTTCAATAGTAAATTTTTTTCCTACATTTCATGTCAATTACTCCATTATAGTATCATTTTTTTCACCTCCTACTAAGACTTAGAAACTCCTGAATAATCATGTCTTCTCATCTACCATTCAAATTCTCGCAAATCACAAAGCATGCACTTCCCATTTTTACAATCATCCATTGAATCGTATGCAAAACTTAAAGCTCAAGATAAAAGACAAGTCCACCTAATTGGAATACCCTTCTAAAAGTCGTAAGCACTCACCCCTTCCTCAATATTGTGGACCCCTGACCTTGGGATGCAAAGATCACAAACTGAGAGAAGGGGGAAGTGCGCTACATAACCACAAAGCCAAAATAAGTGACCACACTAAGGAATAAATCAACCCAAAGGAGTGAAGGCCATAAAGGCCCATCCTTGGCTTTGCATATCTAAACATTTGTGTGTTGTTTCCATCACAAGCCTAATGAGAAAAACAAATATGGGAGGGGCGTAAGATAGGTTGCCTATCCTTTAATTCTAAGTAATCCTTCACTCTAATGTACCCTAAATTATAGAGGTGATTGGCCATTACATTATGAGCACAAGACACTTGAAAGAATGAGATAGATGGGTGTTCCCATGAAGATGGGTAACACATTTTGGTAAGACACAGGCACAAGTTGCCTAAAACAAAAGCTCAATTGGGGTTTATTTAATCTCTCGATCGAGCAATTGGTAAAAGCTTGATCAAGGGTATTTAAACCCTCGATTAAGCTTTTACCAATAGTTCGAACGAGGGTTTAAATAACTCTCGATTGAAATATTGGAAAAGGCTTGGGTTAGGAAATATATCAATCGAGCTATTTAAAATAGCTCAATCAAGCTATTTAAAATAGCTCGATCAAGCTATTATAATAAGATGCATATTATGAACATATATTTTTCAAATAGTTAATCGAACTATTTAAATTAATATTGTTTTTTTAATAAAATAATTTTTCATTTAAAATCAATTTCAAATATGCTTTAGATTTAAATAAATTTTATATTGCTATTGATATTGATATTGGACAAATGTTTGATATTGCTATATTTTTTAAATTATTGTTTAACATAGAATTAGATTCAATTTTAAATAATTATATGTAATAAAAATATTTACGAGTTAATTATCTATAATAAAAGTTTTTCTAACGTGATTATGGTCCATGGTTTGGTAACCCATGGTGAATTTTCCCATGGTATCACATCAGATCAAATACCATGGGCAAATTTATGCCCAAATCGTTAAGCTAATTACTATTTGGGTTTTGGTAACCCACAGCAAATTTGCCTGCAAATTTAACATGGGTTACCAAAACCATGGGCCATAAATCACGTTACCGATTCAATAATATTTCAAATAGTTATGGTTTTTAAAAATAAATATAATTATTTAATTTCTTAACAAAATAAAAAAATATAACACTTATTAACAAAGTTTAATTTCATATGGAGAAAATATTATTAATTCAAATAGCTCGATCGAGCTATTTGAGTTAATATTATTTCTTTACATTTTTTTACATATAAAATATAAACTTTTTAATGATTAAATATCGATCAAGCTAACAATATTAGTTCAATCAAGCTTTTGGATTAACCACAGTGAAACCCTCAATTGAGGTATGTAAAAACTGTGCACAAAACCTCAATCAAGGGATTTAAAACCCTCGATCAAGCTTGTTGGTTCAATCGAGAGCCTTAAAACAGGCTTTTAGCCCCATTTTCTGCATATTTAATTTTTTTGGCCCCTTTTCCAGGCCTAAACCCTATCCTAGGATGGACATTAGGTGGCGGACTTCATACCAATTTATTCGTCAACAAATCCTCTTTCCATTGGCATATAATTTACGGGTTTATGATTTCATATGATAATTTTTTTTTATTTTCTTTTCAAACTTACACGTACAAAACCATGTCCACAACTTCAAATTGGCACAAAGAAAAATCAATAATATAAAAAGTACACAACCAAAAAATTTGAAAAATATATTTGCCCAAATGAACACGTCCTCTTCAAAAGGGCATTTTTCATTTTTTTTATTTTAATAACCAGTAAAAAAAAAATTCATGCACACACGTGTACCAAATGTGATTAAAATTTTCAACGATCAATTTCGAAAATTAATAAAAAAAATATAAATTTTTAACATAAATTAAATTTTATATATATATGCGCCCCAGTGCATTTTGTGTAGATTATGTTCATATTTTTTTTTCAAAACTTATGCATTTATCACTAAATTATTTTAATTGCACACAAAACACTTGTTAACTTTTCCTAAAATTTACAACAACAAACCTATCATTAAATGTAATTTAGGCATATTAAATAATTTATTTATTTTAAATATAGGTGAAAAGACAACATATTCTCTACAATTTGTTTGTTGCATGCCGGAATTCACAAGGGAAATAAAAGATTTGAGGGCTGCGAGTTAATAAAAGAGTAAAAAATTGAATTTTCACCATCACTTTTGGCCAAAAAATGTTACCCATCTTCATGAATTCACCCAAACTCAAAATACTTAACCATATCCAAATCTCTCTCAAGGTTCTCTACACCAATCGATTAAGGTTAATATTTTGAGGAGTATGATGTTGCAAAACCTATTGATTATAGAGGGATCTCTAACCAATTTTTATTGCTTGAACTTGTGTCCCTTTAACATTTGTAGTCATTTGATACAACAACAATGCCCCTACCTCATGATTAGTGGTGATACCTAATCCCTTATCAAATTTACTTTCTTTATTTTCTCTGAGATTAAAGAGAAATCCCTAGAACTTGCAACCCCTAATTAGTATTATTATGATTGGTGGTGATACTAATCCTTTAACAAAATGACTTTCTTTATTTCCTCTGAGAGCAAAGAGAAATCCCTTACTTGTAACCCCTAATTAGTATTATTAATTATTAATTGATTAATAATAATAATAATTTGTATTTATTAATAATTTTAAGAAAAATTAATTATTAATTAGTTTTTTTACTATTTTATTATTAATATTTTTCATTTCCACATTTATTTTTAATCAATGTGGTTCTAATCTACTAACCATCATTAAAAATAAATTAATATATTTTCAAGCATTGTGTATGTGGTTCTAATCTATTGACCATCATTAAAAATAAATTAATATATTTTCAAACATGGTGTGTTTCATCAACACATTAATTCAATCAATTTACACCATGACATAGGAAAGACAATGTATGCATAGACATAATTATGACATTTCACCTCAAATCAAAATTAAGAATGCAAATGTTGACCTTGTATACAAAATGTTAAGAATTGTAATCTCACTGGTCCATTATCCATTATTGGTGCATTAATTAGTTAAGTCATTAGTTAGTTAAGTATGACTAGGACACCTTGTTGTCCCATAGTATTTACTATCCCATGGTATTTACCCGTGGTTTTTGGTATAATGTAATGCTATATATACTTGTGGTTAATATTGAGAAGGTAAGCCATTGCCCATTGTGTTTCTCCTCTTCTTACTCTTTTTACTGTGTTCCATATTTTAACATGGTATCAGAGCGTATGGCCTGATCCATACTTGTTGTTGTTGGGTAAGCCTTTTCACATAGTGGAAACCACACAGGTGTAGATCAAGACGGAGAACATTGACGTGGAGGAGTAGCTTCATAGCTTTGGGGCCACATCAAATATTTTTTATTATTATTTTTTCTTTGGAAGCGTGAAGATCAAATCTTGAAGATGGTGCTAGAAGAGCTACCAGAAGAAATCGAAGAGGTAAGAAATCTATTAACTTCAATAGGTTCATGGCAAACCTTTGATGGAGACAATTATGAAGTATGGTCTTTCAAAATAAGGAATTTGTTAAGGTCACAAGATTTGTGGCATTTTGTAGTTGAAGTGGATCCTAGTGATCTAGAAGCATTTGAAAATTTGACAGAGTATCAAAAGGAAAGAAGGAAAGTTGTTGCCTTAAGTATCATACAAAATGGTATAGATTATTCCATCTTTCATTACATTTCAGAAGCTTCTACTCCCAAAGAAGCATGGGATATATTGAAAGCAGATTTTAGTGAAGAGGAATTTGATGTAGAAAAAGAGGAAAGAACAGAAGAGGAAGATGAAGAACACAAAGATGAAGAAGTGATTGCTCTCCAAGAAGAGCTGAAAATCATTCAAACAAGAGAAGAGGAAAATGTGAATGCTCTCCAAGAAGAGCTGAAATATATTCATCTTTTTCTGACAAAATTTTTGAGTGTGTAGGTAAAATGGACAGCAACATACAATATGTTGAAACAAAAGAAGAAGCAGACTGGCTCTATGTTCCAGGACCAATGAAAAGCAATAACACTGTTTATTGTGCAGAAGACAAAGAAGATGCTAAAGAACACTTATTAGCATCAAGTTCAAGAAGAAAAAGAAGAAGCAATCCAAGTACACACCAAGGAAAAAAGTAAAGCTTAAGTTTATTTCAATGAAATGTATGCCTAGCTGAGACATAGACCAACAGGCACAATGCCTAAGTGTTGAGGCATTGATTGTGTTGAATATTGTCCCGATTGAGATTAAGGGGGTATGTTAAGAATTGTAATCTCACCGGTCCACTATCCGTTATTGGTGCATTAATTAGTTAAGTCATTAGTTAGTTAAGTATGACTAGAACACCTTGTTGTCCCATAGTATTTACTGTCCCATGGTATTTACCCGTGGTTTTTGGTATGATGTAATGCTATATATACGTGTGGTTAATATTGAGAAGGTAAGCCATTGCCCATTGTGTTTCTCCTCTTCTTACTCTTTTTACTGTGTTCCATATTTTAACACAACAGTCTACAAATATAACAAAATAATTATGGTCAATTAGAAGTTGACTAATTTGTCGTGAGTTCCCTCTTTATCCTCCAAGCCCTCCTCTCCTCGCTTGATAAGAACATAATAAAATAACCAGAGTTCAATTAATTAAAAAATAAATAATAATAATTATGTGTCAACAAAACAAAATAATATATGTCGGTTAGATGTTTACTTAAGAAAATATACACATTAAGTTGGTTCATAAAATAAAATAAAAAAATTAAAACGAGCATAGATCCATTTTCAGTAGAGGAAATTTGGATGAAAATGGGCCTCATAATATATGTCGGCTAGATGTCCACTTAAGAAAAATATACACATTAAGTTGATTCATAAAATAAAATAAAAAAATTTAAAACGAGCAAAGGACAATTTTTTATTCTATTTCATTTTGGGTATTTCACTTATATAAAAGCTACCTTAAATATATATTTTAAATTAAATCCATTTATGAGGATGAAGTTGGATGTAGTGTTTTCACCCAAAATAATGAAAGAAAATTAAATACATAATGTCATTTTAAAAGTTATTAGACCCAACTTTTCACAGTTATAGTATGATCATAATATATTAATTATAATATAATATTATTGTATATTACTTTTGATATTAATTACTATTATATATTACTCATAATATTAGGTCCTATTATATATTAATTATATATTAACATTAGTTAATATTTACATTATATATTAATTATATATTAATATCAGTTATGATATTAATTATAAGTTATTGAACTCAACTTTTTTACGATGTATAGTAATATGATAAATGTTAATTATAATATAATATTATTATATATTATTTATAATATTAATAAAAAATCACTGGACCCAACTTTTCATGGCATATAATAATATTATAATATATTAGTATAGTATAATATTATTATATATTAATTACTATTAGTTATAATATTAATTACTATTATTATTATATATTATATATTGGTTGTGTATTATTTAAAAGATGGATGGGTTTATTAGTTACTATTATATATTAATTAAATATTAGTTATGATGTTAGTTATAAGTTATTAGACCCACTGTGTATAATAATATTATAATATATTAATTATAATATAATATTATTATATATTAGTTATAATATTAATTACTATTACTATTATATATTATATATTGGTAACGTATTATCTAAAAGATGGATGGGATTATTAGTTATGATATTAATAAAAATTATTGGACCCAACTTTTCACGGTGTATAATATCATTATATACTAGTTATAATATTAATTACTATAAAAAACCTTCTCTCATGAGCATCGGATAAAAAATGTCGCTCCATAGCCTCTCTGAAGCGCGGCTAGAGTTCCCCTAGCCGCCACACTCTGCCTGCGCTTTCCTCCGGTGGTGATCAGGCCTCTATCCGCAAGCTTCTATGCGCAGAGTCCTTGCTCCCGTGCGGGGTTGGTTTTTTTGCAAGTGGTCGCGGCTCCTTCCTGTGACCGATCATTCATGGGTTGGCACCTTTATGCCCCTTCGAAGTTGGTCCTTCTGTTTGTATGGAGATCCACGATCAGCTTCAGGCCTTCAAGTCCCTGGTTCAGGTCTCCAAACCTCAGACTGCGTCTCGGCCTCCCTCCAAGTTCGTGAAAAAAGTAGATGAGATCCCTTCTTTGGAGCTCTATCCCCCGGATCTGTGCCGAAAACCGCTCATTCTCTCACAGAAAGCCCTCATCAGCAAGTTTACAGGTTTGTGGCCCAGTCCAAAGGCAGTGGAGCTCTGTATTGCAGAGCACTGGAACCCTATTTTGCAAGGACAAGTCTCTCTCTTCGCAGTTGGTAGGGGTTTCTTTGTTTTTCTGTTTCTGAGCAAAGAAGAATGAGATTTAGTTTTTCGCTCGGGTCCCTTCTTCATGGGCTCGAGAGGAATTTTTTAGCCCCTTGGACTTTGGATTTTAAACCATATGCTGAGATTACAGCCGCCCCAGTCTGGGTAAGATTGCCTCACCTCCCACTTCATCTTTGGGGGAAAAGATTTCTGGAGGACATCGGTAATAAGCTAGGGCGCTACCTGGATAGTGCGGACCCAAAAGGGGGCCAGTTTACTTGTGCCCGCATTTGTGTAGAAGTAAATCTAGAGAAAGGACTCTCGTAAGCCCTAAAACTAAATTTAGGAGATTGGAGTCATATCCAAGAGATGGATTATGAGCAGGTCCCTTTCAAATGCAACTCTTGCCATGTTTATGGCCATTTTTCCAAAAGCTGCCCCAAGCTTTCGGAAATTCAGCAAACATCAAAACCTCCTGCAACTAAAGAAGCAGAGTTCTAGACTGTCTCTAATCAGCGCCGAGCCCCCTGGCGAAAGGAGCCCCAAGCTCCTTAGCAAAAGGATCTGGCACCACAAGAATCTCTTCCTCCTTCAGCAGCAACCATTCCATTGGCAAACAAAAACAGCTTCAAAGTTTTGCAGGAA
The DNA here is from genome assembly GCA_027924585.1 of Larix kaempferi. Lineage (NCBI taxonomy): Eukaryota > Viridiplantae > Streptophyta > Pinopsida > Pinales > Pinaceae > Larix > Larix kaempferi. The sequence goes on from BSBM01000033.1 coordinate 13,360,352, forward strand.
GACGAAGTTCAAGAATCTGAAGCAGCGGAAGATATTGTGCAAGGCGAGACCCTTCTAGGTCCTTCTGATCCCTTGGAGACAATCACTGATTCCGCAAAACCGGCTTCTCCAAGCCTTTCTCCTTTAGGTTCCAAGAGAGAGGCTCAGAATTTAGATCACAAGACTCCAGCCCTTGCAGGACTGGCAGCCTTAGTCCCCACCTCTGGGTCAGAGGGAAACTCTGATCCCGAAGACTTCTCAGCTCCTTCTCCCCCCATTACCAGAGGACGAAAGTCTAACAAAGAACGGCGAGAAAAGGAAGCGACCTCAAACATTTTTTTGGGCTCTCATTCGCGGTTGGACCCCTTCATTAAGGGGCATTTCACCTCCCCTTCTAATTAATGTTCTGCTTCTACATTTTTCTCTGCTCACAGTTCGTGAGAGTTTACTCCTGTGAGCAATTTTTGTCATTTTCTCAAAAAAGATCTAGAAGCAAGTGGGATTTGTCTCCCAAGATATTCACAAGAAGGCTGACAGTATTGTTAGAGGTCATCAGCCCTCTTTAATTTTGTAACTTTCAAATTCTAGTTTGCTAGAAAACCGCATTTTTTACAGATTAATGGAACTTTAACCGTTCTTGTTAAAAAAATATTAATTACTATTATTATTATATATTATATATGGGTCATGTATTACCTAAATTTGGTTAGCATATTAATTTCATTATCAATATCCAAGATAATTTCGGGCAGCTTGGGCAGCAAGTAAACAAATTATATTATTAAAAAATTCCACCTATCCCCAAATTATATAATTAAAAATTGCCTCAAACATGCACCTCTTTTGAATTTTAAAGCATTTTGATTGGCTAATACATAATGGCATGGAATTTGAATTAGGGTTGAAAGGCCAATTTTTCATCCAAATTTCCTCTAATGAAATCTGGATCTATTAAGCACCGAGAGGGATCCAATCAGTTATCATGTCCCATTAGCACGATTGGTATTCGAGGGGTTTCGTTTGTTAAGTGGCCCACAATTTAAAACTCAACAATAGTGGGAGGAGACACCAAAAAATACAACCATGCTAAGGGTTGGCGTGGCCCAAGCCGGGTGCGATCCCTGAGTGATTTTGACGGATTAGATGCCCCTGGGTCATGATTTCTTAGACCAAAGTATAGTCTCGTAAGTTAGGGACATTTGAGCAAACAAACAAACAAAAAGAGATGGATCCAATTAGTTGAGGTGTAAATTTTTTTGTCTTAAATTTTTTACATGTCAAGAAAAAATTTACACCTCAAGGAATTGGATCCCTCTCGATGCTTGATAGGTATGGGTTTAAGATAGATCTATGCTAGTTTTTTTTATGAGCCGACATGATGTATATATTTTTTAAGTGGACATACAACTGACATGTTATTATTTTGTTAAATTTATTTTTTTAGCCGACATATGATTTTTATTATTTATTTTTATTTTTTGTGACGTTATGTTATGTTACATGGAAACATCTCCCCTGTACTGGGCTATATATCACCTCACTACTCTTGATGCAATCATTCTAAAGTTCATGGATGTAATACAATGCATATAAGTTACAAAAATGCCAATACCTGCATATACCTTTGAACCAACCTCGTCATCATCAGTTTGGCAGAACATAAGACTAATTCACCTAATTAAAGAATTTGAAGTGTATATAAGTAAACAAATAATTAACAACTAATTATCGAGGGAATGGACACAATGTTCTACAATTTTGTCATAACCATTTTTAAGGCATACTGCAATTCTTCATCGATTAGGTCGCAACTAAATTGATTTAACTATGTGAGATAAGAGACAACCATAATTAATCATGGAAGTTGAATCCATAAAGATGGGAACACTTTTTAGTGACATCATGGCAATGAAAATTTCACATTTTACATCTTTTTTAAATTGAAGCCCTTGAAACTCTTATATGCCTTGTGAATTTTGATGTATAATAAAAAATTACTTTGTAGAGAATTGCATTGCTTTGTAACAATATTTTTTTCAAAAAATATTAATGTCATTTAATGTGTCAACTTTGAATCTAGCTAAATGTTTGTCCTTGTAAATTTTTAAAAAAGTGAATAAGTGAGTTTTTTCTCGTCAACTAATTCAATGTTCAATGTATAATTTTCAAAAACAAAATAATAAAATAATAATAATATATTTTTAAGATCAAAGCCTAGCTGGACATCAAATTGGTATATGAGCCCCCTTGTTTTTGGGACAATTAACCCCCTCTGCATAGTGATTTGACTACTAAAGTCTATAAAGGTGTACATACCCTACCCCCTCCGGGTTTGAACCTGTAACCTCCTTAAAAGAAACACACATTTTTTTATTTATAAAAATTTAACATGATACTGATAAACAATAATGAATTCCTTAGGGAAGATTATTTATATTATATGTGGAGAACTCAAGCACCACTAAATAAACTAGTAATGCTAAAATCTTTTTTTTAAGTTTGAGACCTTGAATTTTCATGGATTTGGATTTTCTTATAATCCTTTTAAATATATATGTTATTAGTGGCAAAAGACACATTTTAAATGAGGGATTTGGGAAATAATATTCCAAAAATAAAATATCATATAAAAAAAGGAAAAGTACAACAATTATTAAGAAACTAAATATAAACCTATAAATATAAAATTGTTTTTTTAATGATAAAAATAGAGAATATTGGAACGCCGGTCACCAATTATATGTTAAAAATCTACGAATAGATTCTTTATAAATCACTAAAAAAGTATATATAAACCACCAATAATACTTATCATGGCAATAAATTTAATTCAATAATTATCAAGAAACTAAATATAAACCTACACATCATTGATAAGTGAATTCATTTCAAAAGGAAAAATAAAGGAATGACAAGTCTATCATCAATTCTATATTAAAAACCCACCAATAAAGTCTTTAGGTTGATTTTCTAATGTATGTATCAAGAAAAAAGCATTCATAATTTTATTAAAAAGGACCTCGATTGACCTCTGTAGCTCGATCAAGGGTTTGTTACATCTATCGAAAACCGGTTCTAGAGTGGGTGCTTATTTAAGCATTTAAGCACTCAACCGATGTCTTAATTGCTTAATAAAGCACTTAAAATTACCTAAGGGGAGGTATGAAAAACATGGTTTCATTTTCTCCCTTGTCAAAAAGTGTTACGTACTCACCTGAAACATATTAAGTTAATATAATATCACCTAGATACTATTGTTTGATGATGTTGACAATATATGAGATTATATTGATAAAGAATTATGAAATGACCTTTGTAGACCTCCCTAATCGACCGGTAAAAGGCGTACTTTCAAAAAAAGTTTCAATTTGTGCAATGAAAAGATGGGATAAGTTTATTAAAATTTGAAAAATGACAAAAAAAAAGTAGGGTAATAAGACTACAAGAGTACATCAGAGAAAAAAAAAGTGGAGCATGACTACAATTCTTAGATAGATGCCAAAAGCATATAAAGCAAATAACTAAAATCCTAAACAACCAGCTAAGTAAGAAAGTACAATATCATTTTATGTTGGTTATGTAGAAGTCAAATAAATAATGGTAAATGTAGCATCCTCATCTGGATTCCCATCCTTAGGATGGATAGATACGAATCCTAAACTTTCAATTCCACCCCATAGAGGCCAGTATTTGAAATTACAACCAAATGAATCCTAATGTGAGTGTCATAATCTAAGAAATACACATGCATGTGAAGAAATTAAAATACCATCAAACAACCAAATTCACACACAAAGCATGCAAATGCAACGATTTTCGTAACATAAAACATAAATTTTGCATATTCATAGAAAATGATAAACACTTATCTTTTACATAAAGAATATCCAAAAAATTGGTTGTGTAGAGATATTTTCCACCCAACGGTAGGTACCTATTGTAGATACCACCCCCAAGTCTTGCTATGAGGCCATCAATTGAAGGAAATAGTTATAGGATTCTCTCTCTCTCTCTCTCTCTCTCTCTCACACACACACACACACACATCCCAACCCATTTTCTCTCATGCTTAGTCAATCTACTCACCACAGAGCATTATAGACATCTCATTTAATCATCATGACCATGGCAATATTTTCCACTGCCCCACACAACAGAAGGAAAATATGCCCTTTCTCTACTCACCTTTGTAGCACCCTTCCCTTACAATCCTTGGCTTCTCAAGCATCCAAAGAGAAAAAAATGTAAAATGGGTGAAGGTTTCCTAACTTCCCCAACCTTTGTGCTCACCTAAATCCATCATCCATCACTCTAATGTCTACAAATTCCTCTTCATAGTGTCAATTTTGTTAATTTCTTAGTCTAGTCAATGTTGGTAAGTGAGAGAATGGCGTGAACTATGCAGAGCATGAAAATTATGGCTCCTTGGAGTGAGTGTTAAATTCAATGGCAACGAGAGAATTAATGATAAGACAACTAGCATTACTTCTAACTATATGATGTAGGACTCTTACAACACCCAAAAGAAGTATACTCGACCCGTGCTTCCATAGCTAGATGAGAATATTTTCCCACCAATCGCTTACATGCATTCAATGATTGGTTTTAATAAATCAAAGGAGACAAATGGATCATTTAATTCATGTTGTAGGAAAGAGATGAGTCCTAAGGCTAACGCTTGGAAAAAGAGGATTTATTCTCCTATGGGCCCCCTTTCCTCCTCCCCTCGAGTGGAATCATAACCCCTCTAGTGCTATATACACAACTATCTTGAACCATTATATAATTTTCCAACATAATATTTACATAGCTTTAAATCATCATGACAAGCCAATCACACGGCCCATATATGGATATTTACATCATACATGCCTAGTCATTCACTAGTTGGGCCTTGCCTTGAGCTTTGCACTAGGAACCTTACTAGCATATTTACATCATTTTACATAACTTGATTTAATAAAAACTAGGGTATTACAGTAAATGTGTTATAAAGAATTTTTAATTGATAATTAAAATAATTATATACGATGTATAACTTTGTGACATTTTGTTGTGGTGTCTAAGGGCCCACTCTTTATGATATATTTTCAGTTCAAGAAATATTGTCTTCCCCTTTGTATTTGTTGAGTATGTTTTTCCAAACATATTTATCAATAATTGTTGGCCTATTTTTATTTTTTCTTTCTTATTTAGGAAGCTTATTAATTATCTACTTAAATTTGTTTAGGACCATAGAAAATGAAAATAAATATAAAATTTATGAAAAGACATAATGAAATAAAAAAAGGTAAAGGACTAAAAACATTAGTGAAGAAAAAGAAGATCCATCTCCTCATCATAGTATCAAGCATTCTCTTCAAAAGCCTATTTATCACTTAATTTTTGTTTAGAAACCTTTTATGAAGATGTAGCAATGCATTTTGCTTACTTTGATTACTTATCTCACTCCAATGTTTGTGGTTGGTTTTGAACACTCCTTATTTACAATAGCAAATATTTATTGATGAAAAATTATGTCATTTCCATAATTTATAACATCGTATTTCCATTCATCTTGTATATCTTCACTAGTTAATTTGCAAGGCATGTCTTAATCTAAGGTAGATATTTTCATTGGTTCATCATCTCTACTTTGTGTGCTCAAATATGAATATGCACATTGCACATCATAAAATGAATACATACTAAGAAGATGTAATGTATTGAATTCAATAAATACTATAATGTATAAACTTCATTGAAAAATTCAAAATAAATCATACTTATAACATGGGTAATGTGACTTTGATTAAGACTTTCTGAATGCCATCCAATTTCAATAATGTAATCCTCCCTTACAAACATTTTCTTTTTTTGCTCTAGCATCTTTAGAAACTAACCACATTTCTTCATTAAACCTTTATACAACCAAAAAAGAATATTATAGAACTATTATAATTATAAATGCAAGTATTCATAAAATAAATAGCTTTACATCAATATTAAATAACATTCATAATGTGTGTAATTACAATTAACATTCATATCAAATTCTTTTGATTTCTCATTCTTATCGAGTGTCCTCTATTCTGATGTGCTCCATGTCATCTCTTGATCCTTGTCCATTAGAATACATATCTATGGTATGTACACAATTCATAAGATGTACTATATGTGTAACTTTGCATGGATATTGAAACTAAATATATAACATCATCATATGAAAAGGTGCTTTTGTCACTAGCGGTGATAAGATGGGAAGTCCTATGCTAGTTGCATGATATTGATGCAAACAAGTCTAGTAGTTGTTACAATTAATAAAAGTTGGTTATCACACCATGATCAAAACCACTGTGGCCAACCTTCATACTAATGCATTTACGTGGGCATCTATACTTGAATGTGTATAGATAAGGAGCGGCAAGTGCAATGCAATAGACTAGAGGGATTAAAGAGATACTAAAATAATATTACTATAGAATAATGGATATGTTTATTAAAATAATATGATTTACTGTAGAATAATGGAATATTGGATATGTTTATTACTTGATTGTGTTTGATATTTATTTGTTATTTATCTCTTATGTTTAGGATAAATGGTCTTTCAAGAGGAAAAAGAGAAGAGGAAGTGGAGGAGCAGAATAGAAAGAGGAAAAGGAACAGAGGGAAGACATGAGAGAGATAAAGGGAGAAAAAATTGGGAGGAAAAGGAAGATGAATAAGAGAGTGTAGAGAGGTAGAAAAGGAAAAGGAAAGAGAGGGGAGGGAGAGAGAGAAAGCGGAAGGAGAAGAATAAGGGGAGAGAGAAAAAGAGGGAAAAGAGGGATTAGAAGGAGAGGAAGAAGGAAAAGGGACATGAAGAGGAAAGGAAAATAAGGAGACTGAAAGGGATATAAAGAGGAAGAAGGGAGAGGGGAGGAAAGAGGAAGGGGCATATAAACCCTTAGTCTTTGTTTTATTTTGTTCAAATTATGTTTTATGCAATTTGGTTTTTCATTTCTTAGATCCTATGGAAAAATACAACCAACATCCTTAATTTATAATAGAATTCCTCGCATCAATTACAAATCACATCCACACACATCCAAAATCCCAAATCAAAAAAATCTACAAATTGAAAGCAATGAAATAAACAAGAAACAAGCATGCATTTTGTGTTGTTGGGATCCAATATATCTAGTGAAGGGCCCTAAAATATTCCTTTCCTTCTTTTGTTGAATGCCCCAAAATCTCTTCCAACGCCAACAATGATCTAAATTGGATCTGCAAAAGAAATAGATTGGCTATCGACCCAGGTTAATGCAAGGCTCTCAATAAAATTCTAGTAACAAAAGTAGATTTGTTGAAAAAGAATATCAACAATTTAGGAGATTGGGTCCATGGCATGAAGGGTCTCATGCCAAATCAATCAACATACATACATCCACATATTGTTGCATTGTCAAAAACAAGCAATAAGACATTAAGTGAAAGGGGAAATTTTTTATGAAAAATATACACATGAGAAAACCATACACTAAAGTGCTTAAAAAAAATAAAAGGGAAACGTTGGACTTGAGGGAAGCTAAAGAGTAGGGGAAACCTCACCTTCTAGCTAACCCCCCAATATGTTAGAATATGTAATGATGACTTATGTGATATATTGGTAAAATATCATTTAAAGACATAAAATAACTTTAATATTATAAAATAGAGTTATCCCACATGCATTATTGTAATTATATCCTTTGTAACCATTCTCTATATAAAGAGGAGGAAATTCATTTATCCCACATGTGTTATGGGATGTATTGTAATCCAAACCTCTTGGTATATAAGAGAGGTGAAGAAGACCATTTTGGGTATGTGTTGATTGTAATTCATCATACATCACATGTTGTGTATGTCATTTGTACACACATTGTATGATGGAGCTTGATGTGATGCATATGTGAGGATGCCATGTAATTTTTGAGATCTTTTTTCATATTAATGGAAGATGCAACCCTTCCTGTGGACGTAGCCCAATTGGGTGAATCATGTATATCTGTTAATTTTTCGATAATTTCATTCCATTATCATTCAGGATCACTAAGAGAATAACATGTACAGCATATCAATCATAGACACAAAAGCAATCACACAAGAGATAGGAGTTTCACCGGGGAAAACCAAGAAGGTGAAAAACCCCGCAACTTCCTCAGAGATAAGATAAGCCACAAACCAAGATCACAATGATCAAACCGAATAAGATGTCTTTAGCATATGCTCCTCCTCCTCCACAAGTGTGCCACTTTCTCTCTTAGCTATGCGAGCTTGAGAAGTGAGTGAATGAGATAAATGAGAGACACAACCTCTCTATTTATACATTGACTTGACCTGCCAATAATTCACTGGGGCCGACTTGCTAATCAAGTCTAATAACCCAACCACATGACCTAACTAGGGCCGACCCCACACTAGTGGTCTAATAACCCATCAATACAAATGACGACACTTACAATGTAACTTGAGACACTTACAAATACAAATGACGACACTTCCAATCAGAGGAATAATACATCTATGTGGGATATACAGTAAAGTACAAATGTAATACATAGAAGAATATCTTCCGAAGTTACAAATAGATCAACAATATCTGGTGTATTCGTTTCATTGTTCTCTTTATGTTCTTATTTATGTTGATATGTTATTAATTGCTAAGATAGGCAAGGTAGTTTAGCTAGATTTATAGTTCTAACATGGTATCAGAAATGGATGTTTTGATCTAGCACCTTCTATAGCTTTCAATCAATAACTATTATCATCTGGGCATTATTTATTTTATAGATTTGCTTTCTATCCGGTAGCCATTAGGCTTCTCTTCAGATCTGGGCATGTTTCTGCAGTTTTTTACTTCTAACACTAACCTTGTTGTGTAGATTTTTGCAGAAATTTTTCAAGGGTTTCTTGAATGTTTTTTTGTAGATCTATATGATTTTTGGATTCTCCTCAAGGATATCTATATTCCAGTTGACAGATGTGGTGTTTTTCGTCCAAGTTTGGTAGACTTTGTGCAGGTTTCAGTCAACGACTTAATCGGCACTTTTTTCGGCCTAAAACTGGACACCCGCGACTTTTCTTCGCAGACAACACGTGTAACTATGACTTGCCCTACTGCGAACCCATAAGTATACTGCAAACCCGTGACTTCCAGTGTACAGACCCGTGTGTGCTACGGCATACTCGTGCCTGCTCTACTGAGGACTCGCATTTAGTTCAGTATACTCACTACCCTCCTATGCAGAGACCCGCGAGTGCTTCAGCATAACCGCGACTTCACTGTATAGAGACCCGCGAGTATCAAATCTAACTGCGACTTCTTTGTGCATAACCCGCGAGTATCAAATCTAATTGCGACTTCTTTGTGCATAACCCGCGAGTACACACGATTTTACTATGGCAGACCCGTGAGTGACTTTATTTGGCACCTTTTCTAAGGGCTATAGGTAAAGTTTTTGTTTTTTACTATGTTTTTTCATATCTTGGAAAATTTTCATCTCTTATTTTGAAATTCTTGTCATAAGCTTCTTGATCTCTTTGCATTAGGTTTTTGTTCTGATTCATCATATTTACAGAGGTTGTCTTGTTCTTATGTCTCTAACCTTCTTTGTGTGGAAGTTGTTTTGACATTTTCAGAGGCATGGATCTCTAGTATGGTAATGGTGACATCAAGAAATGAACCTATGCTTAGGACTTAGTTGCTTGATGGCTATATTTTCATATCTATAAGTGATATTATTGTTTTATTTGATCAATGTTTTTGTTCAATATTCTAACATGGTCTCACTCTTCTAATGATAATAATGATGCTTCTATATGTGTTATATTGTGATCATTATTTGCTTTATTTATATGTTATTGCTGACCTTTGTGTAAAAGCAATTTCATTATTTTTATAAGCAATCTCTTTATGATCATTATATGCTCTTGCTAATTAATTTCTTGAGTAAAATCAATTTTTTGAATCTGTGATATCATATTTTTTGGCTTGTCATAAGTTCTTTAATCGAGGTATAGTTTCTTTTTCATGTATTGCAGAGATTGTATCTAGTTCCTGTGTTGTTTGTCTCTAGCATTCCTATATGGAAGCATTGACATTTCCAGGGCATTTTATCTCTTGCATATTTACATAGTGTTAACAAGAAATGAATCCATGATTAAGACCATTAGTGACTTGTCATTTCATAATTTTTTATAAGTGATATCATGAGTTGATCATAATTTGCTATATGTTGATCACATTAAACATTTTGATTTATTTTCATATATATCATGTTATGTTTATTTCGATCATCTTTTACTCAATACTTATATGGCTTTGAGCAATCTTATAATCTTATAATATTTGTCATGAGCACCTTGTTCTTGTTGCAATGGGATTTCTATTCTTATGATTGCAGAGGTTATCTTGTTCCTACTTGTCTCTAACGTTCCTATATGGAAGCATTGACATGTGTTTCTTGTCTCTAACGTTCATATATGGAAGCATTGACATTTTCAGGGCATTCATCTCTTGCATATTAACATAATGCTAATAAGAAATGCACCTATGCTTAAGATTAGTTGGTTGATGACTAAATTTTTTCATATATTTAAGTGAAATCTTGGCTCATTATTCTATCTTGGTATCTATTATGCTCGCTCATATTTATGCTCATCTATCTTTTATATCATGTCATATCCTTTTTTATAATCTTTTTCTCAAAATTATATGGTCTTGCATAGAAGCGACATCATTTATTTATATGTTCTTAAGCAATGTCATTTTATCATATCTTATGTCTTTTGGGCTTATCATGTTTTTATATGCTTTATTCTTGGAAGTTCCTTTGTGCAGATTCGTTATCCATGTTGTGGGATACCTTGCTTCTGTTATTCCTTCCTTGTTTAAACATATGATGGTTGCAGATCTCTGGTTTTTCATCATTGTTCCTCTTCAAAATGAATGTAATGTTGAATTTTATCATGTTCTATCATATTTCAGTAATGTTGTATGATGGACATACATCTTTTACTGTTAAAGTCATGATGTTCATATGTATGATATAATTTTTGATGTATAGACCATTGGAGTCTTGTTTCTTCGATGTTTGAGGTCTTCTACATATATTTATACTGCACCTTGATTGGAAGAATGTCTGTTATTCGCATGTGTATTGGCCATTTGGGTATTTTGTACACTGTTGTGGTGTTCTTAGCCACATTTTCTGTTGTATCAGCCATCAGAAAGTATCTGTACACTGGTGTGGATGTTATATCAGAGTTCTTCAACTATCAGTTATGGTTGTGATGATTCTCGTGGTGATCTAGGCATCTTGTGGATCTAGTAGCCATGACGACTTCTCTTTGGATCTGGGCACCTTGTTGTTGGATTGCGTCACATGTTCTCGGCATTTTACTGTTGGATCTAGTAGCCATAAAGGCTTCTCTTTAGATCTAGGCATCTTGTTGTTGGTATTTCATCGTACAACCTGGTTCGTGTGCAGTTTCATGATTCAGTGAGAAGCGGTTGTTCTTCATCAAATCCATGAGGCGAAGTGTTTTTATTCGCATCTTATGGAACATTCTGGAAGTTGTCATCGAGGGGGATGTTGGTGTGTTTCCACCTTCCTTCCATTTGTATTCTTTCTCTTAGTCATCATTAAGGGGGAGTGTTAGAATATGTAATGATGACTTATGTGATATATTGGTAAAATATCATTTAAACGCATAAAATAACTCTAATATTATAAAATAGAGTTATCCCACATGCATCATTGTAATTATATCATTTGTAACCATTCTCTATATAAAGAGGGGGAAATTTATTTATCCCACATGTGTTATGGGATGTATTGTAGCCCAAACCTCTTGGTGTATAAGAGAGGTGAAGGAGACACTTTTGAGTATGTGTTGATTGTAATTCATCACACATCACATGTTGTGTATGTCATTTGTACACACATTGTATGATGGAGCTTGATGTGATGCATATGTGAGAATGCCATGTAATCTTTGAGATTTTTTTCATATTAATGGAAGATGCAACTCTTCCTGTGGACATAGCCCAATTGGGTGAACCACATATATCCGGTGTATTATTTTCCTTGTTCTCTTTGTGTTCTTATTTATGTTGATATGTTATTGATTGCTAAGATAGGTAAGCTAGTTTAACTAGATCTATAGTTCTGACACAATAGATGTGTTCTTTAAAAATTATGCACAACTAGTTAGAAGGGTTTCTTTGGCAAAGAATGTAAGGTAATGTTGCTTGAATTACTATGAAGATACTAGTAATAAATGAATCATAGAGCCAAATTGAATTTTAACCTACACATTTGCTAAGAAATAATAATAATAATAAACAGAAGCAAATCAAATGTTGATTTCCCCATTTGAGTTTCCAAGGTAAATATTGTGTTTATAGTGTCATGATATGCTCTAAGATTGTTGTGTGGTTATTGTGTGATGGAATTGTTTGTTTTAGTTGTGTTTAATAAATTGTCGTGATGGGCTCTAGATTATTGTGGTATTAATTTCTATTTAGAATCAATTCTAACCCGTCCTTTTGTTAATCCCAACAAAATCAAAATACAAAAAAACATAGATCATATATTTAATGGTACTCACAAGATCAATGGATGTAATAATATGGTTATTGCAATTTTCCAACTAATTTCCATTCTCGTTATTTTTGCATCGAGAATGGCAAGGTGCTATACAACCTAGAATGGAGGAGATGTTGTAACGTAACGTTATGTAACGTGACATTACCAAAAATAAAAATAAAAAAAATCATGTCATCTTATAAGTTACCAAAAAATTTTAAGAAAATAAATTTTTTTTAAATCATGTTGGCTAACAAGTTACAAAAAATTAAAAATAAATACTTTAAAATTTCATTTCAGTTCTTAAAATTATAAAAAAAAAAATCAACGTAGATCTATCTTAAACATGGATCTATCAAGCATAGAGAGGGATCCAATTTCTAGAGTAAATTTTTTCTTTGCGTGTAAAAAATTAAAATAAAAAAAATGTACACCTCAAGAAATTGGATCCCTCTCAGTACTTGATAGATCTGGGTTTAAAATGGATTTATGTTGGTTGTAATTGGCAACCCTATTCTTCCTCAAGAGTTGGAGAATTGATAGGGTTGTACACATTTATTGTGGGGATTTTCTTGCTAGTACATTATATATTGGTTTCTTATAAGCAAATTGAGTAGCTGAAACAATTTCTTTGCCCTCCCATACTCAATTGATTCTTGTATCACAAGAATTTCCAACCCAACCTGCCATTTGACAAGTCATGGGTATGAATCAAGTTAAGAGCATCAATCTCACCTTAGTAGGGTTTGATCCACTTTTGCTTCCATTTTAAATAGAGATTGGGAAGAGGTGATGGCATTGGAACTTGGTCTCTCTTTTTCGAGCCCCTTTTCAACACATTTTTTGGGTCTTCATTGTCTCTATATTTCCCATTTGACCCAACATATGAGTTAGAGCTACCAAACTCTTCTCTAGGACCATCATGAGATTGGCCATGTTGTGAGAGATGTCAATGACTTGAGATTCTACTTTCCAAATCTTTCATTTGAATCATCTTAAGAATTGTTATCACTATACTCATCCACCATGGCTAGGGTTTTGAGACTTTTCTTACACCATTTCCTAGATCCTAGAACTCCACACAAAACCCCAATACTCTAATAGCAATATGATCTATAAACTGCAATGGATATTCCAATGGAACAATTTATCACCACATATCTTACAATATTCTACACTCTTATTATTTAGTGTTTGACTTTCGATTGCAAATTTAATCTTACTAGCTTAATGTATGAAAACACTAAGAAAATTGACACTTGAATGCAAAAAGCTAAGCAAATAACAAACCATCCACACAAAGAACACAAGATGTACTATGGGAAAACCCACTATAGGAAAAACCCAACTATAAGGTGAGGACTATGCTCCTATTGTGTTCTTCTCTGTCATGAAATGCAAGTACAAAAAAAATGCATTCACTATAGAGTTGACATGGAGACTCTAGCTTGAATGGTTTAAATAGGATCTTCTACTTCCTCTATTATGCTTCAATATCCCACTCATAGATTCTCTGCTCAACAATGGAACAATAAACAATACAGTAAGAATGGTACACCATCATTTCTTAATGGTCCAATATCTAACATAACCTAATAGACATATAAGGTTAGGGTGAGAATTTTTTTCATGCATCAACCCTTAATGTTAGGGTTTTAGACCCTTTAGAATCATCTTGAAACTCCACATGTGATTAGCTCCACATGTGTAAATAATGTGAACCAATGTTGCATCCACTTGATATCATAGTGGTCAAAAGGATAGATAAACTTGCAGGAGGCATAACTTTTGCATATGAACTCCAACTGAAATTATTTTTGTAGCATTAGAAATATATCAATGTGTAGAACAACATGAAGGGAATCGAAGCTAATTTCACTAATTTTCAACCCTAGAAACCACCATTAAAGGCCACAAACAGGCTCTGGAAGGTTCTAGAGCCCAAATCACCAAAATGGGACCCCATATGCCAATACCTCCAATTTTTCCATCCATAAAGTACCAAAATAGATGACAAATTATATAATTATCCATTTTGGATCATCATTCCACTATCATTGCCCTCATAATCTTTCCCTATCCTGATTAATGCAATGGATATACCAAGTAATCACTCATTTTAAAGACTTAACATTTTACCAAGTCCTACACAAGTAAATTCAAAACACAAATGAACAAGCTAATAAAGCCATAAAAATGGAAGACGGGTGGAGTTGTTTAAATGGAGGGATGGTCCACTCCCTTCTTCAATAATGTTTGAAATATAAGGCAAGCAACCCAAACTCAACACCTATCTCAACATGCACAATCAACATGATGGTATGGTATTACTCATGTACTCATACTATAGTATCCCATTGCTATAGGAACTAATTAAGGGTACAATTGTCACAATAAGAGATGAGTGCAGATAAGAATATTTGTAATCATCTTTTCACATCAAGCTCCATCGTATGAGCTCGAGCATGGGGAAAGGAAACACCTCTAGACCATCTGTGGAATTTAGTATGTGATGCTCAATCTCGAGTTATACCTTTGAACTCTAATTTCACATGTGGCATTTTTAATTGGGAGCAAAGTGAAGTGTGTTTGTGATGGTACATGGATCAACCTAAAGCATGGCTTGTAAATCTCAGTGGAAATATGTGTGATGCTTTGGCCATTGATCTAGCAATTACAATCTTGGTTCCCCCTTCTATCTCGTTTCAGACTCTAACCTACATTCTAGGAAAGGTTCTATACTTGTTTTTGGCTCAATCAATTAAGAGGATGGCACAATGTCACTATCCTGGTGGATGTTGTGTGCTCTGCTAGTTGGAGGATACAAATAGGGGGCTTGAAGAGGTGCAACAAAGTTGTTGAAGCCCACTAATCATAATAAATTGGATAGTTAAGTGAAACAAGTGAAAGGATGAGATAGTCAATTGGGTCTAGTTTGGGTGGTTGCGTGGAATGATTGTTACCCTCCCCACCCGGGATTGATTATTGTCAGACATGTTGAGCTCTTAATGAGTATATTGTTGTGTTGGCCTTTAACCTTGAAGAATGAGGGGAAGAAACTAGTCGGTTTCCTCGGAATAAATATGTCATGCGGAAAAAGTGAAAGGATGTGATCAGCAATTAAGTAGAGGACGATGGTGTGTAAAACAAGTGTGCAGTGGACTTTGCCAAGGACATCCTGGCAATTCTTGAATGGCAAAAGGAAGTTGAAGCCTTCATGAGCATCCAACACAACAAGCATGAAGAAGTCGATGTGCAAGTACATATCTCCTGTAGAAGATAGAAAGTATTCTCTCATCTGGGCATTTCATCTATAATGATTTCCCCCCCTTTACACTCAAATTAAAGTTTCTTTCATAGCTCATCTCTCAAGCGTCACTTCAGCCAAAGGAACATAAGCATATTGAATCCTCTTGTTCCAAAAATGGAGCATAGCATAGTGAAGGCTCACACAAAATCCAATAATGAGGATGTGGATGGATGAAGACAAAGTGAAACCCCATGAGGACATGCTTGAGGCCATCCTACAAAGACCAGGCTCTTTTAGTTATTTCTATATGTTTTTATATTGATTGTTCCATACTATTTTTGCTCAACCAATTTGTAAGGCAATATACTTGTCTTATTTTGAGAAGTTGAATTATATGCTATAGGGTTAGGTACTCTTTAGATTAACAATATTGATATTTGGAATGTTGGCTAAGGCCTTCTATTTCTCCTTATATTACACAATTCGCCAATTTGGCCACAACACTTTTTTAATATAAAGCATACTTATTATTGGAGTAATCCCATGAATGTGTCAACCTTTACGAGGTTTTCTTGACAATGAAAACATGTATCATGAATGTGTCAGCCTTTCTGAGGTTTTCTTGGCAATGAAAACATGTAAATTTTATACATGTTTGAAATATTTCATATCAAAACTCATATTTGCCTTGAGAATTTCAATCTATAGTTAAAAGATAAATTGTAGAAAATCTTGTTTCCTTTTTAATTGTATTTAAAAAAAAAAACATATTGTCATTTAATAACTCAAATTTGATTTTTATTTTCACTATATCCTTAAAAATTATATAAAGTGAACTTCTATGCCACAATGACTTTGGTGTAAAATATATTTTCTTTAATATTTTTAAATGAAGATAATCTAGGGCATGGTTGTTTTAACTGGATGGAAATTACATGTGTATATTAGTTTTAGACAATGCAAGTGCTCGCAGGAATGGAAGTTGAAACTTTAAAAAAAATTGCAAGAAGCAAGATTAATTACGTTGGCAGAATACTCTCAACTAACGAGAGTTTGTCTTTTTTACTCTCAATTTAGAGTTTTTAGGTCTTAAAATCTCGATCAAGTATTTGTTTCGACTAGGAGTTTGTGTTGACTTCAAATCTCGGTCGAAAGATAGTATAAGCTCTAGACTTGGAGATTGATTTCATCAAATCTTCATGCATCCTTGCCTAAAATTGTGACACATTCACAAGATTACCCATTGTTAAAATAAATAATAGAGAATAAGCTAAGAGCGAGATAATTAATAAAACAAGGACAAAGAGGGGAGCATCCAACAAATAAAACATATATGCAAACACATGTTATATGCATTGTCCAAATGATTAACTTACTTGATGTAATTCCCCAACATATTATATGCATTATCTTGATGATTAACTTAGTCAATGCAAGAGAGGATGTAATTCATCACACCTATCTCTAGAGCTTTGACATGTGATCAAGGTGTTACCACCATCCTGAATAGTAAGAAAGGGAAAGAAGCAACAGCTAGAAGTAGGGGGCAAACTTTAAACCAATAGCTAAAACTACTAAAGAAAATTGGAACTTTCTGAACCCCTAGGCCAAAGCTTTCACTCCTCATAGCTAGATAACCATGATGGAGATTTCAGTGGAAGGAGATATTTGCTTAGGATCTTGATACAGGCCTTTGAGCAATAAATAATATAACCACAAACTTTAGAAGCAATGAATAATATAACCTCAAACTGCGAAAAACCTACTTGAGGATGGATTCTATATAAAACTCAATTTAGGAGGCAGACAAAGGAGCTAGGTGAAGAGCAAAGACAATGGCAAAGGGTTCAACATAGCTGAGATCCAACTCTTGGCAGCTTATATTTTGTCTCAAGGGAGTATTCCAAATTTTCGTGAATCATAAGTTTCTAGATGCAAAAGTGGTTGTCACCACCTCAAACATTACGAAAGATGCATATGAACAAGTTGCGATGGCTCTAGCAGTAAGAATAATGACACGGATGAAGATGACCATGAAACAGGGGGTGTATTAAATGCAAAATCATGCATCGTTGTTCATAATAAGACATCAAAATCTCCTTCATAGAGAAACACTGGACAAATCTATTTGTTGGAATAAGCACATCATCGTTTAATAGAGTTAATATAATCCTTATCAATGTTCCAACTAGATAGGGCATTGTTTGTCACAACTCAGTACTATCTCTGATTCTTTTTGAGTTCCCTGATTGAAGAGTGGAGACACCAGAAACACAGACAAATGATAAGCTAGCATTCCTGTACACTGTTGCTGAACAAAAAGCTTATTAACTATATATATCCTTCATATTTGAAAACAATACTTGTTGCAATATACCATATGTGACTGTATACTATGGACTTCTTGATGTGTTTACTCATGCACAACAATGGCAATTGAATACTAACACCTCTCATGAATCAAGTACAATTCCGCATGGAGTCAATGCATTGGAATGACTCTCCGTAACTTGAGAAAGTCAGAGCACTAAAATGGCTATAAAATGCTTATATGACGACAATATAAGACTGATTCCCCTAAATACGATAACTAATCTGCTTGGAGTTGGAGGAACAATGACCAGAAAATCTAAAAAACTTAAAAGCTCGGATAAGTGAACAAATTGCCAAATGTTACTAATGAGCATAGACAATCAAAATTTTGAGAGACTGAACCATGTCTTACCTATATTGAAAATAGATTAAATCCCAAACATTAAATCAACTATTTTGGAAATAGTTGACTTGGAAGGCGAAGCCATAGCCCCTGTGGCAGGTTGACTTGTCCCACTTGATTGAAGGTAGTAAGGACGAGACACTGCACTTTTAGGTGGAGGAAGGGCAAAAGCTCTACTAGATGACTGCGGTGGTGACATCACGAGACCATAGTTAGACTTCTCAATTAAAGCTTGTCGTTGTTGTGGATCCAAAGGCTTCACACCTATAATTAAAATCCCATTAATCTGCATTCCATTCTTTTGGAGAGCGTTTTGTGCATCATAGTGGCTCTGCATACAAAGGTCAAACATTGAATAAAATAACATTTGGAGATTTAAAAGAAAATATGATCGATTCAAAACTAAACACAAACAAGCAATCTACTTTGCCAAAAATTAAGTCCACAAGATCTAAAGAATGACTCCAATAGGCACTCCAGGGAGTCATGTGGATAAAGAAATCTTTGATCCCCATAACATGATCACTATAAAGCATCAGGTCAAGCTTTAATAAATATTTGTTGCATAAACCCTAGTCTTCTCCGTAGGCAATATTGATTGTAGTATGTGTATAACAACAACTATTGGTTACAAATTCAAAAACAATATAGATACTCAAACCTCAAATCAAAGCTCAAGAAAAAAATGTAAACAAAATCTCTAATGAAAAAAAAATATAATGAAATTGAGTGGGCTACTTACCTCGAGCACAATCATTGCATGAAAGAGAATGGAAGAAGCAACAGAAAACCCCAGGTGATTTTAGTGGAAATTTCGCAAAAGGATGATGAGTGAACATTGATGGAAGACTTTAAGCACATATGTTCTTTCAAGATAGCCTTGATCTAGTCCATTGTTGTATCGAACTAGTCCATTGTTGTATCTAGACATCTTCTAATGCCCATGTATTTGAGATTTTGGTTCTAATTTGATCAATTATCTCTATTTTGCAAGAAGACTACAAATAAAGCAATGTTAAGGACTTTACTTTGGAAAGTAAAGAAAAATTAACTTTAATCCCCAAGCACACAAAGCCCCAACTCCTTTTCTTAATGCAAATGCTTGCACATTAGAATAAGATATGAGAATATCGAAGTGAATAACCATTCACAGACTCGCTTTGTAGTCCTCAAAACGATTGTCTCCAAAATTATGAGAATAAAGGCAGGAAGCTTCCTCACAAAACTTTCTATCCACTCTGCATTAGAATACTCTCATAGTGAAATTCATACCAAAAGTAAAAAAACTACCTACCTTGCAAATACAATATAGCAGTACAACCCTTTGATTTCTGTTATTTTTGTTGAGATTTTTTTTAAATAAAATGCTTCCTTTGAATATTGATATAAACAATATATTGGGCATTTCAAAAAATGGGCCACATAGCAAGCAATTGCAAAACTACGTAAAATATATCACATCCAAAGCAATAGATTTAAATGCTAGTAGTTGCTATGCAAGGTGTTCAAAATATACAGATATTTAGTTTCCAATCATGCTAGTAGCCTTGCAAATGAGTGCATTATTTTTTATAATTTGCAATTTAGCACACAAGACAACACCTACATCTTCAATGATTGTAATGAACAACTCATATCGTGCATCCTTGTATTTTCCAAGAGCATCCACAACTTTCAAGAAGATTGGTTCATTCTGTGGGATGACACCATGAAATTGATGAGTGGATGGTGTGTTGCATTCATCCATCCATAAAAAACAATATACATGAACGAGGGCCATGATGATTAAATAGATTCCGGGATTTTATCTACCTCTTTCTTTGCCTTAACCAACAACATGGTTCTAAGCTTCTCTGAACTAGGAGGCACATACTCAGTGGGAACTCATTCAAGTAGAGCTCAAGACATCTCAAAAAACAAAGGAGACCATGCAACATTAAATGAAATGATGTTGAGATAGAAAAAACAACCCAATGGTAAGATCAACCTCCTCTCACCGCTTTTGTTGAAAAATCATGTCCATTGGACCGCAACTGGGAGCTAGCCTCTTTCTTGCTACCTGAATTGCAATCTCACTCCCACTTCTCTTGGATGGCTTCCTCAAGAATGGAAGAGGATCCTCCTTTGTGTGTCCCACTTTCTGCCGCCACCCTCCCCAGACCAATATCATCCTCTCTTGCCATATTTTTTTGTTGGGGTAGCATCCACAGATTTACATACTCCAAGTCCACATTTAAGGCCGAAAAAATGGTCCATTAACTCAGTAGTAGGTGCTCTTGAATTCAAGAGGGTAGAAATTACGTCCAAACAACATTTTCCCCTCTACAAGCTTTGCCCTAGGCACTTGTTTTTTTTTTACATACTTCCACAGCGGATTACTTTTTTCTTGAGCTTTTTGTCTTGCTACAGCAGGGTTATTTGCAGCATTGGCAACTCCACCTGCAGAGGATGAAGCAGTAACAGCAATGAATGAACTTGGAGGTGGGGAGCGACACTAACACTAACATTATCCCCTTTCTTTTGACCTTTACAAGCAGCTTTTGATGCTTGAGACATGATTTCTATGGTATGAATGAAGACCATTGTTGTTGGAGAAATCACAAATCTAGGAAGTTAGGATGCCTTCAATCTCTCAAAATCCCTTCAAATCTGTTTTTTTATCCTTTACTTGCACTATGTTAGACACTTGGAGTGTTTTTTCTATAGTTGAAACTTGAAAGTGAAAAAAAGGAAGTAGAAATCTCTTTTTATCTCTATTTGTTCCCCTGCAGAGTCCCATTTTTGTGCATTGGTGTCCAATATGTGGAGGTGCTACTAGAGAATGTGTGTTAGAGAATGTGTCAAACACACATTTGGCACATGTCCTATTTTAGAACAAATGTCCAACATCTGTCCAGGATGTCATGTGCCCGACAAGCGGGATATGGACACACAAACTTTGGGGGACGTGTCATTTTTCCTAGCTATGGCATCAATGCTTGGGCCATACCAACTTTGAGACCTTGCATTGTCAAGTTGTCTAAAGATGGCAGATGGACTTCCACTGATTCAACCACCCACTGGGGTCTATCAAGGATGTATGCTGGTAGAGCATCATCTCGAGTACTTTCCCAAAAGTTTAGTGGGGAAAACTGTAGAAATTATTGCTTTTTCCTATAGCAACTTTTTAGTGTTCAGAATCAATGAAAGTAGAAGGTGTTGACAGTGACCTAACTGAGTTATCGTTATATTCTCTAACTATATGTGTTCATAGATTCTAGCATAATTTACAGATTATTGTTTTGAGTGGCATTTATTTCAGACGGTCTTAGTTTAGTATAGAAAGTAATTTGAATTTACAAAGTGCACAATCTGTGTACCATATGTTAGATAATTTCTGCATGGTATCAGAGCAGTTTGCTGAAACCTTATAGGAATCCTTGAATGGACATTGGATAGTGGGGCTACCACCTGTGAGAGGGAGTTGTCGAGAGGTTTCAAGGGTGAGATACCCATGATGATGTGATCCTTGCTTGAGAAAAGCTCAGCGGATTTGTGATATAGTGGTTTTTTTAAGTTGTTGATCTATTTTGTTTAGCAGACTATTCCAGTGCTACAGTATGACTACATTTAGTCTCATATACAAAGACAGATTGGAAGGTCCCTCTAACTTTGTCCCATGGAAGTGTCAAGTAAAGATGTTGTTGGAGGAGTATGATCTGTGGGAATTTGTTGAGAAAGCAGCTGAGAAAGCAGCTGTAGAGCCTATCAATATCATGTTGTTGGCAGATCATAACAGGAAGATGGCCAAGGTCAAGCAAGTCATACTTGACTTGGTGAAGGATCATTTGATCCCTCACATTGTCGAGAAGACTACGGGGAAGGACATGTTTGATGCTCTAGTCATTCTATATCAAAGCAAGAATATCAATTAGAAGATGTTGTTGAGGAATAAGCTTAGAACCATGCAGATGAGCAAGACAGATACCATAGTTTCCTACTTGATGAAGATTACTAAACTCTGTGATCAGCTTGCAACAGTTGGAGAGAAGGTCAAGTGTGAAGAGATAGTACACATAAAATTAAATGGGTTCTCTTCTTCTTGGCAACCTTTAGTCCATGGGGTCTGTCCCCAAAAAATCTTCCAATTTTTGAGAGGCTATGGGATGACTTTATCCAAGAGGATATGAGACTGGAGACTGTTACAAGTATGGAGAATGAGGAGCAGAATCTTGCCCTCATCTGCAAGATGAAGGAGGGAAACAAGAAAGGAGGACCTAGGAAGGATCAAAAAGGGAAGAAAGAGGATTAAGGCTCCTCCAACCAGGGAAAGAAGGCTTGAGCCACATCAAGTGCTTCAAGTGTCAAAAGTTTGGACACTTTGCTTCTCAGTGTCATGAGAAGAAGGAGAAGGGCAAGCAACAGCCCCGGAAGCCATTTACAGTGAGTGCAAAAGCATCAGCTGGAGTGGATGAGCTCTTATCCAAGTTTGAGAGACACTTCTCTATGGTCTCATATTTGTCATCTAACATCATGTCTAGTGTCGACTGGTATGTGGACAGTCGAGCCTCCAAACATATGACCTCTAACAAGAGGGCCTTCGACAAACTTCAAGAGCAAGAGGAAAGCATGCAAGTGGAACTTGGTGATGATGCCATGTATCTAATTGCAAGAGTGGGATCCATCTCATTCTAGATGGCATCAGGTGATATCCTTGAGCTTATTGGTGTTTTGTATGTACCTGACATAACTAAAGATCTCATTTCAGTTTCAATGATGATAGATCTCAAATATATAACGATTAGCAAATCCTCATCCGAAAGAGATGTTGGAATCCTGATCAAGCGTTGGCCAAAGGTGGTCGAATCGATGGTCTATACAGGTTGCGGAGGGACACTGTGAGAGCTCTAGTGCATGACAGTGACAACTTGTGTGAGCTTTGGCACAGAATGCTAGGTCACGTGCATTATGGAGTGTTGTTGATCTTGGGACATGGTGCAAGGATTACCAAACTTCAAGGTTGAGTGTGCAAGGATTGTGTACTCGACAAGCATGTGAAGGTTTATTTTCCTAACAACAAGCATAGATCAAGAGAGATTCTTGACCTAATCCACTCAAATGTATGTGAACCAATGTCTTCAACTTCCTTATCAAGTAACATTTACAATGGATCTTTTATTAATGAATCCTCTAGGAAGTCCTAGATTTACTTCATAATGACAAAGGATGAGGTCTTCAGAAATTTTCATGATTTTAAGGCTCATGTAGATAATCAAACAAGAAAGAAGATTAAGGTATTAAGGTTTGACAATGGAGGAGAATATACCTCGAAACTTGACACGTTTTGCAAGGAAGCAAGAATCAAGAAGGAGATAACAATGCCCTACAATCCTCAACACAATGGATTCTAGAGAGGAAGCACGGGTCCATCATAGAGACAACCAGATCTATGATCCAGGATCTAGATCTAGATCTACCCATGCATCTCTGAGCAAAAGCATGTCTTACAGCTATTTATATTCGTAACAAGTGTCCTCACAAAGTATTGAAGGACAAGACACTAGAGTTGGCATTGATAGATGAAAAGCCTCAAGTACCACATCTTCGTGTTTTTTATTGTCATGTTTACATTCATATCCCTAATGAGAAAATGACAAAGTTGGAGCCATCTAGTTAGGGTATCTTTGTAGGTGACAATGAGACCTCGGAAGCTTATAGAGTCTACATTCCATCTTAGCAAAAGGTAGTCGTGAGCAAAGATATCAAGTTTGTTGAGGATGCATGGTCCTCCATGTCCCAAGAACCTCCTTTAGTGATCGAGAAGGTAGAAAAGATTGCTGCCCCAAAGGTTGATCTGCAGACATCAGAAAAATATGATTCACATCAGCAAGCTTTTGGAGCTGCTAGGGGTACCTCTTTACCATCCAGTTCAGCAAGAAAGCCTAAGTGGTTCACCCCGACACTATAGGAGGCATGGGAGCAAGTTGGAGCTCCTATGACTTCATTTCGAGTAAGTCATCCCTCCCAAGAGATCATCATAGATCTATTATCTCTTATGACCAAGTTGGAACCATCTCGTTTGAAGGGTATCTTTGTGGGTGACAATGAGACCTCGAAAGCTTACAAAGTCTACATCCCATTTTAGCAAAAGGTAGTCATGAGCAGAGATATCAAGTTTGTTGAGGATGTGCAGTCCTCCATGTCCCAAGAACCTCCTACAGTGATCGAGGAGGTAGAAAAACATGCTGCCCCAAAGGTTGATCTGCAAAAATCAAAAAAATCTGATTCACAACAGCAAGCTTTTGGAGCTGCTAGCGGTACCTTTTTACCATCCAATTCAGCAAGAAAGTCTAAGTGGTTCACCCAGACACTACAGGAGGCATAGGAGCAAGTTGGAGCTCCTAAGACTTCATTTCGAGTAAGTCATCCTCCCAAGAGATCATCATAGATCTACTATCTCTTATGACCTCAACAAAAGGATTCCCAACTATAGTAGTACATTACTGCATTAGAGGCATCATAAGAAACTAATGAACAACTAGAGGAAGTATGTAAGCTCATAAGTACTTCACTACCTTTTGACTTATTGAGCCTTACCATTAGTAGCAATCATGGAACACATAAGTCAATTAGAACCAAGATTGAACCTTACCAATGTAAACACATAGCCATTGACATAACCGCAAAAAAAATTGTAGAAAGAATAGCTCGTGTTACCGCTCAAAATAGAACCCATGATAGAGTTGTGGATGACGGTGCGATGAGTGGCAAGCACGAGAGAAGCTTGATCCCAATGTCACCTCAGCCTATCTTCTTGAACACTTTAGGTCAACTCCTGAGACCAATGGGGAGACCCTAGAACTTGGTGAACAATATTTGCAATTCCCTAGACAATACACAAACACATTTCCCAAGAAACTTCTTGAGGTAGATCAGTGCCTTGTGGAATCAAAACAATGAAGCATAATAATCACTAAAGGAGAGGGAGGAGTTAAAGATCTTTATCACGGATCCCAAGAAATGTAACATCAAAATGCTACTGCTGATATAAGATTGCAGCAATGAATATATCCCAGAAAACCTGATAAAAATCAGTCATAACAATGTCACCCTTACTGTATGAAGAATATCTTGTGCTGTAGGGTAAGGGGCATGAGCACGAGGGTGAAAAAGAGGCCTCATAACAGTTCTGAAATGGAATATCAGATCTGATATGAGCTTTATAACAGCCCTCAAATAGAGTGTGGTCCCACTCAACACATTTCCCAATGAACTTCCAATCCCCCAAGGTTCAATATAGGCCTAGAAACCACTTTTCTAGCCTTCAAACTTGCATTAAATGATCAATGTACCTGCTGTACCTAGAATAACAGATATGCAATACAAAACCCTAGCTAGCACAAATATCAAGATATCACAAAAATCAACCACAAGATGAAAACGCCCTTTAATATCCACCATTAATTCACCTAGGGTGCATCTTTTTGAGGGAGTGGAATTTCCAATTTCCATATATTTTTTATGATATAATGTTTTGTAATTTTCAGGGCTTATATGTTTTTGGATTTTTTGTAATAAATGTACAAGAGAATTTTGATAAAAAAATGACAAAGAAGGGGTTATGACCTTAGTCTTTTCAACCTTAGGGCAATTAGAGATCGAGGTCAACATCCCTACTCAATTTAGCTATTCAAGATTTACCAACTAGGGCAAGAGGCTAGCAACCTGATACAAGGTCAAAGTAGCCAAAAACCCTAATTAGGGAAAAAGATGAACTCCAAGGCCCACTGTGGAGAGCTCCTTCAAGAGGAAGGTCTCCTTAGATGTCGATAAAAAACTCTAATTTACCTTGCCCAAGGTGCAAAAGCAATGTCAAACAAGAAAATGGAGAGATTTTACCAGCATCAACCAAGAAAGAGAGCAAGAGATACTTCTTAGGTCCTTCCTTAGCCACGAGTTATTACAACCATTCTTAGGATCAACCTTGCAAGATAGTAGAAACCCTAGAAAATTCACCATTCATTACATACCAAAGAGAGAGGTGTGCATCACTCAAAAGCTCCAATATACCAAGAGGAAAAGAAAAAGATACATAATTTGAACCATTGTCCATCATTATAAATGAAAGAGAGAAGCCTTATTTATATGAGGTTTCCTTGACTTAACTTAATTTCAGAGCCTACCTTACTAAAAAATAAAAATAACTTAAAACTAGGGCTTGTCACCCACAAGTCAGGGACCAAGCAGTCCAAGCCACAAAAGACTAAAAATAACAATAAAAATGATGATAATGGCTTCATCCAAAGGAAGTGATGAGCTGAGGGAGGATGTCATGCCCCAACTAACACCAACAATGTAGAAGATCCTTAAAGGCCCTTCCCTTTAGCAAGGTAAAGCTCTCTTGAAGAATAAGATGTCATGATGATGTGAGCACATATGGACCGAGAAGAAGGGTCATATAATAGAAAATAAGGTCCAAGTGGGCATAAAGCAGGTGTGCTAAACCTAAACCAGGTATGACAACCCTTACATGCGCAATCACCTCATACATAGCAAAACATGAATGTGGCTAGGAGCCGCTAAGCCATGTGTCCTAATGGACCCATCACAAGAAGCACTAGGCACCAACCCATGGCCCAAATGGCCCAACAAGACAAGAGACTTCCGCCCATCAAGAGGCAGTCTAGGAGCCCCTAAGCCATGTGTCCTAATGGATCCATCACAAGAAGCACTAAGCAACAACCCATGGCACAAATGGCCCAACAAGACGAGGGACTTCCGCCCATCAAGAGGCAGTGCCCAGACTTGGCCTTTTACAACGGCAAAAGACCCCCTTGCTCTAGTATATCCTGGAAAGCATGCTGTGGACGATCTGGGCTATAACAGTTTGGAAGTGCTAGAAGCTGGAATAACCACTCATAGTAAAAAGTCTAGATTACAAATGCTGCCTTGATTATTTCAAACTATAAAAGGATGGATTCTATAGAATCTACTGTCTACATTATTTTTCAGCATTAAGTGAAATCAGAGAGGATTATATCCCTGTAATTGACAAAAAGTTGAATGATTTGGATGACTTTATATTGAAGGCATTCCCCTAATTATTTTCTATCTTCATGAAGACATTTATGACATTGAATCATGTCTTTTGATTACCAAGGGATCCAACACCTTTCGAAACAATGAACTTTTTTAATCTTCTTTTGTAAGTTCATCTTGGTATTTTTCAACAATATGTTGATATAGGGAAAATTGCAAAACACGTCGAGCATGTGTAAGGAAAAATATACTAGACAAAGAAAATATATTGGTCACATCATTTCAAAAGAAAAATATCTTTGAAAAACAAGGAAAATATCTTGGTCACATCAGTTCAAAAGAAGCCATACAAGCAAATTTGGAAAAAATTAAAGCAATTAACAAACGGCCATCCCAAAAAAATCCAAATTGTTAGGATGTCTAGCACTCCACTGATATTTTTGAAGGTTTATTGAATATTATACTAAAGTCATGCATCATTATCCCGTTCTTCTAAGTAGTACAAAATAGAAAAAACTAACCAATCAAGCAAAAATAATAAACAAATGAGATCAACAATCTTGGGCTTCACTACGCTCAATTTCTCCAAACTTTTTGCGTCAAAATCAGATGCATCAAGAAAAGGCTTAAGGGTGATCATTACACAACAAAATCACCCAATTGCATCATCTAATAGTCATAAACTCAAGGCTAATGAGCAACTAAAGTCCATTTATGAGAAGGTGATATTTGAAATACAAATAATCGAAATATGCATCCTAACAAAAAGTAGAAAATATCTTCATAAGAAATCATTAGTAAAATAGCCCAAGGGGTTTGATCAACCAATTGTCACCAATGTTGTTGGGAATTTGGCTAGTTCAATGCCAGTAGGTGCCCAGTTTGAATCCCCCTAGGTTAGGTGCACTAGTGAGTTTCTTCATCTTGGCCATCTCTACCACTAATACTATTATACTATAATATCATTTCGAGCAGTGGGGGGTCTTTGGGTTTGTCATTCTATATTTGATTGTTACTTTCTGTTACCTCCCAAATCTGCACTCAAATGTTACAAAGTCATTTAACAAAGTGCAAAGTAGGATCACCCAATGTCACCTCAACCATACTTCATCTCTCTTTAGGTCAGTTCTTTTCCGACTCAAGGGGTGAAACCCAGTAAAATAAAGGTTTTTGGTATTTTTAGAATAAGATGGATGTTGGGATTTATAAATCAAGGCTCATATCTATGTGATTGGACTATGGGTTAAGGACAGATTTAGAACAAGAGGGTTTATATATGACAGAAAAGGTGTAATTAAGCTATTATAGATATGCCATAATAAGCCCAAAACAGATTTTCAGTATATGCAAAAACAAAAGTGAGAAAACCCTTAAACAAGATGCACCATCACACCCATGAAATCACAGCAAACAGAAATGTGTAACCAATAAATAAAAGGACAGAAACAACCTCTTTGAACAATAGAAATGACAGCAGAAAGATCCTTATTTTCTAGACTTCCCCTCCTGTTGGAAAGGATCTGACCGAAAGAGAGAAGTATGGTTGAGGTGACACTAGGTAATCCTCCTATGCACTTTGTTAAATGAGTTTGTAACATTTAAAGTGCAGGTTTGGGAGGTAACAGAAAGATACAATCAAATATAAATGGCATACGCAAAGATCCCCCACTGCCTGAATGATATTTATTATAGTATTAGTGGTAGAGACGATGTAGATAGAGAAACTCACCAAATCCCTAGCACTCCTACGGTCTGAATAGTTGGCTGTTGCTTGGTCATCATTTCAAAGCCTGTGCCACTAATGGCAAGGCAAAAGGCACCACACAGACAACAACAACAAGATGTTGGTCAAGGCTGAGTCCTACTTTGATAGTACCTCACAGGGCAATTTCAAACAAGAGAGCTAGCTTGGGTCATACGAGATGACCAAGGATGCGTAGTGAGACATATTACAAATATATCTATGTATACATTGATACAACTAGAAATCAAAAGCAACTCTAAAATACTCATCAATCTCATTTAAAAACCATCAAGCAAACCCAAGCCAACAGGGAATTGAAGCCTATGATCAAATACGTTGATATTCTCTCCTAATAATTTCAAAGTCACGTTAGGTCACAAACCCAATAGCATTAACAAGTCTAGGATCACCCTCTAGAGTTACTAGGTCTTCTAAACCAACCACCGCTAAGGCTTGATGATCACCATTGGGCAAAGTGAATGGTACTACTTGATGATGATGTTAAGTGCACCCATCAACTTAATTAATGTGGTGCTTGCCCTCAATTAATTCTCCTATGGCATATTTATGTGATCCTTTGGCCTCCTTGCTATGCCCATGTGACCTTAAGATATATAGGCAGTTGGCTAGGATGCAGCAGGTACTGTCACTCTTGGGTTTTGGTATTTTTAGAATAAGATGGATGTTGGGATTTACCAGGACCAGTGCCTATGTGATTGGGCTATGGAGTCGGGGCAGATTTAGAACAAGAGAGTTTGAATATGACAGAGAAGGTGAAATTAAGCTATCATAGACATGTCATAATTAGTCCAAAACAGATTTTCAGAATATGCAAGAACATAAGTGAGAGCCCTTAAACAAGATGCACTATCACAACCATGAAATTACAGCCAACGAAAATGCGTAGCCAATAAATAAAAAGGGTGGCAACAACCTCTTTGAACACAATAGAAATGACAACAGAAAGATCCTTATTTTCTGGGGTTTCCCCCCTTGTGTCAGAAAAGAATTGACCTAAAAAGAGAGGAGGTATGGTTGAAGTGACATTGAGTGATCCTTGTTTGCACTCTGTTAAATGACTTTTTAACACTTGAATTACAGGTTTGGGAGGAAATAGAAAGTAACAATCAAATATAGAATGATAAATCCAAAAGACCCCCCACTGCCCGAAATGATATTATAGTATCAGTGGTAGAGACAAGCAAGATAAAGAAACTCACTAAACCCCTCGCACTCCTACCCAGAAAGAAGGTCATCACTCTGAATAGTTGGATGTTGCTTGGTCCGTGGTCGTCATTCCAAAGCTCGTGCCACTAATAACGAGGCAAAAAGAACCACACGAACAACAACGAGATGTTGGTCGAGGATAAGTCATACTTTGCATAATCTTAACTCGGATGTGACCCTCAGATATATAGGCAGTTGGCCAGGATACAACTCTCAGATATATACGCAGTTGGATAGGATACAGCAAGTATTGTCACTCTTGGATTCAAATGTCATGTGTTGGTATAGAGCTTGCAACAATCCTCATACAGAGGATGCATGTGACATATTTCCAATGGTTGCTTACTTTTTTTAAAACTATGAAGAAGATCAAGAGCAATGTGAGAATTTTCAGGTGGTTAAAGATGAAGATGAGGATCATTAGGCTGATGAAAAAGAGTTGAATTTGTAGCACGAATTTGACCCTTTGCAGTATGGAATTCAAATTTGAAGAGGAGCAACCAACCAACCATTAAGACTTGCATCAGCAAGAGAGTTCATTACCATTTACTATGATGTTGTTGATCCAAGAAGAACAACATGAAGGACTTCATGAGGCTCCAAAAATTGATAATGATTTGCCTCCGTTTGATTGTACCTTTGATGATGAGGAAGAGGAGGATTATGAGAGAATTTATGAAACCCGTGCCTTTGATTATATGCACCTCGATGACCCTATTTTTGATACAATCATGAGGACAAAGAGTCGAGTTTACAACTTGATTTGTTGATTCTTTTAAGGACCAGTTGTAAATTTGAAGAGAAGGTGCAACGAATTAGTCGTGAAGATCTAAATCAGCATGAGAATCCTTTGCCCTTTCCTATGGAGAGGAAGATTCAAGAGGACCATCACAAAAAAAACATCGTTGCAACATGAAAAACAACCCTTGATTGTCGAAGTTGATTTCTCAGAACAATTGGACAAGTACACTAATTTTGTAATTGTTTCTCGGTTTAAGTTAATTTAGCATATATTAGCATATATTTTTAGTTTAGTCTAATCATTGTCAAGATTCAAGAAGTTATGTTGAGCAATACATGGAAGATATATTTTGGAGGTCAACACAGAAGAGCCACGGGATTTCTTCCTTCTTTTTGGTTAATAATCAGTGATGTTATGAGTTGTGAACAACATGTTTGGTTTTGTTGCCTTCTCTAGTTGTTGAACACGTGAAGACATTTCAAACAATGGATCAATTGTATCATTGTTTACATTAGAGTTTTGACTAGAATTTAGGATGAGTGTTTTTGTAGAATCAATTAATTACATTACTAGCTTTTCAAGAATGTTGTTAGGGCTTGATTCTTGTTGGCTATGATAGGTTTGTTTTCAAAGGTTTGGTGGTTTTCTTTGAAAAAGAGGATTATGTCTAGGTTTGAGTTATTCTTTTGTTTTGAGTTTGAGTTTTTTTCCTTCAGAGATTGGTATCTTCTGGTTTTCAATAAGCGTCATTGGACACATTAGGTTGCAAGGATTGGTGAAAATCTGTAAGAATCCTTATGCATGTCCCTTGGTCTATCTATAAGAGAAAGTGAATTCTTATCAAGTACAGGCTCAAAGTTTTATTTGGGAACAAGGTTAATCTTGGTATTGTATGTTGGATGCCTATATTGAGTCATGGAGTATGAAGGTTGTAAGTTGAATCAAATCATGTTTTTAGGGTTATATTTGAATTGGGTGATTTGAGTCTTTGACTTGTCCTAAGTGTTTGTTCAGGATTCTTTCATAACCATCCAGAGTTCTGGGATTCTCTGCATCTCCTAGGGGAACTCTTTCACCAGATGGAGCCATTGTTAACACATTTTTTGTAAGTACATCTATTGGTTCCTGCGGTTTGACATTGGGCCAAGTTATATTTCCAAAGATTTTCAAAGTGACACGAGGACACCAAATTCAAACCTGTTCTACTTTTTGTAGGGATCATAGGGATGCATGTTACATGCAACACTGGAAATATCATGAATGAGAATTTGAAGCTCCAGATTCCCTTTGGGGGCCATTCCAAGGGTAAAATAGTACTATTACTACAATTTTCTTGTGAATATCATATAAAAACACTTTTTCTACCAAAAAGAAAACATAGAGCACAAGGGAGAAAAAGATTATTTACATCCTTGTATAAATGCCTAAGTTGCCAGGAAACTTGGGTACGGGTACGGGTACGGGGACAGGTGTGGGGACGGGGACACCACTTTTTGAAACAGGGGACTTGGGTACGTCGGGGGTACTATATATATATTTTTATAATTATAAATTTATAAATTATAATACATATAAAATTTAAATCATTTTCATTGTACATATATATTCATGTGCATCCATATGAATCCAAAGCATTATACACAAATATGCAAAGTTTCTCATGTATATAGCAAGGGTGCATACAACTAAAAATACATCAAGTGAAATCCATAGCTGACACAAAATACATAAACAAAGAGGCTGAATGGCCTATAGAGTCCATAAAACTTCATGCTACAACAAATAATTACATATCAAAATTCTTGCCTATATTGGGATCCTATTCATCAATAGCACCTTGTGCCCCCTCCTCTAGGCTCTAGCCCTTGCAATCTCGAAGTTGGTCCTCCAAGGACATTAGTCAACACCCTACAGTTTTGATAAAACTTCCTAATCCAAGTGTTAAAATAAGGTAGAAAAAGTGATTTTGCTTGAGTGAAGGGTACATTTTTTGTTAAGGTTGTGATTGAGGAGTTCAACAATAAGCACCACCAACATCAAGGTACCCTAAATCTGTGACAAACGTCTCGGGTACTTCGGCCAAGTTTCAGGTACGTCAGGGTACGACAGGGTACGTGGGTACGAGGTATCCGGTACGTGGGTACGGGTATCCGGTACAGGTATGCGTACCCTACCCTCGGGTACGGGTACCCATGCTACTTAGAAATGCCCATGAAAACAAAGGATTTCATAACCATGTCATATATTATGCAAATCAAGGACGTGAATTAACGAAAGGGAGTTATAGATCTTGATTCTTATGAAAAGAAATATTATGCTACATTTAAAATCACACAAAAACTAAAAGTAGTTACTATGAAGAATATCATCATAAGGTAGAGGATGGATAAACTATTCATGAAATCCTATATAGTAGGGTCTGTTGAAATATTGTAACTTCAAAGAATATTCTATTTGTATTTATTCGGAGATGTTTTATTCCTCCGTCGGGATGTCATTATTATATTTGATCATGTAAAGTCATTGAGGTAAATCCTCTCTTGTAAGTCGGGGCAATAGATCCCCTTGAGTCATTTTGTAATGGTGTGTTTAAGTCCCCTAGAGAGGTCGGCCCAGTCAGCATTGGGTCAATTAGTTAGGGGCCGACCTAGTTAGGGAAAATGTCCAATGAAAGATAAAGTATAAATAGAGGTGTTGTGTCTCTCATTTGAACACACACTCACTTGTGTATTGTGCATAGGAGAGAAAGAGAGATATCTGCAAAGGAGAAGGAACCCTTGCTTTGGGGATTTTGTATTTGCCCTTTTGATCATCTATATTGAGGAAGTTTTGTTGGGTTTTCTACCCCATGAGGGTTTCCCAGGATAAATTTGTGTCTATCTTGTGATTGTGTTTCTTTCAGTGATCCTTATTATGCTCTTGTTGTGATTTTTATGCTAAACTTAACATTGTATCAGAGCTAACCTGAATAGGACAACTTTCACAAGGTGAAACTCTCTCTCTTCTTCCTCCGGCAAGAAATTAGGGTTTTTGTCAAAGTTGGAATTTTTGAAATCTGATTGCATAGAAAGATGCACCTCTTCAAAAGCGAAATTTTGAGCCCTGGATCGAAGTTTTTGAGTGGGTAAATCTTCGGGAAAGTCAAACCCTAGTTTGACTTTTGGACCAAAAAAACCAAAAAACCAGTGAACCATAAATCCACTGCAGATCCGAAATTGGCAAGTCAATTTTGGAGGGTTAAAATTTGGAATTTCCAGAAAGCAAGTGTACCAGTCAACTCGCCTCAGTCAAACACATCTCCTGGTAAGGTCAGTTTTGCATTTTGAGAATTTTCATTTTTTGGTGACCTCCTAGATAAGATGGCCCCAAGCACTAAGCTTGAGGATAAGATAGAAGGCATAGAGAATTTTCAAGCATGGAAATATAGGATTGGTCTCATTCTTGAAGAGAATGATCTTGCCAAATACATCAAGGATGAAGTTGCAGAACCTGAAAAAGATGAAGCTAAGGAGAAGCACAAGAAGGACCTGATTAGGGCAAAGAGAATCATTGTTGATTCTATCAAAGACCACTTGATTCCTCAAGTGTCATCCAAGAAGACCCCGAAGGAAATGTATGATGCCCTAGCCAGAATGTATGAAGGGAAGAACATCAATAGGAAGATGAATTTGAGAGCTCAATTGAAGAGTACCAAGATTAGCAAAGGAGAATCCATCCAAGACTACTTCACAAGCGTCTCCCAGTTCAAGGAGCAACTAGAAGCCATTGGAGACTCCCTTGATGAAGATGAGCTAGTAATGACTGCTCTCAATGGTCTCACTAGACCTTGGGATTCATTCATCCAGACTATGTGCCAAAAAGGAAAGCATGAAATTTGATATTGTATGGGAAGATTGCATCCAAGAGGAGGCTAGGGTAGCTAATAGAGAAGCTCTACTTAAGGAAGATGATCAAGCCCTAGCCACCCATACCAAGAGAAGAAGAAGTCATCATAACTTCAAGAAGGAAAGCCACAAGAAGTCTCAACCTCCCAAGAAGTTCCAAAGGTCAAGAGGAAACATTCCAAGAAAAGACTACTCCAATTTTCAATGTTACTATTGTGATAAGATGGGACATATTGCTAGAGATTGTCCATTGAAGAGACAAGAATACAAGAAGAGGATCAACCACAAAAGACATCATGGACATCTAGCTGAAGATGATGATGAAGAATCAGAAGATGAAGAACCTCCCAGGAAGCAAGCAAAGGAAGAAGTCGAAGAATATGTCTTGTAAGCACATGGTAGGTCAGAACAAGACTTTCTCTAGTTTAAAAGAAAAGGACTTCCCTCAAAAAGGATCATAGGAGAAACAAAATACAAGCTTGATGATGGAGTAGAGTTCACCATCAGACATTCCAGTAATACCTGCAAGGAGACTAGGATCAAAGGAGATCCTACCAAACAAACAAAGATAAGTATTTGAATTGTCATTTATACCACATTGTTTAAATGATAATATTCAGTTGTATACACATTTATTTAGGATATGTGTTAGGATGTTTGCAGTGTCATGCATGTGATAGGTAAGTAGCCTATGGTGCTATATAACATTCCATTGCTACTTATCTAGAGTGAAACCTCTTTGCTGACATATTGGGAGTAGTGCACACTCTTAATAATGTCCTGGTAGAGATGGAAGGCATCTAGAAAGTTACCATATGAATATGTGATATGGATGAATGTTGTAGCATTGGCTAAGATAGTGTGACTTATGTTTTTATGCATATATTTGGAAACTATGAGATGTTTCTAACCATCCTATTGAATTTGACTTGTAGGAAGTATCATACAATGATCACCTACAAATGAAGAATGATGAGACTTGTTCCTTAGAACAAGTGACAATGGTTCAACTATGAAAGAATCCAGAAGAAATGTTCACAAGAAAGAAGTCTAAAGTAAGCATTCAGAATATACATCCCAAGATTCCATCACATGGAAATTAGTAGAGATGTAACATTTGATGAAGAAGTTGCTCTCAAAAGATCCAGAAAGTGACAGTATGAAGAAGTATATGAAGAAGATATACCTCCTAGAAATACAGAAGTTGCTCCCTCCCCTGAAGAGGAAACACCAAAAGACCATGATATGCTAGAACATCAAGAACCCCCATCTCTGAACATATCACGGAAGAGAAAGCTTGCATGGGCAAGAGAAATTATACAGGAAGCAGAAAAATATGGAGCACCAGAAGGCTCCACAAGAGTGAACAAGAAACCAAAGCCATTTTCCAGCTATGTGGCTTTGATGTGTGATCTTGTAGATCAAGAACCTACCAGTTATGAAGAAGCAATTCAGAAGAAAGAATGAGTAGAAGCAATGACGGAGGAGTATCAATCAATAATGAAAAATGATGTTTGGGATATAACTCCCACACCAAAAGACAGGAGTGTGGTATCCTCCAAGTGGATATACAAGATAAAGCATGCTGCCAATGGTAGCATTGAAAAGTATAAGGCAAGGGTTGTGGCCAGGGGATTCTCTCAGAAAGAGAGAATTGACTATGAAGAAACATTTGCACTAGTTGCAAGGTACACTTCCATTAGAACCATCATGGCACTTGCATCCATGATGAAGTGGAGTTTACACCAGATGGATGTGAAGACAGCCTCCCTGAATGGTGTAATTGAGGAAGAAGTGTACATAGAACAACCACAAGGATTTGAAGTTGAAGATAGAAGAACTCATGTATGCAAGTTGAAGAAGCTCTGTACGGATTGAAGCAAGCTCCCAGAGCTTGGTATGGAAGAATTGATAGCTTCTTGACAAGCTTGGGCTTTACCAAAAGTAAAGCTGACCCTAACCTTTACCTTAAGGTTATGGATGATGAGCCTGTCATACTATTACTGTATGTGGATGATCTATTTTTGACAGGAAATGAGAAACAAATCATGGAAAGCAAGAAGAAGCTAGCTGCAGAATTTGAGATGAAAGATCTCGGATTGATGCATTACTTCCTAGGTCTGGAAGTATGGCAAGGCCCAGAAGGAATCTTTCTCAACCAGGGAAAGTATGTTGTGGAAATCTTGAAAAGGTTTGATATGTTGGATTGTAAAGCCATGGCCACTCCCATGGATACCAACTTGAAGTTACTAGCTAATACATTGTCAGAATTAGTGGATGTGACTCAGTACAGACAGATTATTGGGTGGTTGATGTATCTAACGAATAC
The DNA here is from genome assembly GCA_027924585.1 of Larix kaempferi. NCBI lineage: Eukaryota > Viridiplantae > Streptophyta > Pinopsida > Pinales > Pinaceae > Larix > Larix kaempferi. Next base: position 13,397,837 of record BSBM01000033.1, read on the forward strand.
TAGGCCAGATATATGCTTTGTTGTGAACACCCTGAGTCAGTATCTAGTTAGGCCTAGACATGTTCACTTGACCACTGCAAAGCATGTGATGAGGTACCTAAAAGGTACGATAGATTTTGGTCTATATTATCTTGGAGATCATGACTTCAGACTGTATGGTTATACAGATGTAGATTGGGCTGGAATTGTCTCAGACAGAAAGAGCACATCAAGTGGATGTTATTGTCTGGGATCTACTATGATCTCATGGTTTAGCAGGAAGCAGTCCAGTGTGGCTCTCAGCACAACTGAAGCGAAATATATAGCAGCTTGCTCTGCTAGTTGTGAAGCCATATGGCTTCGGAAGCTGTTGTCAAGACTATTTGACTTAGAGATGGACTCCACTGTGATCCTGTGTGACAACCAAAGTTGTATCAAGATGATGGAGAATCCAGTGTTCCATGATAAGTCAAAGCACATAGAGATCCGATATTTCTATATACGAGATATGGTGCAGAAGGGAGATATAAAGCTCGAGTATGTGAGCACTGATGAGCAAGTTGCTGATGTATTGACCAAACCTCTGTCTCGAGTAAAGTTTGAGTATTTCCGAGACAAGCTTGGTGTAGTTCAAAAGAACCCTCCTCAAAAGGGGGAGTGATGAGGTCGATGATGAGGATGCATGTACCGACGATGAGGTCGATGATGAGGATGCCTGTACCGACGATGAGGTCAATGATGATTCCTGTACCGACGATGAGATCGATGATGAGGATGCCTGTACCGACGATGAGGTCGATGAGTGGTCCTTAAACTTGGTCTAAGTTGACAAGTGGATTGCATCATCCCTGGACTCTAGTCCTAAATGAATCTGGAGACTTGTGTCTTCGTGAGTGGTCCTTAGACTTGTCTAAGTTGACGAGGGGATTGCATCGTCCCTAGACATGGTGTGGTGTCTTAAAGTGATAGGGATTGATCATCCCGTAAGTAGATCAAGATTGCATCGTCCTTAGACATGGTGTGGTGTCTTAAACTGATAGGGATTGATCATCCCGTAAGTAGATCAGGATTGCATCGTCCTTAGCTCTGTTGCAGGAAATGCCTGTCAGAAGGCCATACCAGTACCTGAAACTCCCTGAAACGCGGGTACGAGTACGAAACGCCACCGAAACTTCGCCGACCGTACCGTACGGCGTTTCCAGATTTGGAAACGCCGTATGGTACGGCCGACAGAGTTTCGAGTACTTTTGGGCCCCACGACAAACGTTTCCAATGTTTTTTTTTTATTTTTAGTAGGCTATACAGCGATTAAAAAAACCGTGGGCCACATACAAAACTTGTTTTTTGTCTTTTGTTAGCTGGAAAGTGGTTTTAGAAGGATCTAGTAACTTCTTTTTTGCTAGTTTTGTAGAACAAGCATTTTGTTCTATTTTTTATGATGATGATGAGGATGAGACTTGAGATATGTTATATATTTGTCTTTAGTTCATCTTTTGTTTCATTTACAGCACATAAAGCCTCATGTTACCATGTACAAAGGCTAATTTTGGATGTAAAGCCTCATCTATAAAGGCTTGTAACATTAATAAAGACATGGTTTTCCTTCTAAAATGGTATTTGTGTGTATCATTCTTATTTTTCAATTTTTTTGCAAGATAATGTAGCATTTTAATATATATATATACTCGCGTTTCCCCTGGCGTACCCATTTGGGGGGGTGACGTTTCTAGACGTTCCCGTTTCCGAAACTCAAAAACGTTTCCACGTTTCGTGCAACCTTGGTCCTTAGACATGGTGTGGTGTCTTAAAGTGATAGGGATTGATCATCCTGTAAGTAGATCAGGATTGCATCATCCTTAGACATGGTGTGGTGTCTTAAAGTGATAGGGATTGATCATCCCGTAAGTGGATCAAGATTGTCTCATCCTTGGACTTATGTCCTAAAGTGAGAGGGATTGATCATCCTGTAATTGGATCATGTGTATTGCAGATTATGATGTTGTTAATCAAGAGATCCAGATGATGCTGTTGATCAAGAGATTCCAAATCCAGAAACATTTAAAGAAGCTTCTAGCCATCCAACATGGCATGCACCTATGAATGATGAATTTTGTTCCTTGAGGTGAACAATACTTGGGATCTAGTCCCTCTTCCAAAAGGAAGAAAACTTGTCATATGCAAATGGCTTTACAGGACTAAGTATACCATAGATGGTAGTGATGACAAACACAAGGCCTGATTAGTTGCCAAAGGATTTTCAAAAGTAGAAGTATTCACTGCAATGAAACCTTTGCCCTCATTGCCAAAATGAAATCCATCCATCTTGTCCTTGTCTTTGCTACCTTGTATCAATAGGAGGTCTATGAAATAGATGTCACACGTCCACCTTCTCGCATGTGGATTTGCAATAAGAAATTTATAAGGATCAACCTCCTAAATTTGTTCAAATTGACTCCAACCTTGTTTATCGACTCAAGAAACCTCTCCATGGCCTCATGCAAGCTCCTCAAGCTTGGTATCAAGAAATAGATCAATTCCTTCTTGACACTAGCTTTTCTGGATGCCACTCTGACCCTAATGCCTATTGCAAGTGAGTAGGTGATCATCTTCTCATCCTTGTACTTTATGTTGATGACCTTGCCCTCACTAGTAGTGACCCCAAACTTATAACCCGTGTGAAATCTAGCCTTAAGAATAACTTTGAAATGAGACATAGGACACTTGTACTATTTTCTTGGCCTTCATGTTTTGCAAACCCACAAAGATATTTCTCTTTCCTGACCTAAGTATGCCCATGACCTTCATCACTTTCACATGCACAATTGTAAACCAACCCCATCTCCTTTTCAATCCAAAGTTAAACTTTTTATCGCCTACACCTCACCCAAAATGGACACCACTTTGTAATGTCAATAGTTGGCAACCTTTTGTATTTAACTCATACTCGCCACAACATCTCCTATGTTGTTGGTCTCGTTGCTTGGGACATGGAAAAACTCCACCAAAGCCAGTGGAAAGCGACAAAGAGGATAATTCAATATATCTAAGGTACAAATCAATTTGGTATACATTAGAGTTCAAAGGGATCTCCTATGTTAGTTGGTTTTGCAGATTTCAATCCAGTTGGCGACCTTTGATGATCAAAAGTCTATTATGGGATATGTTCAACCTTGTTTTTGGACCTAACACTTGGGCTTGTAAGAAACAAAATGCCCTCTCTTTCTTCCACAAAAGCAATGTATTGAGCAATAGTTCGTGCAAGTCAAGAATTTCTTTCACTTCAACATACCCTTTCAAAGTTTGGACTCCAACAACAACATCAAACCACTCTATGGTGTGATAGTCAAAGTGCCATTTAGCTTGCTAAAAAGCGCCTTTACCATCAACACAATAAACACATCGAGTTACACATGCACTTCGTTTGAAATCTTCTTTAGGGGCACACCCTTGAAGTGCTCCATTGTTGTACAAATGATCGAGTTTTTAATATCTTCACAAAGTCCTTCATAGAAGCAAAGTTCTTAAAGCTCTAGACTGTGTTAAGTGTTCAAGAGGTTGTCATTAAGTGGGGACAAGCTTTAATGCCTCCTTCCTTCTCCTTTTGTCATTTTGTAAATCCTTCAATCCTATCCCAAGTTGTTCTTAAGGGGGGAAGTTAGCATATTTGGACACTAACAATTAGTTAAGGTCAACTTGGTCTAACGTAATATTAGGTTAAAGTGCGCTTTTAGTGTATTTCCTTAGTGTTAGACACTAGGAGTTAGTTAATGTCAACTTAGTCTAATGTATAATATTAGGTTAAAGTGTACTTTTAGTGTATTTCATTAGCATTCTTTTATACTTTACTAATCTGATGATCATAATAATGTCCTACACGATTGATCTGATAGTTCAAACATCTCCTCAATATTAACAACACTTGATCTATAACTTAACACTTGATTGGTCATTGTTCCTATTTAAAGAGCATGGAAAGTGAATTGTTGATGATCAATTGTGAGAAATGTTCATGTAAATTATTAATTTTGCATTAATCAATTGCCTCAAGAGACCATGTTAGTTGAGTCATTCACTATTTCCCTTTTTGAGGTTTTCAACCACATAAACACCAATGTACTAATATTTGATTTGTGTGTGTGAGCATTTGTCTTAAGATGTTAGACTTGTGTGGATATACCATGTTTTATGAACAAAAGGGGTCTACAAGGAAGGGGTGGAAGGGTAGATGTGGAGGGTAGGGACTTGAAGGAGAAGGAAACGAAGCATGGGGAAGAGGGATGGATGAAAGAAGAAGGGGTTACTTGGAAGAGGGGAAAGAAGAGACAAAGGTAGTAGGGGGAAGGGAAGGAGAGGTGAAAAGCGTGAAGACCAAGCCTACGTGCAAAGACATGTTTGAGGGCAAAGGAGAGGGCACTTTAGTGAGCAAGGGATGCATCACAAGTTGGGTAGACTGCACCCCAGGAAAAGCTGCACCATATCACAAGTTGCATCACTAGATTGCATGTAGGTTTGCCCACTAAAGGGTATCATAAATAGGTAGTTGTATGTTGCATCATTAGATCACAAGTAGGGTCGTGAGTATAGAGGATTAAAAGCACTCTCTTAGAAGAAGAAACCCAATAAAATAGGAAATAAGGATGAGCATGAAACAATCTAGCAATGATAGGAAATCTAAATGACACAAATAGAAAAGCACTCTCATTCTAAGATTAGAAAAGCACACTCTAATTCTAAATTGAACTCAAACTGCTAAATTTGGAACAACTATACTAGGAGAAAAATGAGGTTGGCACATGTATGTTGAAGGCATGCACGCACCCTCTAACTCTCCCCTTTATTGCCCTTCTTCTATAACACCGTTGCACCTCCTCTATTGTAACAAAATTCAAATTGTTGTTGGCGGTGCACCTTCATTAGCTGGAGCAACAAGGTAGGATAGATAGGGTTGACCTCAAATCAGTGAGAGCATGGGTCACTATTTCTACTTATGTGAGGCCCCAAATGCATCACCAGACCAAGCCTCATATTTCCAGATAAACCAATTGCCAGAGGTTATCTTCCAGGTCACATCAACATGATCTTCCTTCCAGACGACAGCACAACACATATTCCAAGTCCTCTCCTGATTCTTCTTCCGAACAAAGATCTATTCTAAGTTTTCTCCAGTCAACCTTAGATGGTAGGAGAGATTATTCCGGTGGACCAAAGTAGTTTCTAATGGCACCATAGACTCTAGATCCACTCACTTTGTACATCTCTCTCCTGGATCGCCTCTCCATTTGCAACGTTGGCCTCCTGGGGTTTAGTTTAGATTTCTATTCTATTTCACTTTTTGCTTCTTGCTTTATTTAGGAGTTGCCTTAGTGGTCCAACTTTGTATAAACATCATTGTACCTAACAATCCCATTAACCTACTTCAATGGTCATTAGTTGGACATTAATACATTTATCTTATCTTATCTAACAACATACCTATTGAGGAAGATCAACAAGAGAATTGGATTGAAATCAAGAGGTGAGGAAAAAAGGCCCCCTACAATGGTATCTCAATTTAAAGTGGTCATCTCTTTTCAAAAAAATTAGATCCATTGCTCCCATTCAGAACAAAAGGTTATGTCCTCTAGACAAGATCAACAACAAGACCAAGAAAGAAAAATTGTTCGATAGTTCTAAAAAGGAATTGCTCTAGCAATCAAATGACTTAGGCAATTCAAAGGAGTTGAGAATCGAGATTTTATTATTAGTTTTCGAGTTATTCCAAAAGTTTTTACACAATGTTTGGGGGTGCTTCATGGGATTTAGGGTACATGGTGTATGTTCATCGCCAAAATGGTTCGTGATGGATTGCCCATTAGAGATGACTTAATGGTTGCATGACCTCAATTGGGTACTTGCTGGTATTGTTCCCTTGGGCATTGGTGTTCTCCTAACAGGTTGGGTAATGTGCTTCATGATGCCACATGGAGATGGTTGTTTGCTTGGATAACACCCTACCTAGGAGAAGGAGCATTTTAAATCTCAAAGGAGGGCATTAGGGCATGGGGTAGGTTGGATTCTTGTATGGAGGCTTAGAGTTGGCTCAAGGACGTTTGGGTTGCAACATGCCACAGGGGGGAGTGGACCCAGTGGAGTACATGGCTTAGGAGGATTGTTGGAGTCTTTGAAGGCTTGTAGGAGGAGTGTTTGGCACACCTCGTGGAGCAACCTTGCATTTGGAGCCTTACTTATGGACAATATCACCTTGGAGCTTGACATGTGTACCTTTGGGGTGTAGTGATCCACATGTGTGAGCCTACATGTGCTATTATAGGTTGCTTGTAATGGAATTGACCCACATATGTATTGTTGGCCTCCCTTACCTCTCATATATATAGAGGAAGGAGAGAGGCATGTTATTCATCATCATCATCGTACTCTTCTCTTTGTACTAGTCTTCTTGGAGTGATTCGCTAAGGTTCATGGGGAAACCATTGCAGAAGTTATACAAGAGAAGGAGGACGTCTTTGTTGGTAACTTGGTCTTATGATTAATGTTTACTCTTATGGAAAAGATCAGAGATGATGATCACTCCATATTAATAACTCATCATTTTTATCACATTTGTGTTAGAGATGTGACGAGGAGGAGCACACCACTTCTCTCTCTTGCATATCTTCTTTTGTACCTCTCTCTTTCTCTCTCTCTAAGTCGCTAGGGTTACTTGAGCTTGTTGGAGCATCTTGAAGTCTAGGGTTAGGTTTCATCCCTTAGATATTTGGTTATTAGGGTTTTGAGATGAAACCCTAGGTTGCACTTGAAGAAACAAAGAAGAGGACACATCTTGTTGTATAGGCATTGCTTGAGTGATTAATGTTTGTTGGATCTCCTTAGTTGAGCTAGGATTTTGGTAGTTTTCCCTACCTAGGGTTTTGGAGTTAAAAACTTAGAGGATTGTGCTAGCCTTGTGATAAGACTACGGTTAAGACTATGGTATGTACATGAACTTCATCTTATGCATATTAATAAAATTTTCAGTTGTCCAAAACTTGTGTAAATTGCAGATTTGATTTTCAGCAACCTATGCTCTTCATGGTTTGTAATTCCAACTATATATATCTTGTTGATATGACATAAGTTAGGGGTGTATGAGTTACATGATTTAACATTATAATTGAATAAGATAAGGGCTGTTTTTCTGCTATATTACAGCTGCAAATAAGTGTTTTCAAATCTGGTTTATGCATGATAAGAGCTCTGAAACTTATGAGAACAATTTGGTATCTTTTCTTTTGGATTACCTTGATGACTGGGGTTGTTAAGCATTGAAATTTTGCCCATTGCCGCTGTTGTTTTGTTTATAGATCATAACAGCCCTAAGAGGAAAATTCACAGGGTTGAGTTCCAGGAAACCTACAGTTAAGAGGTGAAATTTGCATTTTGTATTAAAAGTTTAAAACCCTTGTTTGCATAAATTTTAGCATTGGCAAGACATACCAAATTTGTGAGTACTCACTCTTAGTTACATCTTGTATTTTGCCCAACATGTATAGCTAGGGTGTGAAATCTATAATCCTTTCTTCTATTCTAATAGAAAAAAAGTAGATTATTCTTGTTTTTAAAAAAATAGAAGCAAGAGGGATTTTAGAGAAAAACATGTTTCCTATAAATATGGCTTGTATCTTAAGTTGAAAAATGTGTCAATGTTTTTTATGGAATCCAAAACTTGACAAGCTTGTACATGTTAAGGACTTGTAATGATTCAAAATGTTGTGCATGGAACCTACTTGTCCATGCTACCAATGATACAGAATACAACAACCCTTTCTGGATAAGTTAGGGCAAAAGGTCCAAGCGTTTGGAACAAAACTGTATGGAAATACACACAACCATTTTATTCTCAGATAGAGGGAATACTAGGTGGTTCCCAACCCAAAAAAACCTAACCTTGCAAGAAGGATATCAATAGTACGTTTTTATTATATATATTCTATACGTTTTGTAGCCCGGTAGAATGAAAACCAGCATTCTACCTCAGTTACACACTAAAAATATAATCTTTGTGTGTGCATGCACACGCATGTGAAAATATTTCAAACTACTAAAGAACTTATACTTCTTGGTCAAAAACTTAACAATTAGCAATTTACAGCCTAAAGCATTAACCATTGAGATCTATAACATTTCTAGTGTATTTTGGAGCACAACATATAAAGCTTTCTAGTGACCTGACTGCACATTCCATCCTGGATACATTTAAGTTACTAGCTAGGATTACATTTCATTAGGGTTACACTGAATTTGAGGCATGCTGAAACTCTTCTTGTCAATGGAACAAAATTGTTGGACAGGTTCCTCCACCAAAAGATATTATTCACGTTGAAATCATAGATCAGTTAGAAGTTAGAACACATTTCAAGTATATTTTTAAGTACTGAAAAATTCCATGCCAAAATAAAATTCAGAAAACCAAAACCTAAGTTAACCATCAAGACTTATTTACACTGTCCCACTGACTCAAGCCTAAGAAACATTTGCCTAACTAAAGCTGTACTGCTTAGCATCATTCTCTTCTTGATGGATGTTAGAAGAAGCAGACCTTTGAACTTAAAGCGTAGATTGAATCCAAATTCTGTTGGAACTTGGACGTAAGCGATGGATCATGGTGCATATGTTGAGAACAAGAGTGCAAGGTCTGAACAAACAATGTAGTTACTTTTTGTTCAGCATGACTATAACATCCAGACTAATTTTCAAATATTGACATTTTTTCACCCACTGTCTCTCTACTGACACAAACTATGATTAAGTTCGTGATAATTGGCTGCTTGAGTCTTGACCACAGTGACCAAGCACTTGAACAAAATCCAGTTCACTAGACCAAGAACTTGGAGGCAATCTAGTCAGTCCTAACTCAACTGTAAGTACCAACAAGAATTTGGTGGCAATCTAGTCAGTCCTAACTCAACTGTAAGTACCAATGACTTTTTTAATCTTTTGACATTTTAGTTGGTGAAATTGGTCCTCACTTTTTTGTACATTTCAATCTACAATGATACATAAAATTATTCTAACTACCAACTCCTTTCATGCATATTGAAGTTAGATATATATCACAACCCATTTGAGCATTGTCACTCTCAAAATATTCTTGTCATTGCTCTGCTACACATGGACCACTGTCTTCAATCGTTACTTTGATCGTGATGGCATTTCACAGTTCATTTATCTATTATCTCTGGAAAATTTGACAATGTGTCACTTATCGACACTCATCTATCATTTGTATTAACAAGTGAAGGCTGCAGTTGCCAGGCTTGCATTGATCTCCAAGCAACTGAGAAGCACTTTAAGAGTTGCCAAGAAAGAAAAGTGTTGAAGAACCATTGACCAAGTTGACTCATAGAGTTTACAAAAAAAGACCAGACATGATCTACATCAAGTCAAACAAATTTCAAATTTTGACGTGGAACTTGAAGTGGCCCTTTAGGAATTCTTACTACTCTTGTTGATTATTGTGTGGAATTATAACAAAGTAATTTGTGCAAAACCGTGCATTTCTGAAAACAGAGACAAAAGAATTGGGCATCAGGCCCTCTGCAAATCTGCTTCTACTTGTGTGACGAACAGAGAATGAAATAACCAACTATAAATCTGCCCCCTCTCCAATGTGTGATAAGCACGTAATAATAAAGATACCAATAAAAAAATCGAAATAAAAAGGTAAATAATAAGAAACTTATCACTCTTTCCACACAGTATTTACCATAAGCATTCAGCTCAAATAAGAAAATTATTTTAACCAACTTCAAATAAAACATAAAAATATAATCACAAGGCAAAATAATAATCAATTTAGTGACTTAGCTATTTCCCGATAATGTTTAGCACCTGTATTATGAGACTTTACTATCAATTGAAATTTGAATGTGATATTGGATCTCTGGCAAAATGGTACCATGGTTGGGTTGTAGTAGTTGAAGCAGAGTTGGGCTTTTACTGGATATCATAACTGGAATAATGTGATTATTGTGCATTGTGAAGCATATGAATCTAAATACAAGTTTATTATTCTTTTTGTCAAACATGCTACATGTCAGAAAATCTACAAAAGATTAAGCAACAGGCAGAAGCACCTGTCAATATTCATCAAACCTGCACACAAAATTACAGATAGAGGGAAAGAGGTAGAGGAGTGACCTGGTACAGAATATGTATCCAATTGGCCTCTCCTGGGCCTGGTACATGTTTCAGTATTATGCCGCATTTTTCAAATTCACGCAACACTAGATTTGTATCACTTGGACTAAAGCTGTGAAAGGCAAAGAACAACAATTATTTTTTGCTGATATTAACAAAAAAGACAAATAATGACTTCTTCAATAGGAAGAGAATAACTGTCGCCAAGCCATTGACCTGGGTAACTTTGAGATTACAGACAACAGTAATCCCTGGCTTCTCAAGCTGAAAACACGCCAAACATACAAACAATAGTTGTCTCTAATGAAGCATTGAGCTTCCATAAATAATGATGTTTCCATTCACAAAATAAACACCCAATTTTTTCATAAATATAGTAAAAGTCCAAAACAAAGCTGGTCTCAATTCTCCGGGATAGCATCAGCTTTTAAAACGGCCAAACCAAGAAAACTTCGTTACTGAAAATAGAAACAAAGAAGTCCTGATTTTGGAAAAAGCATTGACAATTTCCCCTTTTTATCCAAACAAGATGCTCTCAACTCCGATGAAAACATATCATTCCAATAAACAGCAAAGCAAACAAATTCCAGGAATAAAAAAGGCAAAAACTATAACAATAAGGTGCTTCCCACAACCAATCAGGCATCAAGCTTCAAATGACCAAAGGGTAGGGTGTCAATTCCATTAGAAGCATAGAAGAATTAAATAAGAAATGGTTAGCGTTTTTTTCAAAACCAGTGTCCATAACATGTACATATATATAAGTTTGTAGCGCTAAATATAAAAGTTGGCTTGGATACAACTAATGCCTGATTTTTGTATCATTGAAACAGGGAATTCAAGAACAGAGATATTGTAACATAAATAAATAATCTGAATGGGTGATAAAAAGGAGGAAGAAGAAAGAAACGATAGTAAGTTAGTGTACCCGAAAACAGTAACCCATTCCTCTTCATCAGAAACTCTTTCACCGAAGCCACTCATCTGCATATCAGGCCTAGCGATCTCTCTCGCTGGCGGAAGCATAAGCAACCCACCAGATTGCTGCGGTTGCTGCATTACCCCTGACACAGGAGACACCCTCTCCCCTCTCTCACCACCATCACCGCTGTTATCGTTCACTGAAGACCACCAATTGGAACTGATCCCTGAGGCCTGATTCTGTTGGGAACCTTGAAACCCAGGATTCAATGAATAAGGTGGAACTGGTGAATGGTCGGTTGTTTCAATGTGGGCGTTTCCCAAACCTGATCTGATATTGTTAATATTATTCCTAAAGGGTGTAGAAGCACCATGGGTACCGGTTCCCATGAGATACATTTTGGGTGAGGGTGACTTGGCCTCTGGAGAGGCCACGGAGTAGTACCGATCCCCGGGAGTCATGGTGTCTGGAAAATGTTCAACACGGTCTTCCAGTGTAAACATTGGGGGGGGAGGAGGGTCACTACCCCCAAAATTGTCCTTCCATAGGGCTGTTGCTGCTGCTGCTTGGGCTGGTGTGCTGAATACATTCTTGCTGTTGGATGTAAATCTTGAGGCTGAGGCTGGTGTGGCTGCTGCCAAATCCCTGTAAAGTGGTGATTGCCACCCTCCCTTTGTACCCTTCTGAACTGTTCTATTTGTATTATTCATATTCATGACCCCTGCTCACATCAAACAGCAATTACCGACTATGGAAAACAGACTTCACTATTCGCCTGACACCATCATAACATATAATATGCCATGTCTGCTGTTGTTTCTTGGGCTCTCATACTATGGGCAGACAAAACCAGTGATACATCCAGAGCAACGGATTATCCTGCGAATTTAATATGCAATGAACTTGACAATACAAATTAACACTGTAAACCCAACATAGGAATTCGAAAGTTGAATGGATTTGCATTCAAGTTTGATAACCTGCCTTACGCGATCAGAACTTTTTGAACAAATATGATTGTAGTGATTAATAACAAAATTATGGCTGCCAAGAGACCTATCCCCTCACCCTTCTTTAGTTTTTGTTTAGTTCGTGGCCCGAACTTTTCCCAGGGTTCGCTTGCACCAAAACAAAATAGAGGGAAACTTGAATTCCAATGGACTATAATATATAATGCAAAATAATTTCATCTCGGGAGGGAAGGGGAACGTTGGTTAAGATGACATGCGACTACACCATGTCTACAATATTGGTATGCCAAGCAATGGTCAAGTGGTTCGATCAAGGGTAGTATTGGGTTCCATTTTAGTAGATCGATTTTTATCAAAGTATCTGTCCATGGGAAGTTGGCAGTTCAAACCTTTGACTCCATTTATCCACCATAAAGCGAATTTGAAAATACAATATCACTTAGGAGATCATAGAAAAGCCTTGGACTCCATTTATCCACCTTAAATGGAATTTGAATTACAATATCACTTAGGAGATTATAGAAAAGTTCTTGATTCCTCTCTAAAAATTAAAATTAAATAAAAAATGTTGCTTTCTTGATAAAACTTAGTGGTCCATATGTTATCATGTTCATATTATGTCATGTCTTACACTTTATACTTTCAAATTGGAAATCAATATTTTATTGTCTTTCTTTACAATGTATCAAATTGCTTTGCTTTAGGCACATACTTGCATAGATTTCATTGTTTCTCACACATAATTGAGATAGCAATTTTTTCCTAATTATTAATACATTTTTATACAATTTTTGCATTTTTTTAAGCCCTAAGGGTTAACTCAAGTGGTCATGAGATAGATGTGGGATCTCTTCCCCCAAAGTTGGGGAGGTCATGCGTTCAATTCGCTTGATCTCCTTGGGGTTAGGCTTTGCAATCAAGGCTGACTATTTACCTCATTTACCATCCATGAATCATGGAGAAGTACTCTGAGGGTTTTCTGCAAGATTGTTCCATGGAAAAAAATAGCATTTTTGTCATTGATTTTGTTATTTATTTATTATTGATATTATATTGTTATGGTTCTCTTCAAGAAGTACTACTCACACATTGCAACCGTGAGTATGCTTTGCTAAACACAAGACATTAATTCACTTGGGAAGATCTACATCTTCAAAACTTATTGTTGACATTACCAAGTTCCTTCAAGGCTATAAAACTATGATTACAAACACGACCTACCTTTTTTAGAAGATTAACTCATGGGTTGAGGACTTATGTTCTAATGTAATAAGAGTCAAACTTCTTCATTCTTCTCCTCCTTCGTCTAAAAAACAATCAAAATCAACATGTTATATGGTTTTTTATGTCTTCTTCAATGTTTCTGACGCAAGGTCACCCGACAAGGGTTCTTGCTTAACACTTACACACGACATACACGATGATTACACGGACTTGGTGTAAAATAGGATGCCAAAAGTGTCTTCTATTACTTCAATCGAATCAAAGGTTACAATGCTAAATGCAGGGAAATGAAACAACTAGTTGTCCTGAGCCTTTTACAATACAGAAGTAATGGTGTGCTCTCTCTATGGGTCGACCTTCACCCTCTCACGGCCTCTATTGAATGCAAGCGCTCGCTGAGCTATGGATCTGATCTTCTCTGCGCTCGATAGATGTGTGACTGCTCTCTCCAATATACATATCAACTCCGAACTCTCTGCTCTCGATCCTCTGTTGATCGAACTCCACACCCAAAATGGAACTCCCCCTCTTTGTGCCTGCGCACTGGTCTTCTACCCTACTGCTACTTTGTTGTTGTTCCCGAGATCACTCTGACCCCCGAGACACGCTTCCCATGTCCATCAAATCCACCAGATCCTACAAACCCGCAGTTGTTAGCGTCTCTACCGTGCTACACAACCTCCACCTGTGGCGACATCTGCCATGATCCCAACCACTTTCAATAACTGCTCATAACTTCCTTAGCAACCCCGAACGGCTACCAAGTACTCTACTTGAATTATGTGTGTCCTTCTGACATTGCTATAGTAGTCGGTCCTGTCACTACGTCGACCACACTGTCTCGTGTCAGCCTTCGACTTACCCGTCGGCTTCCTTCACACTCAAGGCTTCGCCAGTCCGCCCCTTCCTCCTCGCTTGGCTCATTCCCAAAACCTGTCGGTGTCGCGATTCGACAACATGTCGACCTTTGACGCCTTCATCCGCAACCCTGTCGTATGTCGACCTCTGACATGTCGACTTTCGACCTTTCGCATCTTCTGTCGATCGCATATCGACTGCTCTTGCTCAACTTATTGACTTTGACAGCCAATCTTCCTTCGCACCAGTGGTCATCGGCACTCCCTTTGGTCGACTACCCATGTCGATCAACTTTGACTAATCTGCCTAGGCCCCGATGCTCCTGCATCATACTCCCCAGGTGAAAAAGAACTCGACTGCCCCGTTAGTCTCCTGAACTCTTCTTCGTAAATCCATGTCGCCTCCTACAACTCATCATCCTTCCATCGCACTAAGTATTCTTTCTTTCGCGAATTGCTTGTACGCCCGACTTCGCGTTCCTCCATTACTTCTGTGATTTCCTCTTTGTGTCGATCTGGAATCTGCACTATCCAGTCGATGTTCGACACTTCTGCACTTCCGCTACTTGAACCTTCTTCGAACTTGTACAGATCTGAGACATTGAACATTGGTGAAATGCTCAAGTCCTTCAGCAGCTCCAACACATAAGCATTGTCCGAAATCTTCCTCATAATCTTACATGGTCCAATCTTCTTTAGCTTCAGCTTGTTGTACGTTCTTGTCGGAAATCTCTCCTTCCGCAAATGTGCATAGACTAAGTCTCCCTCGTTGAACGACTGTAGCCTCTTCTTCTTGTCGGCTCTCAACTTATATGCTGCGTTGCTCCTTTCTATGCACTTTCACACATCTTCATGCACTTCTTTCATAAGCTCTGTGAATGATTCTACATCCGCGCTTTTCCTGATTTCTGTCGGCAACTCGACCAAATCTATCACTCCATGTGGGCTTCGTCCTTGAACAATCTGGAATGGGCTCAAACCTGTCAACCGATTCAAAGAATTGTTGTACGCGAATTCTGCTTGCGCCAACACGTTCTCCCATAGCTTTGGTCTATCGATCGTCAAACATCTTAGGAGGTTTCCCAAACTTTTGTTTACCACCTCGGTCTGTCCATCTGTCTACGGATGATATGTCGAGCTAAACTGCAACTTCATGTCCAGCTTCTTCCATACGATTCTCCAGAAAATGCCCCATAAACTTGGTATCTCTGTCTAACGTGATACTCTTCGGCAACCCATGCAATCTGACTATCTCCTTGAAGAATAGTACAACAATGCTTATGGCGTCACTTGTCTTCTGACACGGAATAAAGTGTGCCATCTTCGAAAATATGTCGACTACAACAAAGATTGATTCGCTTCCTTGTTGCGTCTTCGGCAATCCTAGCACAAAATCCATGCTCAAGTTCTCCCATGGGGTATTCGGTACATGCAATGGTGTATACAACCCCGTATTCTGACTTCTTCCTTTTGCCAACTAGCAAACTCGACACGGTCGTACCCACTTGCCGACATCTGTCATTATTCCTGGCCAATAATACTTTTTTTCGACCAATGTCCTGGTCTTGTTGATGCCAAAATGACCTACTAACCCGTCGTTGTACAGTTCTTGGATTAGGTTCTCTCTTATGGATCCTCTCGGAATATACACAATTGTTGTCCCCTAAACAGGTATCCCTCTTAGATGAAGTAATCCAAGTATGGAGTTCTGTCGACACTCCAGGGTTCATGACAAGCCTCCCATGCTTTCGCAAAATCCTCGTCGGTCTCATACTCTATCTTCACAGACTCTATTCCTGCTGCCTGAACTGTCGTCGTGTTCAGCAATGCAACTCTTCGACTCAGTGCGTCGGCAACCTTGTTCGACTTGCCTGACTTATGTTGCAACATGAAGGTGTATCCTTGCAGGAACTCAACCCATTTCATGTGTCGTTGATTCAACTTCAACTGAGTATTCAAATACCTCAGCACTTGGTGATCTGTGTACAACACAAATTCCTTGGGAAACAAATAATGCCTCCACTTCTTCAATGCCTGGACAATAACATAGAACTCCTGGTCATAGACCGAATATTTTCGCTTCGCATCGTCCAACTTCTCATTGAAGAATGCAATTGGTCGGCCCTCCTGGCTCGACACTGCTCCAATTGCCATTCCACTAGCGTCGCAATCGACTTGGAAAACTTTGTCGAAATCTGGGAGCACCAACACTGGGCTCTCAATGACCTTTTCCTTCAACTTGTCGAAAGCTCTCTGGGCAACTTCCGTCCACTTAAACTCCCCTTTCTTCATGCACTCTGTCAAAGGTGCACAAATCCGACTGAATCCCCTGATGAAATTCTGGTAGAAACTGGCAAGTCCATGGAAACTCCTTACTCCAGTCGTACTTGTCGGTTCCGACCAATCCAATATTGCCTTCATCTTCTCTGGGTCCATCACTAACCCTTTTCCCGAGATTACAAATACCAAGTACACCAGCTCTTCCTTCATGAAGAAGCACTTTTGCAGGTTCAGCATTAGCTTCTCTTCCTGCAACTTCTGCAATTCTTGTCGAATGTGCTCCAAGTGTTATGTCTTGGTTCGACTAAAAATCAGAATGTCGTCTAGGTAGACTACGACAAACTTTCCCAAGAATGGCTTCAGTACCTCATTCATCAATCGCATGAACGTACTGGGTGCATTAGTCAATTCGAATGACATGACTAACCACTCATACAGCCTTTCCTTCATCTCGAATGTTGTCTTCCATTCATCTCCTTCTCTAACCCGAATTTGGTGATAACCGCTCTTCAGGTCAATCTTCATGAAGTACTTCGCTCCACTCAAACAATCCATCAAGTCGTCCATTCTTGACAATGGAAACCGATACTTTATCGTGATCTTGTTGATAGCTCTGGAGTATGTACACATCCTCCATTCTCCACCCTTCTTCGGCACTAATACTGCCGGTACCGCGCATGGACTTTGACTTTCTCTGATCAATCCCCTGTCCAACAACTCTTGGACCTGTCGATTGAGCTCCTGACCCTCTGTCGGACTCATTCTATGGGGTTCCTTGTTTGGAAAACTCGATCCTGGAATCAAGTTGATCTGATGGGATATGATTCTCATTGGTGGAAATCTCGTCGGTGCCTTGTCGACTACTATGCTCCTAAAATCGTCGAGCGTCTTTTCGAATTCGACTGACATCCTCTCCATTGTTGACCTCTCGACACATGGTCCCTTCGGAATGATGGTGAAACATCCCGACTGCTTCTCCTCCTCCACAAGGAATTCTTTCGCTGAACACATCAGTGCTCGCTTCTCCCAATAGTTGCTCTCGCCTTGCTTACAGTCGACTTGCTCCTCCTGCTTCGGCTTTGGAGTCCTCCGCACGCCATTTTTTCACATGGTGACTGTGTTGGATTGACCATCATAGATCATCTTCCGATCATACTGCCATGGTCTCCCTAACAATAGATGACATGTGTCCATTGGGATTACGTCGCACAGTACACTGTCTTCAAGCTTCCCGGCCTTGAAGTTAATTAGGAACTGTCTGGTCACCTTCACATGGTGTCCTTTCTGCAACCATGAGATCTTGTACGAGTGTGGATGTTCCCGACACTTCAATCCCGCTTTGTCGATGACCTCCGTTGACACAAGATTCTCCGTGTTGCCACCATCAACTATGGTCTTGCAATACCAGTCATCGATCAGCACTCTGGTTCGAAAGATAGCTTTTCGCTACAGTGGTTCTTTCTCATTGCGTCGGTCGTCCTTGACCAATTTTTTCTTGGTTTGCATGGTGTGACTCTTTGTTTTCCCACTTTCACTGCTATCGGATGCCGACTCCGCCCTCTCATCAACTTGCTCATCTTTTCGACGTTTGGGTTTCTACTCCTCTGCAGCATGTAGGTTTTATGGGCACGCATATGCCTTGTGTCCGACTCCTCGACACTTGAAACAGACTATGGTTGGTCTGTCAGCTCCTTTTCTGTCGGATGGACCACTTTGACCATACACACCTCGACCGCAGTTCTCATGACCATCGCGTCAGTTTTCTTGTGTTCTCTCCCTAGTCGATGTCCCTTTCGTCCATCAATTTTCTTCGATAGATTCCCTCCTGGTTCCGCTACTTTGGCCTTTCGCGAAAACAGTCTTCGCACCCCGACCAGTCATCCTGCCTCTGGTCGATGTGAATTTCCTCGACAGTTTCTCTTCTACATTCAGAGCTAGTTGATAGGCATCACCGACTTCTCTGAACCTTGACAGGCTCAACTTGTCCTGTATCGCATATTTCAAGCCGTTCACGTATATAGCGACAGCTTCTTCTCCTTCATCGGTTTGTCCCGACCTTATCGACAATCTATAGAACTCTTCCGTGTACTCCTTCGCGGTCATCTCTTTTTGTTGAAAGTTCTGCAACTTTCGGAACAAGGAAATCACATAATCTCAAGGAAAGAACTTCCCTTTCAGCTTGGCGACCATCATGTCCCAAGACTTGATTTTATCCTTGCCTTTCTTGACTCTGTCAGCCTACACATTGTCCCACCACAATGAGGCGTGACCCTTCAACCTCAGACATGCAGTCTTAACCCGTCTGGGATCCTCGATTTGCTCTATGTCGAAGTATTTCTCCATTTCTTTGAACCAGTTGATCAAGTCTTCTGGATCTAGACTTCCCGAGTAGGTACGTACATCCATCGTTGTTCAACCTCTCATATCCGTCAGAATCTTGATGAGTTTGTCTTCTGGTTCCTCAACTGCCTCTTCCCGTGCTTCCACCTCTTCGATCTCCTCGTTGTTGTGGTCTAGCGCATCAGGAATGCATCCACGTCTTTGACTTTCTTTGATCACTGCAACTTCACTAGTTAGACTTCGCATTGTTCGCATGCACTCATCGAACATTTCACGATCAACTGTGACTGCTACACCATGCACTCTTCGTCCAAATCCTTGGACATTAACGCCTCTGTGAGCCATTTTCAACGTCAGCTGAAACTCCCACTCGTCCAATCGCAACCGGACTTTACAAGTCGTGCACAACTCTACCCAACCGCAACTGGAGTTGTTCAACGCACTTGCACATTGGATTCACAACCAATGCTGATATCATTTGACCAAGTCAGGTTGATATCACCACATTTATGCTCATAGGATCCTCTTCCCGCTCTGATACCACTTGACGCAAGGTCACCCGACAAGGGTTCTTGCTTAACACTTACACATGAAACACACGATGATTGCATGGACTTGGTGTAAAACAGGATGCCGGAAGTGGCTTCTATTACTTCAATCGAGTCAAAGGTCACAATGCTAAATGCAAGGAAATGAAACAACTAGTCGGCCTGAGCCTTTTACAATACAGGTGTAATGGTGTGCTCTCTTTATGTGTCTACCTTCACCCTCTCATAGCCTCTGCTGAATGCAAGCGCTTGCTGAGCTATGGATCCAATCTTCTCTGTGCTCGATAGATGTGTGACTTCTCTAATCTACATATCAACTCCGAACTCTCTGCTCTCGATCCTCTGCTGATCGAACTCCACTCCCAAAATGGAACTCCCCCTCTTTATGCCTGCGCACTGGTCTTCTACCCTACTGCTACTCTGTTCCTATTCCCGAGATCACTCCAACCCCCGAGACACGCTTCCCCTATCCGCCGAATCCACCAGATACTGCAAACCCACAATTGCTAGTGCCTCTGTCGTGCTGCACAACCTCCACTTGTGGCGACATCTGTCATGATCCCAACCACCTTTAATAACTGCTCATAACTTCCTTAGCAACCCTGAACGGCTACCAAGTACTCTGTTTGACTTCTGCGCATCCTTCTAACACTGCTACAGTAGTCGGTCCCGTCACTACGTCGACCACACTATCTCTTGTCAGCCTTCGACTTACCCGTTGGCTTCCTTCACACTCAAGGCTTCGCCAGCCCTCCCCTTCCTCCTTGCTTGGCTCATGCCCAAAACCTGTCGGTGTCACGATTCGACAACATGTCAACCTTCGATGCCTTCTGCTATAACCCTGTTGTCTGTCGACCTCTAACATGTCAAATTTCGACCTTTCTCATCTTCTGTCGATCGCATATCGACTGCTCTTGCTCGACTGATTGACTTTGACAGCCAATATTCCTTTGCACCAGTGGTCTTTGGCACTCCCTCTGGTCGACTTCCCACGTCGATCAACTTCGACTAATCTACCTAGGCCCCGATGGTCCTGCATCAGTTTCGACAAGGGAAAGTTGCAAGGGGTGGCAAGTGCAGGAGGGTTCCTTATTGTCCCTGGAGGAAAATAAGTGATTAGATTTTCTTGGGGCATTTCCTGTACTACAAACAATTTCGTAGAGATGCATTCTTTATATTGTGGTTCTGAGATTGTCTCGTCCTTGTCGATCGATAGACTAATTGTATTTGGTGATTCTCTCTTGGTTATAAAATAGATGTGAAATGGACTCTTCCAAACTCAAGGAATCCAACACATAATCATCTCTAGGTATGGAGTGCAATTTTAAAAAATAAACAATTTGTCATAGTGGCATATTCGTCCTCGCAACAATCATGAAGCAAATAAATTGGCAAACAAAGAAGTACATCTGGAAAAAGGAATTATACGGATCAACTATGGGTCACCCCTATGTAGGTGGATCATGTAATAACAATGGTAAACTTGTTTAGAGGTCTCATTATCCTAAGCTTGATTATGGCAATGAGGTGGCACATAATTCCCAAATCAACATCTATATGCATGAACAGGGGCGGGTGGAAGGAATGTGAAAGGCACGTGGATCTTGGACAACAGCCCCTCCGCCATTTAATCTGCATGTACTTGGAATGATTTCCTTGTTCGTGCCCATAAACTCATCTAGTGTGTAATCCTTCTCGTGCGAGGAAGAATGTGAATCAGGGTGGTGGAGTGATATGGGCATATGTTAAGATTTCAACTTAGGGATGGAGCTAGTCATTATTTCATAAGCTTGCTTGGACGCGTCTTGGGTGTTAGTGTTGCATCAAGGTGTGGATTTTCCATTGCATGGTAGACGGAGGCAATGTAAGCTCAATTAGGAAGGCAGAGTCTAAGGCAAAGCTCGACACCCTAGCAAACTATGGAGGGCAATTAGGTCAAGGAGTGGGAACCAATACGCAGAAGGTGGCGAGCATGGAGGGATAATTGGGAAAATCCAAAGCCATGGAAAGGGAGAAAGCGCATAGGGAAAACTCAAGCCCTCACGAGTTGATAAAGTTAAGTGAGGAAGTGGTGGGGCAGTTGAAATCCATAGTGTGATCAAGGAAATTAGCAATTTGAGAAAGAACGAGTGGCAAATGGCAGGTCAGTTCGAACATACTGAACAAATCCTAGAAAGAATTAGTTGTCAGTTGGAGTTGGATGAACATGATCAAGAGAGGATGGAGTGAAGAATCGAGGGACAAGGGGAGAAACTAATGTAGTTAGTATTGGAGAGGGACCACCTACATAGGGGAATTGGCACAAGGCATGCAATCTAGTGCAGGATATTATGCCAATTCAAATACAATGGAGATAGACACGATCCAACAAATGACTCTAGTTTGGTTTGAAGATCACGATGACTCTGCCCAACCTGTGGAATTTAATGATTGTCAAACTTAAGTTAACCTGGTATGTTAGTATTAGTTTTGTTTATGTATTGTTGTTACAGGTTGCTCTTAAGACAATATACCAGATGTTATAGTAGTAATTTCAATAGGAAGACATCAATAATACTTTGGTTCTATAGGAATGAGGTAATTTTGAAGTCCTTACACCTGGGTAAGGTATTTTGGAATTACAATGTACTATGTTTTGGGAAATTTTGGTATAACCTCAGCTTGTTTAATACAAATCCTTCTACCCGTTACTGTTAAAAAAACAAGGGAAAGTTGCAAAGCAGCAAGTCTTGCCATGTTATGTTTTAAAACAATTTAAGTTTGTTAAAAACTTAAAGTTAAAAATAATTTCAAAGTGAATGAATTTTATAATATATAATACATCATCACACTGGTAACTTAGGCTTATGATTATAATACGCACCGTCCAAAATATTTTTATAACTCTTATAACGATGCATCCCGAAGTAGGGATCATCTGTGCTTCATAAAGATGTGCCTGCGCCACGCACAGTGTGCACAGTAATTGTTAAGGCACCAAGACGAAAGCTTATTCTAAAAGCTTGGTTGGTATGTATTATAAGAAGGAATGAATCATCTAGACGGTGTGCTTCATAAAAAATAGGCCCGGTGCATTTAAAAAAATGCAACACCATTTACAGTGTGGACGTACTTTTTAAACACACCAATGGATGTTGTGAAATATATCAATTTGTTTTGGTTAGTGATTTGACCGATGCATTTAAAATAATATCATGCGCCAATTTTTTTGTGGATATCAGCACCAATGCACCAGAAAAAGTGATGCACTGAAAACATTTTTGTTATTTTTAAATCAGTTTATGTGATGCATTATTTAACATATAGTGCATTGTAGTAATGGTGCGCTATAGTTAAGAAGGATTAGTGGCCCCACTCATGGTGCACCTTGTAAATTTACAGGTGCACCATTATCGTGGTGCGAGCTTAACAACTGGAATGCACCGCGTGGAAATTTAAGCTTTTTTTTAAACTATGCAAATTTAAGTTGGATTTTAAATCTTAATCCACTAAAACTTTAAATTAGAATGTAACAAAGACTTTAGCTAGACATTTGCACGTTGGGCAGCATGGTTGCCACGTGGACCAAAAATCCAATTTTTCCTATTGTTTGGAAAAATTCGAAATCCACGTAGTGAGCAATAGATGTGAGAAAGTCAAGCACGGGAAGCATCGATGGTATGGCACTTCAAGGAGGTAAGAGTAGCACCGGTGCTTAGGAGGTCTACAGCATTGGAAGATGGTAAAAATGATTTTACTATCTAGTAATTTATTTTATTTTATTTTACCTTATTACCTTGCACCCAATAACATGATGCACCAGTGCATATGGAAATTATAACTGCACTGATAGTCAACATAAAACATAAAAAATCTAACTCACAATTCTTAAATTCAACCCTAACATAATGCACTCTACTATAAAATGCATCGGTGTGGTCTAGTTATATAAACGAACTGTGCGCAAATATTAAATTATTTTAAAATTTTCCATCGTTTTTTTTTAATTTTAACCTAATGCGGTGCTCCTAAGTATAGGACGCACTAGTGCTTTTGGAAGATATAAACGCATCGTTAAAGAGTATAAGAAATATTAAAAAAAAAATTCATCTAGCAATTGTTGAACTAGGATAAGAATTTAACAAATAAATTCCCATTGATCTATATTTACGCCGAAGGCGTTCTTTTTCCTGGGTTGGTTTTGAAAAGCACTGTAACTTTTCATCGTCCCTCTATCTAATAAAAATGTGTCGCGTGTCTTCAAAATCAGCTACCATCTCCGCCTTAGCTGCCGCCTCTGGTTGTCTACAATATCAACAAGAAATACTTCCACGATGTCGTGCAACGGCTCACCAGGTCACTGTTGTCAGAGCCCTACCAAACTCCGCCTCAATTGGTTGTTGCCCCCAATCCTCCCAACTCTCGCCTATAGAAAATATTCCCTCTTCCCTTGTATGCCCTCAACCCTACATCATTCCACAGAAGGGGAGCAGCAACAGGAGGAGGGGTGGTGCTCAAGAACTATCCCTACTTTTCTCCCCTACTGTCACTAACACCAGGGGACTTTGTTTAGGCGAACGACGCCATCGAGCCCCCTGTTTCCCTTTGCATGCGATATTTTCAACAGGCCATGCCCAACCTCTTGTCCTCTCGCTCGTCGCCTATCGTCGGATCGCCTGGAGGTTCACAACACCCGCCATTGCACTACCAGTCTTTGCGCCAGGAACCCCTTCTCCCTTCCCTAACCGTCGAGTTCCTTCTTCCAAGGTTGTTACCCTTTCCCAACTCCTTCACGCCTCTCCCTTCGCCTGGTTCCTTTACCCACTTCCGTCACCCGGTTCTTTCTTGTTGCCCTCGCTAGGGTCCTACATGTCAATACCGTCATACAGTTCGATGAATTTATTTACTCAGTCTCTGTTGGTACAATTTGTCTACCTCGGTAGTTAGCTCGATTTCAGCTCACAGATTATCTGCACGCTCAAATGCTTCTTGGAAAGTGTTGCAAGGTTTTACTTACCAGGCCTATCGTTTGAAGAACTCCATTGCAAAAGCGAAATCATGGACTGTAAATAGTTTGTGCAAGGAACATAACGCTACGAAGAGCAACTGCGAACCCATTTTAACTGTTTCTTTAGCCGACCATTCATTCTTGTAGATCAACAAATGAGTATTTGACTGTAAAGATACAAGGATTTGCTTGACTTTAAACAACGAAAATTTTGAGTTTCAGGTTATAGTTTTGAGCAGAGATTGCAATGTGGCATCTTTTGTTAAGAGACGCTGCTGGAATTGGATTTTTAGCACGATGTTTTTACAAGAGGTATGTTGGCTCCAAAGAAGAAGTATCCATTGGAAATGGAGTTTTGAGTACTTTTGACGATTTGGGTTTGGAGTCACACACTCAGATATCTAATGGTGAGGGCATAATGGTTGACCCCTTTATTTTTTACTATGAACGAACTAGCTTCTGGGGAAGATTCTGCAAAAATTGTTTATTCTCATGGTAGGTCCCCTGAGATACCATCCTCCAGGAATGAAAAGGTGAAGGATTTTCATGGATATAGAGAGAGAGGGTTTTGCTTGGATGCTCATTGTTCCGAGATCCAAGATTTCCGACACCCAGAAGATCACGAAAGTAATTGTTCGGGATCATGGAATGTGGGACATACCTAAAAGAAGAGTCCAAGAAAGAAAATTGTGGGCGTTTTTCAGAATAGAAGGAAAGCATCTTAGCATGTAGAAGGGAAGAAGCTTAATGCTGACATCATTGGGAAATATGAGCAATCTCAAGGTAGTGTATTTGCTTATTTTATTATTGAATGATAAACTATCAACATATGATAAGAATACGCTTTAGGAAATCATATCCACAACTTTTTTTGAATCTATGCAAGATATACATATTATTTTACAGTTAGACTTGGGGCCCAAATACACTCTCTACACCCTTTTGGGTGCTCATGTTCTACTATAGCAGGGGGAATGCACACTAGCAGACAAGGCAATATAAGTGAAAAGTTTGATTTTTATTCAGAACCAGTGAACAAAGTTCAATGTTTACTAGATACCCATGTTCTCATTGTGGTTTGAGAGGTTCGCATCAACCCTTTGTTGTTATTTGGTCATAATGGTTAAGCAACTTATATTTCTCTCATAATAATCCCATGATTTTGGTCCCTCTCCAAATCACCTTCCTCAAAAGGATTCCAAAGTTGCTTAAGGGAGTGGTAGGCAGTAAAAGTTAAATAGTCCACCTCTCTGTGCTCCAAAGAAAGGGTTGGCCCTACCCACATGGGCATTTACTCATTGAGATCTCTCGACTCAGTGATCCGAAGATCTTTTCAAATCACCTCCAAACTCTTTAGGGTGTTTGGTAGATGAAACCGCTGGTGTCCTGTAAATGATAAAAGTTTCATTATGATATCCTTTCCATGCCTTTGGAGAAAGGCCTAAATGCAAGGTACAAGAAATTGTACCTTTTCATGGTTTTATAAAATTAATTTTCTAATGATAGAGATGGCAGATCCAACTAGCCTTTGTGATTTTAACCAAAAAAAGATAGTTTCATTTTCACTCACAACTTAGTTTGATGTAACTTGGGCTAGGTTTCATTGCCATAGTTCCGTTTTGAAAAACATTTATGTCTATCATCCAAGGTTACCATAGTTTCCTGTTGTCGTAAGATCTCAATACAACCTCATGGTGCATACAGTGCATAGCATTTTTTCCCATTGAAATGCATATAAAAGCTTATGACCAAGTAATCTGTTATAACTTATAATTGACCTAGTAAGGTATAGCATCTGGTCGGTGTAGGCATTATGACATAATTTATGAGCAACTCCACTTAGGTGTTTTACTATGTTTTGATAATTTTTAAATCCAACAATCCTTAGGAATTTTCAGGAACCTTGTTACATTGGAATAACATCCAATATACGACTGAATTTACAATAGATTTTTTAAATGCATTTTTCATGCAAAATGATCAATATGTAGATTAAGTTGCAGGAAAATCAGTGGATGCATTTTCAGAATTTTAAAAAATTGTATCAAGTTATATAATCATAATTGCAAATATCAATAGTCAGATAACAGTCTCAATCTTAGAAAACTAGCTAATCTGGTATTGGTATACACAGCTATTATTTTCACTCATAATTTGAAAGATATTATGGGTTGCACCTATTTATTGACTAGCAATTACTCAATTTTTTGTACTTTAGCATACTATTGCACCATTAAGGGCAATTGCTAGTTTAAACTTCCTGCCACAACAAACAAAGAAAACCATGAAAACTTGTCGAAACCATCGAAAATGATGAGTGAAATTTTTTCCAAATTCCCAAGTGAAAAATGACGAGTCAATGATCATCATTGACGAGTGAAAATATCTCTAGTTAAATGTTTGAATGCTCTTCAAAATAAACTTCATTTATCGTAGGATGGATATGAAAACGATGGAAAAGCTTAGTAGTAGGTGTGGATAAAATAATAGCTGAAGAAGACACATTAAGTGTCTAGTTGTCGTGTAATACACACCTGGGGGGAATGCGGCAGGAAACCTTCAAGCCGCTTGGTGTGTCCTTGGGTGCAAGTCAGAGTCAAGTGATATCACCTGATTACTCGATTCCTCCATTTAGGCTACTCCTAGCGAATCCAAGAGGGGTGGTCCCAATAAAAAATAATCTAAGGTTTCTACACTACAAAATGAAGAAAACCAAATTTAGGAGTTATTGATGGATATGAAAAAGCATTTGCAGATTAAATCAACAACATTTAAAGATATTTCATTCACGACATGACAATGAATTAATTTAAACAATGAAAATTGTACGAGAGACCAGTTCCAAAATGTGTAGATTGTTGTTGTGTTGGGAATGTTGTTGTTGTCTTTGTTTGTCACTTTTAATTTATTAAGAGATGACTGATTAAGGGAGTGGGTTGATTATCTATTTGGCCCAACTCTGAATCGCTCCTTCGAACTAGGCGTTGTGACAACTATACTGAGGGTCCAACCAGGCAAGGCATAACCTTCTTAAAGTAGCATGTTGACTCTAAAGTAAGCTTCACTCGACCTCCCGAGTTCTAGATATTGAATCTTTGAAGGATTTCCCTATTAAAACTAGCCACTCAAAAATCCCCTTTCTAATTGACCAAATTGTTCAAACTAAGCTGCAACGGTCAAGAGCATACTCAGATCTTTCAAGCCTTGGTAATTTTTATTAAATGTAAGGGCAATTTGCTTAACTAAACTAAATCCCAAGAATATATTTTCCACACACCAAAGATTGGTGCAGTACTTCGGGAAAGCAAGGGCACACATTTTAAAGTTTATTGGAAAATTGTAGAATTGTAAAATGACAAAAAACAACTCTAATATATACAGCCCTAAAGGGACATGTTGTGTGCTTGTGATTGTTTTTTTATTACTACTTGCATAAATAAACTCAGCTAAGCAAAAAATAAGCAAGAATGCAAAAAATCACAAAAGACTTAGATCCCCCCTAGGGGGATGGGGGCAGGCGCTGAAATAGCCTACTTGCTCTTTTTGTTTTTTTAGTTACAATAAACCCAATGATGAAATTGTGCTGGTCCTTTATGAATTAGGCACCAGACAGCTTACAAAAGCTAGAAAAAATAAAGGACAAATATCACTGGTTGCCCGGATGGTTCCAAGGTTCAAATTTCGACCAAAATATCCTTAAAATTGCTCGAAAATAACACAAAAACAACAATATTTATTAGTTTGAAAAGAGACAAAAAACACTTTAAGAGTCTCCTTGGCAATACTACAACAATTGCAAAATTTTTCCTAAGTTAACTAGCAAAATAAAGACAAAAATAACTAAGTAAGGCAAGCTAGAAAGCTTGCCTTCCTAGGATCTTTGTCTGCCTATTTAAGAAATGGAAAGCAAATTAATAGCACTAGATTTGCTCGATGACACTTTAAAATAAAAAATTCTTTTATTTTCCTCTTTAGATCTATCTTTAAACTTTGCAAAAGAAGAAAATCAACCTAGATCTAGATTATCAAATGAAACTTTTGTGATTTTAGATTGCTACTATTCATATCTACTTATAAAAATGGCTTTTAAAACAATATCTAAATAAAAGTAGGAATGGTAACCGAGGAAGAAAAGATGAAGTGGATCGAGAGGTAAGAACCCATGGGGGTTGAGAGCAAAAGATGGGCAAATGAAGTCTTGCTTCCTGATGCACCAGTGGGATTGAGTGCCTTGATCGGATGTACGGGATGGAGTATATAGATAACATACTCACCACATCCTCTAGCTTAAGCAACCTGCAGAATTATAACACCACTAGCAAAGGGGATGAAAAGCATTTGTGTAAATGATTAAAAGAAAACATGAAAATAATGGATTCAAACAAGAAATCCTACTACTCATGGCATTACATTATCATTAACAAAAACAACTGATCTATAAAGCATCACTTACTATCCTTCATGAAAATAATTCCCCTTCAAAGACAAATGAATCTTGACAATTACTAACATATAACAAAGTTAGAGTTTACCTCATGTTATCAAAGCATAACCATCCAACCAAAGACAACACAAGAGTAATCCCCCAAAACCTTCTTATTAACTCTCAATAGAAAAATATTACAATACTCTGCAAGCAGAGGTTCCACCTTTCGATTCTTAACAACGGAGAAGAGTTGCTCTTATATAGAGATCTCATGCATGAGGGGGGCATATTCTCCAAGAGAGGGGCGCATGGTGAAAAGGAAGATAACCATACTTTCGTATGCTTGATGGATGGATTGATTGGATTGACATCTCATGGGAGTGTGCCACCTCTCCATGAGGTAGGAGCCTCCCTCCTTGGTATTATCACATCCAACCCAAACGTGCCATGTGGAGAAGGTCGCCCATGTGAGAGAGGGGCGCACCTCTAAGTTGATATTCAACATTAACATTATGATTTGACTCAATAAAACATGCTTTCACTACAATAGAACCCTGTGATTAGCATCAGTTTTAGATACCTTTTTTAGCGTCCACTATCACTTTTAGTGTATTTTCATCATTTGTTGTACAAATTGGATGCTTTTCCACGAGATGGCATTATTTGCATCCTTTTTTTAAAGTAGACCCTAATTGGGATGATAATTAGCGCCCCAATTATCTTCCCAATTATCATCCCAATTAACGTCCATAATAACATCCCATTTTACATCCAGAATAGCCTCCAAACTAATGTCCAAAATAGCGCCAGGTATAGAGTAAGCGATTGCACCAGGAATTATGCCATGAATTGCGCTAGGAATTATGAAAAGAATTATGCCATGAATTGCGCCAGGAAAAATGTCCAAAATAGCGTCAGGTATAGAGCCAAGCATATCGCTGGGCATAGTGCCTGGAATTGCGCCAATATGTTAGAAAGGAAATGCGGCAGAAAAAAGTGCCAGGAAAACTCTAATGTTGCGCCAGGCATAATGCTAGGCATGTCGACAGAAGTAGCACCTAAATGGCCATTTTAGCAACTAAGAGACCCTAATTAATTGTAAATAACCCTAATGGAATCCTCTGGTCCCTAACGACATTATAGTGTGCCTAACGACATGTTGATGCATATGGACAATGATAAATATGGCAATGATGATTTCTACAATATTTAATAGGATGTTGATGATGACGATGATGTCAATGTCAATAATGATGATGCAGGTGATTATAGCACTATTTGATATTGGTTGGTCCTAATGGAAACATAATTCACCTTAATGGCATTGGAGTGACCATAATTACCCCTAGATGAACTCAATGGCATATGATTGTCCCTAATAACATTTGAGTGATCCTAATGGAACTTGACTCACTGTAAAAGCATGAGGATAATCATGTTGATGATGCATGATGGCAAGGATGTTGATGATGATTATTATGATGATAACAATGAGGTTGAGATGAATGATTATAATCATGATGATATATGATCGGATGCCAATGATGATGATGACGACGTTTATGTACTCATGTATGGTGTTGATGATGATGGTTATGATGGCGACGATATCAATGTCAATGATCATGATTCATGTGATAGTACTTTTGGATCTTGATTTATCGTAGTGGCACCTAAATTACTGTAATCATGGCACTTTTCGATCTTGATTGATCTTAATGAGGGGTAAATTACCTTAATATCACCTAAATTACTCTAATGGCATTTGAATTTCACCAACAACATTTGATAGACCCTAATGGCAGTTGATTGACCCTAACAACGTGACGATGCATTATGATAATTATGATGGAGCTTCCAGATATGATTTGATAATTATAAGACTATATCATCCATTCTTGTAAGGAAGTAGGGTTCCTTGCTCATTATTATCACAATTATATTGATGATGGCAATGATGTACTTGATGACTATGACAACGATGATGATGTTGATTTATTGTATGATGATGATGATGCTGTCGATGTTAAGGATGATTATGCATGTGGTAGCACTTCTAGATCCTGATTGATCCTAATGGCACCTAAATGTCTGTAACAACACCTAAATGACCCTACTGTCACCGAAATGATTATAACGACATCTAAATGACCCTAACAATTATATGACATGAATCCTAATGGAAATGAGTGATTATGAACACTAATGGCATATGACTTACCATAATGACAATGATGATGATGATTTTGTTGATGATGTACTTGATTATGACGATGATGATGACAACAAGGATGATGATGAAGATGATGTTGATGCACCATATGACAATGATGATGATGATGAGATGATGATGATTTTGTTGATGATGTACTTGATTATGACAATGATGATGACAACAAGGATGATGATGAAGATGATGTTGATGCACCATATGACAATGATGATGATGATGAGAACAATGCTGATGTCCACGATGATGATGCATGTGATAATACTTCTATACACTAATTTATCCTAATGGCACCTAAATTTATGTAACGACATATGAGTAACATACTAATATCACCTAAATGACTCTAATGACATTCAATTGTTGCCAAAGACATTTGAGTGGCCTTAATGGCATTTGAGTGACTGTAACAACATGACATGAATTCAAATGGTGATGACTAATGATGAACCATAGTGGCATGTGTGTGACCCTATCAACGATGATGACAATGATGTGGTCGATGATGTACTCATTGATGAGGACGACGATGACCATGATGTTATTGATGATGTACTTGTTGATGTTGATGAAAATGACAATGACAACAAAGATGGTGATGATGGTGATGCAATGTATGACATACTTGATGATTACATTCACTTGTCCTCGACAACATTTGAGTGACCTTAATGGAATTTGAGTGACTCTAAAAACATGACATGAATCCAAATGGATATGAGTGATGATGAACCCTAATGGCATATGAGTGCCCATAACGACAATGATAACGATGATGTTGTTGATGATGTACTTGTTGTTGTTGATGATGATGACAATAAGGATAAGGATGATGATGATGTTTATGCACCGTATGACGTATTTGATGATGAAATTCAATTGTCCTCGACAAAATTTAAGTGACCTTAATGACATTTGAGTGACTCTAAAAGCATGACATGAATCCAAATGACGAAGACTAATGATGAACCCGAATGGAATATGAGTGACCCTAACGATGATTTCCTTTGATATCTCTCTTACTACCCCTAATGGAATATAAGTGACCACTTGTTCATGATTTCCTTTGATATCTCTCTTACTACCATTTGTAGAGTATTTCCATTACTTCATAAACCCTTAAAGCCTCAACATCACATATATTCATGTCCAGGTGAAATAGGATGAAGATCTTCCCTTAGCACATCTTCAATACCTTTTATCATTCTTTATTTCATTTTTCATTTTATATTTGTTGTTGTGGAGGTTTGTGAATATCATTATGCATAAAAGCAATGGATATGTGCTAATAACTTCTTATTTTGTTTGTCAAGTAATGGATCATATCTGTGAGGTTTGATTAACAATAAATGTACATTTACAGGGCCATTATATTTTATAGGATTCTACATATATTTCTCTTGTTTTATCTGAATATAATTTAATTTGTTGCATTAATCATGTATACAAACATGTGGTAACCTAGAATTCTTTTAACACATTTCAATGATAAGTTGGATGTGGTAAATTTATTGCAAAATATCAGCTACTATATATAGATAACCACATTGATTGGAAAAATGTTAATGATAAACTAAGTTGTCTGCCTCATCAACATTGTTCATTAGGATTCTACATATATTTCTCTTGTTTTATCTGAATATAATTTAATTTGTTGCATTAATCATGTATACAAACATGTGGTAACCTAGAATTCTTTTAACACATTTCAATGATAAGTTGGATGTGGTAAATTTATTGCAAAATATCAGCTACTATATATAGATAACCACATTAATTGGAAAAATGTTAATGATAAACTAAGTTGTCTGCCTCATCGACATTGTTCATTAGTGCAAGATGGAACATGACTATAGGTAAAGTTCATAGAATTCTCTCTCTCTCTCTCTCTCTCTCTCTCTCTCTCTCTCTCTCTCTCTCATATAGATATATATATATTCTTGTGCCACTACTACCTTCTCTCTCTCATATAGATATATATATATATATTCTTGTGCCACTACTACCTTCATTCCCCATTGAAATTGCTTCTCTCTCTCTCTCTCTCTCTCTCTCTCTCTCATATAGATATATATATATTCTTGTGCCACTACTACCTTCTCTCCCCATTGAAATTGCTTCTCTCTCTCTCTCTCTCTCTCTCTCTCTCTCTCTCATATAGATATATATATATTCTTGTGCCACCTCTCTCTCTCTCTCTCTCTCTCTCTCTCTCTCTCTCTCTCTCTCATATAGATATATATATATTCTTGTGCCACTACTACCTTCTCTCCCCATTGAAATTGCTTCTCTCTCTCTCTCTCTCTCTCTCTCTCTCTCTCTCTCTCTCATATAGATATATATATATTCTTGTGCCACCTCTCTCTCTCTCTCTCTCTCTCTCTCTCTCTCTCTCTCTCTCATATAGATATATATATATTCTTGTGCCACTACTACCTTCTCTCCCCATTGAAATTGCTTCTCTCTCTCTCTCTCTCTCTCTCTCTCTCTCTCTCTCTCTCTCTCATATAGATATATATATATTCTTGTGCCACCTCTCTCTCTCTCTCTCTCTCTCTCTCTCTCTCTCATATAGATATATATATATTCTTGTGCCACTACTACCTTCTCTCTCTCATATAGATATATATATATATATTCTTGTGCCACTACTACCTTCATTCCCCATTGAAATTGCTTGAAGAATTAAATCAATGAGTTGTGTTTTTTGAGGATTCAATAGCATGCATAATAATTAAACAAACATTGACATTTCATTATTTGATGCATAATGAAAAAGGGGAACACATGTGGTTAAAATAAATTGAAACAAGAATAACATTTAGTAAGCTCCATTGACATTTCATTATTTGATGCATAATGAAAAAGGGGAACACATGTGGTTAAAATAAATTGAAACAAGAATAACATTTAGTAAGCTCATGATAACATGACTATTTCGAATAGTAATTTCCATGTCCATTCAAGTATTGAGTTGTTAAGAAGTAACCTTTTGAAAAATTATAAATCAAGATCCTAATTCAAAATTACTAAATCCATGTGATAAAAAAACAATTTCAAAACTTTGGACATAAGATCATCATTATTCAAGCATGGATTAGAAATATTGTAAAATTAGAAGTCTTCATTTACATTATTATCTGCATCTATGTCATCTAATGCTTCCTTATCAATGTTGATATGCTCCTGCAAGTTTTTTATATTATTCTTTCTACACCATCCTGCTAAAGTGGTATTATAATCATCTCCATCGTCACCTTCTTCTAACTCAAGATCATCCAATTGATTTTCACCATTTTGATTGTCATTTAGCTCTAGATCATCTAACTCTGGATCATGTTGATTAATGTCATGAAAACTGGTGTCATGTTGTGCCTGAACATATTCATCTTCATTTTCTTTTGTTTGAACATCTTAATCTTGAACATCACCATGGGTGCTCATTTCTTCATTATTCTCTAATCCCAAATTTGCCCCATAAATATGGGAGGGTCATACCATGTAGTTGTATCCCCATAATTTAAATACCTCGTATACAACAGGTAGTTGTTGGTCACTAGGCCAAGAACAATATAATTTTTTATCAAATGCTTATTTGTAAATTAATCTCAACTTCAAGGGAAATTCATCATCTCCATCACATTCATTCTCATATGATTCATACTCCACCTTTCCCTTGTCTTTGAGTAGTTTATGCATCTTTAAACTTGTTCTCTTATTCATTTTCATGACTTCCTAATCTTTTGAGTTATTATATGCGTACATAGCATTGTTATATGTATCAGTTGATTTAAATTCATCACCCTCTAGGATAGAAGTAGGTGAATTGGGAAACTTTAAACCACGAACCATCTCCTACAGGTATTTAATAACAAAACAATTAATTTTTGAAATAAAATATTCAACATGTGACTAAATTATTTATACATGCATATTATTTAAAATATGAGGATGGGATTCCCACAATCCTTATTGGATCTTAATCAATCATAGGAGACATAGTACCCACTTGAAGATCGTCATTTATGTAATGTCTTTGTACAATACCATGTTTGAATTCTTTCTTTACATGACATTCAGAACATCCACATACAACAATTTTATCCAAGTATTCACCCCATGTACTATCATCATTACCCACATCTTGTTCAGTGTGTTGTGCTTCTATTGTATCTGCAGAATCCATTGTCATATCTTCTTCCACCCATTTTCCTCTACGCGATTTAACAGTAGGAGGTCAACGTCTGCGTACACTCTGTTGTTGTTGACTTGTAGACTCCATTAATTATTTATTTCCATGAAAAAAAACATCTGCATAAAAAATCATCTCGAAGTACTCATCACATGTAATATCACCAAGGCGATCCTCATGTCCACTACGCTCATTTTCCGGTGTATATGTTGAATCAATCATCATATCCTCTTCCACCCACTTTGTACTCTGACATCTTTTAATAATACGGGCTTCAACTCCACATACATTAGTTGTATTTTGGACCTTAAATAATCAACCACATGCATCATTTGTTGATAATATTGAATAATAAACTGAATAATCTATTTTTTCTAAAAAAATATCTTGTTTATACATCATGTCTTACATCATCCTTTGAATGTCTCGATCCAAGTCCATTGCCTCTTTTGCCTCCTGTACAATAATAGGACACACGATTTAGTCTAAATTTTGATAAATAGAGAGAAGTAATACTATGCATTGGAGAAAATTTTTTGTACATGCCTTTAAACTCTAAATTCATAAGCACTTTTAACTCTAAATGTTTTGGCATGACATGTTTTATGTAATTTTTATATGATTTCATAGATTTATCGTTTCTAGTATCACATGTTTTATTTATAAACAAGAGTTGCGTGCAGTTTAGTCCCTACCTTAGATTAAAAAATATAAAGAACTAAAAAAAGTTAGTCGACCTCATTAACACTAGAACACACACACCAAATTTCATTAATGCATGAACCTAAAAAACAATTAATGTTCAATAAATCATATGAAAATACCAATGTAACAAAGTTATTATGTTAGTATTGTGAAATCCATTTTTAAAATCATTGTTATCCATCATTATGAACAAGATAGCAAAACCAAAATGATGTCCATAGAAGGAACCAAAGTTTTTCACAAATGAAAATATGATTCCATGACATACAATAACAAGAATGAGAATGTTTTTGGATATAAGTGTGATAATAGTTTTTATGTATCCCATCTCGAGGGAAAAGATGGACAAAATACTTTCAAGTAGTGATACCAAAAAAATTACAACAAACCGAAAATTCACATTCACAAACTCACATATGCCAATCAATATAGATGGGAAAACCAAATATGGCGTGTTTATCAACAACATTGAAAAACAATTAAAATGCACACACTGCTTTGATTTCTCAATAGTTTTTGCGGATAACGTAGACTCGACAAAACTTGACATACTCATACATAACTCCCAAATTCAACAACAATTAGCTGAGTTTAATCAAATGGTGCAAGTTTTAACTAAAATGCCAACTCGCATTGCCATAGCTTGCAAGAGAGCATATGAAAAGAATGTTTTTATCCAAAATCAATATTAAATTAATAATGAGAGTAGTTTGTAACAAATTGATTGCTAACATAGTAATGCAGTATATGGACTTAAACTTAATCCATGAGAGCTTAAAACACAATATTACATATTAATACAAGATTAAACTAAAATAGACTACTCAATATTATTGGAAGATTGAAACCTATTGGAATTAAAAGTTCATCGTATATTTAATTAACAATGTAAGTTTAAAGCATTTAATCTTCCTCATTGCTTTTGAAGTCAATAAACAAAATATTAAATATTAATACAAGATTAAACTAA
Source organism: Larix kaempferi (assembly GCA_027924585.1). NCBI lineage: Eukaryota > Viridiplantae > Streptophyta > Pinopsida > Pinales > Pinaceae > Larix > Larix kaempferi. The sequence goes on from BSBM01000033.1 coordinate 13,434,644, forward strand.
TGTAAATTACTCAGTATTATTGGGAGATTGAAACATTTTGAAATTAAAAGTTCATAATATACTCAATAATGTATGTTTAAAGCAATTAATTTTTTCCATGGCTTTTTAAGACAATAAAACAATGATGATGTTTGTAGAGAGCAAATTTCTTCTAAATTCTAAAATTAGGCAAATAGTTACTTATTTAAAAAAAAATAGGATTTTAAGAAAGGAACTTCATAAACTACAAAGTTAAGCCTCCACCTCAACACCCAATTGAAATTGAAAAAAAAAAAGTTTGATTATTATTTATTTTATTTTTAATTATAACCAAGAAACTTGAAATATTTGTATCACTATTAAGATAAAGTAATGATAATAAATAAAATAATTGATAATTAAATTGTTTTTAATATTATTTTAAATTTTATTTTGTTTTAAGTTTTATAATTACAATTAGAATGAATTAATAGTAAGTACATAATTTAGTATTTTTTTTTTGTGAATTTACTATTTTTAGAAGACAAAGTTCTATATTTAAAGATACATATTTTTACAAGCCTCCACTTAAATACTCAATACCTTTGGTGGATTTATTATTTTTGGAGACCAAAGTTTCATATTTAAACATAAAGATTTTTACACGCCTCCACTTAAACATTCAATAAAAGGGAAAAAAATGTAATTATTTTTTTTTTTATAAAAATCCTCAACTTAAACACTCAATAGAAAGGGAACAAATGTAATTATTATTTATTTATATTTTTTATTATAACTAATAAGTTTGAAATATTTTTTCCCACTATTAAGATAAAGTAATTTTTTTTTTAACTAAAACGAATAATTGTATTAAAAAAATGTGTGAGGGGTTCAGTACAACATTCTAGGAATCATGCAAAGATGGTGTTCCATCATCCTAATACCAGTTTACAATCTTTAAATCAATTAAATTAACAATTTGCGTTGGGATAATTAAGACGTGCTGCCCTGTGCATTTTTGTTGTACTCGCATGGTGGACGCGCCGTAGTTCTGCTCTTCACATGATGTATCTAGTTCAGCATTTGGCCTTTACTGAGTAGACAGAGCCTGCCATATAACCTTCACTTAATCCGCTCTTGATCTATCATGCAGGTTATGTTAAGCGATATGGTGACGGCTTGTCTCCCCGTCCGAGAGTTCAAGTTTCCCAAGCTCGAGGGTGGGTCTGACTTTTGCCTATTTGTCTGCTTCATGATTTAAATCCCTCATGATGTGGAATGCTTTGAATTGGACGAATGAAGCTGCGATTTGCTGAATGTGTTGGATAATCCGTTTTATTGCCAAATCGTTGAAGTCTGTATGCGTGTTGAAGGCTTTGATAATTAAGAGGGAGTCTCCAAATACCTGTAAATTCTCAATTCTTCGATTTTTGGCAATCTGACAACCTTTTAGGAAAGCCAAGGCTTCTGCTAAATTGTTTGAACAAGATCCCAATCTCCACCTGTATGTGATTTCCATCGTTCCTCGTTTAGAAAAAGATAAAGTAATGTGATTTCCATCGTTCCTCATTTAGAAAAAGATAAAGTAATGGTAATAAATAAAATAATTGGTAATTAAATTGTTTTTAATATTATTTTTAGATTTTGTTTTGTTTAAAATTTTATAATTACAATTAAAATTAATGGTAACTACATAATTTAATATCTTTTGTGAATTTATTATTTTTGGAAAACAAAGTTCTATATTTAAACATAAAGATTTTTACAATAAATTATATAATTGTTTTTACCATTAATTGTAGAGAATTTTTAGAATTTTACTGTGAATTCACCATCCATCTTCAAAATAAAATACAACTTTCAAAATTTTCATAATCAATAATGGTTCACTGTAGTTACATCCATTGGGAAATATGCCAACATTTGGTATTCCAAAGCATCAAGGTATGGTCATAATTACATAATCCTTTCAATCATTACATAGGGCTCAACAAGAGCATCATGTCTCTTACAAGAATTTGACCTAAGTGGGGAGGGTAACAATCATTCCTCCCAACCATCCAAGCTATATTCAATGGTCTGACATTGTCATAATAACTAAATAGTTTACCAAATTCCAAGGGAGATTGGACAAATCAAGTTTCAAAATTTTAGCCAATTTTACAAATATTAAATGAAATTTTAAAGAAAAAACCCTAGGTATTTATAAAATTTGAAGTTATCCCCACCGCGGGTGCTAACCACGTGCCAAGAGGGAGAAGTGAGCGAAAAGCATGAGGCTGGACACATGCCTGCCAGAGCCGACCACGAGTCCCCTGAAGCTCTCACAAGTCGAACAAGGGATACTTAAGGCAACCTCCATCATACTATGGTTTAATGCTCCTATGTGCGATTTGGTCTTGTCTCCATTGATTACCATTACACCCATGAAGAACTCGGAGAGGGTTGGTACTCCTACACTCATGATTTGTGAAGGACGAGTGTAGAAGGTGGTCTATTTATCCCCAAAGGAAAGGAAATTTCATAGAGGTTTCAACAGAGCTTGGAATTATGCCCTACGGATCTCTCTTCTCTGCACAATTGTTGATCATGAACACTGGTTGCCTGTCAAGATCACTACCACTGTGAAATTGTCGCCGGTTAGAAGGGGTTGCATCCGACGCAAGTCCAAACCCACCGACCCTTCTCTCGGTCCGCCAGTTCGGTTCATGCGCGACATAGTGGGGAAGGCTCGACGATATAAGGCGGAAATTCCAAAGCAGGTCAAAGATGAAATCCATGAGGCCGAGGAAGAAGCTCAAGTGGATCGTGGTTGTCTCTCGGACACGAAGATTAGAAAAGAGTTTGAGCTTCTGATACTTGACCCATGAAACACTAGGGGTCGCACCACTTTGTACCAAAAAACCTTGGACCAGATATGGAAGGAAAACCCGTGTAGGGGTCGCGCACTCACATAACTGGTAATATGTGTAGTCGTGCACCTAAACAAAGATAAGGTTGTGCGGTCCTATATTTTTTACTGTTATTTGGAATTTATGGACTCAAATTGCTTCTTAGATCCAATGAAGATGTCTTTGGTGAGCTGCATGTTATATGTTAATGACACCTTATTGTGTGAATTGCAAAAATGTCGCATGTGTGTGATATGTATGCGTTAACAGATGCCCCTGATGTATGAGGTCTGGAGGGTACTATAGGGCCAATAATGCATCATCGTTTCTTTTGTGCTCTTTGGTGTTCTTAGAAGTTGTGAAGCATGTGTGAATGAATTGTTGATGTATTTGTAACTCGGAAGATATTCACTTGTATATTTTATATTGTATTTGTATTTTATTATTGTACCTCCGACGAAGATGTTTATTCCTCCGGTCGGAGAAGTCATTATTGTATTTGGGTCATGTAAAGTCATTGAGGTTAACCCTCCATTGTATGACGGGGCATTGACCCTAGAGTTGAGTCTTTCATGGGTTATTAGACTCTCCTAGAGAAGTCGGCCCAGTCAGTTACACTTAGGGGCCGACCTGTTTGGGGTTAAGGCTAAGTGAAAGGTAAAGTATAAATAGAGAGGGTGCTCCTCTCTATTTGATCATTCACACACTCACTCACTTCGCATTAGCAAGAGAGAGGAGGAGTTCACACAAGTGGAGAAGGAGGAAGTTGTTGAAGATCATCTCTTTGTTTCGGGGTTGTGTATTATTGCTCATTCTATCTCTGAGGAAGTTGCGGGGTTTTCTCCTTTATGGTTTCCCCGGTGAAATGCTTTGTGTCTCTTGTCTCTTGTGTTTGATTTGTTGTGCATGTTATTCTCTCAGTTAAGATCCTAGATCATATTGAATTAAATGCTGAAAAAATAACATGGTATCAAAGCTATCTTGAAGGAAGACAATGCATGGCATTTACGACACTTGTTTCGCTTGCGACAATTTGAAAGCTAGGGATTTGTATAGCAAAACCTGGTCGTCGTGGAACTTTCGCTATAAATGAATTTTGGCGAAGGTTTAGGATCTGAAAATAAGACAAGCCGAAGATGAAATTTTCCTGTACCTTGTGTCTAAATTTCAGCCTTAGATTCGTTGTACTTTCTGAGATATGATCCGTACAAGTTAGGGTTTCTGCCTCTTCTAGAATGAAGCCCTAAACAAGTGACCTAGGTAAAAAGGTCATATCTCGGGCTAGGAAGATCCAAATGGAATTCCGTAAAAAGTGATAGTTAGGGAACGGACTTTAGTTTCACAGGTCCGATTTCAGAGGCCAGAGGTGAAACAGTAACACGTGGCACTCCGTACAAGTTCGCTATGCTGTTTCATCCCTTAAATAGGTCATGTTGGGAAACTGAGCATATCTATTTTATGGAGAATCCAATGAAGCTCAAACCTATGGGGTTGGAAAGATAACAGGCCAGGCTACTACAGGACGAAGTTTCAGACCCTGCAGATCGTAAATTTGAGAGATACACTAGAAACAATACGACACATTTGAAATGTCTCAACGAAGGAAATCAAAGAAGAGGAGGAAGAAGCTCTCACTTAGGGGTTTTAGTTTTTAGGTATGGCATGACTTGATACAATGTTGGAGACACCTAATGTAACATTGGAAACTTTGAAAATGGATTTTTAATCCATTCATAATAGATATTAATCCTCCATCAAAATATTGTGGGAGGAAGGAGATTGAAAATTAGGGTTTCCAAGTAAGAAGAAACCCTAGCAAAGTTTAGAGACTCATAGGGAAGCAATGAAGGAGGTTTAAATGGCACTGATATTATATCATCATAGCACCATGAACCTATATAAGATGTTTACAAGTGATCTACCTTGGATGGTTAGGGTTTTACCCTTATAGAGGATACCACAAGCAATCTCGACAGGTATGACTTAAGGAGATACGGGTACGTTTTGAAATTTGTTTCATGATATGTTTGTCTTCATATTATTGAGGTTAGTACAATCATGATTAATTTTAGATTGTCTGATCATCTTAGTAAAGGTATCAATGCATTTGAATAATAGAATACATTCATTGATTATGGTTATGACACTTATGATTGTACTAATGTACTTGTGGTGTGTATGAGGATGATGTTGTCTGCTAACATGAAATGTACATCAAGAAAAACAAATCCATATGACCATGATGACATGAAGACAAAGAATCATCCATAGTCATTGATCACGTAGAAGCTCTACTTACAAGGTATGTATAATTTGGTTCCACAATTCTTAACTTATGAGATATGCAGGTTACTAGCACAAGGTCTCTAAATCATTGAAGAGAACAAATAAGACATTGTTTGGGTATGTTAGCATAACTAGCAAGCATGATAATCCATGTATGTTTTCCTATATCGAGTTAGAATCCTACTTTGTGTTAGGATCTTAGATAAGAATACTTTTGTATGATTGATAATGATTATTCATGAAGTTATAAGTTTGAGTAATCATGGGTTTATGCATATTATGCTTCTTGGTTTGATTAATGATATGACAAACTAAAAGAGTCCTATGGTCATATAAGAATATGCATGAGTAAAAGAAGTACTCTGTGAAACCTTGAATACTAACGCTTGTGATAAATTACCTGTGTATGAAATTATCATGACCATACATGTTTAAGATTATTTAGAATCATAATGTTTTGATAGTATTGAGATTATACTAATGAATGTATGATTATGTATGAGATCTTGAGGATTACACTAGTGCACACTTAAGCATGCATAGTGGTACAAGATGTATATAAGTTTGAAGACATATAATCAAGAAGAAAAGATCAAGAGGGAGCACACTCTAGTAGTTCCTGCAAGGAAGCAAAGATTGAGAGGGAGTCCACCCAACAACCAAACAAAGATAAGTATTTGAATTGCCATTTCTTTTATATATGATTACTTAAATGATGTTGTTCAGTCATGTACATACTTATGTTCCTATATTTAGGATGTATATTATTCATATTAGAAAAGTTGCATTAATGAACAAGATACTACTAATATGCAAGTAATGGGTAAGTGGCCTATGGTACTGTACAACACTCCATTGCTACTTATCTAGATTGAAACCTCTTTGCTGACATGTTGGACTAGTGCACACTCTTAACAATGCTCTAGTAGAGATGGAAGGAATCTAGAAAGTTACGGGATATGGATAAATGTCGTATTGAAGCATTGGCTAAGATAATTGCATGAATGTATGACCTATGTCTTTATGCGTAAGAATTTGTTCTGAATTGTTCTGAAAACAATGAGATGTTTCTAATCATGCAATTGAACTTGACTTGTAGGAAAGATCATCATTTACCATCACCTACAAGAGATACTTGTTTCGAAGAACAACTGACGAAGACTCAGCATACAACAAATCAAGAAATCTACCTATTGAAGATATTGAAGAACCTAAAGTTCCCAAGATTAGAAATACAGTAAATGGAAGAAGCGATTCCAGAAGAATATGAAGAACGCAAGATGGAAGACCCACAGGAACCTGTAGATCCACCTCATGAGAAGAATTCTCACATGAGGAAACCAACATGGGTACGAGAGGCAAGTCAAGATGCAGAGAGATATGGCGCTCCAGAAGGAATGCACAGAGACCTAGGCCATACTCTAGTTATGTAGCCCTGCTGTGCGACATCATTAAGAAAGACCCTTCCAACTATGAAGAAGCGACAAAAAAGAAAGAATGGAAGGATGCCATGATCGAGGAGTACCAGTCGATCACGAAGAATGATGTTTGGGATGTGGTCCTGAGACCAGAAGAGAAGTCTGTGGTGACTTCCAAGTGGATCTACAAGATCAAGCATGTTGCAGATGGCAACATAGAGAAATACAAGGCAATATTTATGGCATGTGGCTTCTCCCAAAAAGAAGGGATATACTATGAGGAGACATTTCCACCTGTAGCCAGATACACTTTCATTAGAATAGTTCTAGCTCTGGCTGCATGATGAAATGGAAGATACACCAGATGGATGTCAAGGCAACGTTCTTGAATGGTGTAGTGGAAGAGGAAGTATATGTGGAGGATCCACTTAGGTTTGAGACACATGACAGGGAGACTCATGTGTGCAAACTGAAGAAAGCCTTGTATGGGTTGAAACAGGCACCCAGGACGTGGTACGACAGGATAGACAGCTTCCTGACTAGTTTGGGCTTTGCTAAGAGTAAAGCGGATTTCAAACTTTACTACAAGGTTGAGGAAGGGAACCCAGTGATACTCCTACTGTATGTAGATGACCTGTTTGTGACAGGTGATGATGGGTTGATTGCTGACACGAAGAGGAAGCTTGCTGCCGATTTCGAGATGAAGGACTTGGGTATGATGCACTATTGTCTAGGCATCGAGGTGTGGCAGAGTGCAGATGGAATCTTCCTTGGGCAAGGGAAGTATGCAGTAGAGATCCTGAAGTGGTTCAGGATGATGGACTGCAAGGCCATGGCCACACCTATGGCATCGAACATGAAGCTATTGAGTGATGCTTCATCAGAGTCGGTTGATGCCACGATGTATCGTCAGATGATTGGGTCCTTGATGTACCTAACGAATACGAGACCAAATATTTTCTTTGCTGTGAACACATTGAGCTAGTTCCTGATGGATCCGAGACATGTTCACCTGATTGTTGCAAAGCATATTCTGAGGTACCTGAAGGGTAGGGTTTATTATGGGCTCAAGTATGATGTGAATCAGAAGATTAACCTAGAGGGTTATGTTGATTCAAATTGGGCAGGGAGTGCCATCGATAGGAAGAGCACTTGGGGGTGCTGCTTCAGTATGGGATTAGGTGTGATCTCTTGGTTTAGCAGGAAGCAGTCTTGCGTGGCACTGAGTACAGCCGAAGCAGAGTATGCTGCAGCTTATTCGGCTAGTTGTGAGGCAAAATGGATAAGGAAGCTACTGTCTGATTTGTTTGATCTCCAGTTGGACACGACTTGTATACATTGCGACAACCAGAGTTGTGTGAAGTTGTTTGAGAACCCAGTGTTCCATGACAAGTCGAATCATATTGAGATCAAGTATCACTATATCAGGGATATGGTGCAGAGAGGAGCAGTGAAGCTCCAGTATGTTGCGACGGATGAGTAGATAGCCGATGTATTGACCAAGCCGTTGGCCAAAGTGAAGTTTGAATACTTCATAGAGAAGCTTGGTGTACTTCAGATCGAGGTTCCTTCCAAGGGGAAGTGATGAGTCCGGAAGACGTAGATGCACACAAGCCATTCTCACATAGTGGTAGGAAAGTCCTCCTATGGTGTAGATGTAAGGGCTGGGCCATTCTCATATGGTGGTAGGAAAGTCCTCCCATGGTGTAGATGTAAGGGCTAGGCTTTTCTAACATGGTCAGAGGTTAGTCCTTCCATGGTCGTTGATGTAATTTCCGAGGCTTTTTCGACATGGTCAGAGGTTAGTCCTTCCATGGTCATTGATGTAATTGCCGAGCTTTTTCGACATGGTCAGAGGTTAGTCCTTCCATGCCGATTGATGTAATTGCTGAAGCTTTTCCGACATGGTCAGAGGTTATTCCTTCCATGGTCATTGATGTAATTGTCGAGCCTTTCCCGGATGGTGATAGGAAAGTCCTTCCATGTTAGTGAGTGTAAGTGTTGTGTTATGTGCATCTGGACTGTGCTCCGTTGATGATGACATGATCTGAAGATGATGAGGTGACAGTAGGGTACACAGGTTTTGCATAGGCATATAATCAGTCCTGGGATGCTCCTTCAGGTTTTGCAGTGGAATATAATCAGTCCTGGGAGATCTTGCAGGTTTTGCAAGTGGCATATAATCAGTCCTGGGATGCTCCTTCAGGTTTTGGAGTGGCATACAATCAGTCCTGGGAGATCTTGCAGGTTTTGTAGAGGCATATAATGAGTCCTGAGATGTACCTACTTGATGGCTTGCTTGTAGAGATGATGAAGACCTACATGGAGGCTAGGCCTACATCCAACATGAAAAAGGGTTGGCTCTGTAGAACTTCCTATGACGATTATATTGGAGATTTATGGTCGATATAGCAGTAACAATGACGATGATGATCCAACTTTGATGATGATCCAGTGACGAAGACTTGTGTTGATGAAATGTGTCAAGAGAATACCTTCCTAGTTGAGAGGGAGTGTTGATGTATTTTCAACTTCGGAAGATATTCACTTGTATATTTTATATTGTATTTGTATTTTATTATTGTACCTCCGACGAAGATGTTTATTCTTCCGGTCGGAGAAGTCATTATTGTATTTGGGTCATGTAAAGTCAATGAGGTTAACCCTCCGTTGTATGACGGGGAATTGACCCCAGAGTTGAGTCTTTCATGGGTTATTAGACTCTCCTAGAGAAGTCGGCCCAGTCAGTTACACTTAGGGGCCGACCTGTTTGGGGTTAAGGCTAAGTGAAAGGTAAAGTATAAATAGAGAGGGTGCTCCTCTCTATTTGATCATTCACACACTCACTCACTTCGCATTAGTGAGAGAGATGAGGAGTTCGCATAAGTGGAGAAGGAGGAAGTTGTTGAAGATCATCTCTTTGTTTTGGGGTTGTGTATTATTGCTCATTCTATCTCTAAGGAAGTTGAGGGGTTTTCTCCTTTATTGTTTCCCCGGTGAAATGCTTTGTGTCTCTTGTCTCTTGTGTTTGATTTGCTGTGCATGTTATTCTCTCAGTTAAGATCCTAGATCATATTGAATTAAATGATGAAAAACTAACATGCATAGGGTCCTTACATGGGGGAAGATTGTTGGTGAAGTTGTATCAAAGAACAATGTTTTATACAAATGAGGCGGGCATACCCATGCTCATGAAAATCTACTGAAGTGGCTACAAAAAGAGGAGACCGAGGGGTTACTCAATATACTGTTGGTACATGGATGAAGGTGGCTTCAATCCATGCAAGAGTAATTGAACTTGGAAATGTTGTTATAGTTGTTGAAGAAGTGGTGCTGCTGATAACCATGATAATCCCATGAGGGGGGGGACCAGAATACGAGTAAGGGTGTTGGATGTGGCACCTAACTGAACTGTTGCAATCATTATTTGTAAATGTGAACATTTCTACCTTCCAAACGTATGACTCTCCCTAATGCGATAGATGTGTTCACATTGAGCATAGGAGAGACTACTATGTTAGGAAGTACTAAGGGCTCTCCCTACTTATTTTGAGGCGATTCCTTATAGTGATTGAAAGGGAGCCCAAGGTACAACTACAACTACTGTAACCCTCATAATGTAGGGATTTGATGTCGATGAGAGTTGAAGTACATGATAAGACGACGGTCTTATCCTAAGAACGAATATCATTTTGTAGCCAATTGTTGGACCGATAGACCTGACACAAGACTGCTTAGTAAGCATGAGGCTCATGACTTCCTTTGATCGATGTCAACTTAGGGAGTAATGGATGAAAAAGTTATTCAAATAAAGGTATCGAGTGTAACTGAGGGAGACAAACTGCTAATGAAGGGCCTTGCGGAGCGCATGACACAGAGGGTGAAAGTGACTGACAAAAATCATAATGTTGGGGATGGGAAGACTCAACGACATCGATTAAAGGTGACAAGGGTTTGTTGCCAAAGTAATAGTGATGTTCCCACTGTTTTGAGTGCATTGGGGAATGGTTTGTACATAAAGAATAATTGGTGGGGTCCCCACGATTTTGGGGGTGTTAGGGGACCGATTTTATGATGGGTTGGATTCCTGCAGTTTTGGGTGAATTGGGGAATCAATTTGATAATAGGTGAAGTTCTCTCGGTTTTGAGTGAGTTAGGGAACCTTTTCCAGAATGATGCGAGGGTTGTTTTGCAAACGCGAAGAGAGGTGCCCCTTGAATCAATGCTACGCAAAGTGTTCCTGCGGGAATAACTGAAGAGGATTGGTTACTGAGGAGGGTGGGGGGGGCATAGGTGTCTTGGCAGGGGTATTGGTACGAAGAAAGTTGAATATGGTGGAGTGCTCGTTGAGGTATGAGTATTCAATTGTGCGTCTTGATCATAACATGTGCCAAGGAATTTGATGGAATTAACTATTGAAGGTGGGGGAGTAAATGCGAAGCTATAAAATGATGAACTATGGATTGATTGTTTCAAGATTTATCAAATTCCTCGAACTTGTGGGGGGTCGACATCATGTGTGTCAAATAATGACTAGGATTGAATGCTGCGCACATCCATGGGGAAAGATGTTATCCGCGATAGTGATATTGATGGCATATCATTACTGGGGAGGGGGACCTTATGATTATCAGCGGGAATATCTGGTTAATGCAATGCAAATAGAGGGAAGGCGTTGACGATATGCCAGTTTCGAAGTGATACCTGTGACAATAGTTTGGTTTCATTGCTGATGGGTGGAGCCTTGTTCTTATAATGGAAAAACAAGAGGTATTCAAGTATTGGTTATGATCCTGCACATATGGTGCAAATACTAAATTGTAGTAAAAACATGAAAAAGGTATTGACAATGCAAAATTGAAAACCAAAACATCGCACACTTGCGGAGTGTCTGGATCAAGGCTAGAAGCGTTTAAGGTACAACTTGTTGACAAGGTTGTTGAGGGTAATGCCTTCGGGTTTAGTTAATACATATGCCCCTTCTGGAAGGAATTTCTTAATGAAATAAGGCCCTATCCATGTAGATACAAATTTACCAAGTCCTGGTTCCTGTCATTTTTGGCATTGAAGACAAGGACAAAGTATCCCTCATCGAAGGTGCGAGGTCGAATGTGTCTGTCATAGTGAGATTTGGATTGTACCTTCATGGCCTCATTTTGTTGAAGTGAGTCACATCATTCTTTGTGTATGTGTTCCAAAGTAAACAACGTTTTCTCAAGGACTCGTGTATCAAGTAATAACTCTACCGCTAATTGGAGTGTTGGGATTCGACACTTGATGGGAAGTACGACTTTGACTCCATGGGTGAGGTGAAATGGAGTAAAACCTATAACTGTTTTGATTAAGGTGTGATAATCCCAGAGGGTGGGGAATAACATGTGATTCCAATTGTATTTGTTCTTATTTATTGTGCATTGGAGCATGGTTTTAATAAATTTGTTCACAACTTCAACTTGGCCATTTGCTTGGGGGTAGTAGGATGTCGAGAATTCATGTTTGAATCCTAACAACCATGATAGTTCGTCAAAAGTTTGGTAAGGGGAGTGGGTTCCATTATTAGAGACTAATTGTTTGGGGACTCTAAAGTGTGAGATGACGTGGTTGAAGAAGAAGCGTGCAATAGTGGTGGATTTCCAATCGAACATGGGCATGGATTCAACCCACTTAGTGAAATAGTCAATGGATACTATGATGTACCAGTGGCCTTGCGTCAAGGTAGGGAAACACTCCATGAAATTTATTACCCATTTTCAAAATGGGACAACGGTGATTACTGGGTGGAGGGGGGGATACCTGACAATTAGCACACCTTTCAACTGCGTAAACAAAATCCTTGAATACTGATGGCCAGAAATAACCAGCTCAAAATATTTTTTGGGTGGTGTCCAGATTTAATAGGTGGTCCCCACATGCTCCGTTATGATAATCATTGAGAACTTGCTCACCTTCCTCATGTGTCAGGCAATGACGTAAAAACGTATCAACCGCATGATGGTATAAGACATCTTAGAGGAGAAGATATCACGGGACTTGATCATGGATGTGTCGACAGTCGTCTGGAGATAGGTGCGGGCGAACTTTTGAGTGTGGAGATATGTTAGGATATCACCATACCATGGGTCGTTGTTGGCTATGAGGAATAGGTGTTCATTAGGTAATTGGTAGTGCATAGGTTATCCCGAGGGAGTGGTAGGGAGTTCAGTGATAAGTTCAGCATGGTCCAAGGCTTTCTTGCTCTTAGGGATCATGAAATTAAGGTCGAATTTTTGGAGGATAACAATCCAACATGCAAACTTATTGTTGACAAGCCTACGACTAAGGATGTATTGCATGGGGTTTGATTAAGCGATCACTGTTGTTTTGCAAAGCAATATGTAGTGGCATAGTTTTTGTATGGAGAGGATGATGGATAATGCAAGATTCTCATCATGCATGTTCTTGAGGGATGGTCCTACCAATGTCTTATTGATGTAGTAAATGACATGTTCATTGGGACCAAGATAAAATCTTCGTCAAAGTCTGGCGGCAAGATGAGGGGTACTGAAGCTTATGCTTGGATTAGTGCATCGAAGGAGCTTTGGGAATGGTCATCCCATTTGAAAGGGATGTATTTCCTTAATAGATGCAGAAAACCATGTGCCTAGGTGGCATAATCTGGGTTGAAACACTGGAGGAAATTGGTCTTTCCCTGAACTCTTTGCAACTGGTGTTGTGTTCATGGGGGGGCTAACTCAAGGTTGGTGTGGAATTTTGATGGGTTTATTGTGATGCCTTCCTTGGATACGATGAAACCTAACTACCAGTTAGCGATGATGTAGAACATGCACTTGAGTGGGTTCAAGTGTATGTTATATTTGCGACAGTACGTGAAGATGGTGCGTAGATCACAGAGGTGAACACATTGTTTTTAGACTTGGAGGTTAGGTCGTTTAAGAAGCTGAGAATTATATGAGCCAATTCATTCAAAACGTATTCCATAGCCCTTTGGAAGGTGGTGCCAACATTCTTCTGCTCGAACGTCATAACCTTGTAAGTGAAAGTGCCCCAAAGTGTGGTAAATGTGGTTTTATACTAATCGTGAGAGTGGATCCATATCTAGTTATAAACATAGAACCTGCCCATAAAGGACAACATTTCACTACCTGCACATGAATCAATGATTTGGTTGATGAAGGGGGTCGGTTAATTGTCCATAGGGCAAGCTAAATTGAGATCTCAGAAATCTGTGTAGAGTCAAATGGTACCTTGCTTTTTGTTGATTGGGATAGCGTTGGAGACCCAAGATGTATAAGCAATGGGGAAGATTAATCTCGCCTACAGGAGTTTTTTGATCTCAACTTTGATAGTTAGGGCCTTAGAGGGGTGAACGAGTCATTGATTTTGTCAGACCAGGGTGGCATCGCACCAAGTGTCAATATGGTGTTCGATGATTGAAGGGTCTAGGCCTGGCATTTCTTCGTATGAGCACGCGAATAAATCGCAAAACTCCTTGAAGTGGGAGGTAAAGCCAATAATTTTGTGTGGTGAACATAATGCACCAATGGAAATGTTCTTGATGATGCCTAGTGTCACAGAGATATCCACCTAGATGGTGGGATAAATGTTGGCTAGATTTCCCTCTTAAAAAGCATTAGGGGTTGGAATGGGATTTTTTAACCAATCGATGTGACTAGGAGGTAGAACATCCTTTGATTCAATTGTATATTGTTGGGCCACTAAAAGGATTTGTGGGCCTCGAGTATGGATGAATGTGGATCGATGATAGAGGGAATCCCATGGGGGTAAATCTTAATGCATGGCTTTTGACGTCGAGATATAGAGGATAAAATCTTTGTCAAAGTTTGGCAGTGAGATGAGGAGTGTTGAAGCTAATGCTTGATTTAGTGCATCGAAGGAGCTTTGGGAATAGTCATACCATTTGAAAGGGATGTATTTCCTTAATAGATGTAGAAAACCGTGTGCCTGGGTGGCATAATCTGGTTTGAAATGCTGGAGGAAATTGGTCTTTCCCTGAACGCTTTGCAACTGGTGTTGTGTTCATGGGGGCGGTAACTCAAGGATGACATGGACTTTCGATGGGTCAACCATGATGCCTTCCTTGGATACAATGACACCTAACGACCGACCGGTGGTGATGCAGAACACACACTTGAGTGGGTTCAAGTGTATGTTATATTTGTGACAGTGTGTGAAGATGGCGCGTAGATCATAGAGGTGAACACATCGTTTCTTAGACTTAACAGTTAGGTCGTCTAAGAAGGCAAGGATGATTTGAGCCAAGTCATTGAAAACGTACGCCATATCCCTTTGGAAGGTGGTGCCAACATTCTTCAGACCAAACGTCATAACCTTGTAAGCAAAAGTGCCCCAAGGTGTGATAAAGGAGGTTTTATACTAATCATGAGGGCAAATATGTATTTAGTTATAATCAGAGAACCCATCCATAAAGGACAACAGTTCATTACCTGCACATGGATCAACAATTTAGTTGACAAAGGGGGTCGAGTAATTATCCTTGGGGAAAGCTAAGTTGAGATCTAGGAAATCTGTGTAGACTCGAGTGACACCTTGTTTTTTGTTGATTGGGATAGGCTTGGAGACCCATGACGTATAAGCAATGGGTAAGATGAATCCCGCCTGTAGTAGTTTTTCGATATCAACTTTGATAGTCGGGGCCTTAGAGGGGTGAACAAGTCATTTTTTTTGTTGAGTCGAGGTGGCATCGGGTCAAGTGTCAATATGGTGTTCGACGATTGAAGGGTCTAGGCCCGACATTTCTTTGGATGACCATGCGAAGACATCACGAAATTCCTTCAAGAGGGTGGTAAAGTCAATAATTTCGTGCGGTGAACACGATGCACCAATGGAAATGTTATCGATGATGCTTGGTGTCACAGATATATCCACCTAGATGGTGGGATAAATATTGGCTAGATTTCCCTCTTCAAAAGCATCAGGGGATGGAATGGGATTTTGGAACCAATCGATGTGACTAGGAGGCAGAAAATACTTTGATTCAATTATATATTGTTGGGCCACTAAAAGAATTTGTGGGCCTTGAGTATGGATGAATGTAGATCGATGATAGAGGGCATACCATGGGGGTTCATCTTAATGCATGGATTATATTATTTCTTCATTCGTGGAGAAGATATATTCCTCTAACATGTCTTCGTCGAAGGAGAAGGAATGGTCAGAGTTGACTTGAGGAGATTGACTAGTGATGTGACCATGTGGTCGGGTGTAGCCAACCTCGGTGGTACAATTACTTAGTGGAAGGGGTATCAACTAAATATGAAGGATGTCTAGATAGTGAGGTGGGTTTATGGGAGGAGGGAGGATATCTTCCTCTGGGAAGACATGGGGTTCCAAGTCTTACGGGGTTGGGGGGCATGGGGGATCATCATCGCCAAGGAGGGGAGGATTCACTTGTAAGTTGGATTCTGCAGTATCATCAGTAAAATCCTGGTCTTCCTCGATTACCATTGGGATGGTTCTTCCAAAAGGGGTAAGGTTATCCGAATATAGTCTCTTTTGAGTCAGACGAAGGGTGGGGAATATGCCTAGTATAGGACATTGGAAGGAATGATTATACACTAACTTGCATGACCGTCATGGGAGGGTAGGGTAGGTGTGACTAAGAATGATTGTGAGACTTTCAGGGTGTCGAAGGGGTAACTGTTGGTTGGGTAATGACTTGGCCCATTGAGGGGCCAATGAAGAGCTTGCTATAGGAATGGGGATCGTCGTCGTGATGACATTTATAGAAGTTGTGTCCAGTGGTGGAGGGGGAGAGTTTTGTTCCAATAGTTGAGTAAGGAAGATTGTCAACAAAACATCTCGAAATTGAGGGAGGTCGGGACAATGATGTGTGTAATTCCCAAATTGGGAACAAATTGAACATGTGTGATTGGTACTCAATGAATTGAACTTAGGTGTGGACGATGATAAGGTGCCCCCTTTTACTTTCAAGGGAGTATGGGTCACACTAACAGGGGTTTTGATAAGATTCCTGAGTTTCGGCAAGGTGGGACACAGCTTGGTCTCATGGCCTTGTTTCCCGCAGAGAGCACATGGTGAAGTAACCCTTTATGTGGGAGTCTTGGTCATTACTGAGGATTTTAACCATTGTGGGTTGATGCCACTTGTTTTAGGCTTAGTGTCCCCCAATGATGATTAAGGAGCGAGATTAGGTAGGAGTGGGCCTTTTGAATTAGGTTGTTTCATGCCCTCGATGGTAGTTTTAGTGACTACGGGTGTTGGTTTAGTCGTGGATGTCATAGGATCGATTGGCGGTATGGATGGTATCACAAGCCGAGAAGGAACGACAACTGAGATAGGGACAAAATTATAAAGGGCTACTAGTTTTGAATCCATCTTTGGGTATAGTGTCATAAGGTACCACACAGGTATTTCCAATGTTACCATAGGTAGAGTCAACTGAGCCATCATTGGTGTCCCTTGTACTCCTGTGGGGGGGTATAAGAATGGTATCTAGAAAAATAGGAGGTACAGATGTTCTCAACACCATGGCTCATCATAGGTGTTGATGATGATGCTGAGGGAGAGGTAGGCACATTCTCAGCGGTTAACGTTGTGCACATAAGGCCATCGGTTGATGCGGGGATTTGAGGTGGTGGACCAGAGTACACCACAAGTAAGTTAGAGTTCGTGTACACTCTCGGGCCAATATCAACATTAGGGCGTTGACTTGTCCTGATGACTATGGGTAAGATGTTATTGGGATTGGTGGTGGTATTGGGGTCATAGTGGTTGAGTTGGTCGAGGGTGATGATTTTCCCATTAAAGGGGAACACCATGATGCAAAAGACTGAGGATGCAATCGCCTTCATGGCGTACATGTAACTATGCCCCAAGAGGATGTTGTAGTCGAGTTGGGCATTAACTACTTCAATATCGATCATAACCATCTTGCTCCCCAACTTGATAGGGGCATTTTGGTACAATCCTCTCGGTTGGGATGAACTCCCATCATATGCATGAAGAGCGAAAGACAAGGGGAAAAGCTCAGATGATCCCAATTGTTTGAAACATTAGAGGACATGACGCATGTGGAGGTGCCTTCATTGATGATACATTGATGAATCATAATGTTTTTTATAGTAATGGGGACTTGGAATGTGATTGACAAGGGTAGTCGTGGTTCACCTTTGTTGAGATTAAAATTGATAAGGCATGATTCGAAAGGGTCAATGACGCCAAGTGCATTAAGCAATGCCTTACATTTAGTTGGGAAAGACTATAGCACCTCTAATGTGGACATCGCAGCGAGTGACTGAGCCAAGTCATCCACGATACTGTAATTGTGGGTAGCTTTCATATGAGTGTTATTAGGGGTGTGTCGAAGTGGGACTTTGGAGATCTGTTCATTACTTGGGCATTGAATCTATAAAGGACCTCCCGAGGGGATGGGTACATCTTCCACTTGGGGGGATTCATGCCTATCATAACCTTTGGCTCTAGTCTGAAGGTTGAAATCCAGTGTATAGATGTTCTGGAAGGAACCATCGCTGGAGGGGTGGGGTTCCTACTATTGAGTAATGACCCCTGATTGGCAAAGGGTTGTTGTAATACATTGGTTTGGGTTGTGTAGTGTTAGGGACCTGAGGAGGATTTATTGATATCTTCTTCTTGGCCTCCACCAACTGTTGGTAATTGGGGATAAGAGGAAAATGGTGAGTGTAATGGCCATATTCTCTGCAAATGGAGCAAGAGTAATTGGTTCTTAGGTTTTGTGTTCTTCCCTTGCTTGGGGGGGGGGTTGTTAGCCCCTGCATTTGGATTTCCTTGGTTCTAGTTTTGTTGGGGAGGGGGGTTACCCCCTTGCCCCTGCTGCTGGTTATGTTTTTTCTTTCTCTTCTTCTTCCACCGATTTTGAGGGTTCTGGGGATTGTTGCTCAAATTGTTGGGCTTGTTGGGCGAAAGGGTTGAACTAGATTTACCCCCATATGAGGTGTGGGGGTTGAACCAATAGAACATGGAAATGGGTAGTAGGGGTTATACCTCGATGGTGGGATAAATGCAGGTTGCACTCCATATGATGTAGATGTTGGAGTGGCCTGTGCCATTTGCAGTAGAGGTACCGTTGCGGCTTGGCTAATATTAAGATAAGCAGGACTATAGGGTCAATACTGTAACTGACCAAGTGGAGGAGTTGCTAACTATGCAGGGGGTGTCGACACAATAAGCATGGGGGGGTATTGTGGGGCCAAATTGAATGGCGCAGGAGTAGGAGGAGGAACCTTTCCTTGGTGGGAAATGGACCCAATAATCCCATCCATTGAGTGTGATGAACTAACAGGTGTAGGGTCCAACGACCTATGCCTAGGGGCATCAAGAAGGATGGTGTATAAATACCCATATTGGGCATAGATAAGATTGAAATGATGGGCCTTTAGGATGGCCTCTTTCCTCATTTTCCAGCATGGATGTGGCAACATCTTTGGAAATGTATGGCTGGCGTGATTTAATGAACCAATCCAACAAGAATAGAGATTGCATTGTGATCTTACACAACGTTAGGCGTCTATGCCACTCATGGATATGGTTCGCGATGCGTGTAGACATGTTTTGTCAAAATTTGTGATAATTTAGAGGCCGAGGTCATGGCGAATTGGAAGCTAGAAGTACGAAATTCATAGTTTACATAATGGCCACTAAGGAATCTAACATGATAATGTTTGACCCCCATTATTTTTTATGCCCCCTCGAGGTATATGCGAGGCCTTGTTTGCTAATTTGTCTTCTATAGTGTTATGATCTTGCCGGACAAGATAGAATTAAATGTTCGGGATTTGTTGGAGAAGACCATTAATACGCTTATGAAGTCTACAAACTATTTGATCTGAAATTTCCTATCGATGCCTAGTTTGAGAAATGATAAGGAGAGATTTTCCTATCATCACTAGCAATCGAATTCCAAGAGTGATTGATTCTTTCAATACTAGATATATAGCATAGTATTCCGCTTGATTATTAATACTTCTTCCTAAGTCACAAGCAAGTTTTGATACGGCATTTCCACCATGGTAAAAAATTACCCCAGCCCCCTCCCCCCGCACCCGCCTTCCCAACCACTAAATCAAATGTTGAAAGATACACACATGCATAAAAGATACATAGATATATAAAAAGGTGCAAATTGACTTAGCAATGGATAATTTTTAAGAAAATATATTTAACCATCAAATTAAAAGTTATATATATATATATATATATATATATGCAAACAAATACTATTTAAAGTTAACCTTACCACAAAAAAATACTATAGTAAACTCACTGAGTGATTTTGGGCTGTTGTAACATGTACAATGTGCAAGGGGTGTAATGTAAAAAAATACATAAATACCAATTCATTAATTATAGATTTAACTATTATTATAAGGCATGTATTATAGTGTTTTTAAGTATTCATATTAATCAATTTAGATTTATTTTAACTTTGTATTTATCACGCATTAAGAGGATCAAAGTCTTTGGGGTTTAAACTCGTTTAAGAGTGCTAAAGAAAATGAGGAAGGTTTTCATCACAAGGGATTTGGTCCATCTTAGCACATGATAGATCCAAAGTTAAGATGGATCTAGGGTGGTTGCACTCATGGACAACCATGCCAAGAACTTTAGATGATCATCATTATGTATATGTTTTATATGAATTTAATCCTTTGAATTGCATTGAGTATCTATAATGTAGGAGTACTATCAAGAAGGTCACTTCAAAAATTATAGTGAATATTAATAATGTAAAGATGTTTAATGGTGAAGAAGGCGGATAGTTAGAAAGTAATAAGACATGTTACCAACTCAATTGCATTCAGTTGGACTTCCAGAGAGCCACCAAAGTTTGCACAAATACTTTTGCAATTCAGTGTTCAAAAGTCCATCATGCCTTTTTTAGGGCCCTTTTTAAACCTTTTTTACATGTCCATACCCCCATGGGGAATTGTAATAAGTTGGTCTAAGCATGATATTTTTGTAACAGGCTTGGCTTGCCTTAGGTTTATATGTCAAGGGATACTCTAGACTGTTTTTTCCTTAGGAATTATGCGTTCCACTTCAATGATGTATAATTCCTGAGTTTTTCACCCACACCTCCAAAGCTGGAGTATTTACCTTGGTGGTCAAACCTTGGGAGGTTATTAAAGCCTAAGTGTCTATGTATTTTTACATGCTAGCCATCAATAATGAGTCATATGGACACACACTAGGTCCCCTAGGATTTTGATTCAATTCTGAGAAAAATATTTTTCCCGTAAAATTAGGCCATTTTTTTAATGGTTTAATTGGAAAATTTCAAATTGTAATAAATGTGTGATCATCTAGAGGTGGAATTTGGCGTACAAGTGCTCGTTTTCACACTAAGAGCGTCCTCTTTACCCTAGGACCTATTTTTCTTATGTTTCGGGTGATTAAATTATCACTTAGACCATTTTTGCTCAAAGGGGCGACAAAATGGGAAAAAATTGCTAAAAATGACACAAAATGCACAAAAGGACAAGGTGAGAAAAATCAAGAAATCATATTTAAAACATGTTGAGTTGGCATTTTGTTTCTTATGGAGGGAAACTTGGTTAAAAGCATAAACACTACAAAAACTCTTGGAATTAGCGTTCCTTTTAGCATCCTTTTTAGTGTAATTGTGTTTTCATTGAGTGGTTGAAGTATACGCTAAATGAGAAGCGTCATGTACAAAACGTAAAGAGTCTAAAATAACATCTTTTTTTGCTTCCTAGATAGCATCCTTTCTAACATCCAATATAGCGCCCATTTTTTTGCTTCCATAATAGCGTCCAATTTTGCTTCCCAAACAACCTCGAGGTTTGCTTCCTAAATAACATCCTATTTTGCTTCCTAGAGATCGTCCTCTTTTGCTTCCTAAATGACGTCCCCATTAGCGCCATATTTGCATCCTTAAAAGTGCCATGTTAGCATTTATGTTTGCATCTGCGTTCGCGCCATATTTGCATCAAAATTATCATCCAATATTGTATCCATGTTTGCTACCACTTTAGCTCCCATTTTGCACCATGTTTTACTTCCAAATATACACCAATTTTTGCTTCTAGTTTTGCACCAATTTTTGCTTCCTTTTTTGCATTGTGTTTTGCTACCAAAATGGCACCAAAATTTTCTTCTATTGTTGCACCATATTTTGCTTCCTATGTAGCACCTTGTTTTGCATCCAAAGTAACGTCTTATTTTTCTACCATATCGACGCCATGTTTGGCTTCTTCATTAGCGTCAAGTGTTGCATCCTTTTTAATGCCTAGTTTTGCATCTCTATTGACATCCACATTAGCACCATGTTTTGCTACCACTTTAGCGCCAAATTTAGCATCCATTTTTACTCCCACACTAGAGCCACATTTTGCTTCCCATTTAGCTCCTTGGATTTCTTCTTATTTTGCTTCCTAACAAACCTTGCATTTAGCATATAATTTTGCTTCTTTGTTGGGCACTAGTTTAGCTTCTTGTTTGGCTTCTACTTTGGCATCCAAAATAGCATCAGAATTGACTGCCAACTTAACGCCATGTTTTACATCCAATGTTGCTTTTGGATCTGTGACATAGTGGGATTCAATTTTAGCTCCTAGTTTTGCTTCCTATTTTGCTTTCTTATTAGCATCACATTAGGCTTGCTATTTAACACCTACAACTATATCCAATTGTGTGCTAATATATTTCTTATATCAAATTATTATAATTATTTCATTAATTTCAATAGTTCTCATATATCATTTACTTCATAGTTCTGAAATAACATAATGAAACATTCAAATTAATTGTATATATCATTATTGAAATTAATTTCATAGCATTTATGAAGAAATTTAACACAGGCATACAACATTTATCCAAATTAGTAACATCATCATATATATTAATTTTCCATGAACAAATCATCGACAACTTCCAATATAGATAAATTTACACTATAATAACAATAACATCACCGTTATCTTTCATCAAAAGAAGTGACATTATAAAACATCATCACATCAATAACCTGTCATATAGATAATCATATTAAGGTTAAGAGAACAAGTGAACGATATGTATAATGAAAATACCAATATCGCAAGAAATATCTTTTTTGATATCCATATCTAGAAATGTCAAAATGATGAAGGGTAATCAAAGTTTATATGTCAACATAAATCCACCATACAAATCAAAATGACCCAGAATGTAATATGAACTTGGATCATCACAAAAATATCAATACGTGTCTAGTAGCATGGAGAAAGCAATAAACATCTACAATCTCAATAGTAACATCAATGGATACCATCATCACTGTCATCATCATCACCACCATTATCATCATCATCGTCATCGTCATCATCCTCATCTATCCCAACATCATATTCATCATCATTTTCATTTGATCTATTTGAGTCATTATCAACAATATCTTTCTCTGATATATTGGTGACAACATAATCTGGATCATCTAAGGAGTCATCTTCACCATTTTTCCGCAAACAACAAGAAATAATCAATTTAAAACATTAGTATTAATTTCATTACACAATGCATATTTTGTGTTATATTGTAAATATTAGTGTGATAATTTATGCATTCTCACGAGTTTTCCAACCATGAATATAAACATCATCTCATCAATAGATAGTAACCATACATATAAAGTGTATCCACAACCATGCACACACTCACACATACACACACATGTACACCATAATTTTTCATGTCACAATAGAACAAGACATAGAGGCAAGGAAAAATAGACATCCTAGTGATTATATATAAAGTGAAGAAAAATATGATATCACATATATTTAGAATGAGAGGAGATCTGTGGTAGAATTTTTCAATTCGACTATTTCGAACCTTTTAAGCAGGTTCATCTTCAGGAGAAAGCAAATCTCGCTCTTTCTTTGCACTTGGATGTGAAGTATAAGTGTTATTCGCTTCGAACCATTTTTTTGCCTAAAGTTGTTATATCATTAAATCTATATATATAACATGTTATTCAATCTATATCTTTAAGAGCATACTAACCATGGTTTTCATCTCTCAATCAAATTCATGAATTGTTTACATTGTAATATAAAAGTAAATTTAATATAACATGCTTGATAATACCCCCTCATAAACATGGCTAAAAGAATATTATCATAGATATAGTTTTTAACATATTAATCATATCATTGGTATAATAATCGCAAAGCTTACAAAACTTCATTGGAATCATGTTATCCAAGTACCTGTAGGAGGTAACAGAACTCAATTATGTTGCTTGCATTGGTTTTTATGCCCCTGGTTGAATTTTTTCCTGGTATCCCTGAATGGCCTTTGGAAGCGTGTTGAAATTTGCAATAAATCAAAAATTGAGGCTCAGATGGATAAATCTTTAGTTCCGATGGATTCTTGACATCCGAGCACCTCTAGGGACACCCCTGTCCGGTGACTTCATGGACCAAACATTAATTTTTTTATGGTTTTCTACACTAGGGTTTTGATCAGAGACGTGTAGTGCAATTTTTGCACGATGGGATAATATGTTCTAAATGTGTCAAGTGAGTGCATGGGCATCGTGGTCCTCTTTCCATTTCCCAAATACAATTGCAAGACGTAACATAACTCAATTATGTTGCTCAATTTGGTTTTTATGCCCCCACTTAAAATTTGCCTGATGTCCTTGAATGGCTATCGGAAGCAAGATGAAACTCTCCATAACTCAAAAATCGAGGTTCAGAAGGACAACCAGTTAGTTCTGTTGGATTCATGACATCTGATTACCGCTAGAGACACCCTTGTTTGGTGACTTCGTGGGACAAATGTTGTATATTTTGACGGTTTTCTAAACAAGGATTTTGTTCAATGACGTGTAGTGCAATTTATGCACCATAATCTAAGATTTTGAAAAATGCGGGGAGTGAGTGTGTGGGAATCGTGGTCATCTTTCCCTTTCCCTAACACACCTGCAGGAGGAAACGGAACTAAATTCCGTTGCTCAGTTTGGTTTTTATGGCCCTAGTTGAAATTTGCCTAGTGTCCCTGAATGGCCTTCGAAAGCTAGATGAAACTCGCCATAACTCGAAAATTGTGGATTTGATAGACAAACCGTTAGTTACATTGGATTCATGACATCCGAGTACCGCAAGAGACACACATGTCCAGTGGATTCATGGACCAAAAGTTATCTATTTTGATGGGTTTTTAAACTAGGGTTTTGCTCAGTGGTGTGTAGTGTAATTTCTACATGCAAGGCTAAGATTTTGAAAAATGTGCCTAGCAAGTGAATGGGAATTGTGGTCATATTACCCTTTCCCAAACACACTTGTAGGAGGCAATGTAAATCAATTCCATTGCCGGGTTTGGTTTTTATGCTCCTGATTGAAATTTGTCCAGTGTCCTTGAATGTACTTGGGAAGCGAGATGAAACTCGCCATAACTCGAAAACCGTGGATCTGATGGACAAGCCTTTAGTTCTTTTGGATTCGTGACATATGAGTACAGGTAGGAACAACCCTGTCTGGTGGCTTCATGAATCGAAGGTTGTCTATTTTGATGGTTTTTTAAACTAGGGTTTTGCTAAGTGGTGTGCTGTGCAATTTCTGCACTATAGGATAAGATTTTGAAAAATGTGTCGAGCAAGTGCATGGGCATCGTAGTCATCTCTCCCTTTCTCAAACACACATGCACGAGGCAATGAATCTCAATTCTGATGCTTGGTTTGGTTTTTATGCCACCGGTTGAAATTTTCCTAGTGTCCTTGAATGGCCTTAGGAAGTAAGATGAAACTCACCATAACTCAAAAACCGTGGCTCCAATGGACAAACCATAACTCGAAAACCGTGGCTCCAATGGACAAGCCATAACTCAAAAACCGTGGATCCAATGGATAAACATTCGATTATGTCGAATTCATGACATCTGAGTATCACTAGGAACACCCTTTTCGGGTGACTTCATGGATTGAAAGTTCTCTATTTTGACAGTTTTCTAAACTAGGATTTTGCTAAGTGACATGCAATACAATTTCTGCATGATAGGATAATATTTTGAAAAATGTATTGAGTGAGTGCATGGGCATCGCAGTCATCTCTCCCTTGCCCAAACACAAATGTAGGAGGCAATGGAACTCAATTTCGTTGCTCGGTTTGGTTTTTCTGCCCCCAATTGAAATTTTCCTTGTGTCCTTGAATGGCCTTGGGAAGCGAGATGAAACTAGCCATAACTCGAAATCGAATCTCCAATGGACAAAGCATAAACTTATTTGAATTTGTGACACCCAAGTACCGCTAGGGACGCCCCTGTCCAGTGTCTTCATTGAACAAACGTTGTCTATTTTCACGGTTGTTGAAACTAAGGTTTTGCTTGGTGACGTGCATTACAATTTTTGCACTATAGTCCAAGATTTTGAAAATTGTGGGGAGTAAGTGAATGGGAATCACAGTCATATTTCCCTTGCCCAAACACACTAGTAGGAGGCCATTGAACTCAATTTCGTTGCTCGGTTTGGCTTTTATGCCCCTGGTTGAAATTTGTCTGGTCTACCTGAATGGCCTTGGGAAGCGAGATGAAACTCACCATAACTCAAAAATCAAGGCTCCATTGGAAAAACCGCCAATTTAATTGAATTTGTGACATTCAAGTACCATTAGGGACACCCCTAATCGGTGGCTTCATTGATCGAACGTTGTCTATTTTGATTATTTTCTATAATAGGGTTTTGCTTTGTGATATGCAGTGCAATTTCTGCACCATAGGTTAAGATTTTGAAAAATGTGGAAAGCGACTGTGTGGGAATCATTTCCATCTTTCCCTTGCCCAAACACACCTATAGGAGGCATCGTAACTTAATTCTATTGCTCAGCTTGGTTTTTATGCCCCCGATTGAAATTTACTTGGTGTCCCTGAATATCCTTGGGAAGCGAGATGAAACTTGCCATAACTCGAAAACCATGGCTCCGGTCGACAAACCATCAGTTATGTTTGATTAGTGACATCTGAGTATCGTTAGGGACACCCTTTTCTGGTGGTTTCATGGACTGAAAGTTATCTATTTTGATGATTTTGTGAACTAGGGTTTTGTTAAGTGACGTGCAATGCAATTTCTGCACGATAGGATAAGATTTTGGAAAATGTGTCGAGTGAGTGTGTGGGCATCGCAGTCATCTCGTCCTTTCCCAAACACACTTGCAGGAGGAAACGTAAATTAATTTCATTGCTCGGTTTGGTTCTTATGCCCCCAGTTGAAATTTACCTAGTGTCCTTAAATGGCCTTAGGAAGCGAGATGAAACTCGCCATAACTCAAAAATCGTGGCTCTGATGGAAAAACCGTCGATTCCATTGGATTCGTGACACCCGAGTACCGTTGGGACACCCCTGTTCGGTGGCTTCATGGACCGAAAGTTGTCTATTTTGATGATTTTATAAAATAGGGTTTTGCTTAGTGACATCAATGCAATTTCTACACGATAAGCTAAGATTTTTAAAAATGTGGGGAACAAGTGTGTGGGAATCATGCTCATTTCTCCCTTTCCCAAACACACATGCATGAGGCAACGTAATTCAATTTCGTTGCTCGATTTGATTTTCATGCCACTCGTTGAAATTTTCCTAGTGTCCCTGAATGAGCTTGGGAAGCGAGATGAAACTCACCATAACTCAAAAATCATGGATCCGATGGAAAAATCGACGATTCTGTTGGATTCGTGGAATCTAAGTACCCCTATGGACACCCCTGTTAGGTTGTTTCATGGACCGGACCGAAAGTTTTCTATTATGATAGTTTTGTAAACTAGAGTTTTGTTAAGTGACGTGCAGTACAATTTCTCCACGAGAGGCTAATATTTTGAAAAATATGTCGAGCAAGTGCATGGGTATCGCAATCATCTCTCCCTTGCCCAAACACAATTGTTCGAGGCAATGGAACTCAATTCTATTGCTCGATTTGGTTGTTATGCCCCGATTGAAATTTTCCTGGTGTCCTTGAATGACCTTGGGCAACGACATGAAACTCGCCATAACTTGAAAACCGAGGATCCAATGGAAAAACCATCAACTTCGTCAAATTTGTGACACCCAACTACCGCCACACTAAATGTGCCAAGTTTTTAAATACCCCAACCTCCACATCTTTCAAGTATTGCTAGTCTATCCCAACTATCCATAACCAGATTACTATGATCCATACCACCAATCCAAAGAAAATTAAAGAAAATATTTCTTAAAGAGTTGATGATGAAACAAGGAACTTGTGAAAGAGAGAACCAGTAAACCGGTATCCCTGTCAAAACAACTTTAACCAGAGTGAGTCTTCCCCCGACTGATAGTAGTCTATAAGTCCAATGATTAATTATGCATTCAACCTTTTTCAATAACCAAGTCCAATCTGTAATCATGAATCCATTAGCCTGCTTCAAGTAGTATCCTAAGTATTTAAAACCATCCTCCAGATGGCTGCATTTATAAGGTAGCATCTCCATAAAATCATCAAGCTTTGAATCCTCAGATCTGTGATGAAAGAAGCTGAATTTAGAGGATCTCACCAGCATACCTGAAGCATCACATAATTTTTAATAATCTCCTTAAGCTTAGCTCTCACATTCATCAATAAAGTTTGTCCCTACTGGTAAGACATCATCTACAAATAGGAGATGTGATAGAAATAAATCAGTTGATAGTTTAATACCCTTAATTTTACCTTCTGCTTTATCATTAATTGTCAATCTACTGAATCCTTCAATGATTAGCAGACACAATAGAGGAGACAAGGGACATCCCTGTCTTATGCCCCTAGAGATTTTGAAGAAACCTGAAGGGGCTCCATTTATCAACACAGTTATGTTTGTCGAGGACACAGGCCATAATCCACTTTAAGACCAATGGAGGAATACCAATTTGAATCAGAATGATTCTCAGGAAAAACCCAGTCGACTTTATCATATGCTTTCTCCAGGTCCATTTTGAGTAAGAAAGCCTTCATATTCCCTATATCAAGAATGGCGAACATATTCCTTTTCACTACAACTTTATATACAGGACCATGACTGATTTATATATTAATTTTTTAATAAACATGGTGAGCATCTTTTGCATAAAATTTAATACTAAGTCGTGTAGCTCAGAAGTTTAACCTTAAACATGATATTTATCATAATACTGTCTAACCAGAACAATAAACCAAAATTACACATATTGTGGAGTCCATGCCAATACTCCTTACAGAACATCATATAATCTAAACTACAGGATGTGACCCAAACACTAGTACTTCTGATATTTCCAGTCATAAAACATCTAACAGACCAAAATAATATGGGTTATCTGAATGGAGTTGTAGTTATATCAACAAGGGAGATATAGTTGTCCATAGGATCGATTTCAGTTGAACAGTTTGTTCGATGTTCCTTATTAAGCTGGGTGGCATGGCATTGTTAGACCTCACTTTATTTAAGTGTATTCATGGAAATATGTAATGTATTACTCATATCTAGTAATATTTTATTTAGCAATTTTTTTAATGAAATGTTTAGTTAATTTATTATTGTCAATTGAAGTGTAATTTTTTAAATAAAATCCCTTCATGCTAGAAGGGTGGTATGAATATATAACCTTCAACCTGACATTAAGTTCAACCCTTCAAATTTGATCCCTGATACCTATTCCATAAATTTATATAAGTTAAATTCATATGTTTATATTGAAATGGTACCATTAATATCCTTAATATTCGTTTATACAATCTTTAGACTAATTTTAAAAATCAAATATGCCATGTGTCACAATCTGAGCGTTCCATGTGTCACCTTGGGAAACTAGATATCGACATTTTAACAACAAAATTAATAGAAGTTTTGCTTCAAAGAGTTTGCTGGCAAGTCGAAATTTTGTCAGAGAAAGAGAGGTCACTCTTTCGTCAGGTTGTTCTATTCGGGGTGTTGGAAGTAGATGCTGAGGAGAAAGAGTGTCTGCTCCTTCCTCTGGGGATGATTTTTAGGAGTGGAGAAAGTAAATATTGACACTCTAAACACAAATTTCATAGGAGCATTGCTTTGCACAGTTTGTTGGAAAGTGGAAATATTCTCAAAGAAAGAGCGATCGCTCTTTCTCCAAGTTGTTCTATTTTTACAATTCCCTCGTAAATGAAGGGGCGGTTGACCCTTCTTCTTCCCAGTATTCTTTTCATAATAGTTCAAGACTGCAAGAAGGGTCGGTCGATCCTTCTTGTGTTCTCCATTCTGGATATAGGTGAATTGTTGGATAAAGGTTTTCACAATTATCTACTAAACAAAGGGACGACCGATCCTTCTTGTCGGAAAACAGAAGTCGGGACAAACAATTTTTATATGTTATAACTTAGTTGATGTCCGGTCCCTACTATTAATAGCGGAAGTCGAAAGTCGGGAATTGTCGGCCTAGCCTTCGTAGATGAAATATTTTTACATTTCTCTCGTAAATGAAGGGTCGATTGACCCTTCTTGTGCTCAGTATTCTTCCAGTGTTCACCATTTTAGATATACATGAATTGACGTCTTAGCCTTTGTAGGTTGAATATTTTTACAATTCCCTCATAAATGAAGGGGCGGTTGACCCTTCTTCTGCCTAATATTCTATTCATAATAGTTCTAGAATGCAAGAAGGGTCGGTCAATCCTTCTTGTGTTCGCCATTCTGGATATAGGTGTTCACCATTATCTACTAAACGAAGGGGCAGTCGATCCTTCTCGTTGGAAAAAGGAAGTCATGACAAACATTTTTATATGTTATAACTTAGATGATGTTTGGGTCCCTACTATTTACAGCGGAATTCGGAAGTCGAGAATTGTCGACATAGCCTTCGTAGATTAAATATTTTTACAATTATCTCATAAATGAAGGGTCGGCCGACCCTTCTTGTGCTCAGTATTCTTCTAGTGTTCACCATTTTGGATATACATGAATTGACGGCCTAACATTCGTAGGTTGAATATTTTTAAAATTCCCTCATAAATGAACGAGCGACAAACCCTTCTTCTGCCCAGTATTCTTTTCGTAATATTTATAAACTACAAGAAGGGTTGGTCGATCCTTCTTATGTTCATCATTCTAGATATATATAATTGTTGGATGTGGGTGTTCACAATTATCCACTAAACGAAGGGGCGGTTGATCCTTCCATTCGAAAAATGGAAGTTGGGACAAACATTTTTTTATATATTATAACTTAGCTTATATTTGGATTCCTACTATTTACAGAGGAAGTCAGAAGGCGAGAATTGTCTGCCTAGCCTTCGTAGATTAAATATTTTTACATTTATCTCATAAATGAAGGGTCGACCGACCCTTCTTGTGCTCATAATTATTACAATGTTCACCATTTTGGATATACATGAATTGACGCCCTAGCCTTCGTAGTTTGAATATGTTTTCAATTCCCTCATAAATGAAGGGGCGACTGACCCTTCAACTGCCCAATATTCTTTTCATAATAGTTTTAGACAACAAGAAGGGTCGATCGATCCTTCTTATACTCAGTATTCTTCCAGTGTTCACCATTTTGGATATACATGAATTGACGACCCAACCCTCGTAGGTTGAATATTTTTACAATTCCCTCATAAATCAAGGGGCGACCGACCCTTATTTTTCAATGTATTCTTTTTCATAATAGTTTAACCTGCAAGTGTTGGAATATATTAATTATATTCCTTGGAAGGTAATAATGTCTTTGTATTATGTCGGATTTTATCCACAATCTTATGTAAAAGAGTAATACATTATATCCCATATTCATTATGGTAAAGTATACTCTTGATATCCATCATTATATAAAGATATGTTATTATGGAGAATTATATTATCCCGCATACAATATGTGAGAGTAATTCCTCCACATCTCTTGGTATATAATAGGTTCAAGGGAGTCACATCACCAATATAGTGACAGTGAACAACATGATGGTATAGTGGTATATTCTCATAGATAGTATCAACACATGGTATTGTGATTACAAGCTCTATTATATTGTATTGGGGTTATTTGTAGTTGCTCTCTTGTAAGATTGAAGGATATTTCTGGAGATAATAAGAAGACAACCTTCGCGTGGACGTAGCCCAATTGGGTGAACCATGTATATCTGGTGTATTATTTTCCTTGTTCTCTTTATGTTCTTATTTACTTTGATATGTTATTGATTGCTAAGATAGGTAAGATAGTTTAGCTAGATCTATAGTTCTGACATGGTATCAGAGCTGGTTGTTATGATCTAGCACCTCCTATAGCTTTCAATCAATAACTATTATCATATGGGCATTGTTTACTTTGTAGAATTTCTTTCTATCTGGTAGGCATTAGGCTTCTCTTCAAATCTGGGCATGTTTCTGCAGTTTTTTACTTCTAACCCTAACCTTGTTGTGTAGATTTTTGCAGAATTTTTTCAAGGGTTTCTTGATGTCTTTTTTGTAGATCTATATGTTTTTTGGATTTTCCTCAAGGAGATCTATCTTCTAGTTGTCAGATCATCAGTTTTCGTCCAAGTTTGGTAGACTTTTTGCAGTTTTCCGTTTTCAGCATAATTGGCACTGTTTTCAGCCTAAAACTGGACATTAGCGACTCTCTTCGTAGACAGTGCGGGTAACCATGAATTTCCCTACTGCGAACCCACGAGTATATTGCAGACCCGTGACTTCCAGTGTGCAGACCCTCGTTTGCTACGACATACTCACGTTTGCTCTAACTGTTAACTCACGCTTACTTCAGGATACTCGCTACCCTCTTGTGAAGAGACCCGCGAGTGCTTCGGCATAACCACGACTTTACTGTACACAAACCCGCGAATATCCAATTAGAACTGCGACTTTCGGCTTTATAGACCCGCGCACCCGCGATTAACTCTCCTGTAAACCCGCGAGTAACCGCGACCTTTGCCGTGCAGAACCCGCGAGTATCATTTTTTACTCGCTAGTTTACTGTTGGCAGACCTGCGAGTGACTTTTCTTGGCACCTTTTTTAAGGGCTGTAAGTAAAAGTTTGTTTTCCTTTACTGTGTTTCTGCAGATTAGTACGGTAAAGTGTATCAGTTTTCTGTTATTCACTTTTTTTCTCTTGTCATTTCTAGCAGTTGGGTTTCTTGTTAATATTTCTATCATTATGACTTCAGAAGTAGCTTATGTTCCTTAATTTGTTGGTACTAACTATCTTACATGGAAAAGAAAAATGATTGATGTTCTTAGGAGTAAGAATCTATGGATGATTGTTAATGGTGAACACCAAAAACCTGTTGATGCTTAAGCTATGGCTATATGGGAAGATAAATGTGATCAAGCAAGAGGGCTCATTGGTCAAACAGTTGCAGATAGTCTTCAGGTAAGTATTGAGGTAGAAGACAACCCGATTGAGGTATGAAAAATTCTTGCTTCCTTATTTGATAAATCTGATAATGTTTCTGCTTATTACCTTGAAAATAAGATTTTTTAGCTAGATCCTACTAACTTTGAAAGAGTAAACTTATATCTTGCTCGAGTGAAAACTTTAAATGAAAAATTAAATAATTGTGGTAAAGATTACAAGAAAACAGTCATTGCTCTTATAATTCTTATAGAACAAAAATTGCCATCTTGTTTTGATATGTTCATCCAAACTAGGAATAGGGCTCTTGAATTGACTTCAAACACCACGAAACCTACTTTTGATGATTTTTGTAAAGGGTTGATTAATGAGCAAGAAATGTTAATTGTTTCAGGACAAGTCTCACATACTAAGGCTCTTATGGCACATAATACGAATCTTAAGAAAAGTTTTAATAGTGCTAAAGGTTCTAGTGCACGCACTTCAATTCATATTAATAAATGTGGTCATGCTTCTAATACACATCATGAAAATAGTAAGAAGAAGAAAGTGTATGATCCTTGTAAGAATTGTGGTAAAACTAATCATCCTGAAAAGAATTGCTTTAAAGAGAACATTTAATGTATAAAGCTAAAGAGAAAGGTTTTGATAAATCACAAGTAGCTTTAAGTGCCTCTATTGTTTTCATCTAGTAGTTATTCTTCTAATGTTTAATGACTAATTTGTTCTTTTCTTTGTTGATCATGTTTACTCATGTTGATTTCTAATCATGTCATGTTTATTTTGTTCATATATTTTTTAAAGATTTGCATAGAAGCATTCCTATATTATTTTTGACATGATATATGAGTTGTTATTCCTCTTGTAACATGTAATTAGATCTCTCTTCATTGAATAATGTTTTATGGTCTTGCATAGAAGCGATAGCATAAAAGAAATCTATATATTCTTGAGCAATTTTATCTCATAGTTGTAAATCTCGTGTGAACTATTTTATTGCTCACTATTTATATGTTGTGGCTGACACTTAATGTGTAAAAGTAACTTCATTTTCCTTAATGAACAAGTTAATTTTTTATTTGATCATATTATGTTGCCATCCTTTATATGATGTTTGCTAACCTTTGGTGTATAAGCATTTTCATTTATGTATGAGCAATTTTTTGTTTTATGATCTTTGTATCTTGGAAGTTCATGTGTGCAGATAAGTTCTCTGTTTATGTTTTCATCTTATTCCAGAAATAATGAAGCACCATATTCTACTATTAAAGTCATGATGTTCATCTGTATGATATCATTTTCGATGTATAGACCATTGGGGCCTTGTTTCTTCGATGTTTGAGGTCTTCTACAGATATTTATATTGCACCTTGATTGGAAGAATGTCTGTTATCCGCATATGTATTGGCCATCTGGATATTGTGTACACTATTGTGGTGTTCTTAGCCACATGTTCTATTGTATCAGCCGTCAGAAGGTATCTGTACACTGGTGTGGATGTTATATCATATTTCTTCAGCTATCAGTTATGGTTGTGATGATTCTTGTGGTGATCTAGGCACTTTGTTGTTGGATTGCGTCACATGTTCTCAGCACTTTACTGTTGAATCTAGTAGCCATAAAAGCTTCTCTTTAGATCTAGGCATCTTGTTGTTGCTATTTCATCGTACAACCTGGTTCGTGTGCAATTTCATGATTCAATGAGAAGAGGTTGATATTCATCAAATTCCATTAGTCGAAGTGTTCTTCTTATTTGCAGCTTATGGATATTCTGGAAGTTGTCATCAAGGCGGATCA
This sequence comes from Larix kaempferi, assembly GCA_027924585.1. Taxonomy (NCBI): domain Eukaryota; kingdom Viridiplantae; phylum Streptophyta; class Pinopsida; order Pinales; family Pinaceae; genus Larix; species Larix kaempferi. Next base: position 13,469,320 of record BSBM01000033.1, read on the forward strand.
GTAATGACTCCTTCCTTCCTCAGTGTTAGTGAGGGATTTTCTCCCAGGCATTATTAAGGGGGAGTGTTGGAATATATTAATTATATCTCTTGGAAGGTAATAATGTTTTTGTATTATGTCGGATTTTATCCACAATCTTATGTAAAAGAGTAATACATTATATACCATATTCATTATGGTAAAGTATACTCTTGATATCCATCATTATATAAAGGTCATCATGCTAAAAACCTTAGGTTGATTTTCCTAAACATTAAACTCACCTTGATTTGTAGTTGGCAATGTGGCATCCTTGATAATTGGATTTTTAAGGACCCTAATTCGTTTTACCATTTTGTCAAAAAGCCAAGTTAATCCTATTTTCTGTTGCTAGGTTTGACAAACTGGAAAGCAAGTTGACTGTTGAGATGTACCTGCAATAATTAATTAATGCAAATACACTAGATATCAGAAATAATAGAACAGAATCACTTTTATATTGATCACGGGCCACTTCGAGGGGGCAACCTCCTTTGAGCAAGCTCAATACAATTAACTTCACGGTGCCTTCAATGACCTCAACACACACTTATATACTAAGTCTATGCCCAATACTATGAGTCAAAACCATGGGACATATAATACTACGGGACGACTTACAAAGCATATGCGTCCAATACTATGGGTCAATACTATGGGATAATATAAACTATGGATCAACAAATACTACGGGACGACTTACAAAGCATATGCGTCCAACAACAATATACTAATATAGTAAAGAGAAGGGTTGACATAGGTTCCTAACAACTGTCTTATTATAATTAGCATTTATGCTAATCCTACCAAAGCTACAAACAGGCCTTGAATAAAAGCTGCAGTTTATCTTGCTTGGTTGGTTAACTGTGGTTGGAAAGCATGCTGATTTGACCAAGCTAAAGTCATAAAAAAACTTGCTATTCTGAAACCTTAAGTGAAATTGGCCATTCCAACCTAGAACTCGATCTCCTTTTCATGTGGGGTAGGATTCCTGAAATTGTCAATGTTACTCCATGAGTGGATTTCATAACTGACAAGCTGTGTTGACCTTGGAACTTTATTCTCGGGGGAAATTGTTAAAGTGATTAGATTATAGCAGGACTGAATATATGACAGTGAGATGGCAGTTTGTCAAATATTGCTATCCTGGAAACAATACTAAGCCTGGTGTGCTGATTAGACATAGCATAACCTTGGAAAAAGTGTGATGTGATGATACTTGTAAACATATTAGTTATTATACTGAAAGACAGCTAAATGAATGAGGTAAAAGCACTCTAATAGGCAGTTCTCATACATGTTCTCTAATTACAGCCATGCAAACAGCAGAAATTATGAGACAGAGCTGTTGTAGTAGATGTTTTTCTGAGTCATGTCCATTCATTAACACCATGTATATTGGGCCAGCCTTTGACATGAGCAACCTGAATCTTTAGTTTGGCAAGCATGCTAATGGGTGTATAACTTTTAAGTTGTATAATCTAAAGTTTTAAATTTACAGTATTACATTACTATATAGTGTTTGAAGTTCATTCATAAAAGACAAACACTACCAGCATACAAATCATAAACCAGAAATGAATTTATCAATTATGTAACTAAACAAGTTAAAAATGAATCCAAAACACAGACTGAAGGGTAAAAAGGATCATATATATTTCATAATTCTGTTCAGCAAATACACATGAGAGTTACAGTACTTAGCTCATAAACAAGTCACAGACCTCCTTAAGCCAGCCAAAAATCGAACTCTGTTTCTGTCTTTCTTCTCACTCTAAATACTATTTTTTATAAAATTCGTTAGAGTCTAAACCCTAACTGCTTTCAACCAAATCCTCGATGGGTTAAAGTGAAATAAAGTCTTTCCTCTAGAACATAACTAAAAAACTAACTAATTAAAGCATCTATTAAAAGCTCCATAAGTAACTGACTAACTGCCAACTCAAAGGTCTTTGGCAGCTTCGATTAGTAAGGCTATTCCATCCGAGATTTGAGCCTTTTTTCTAGCTCTCTTCTGCTCAGCTTCTGTCTCTGCTAACTTCCTTGTAAGCTTTTCATTCTTCTGCTGCAAGTCTTTGACATTCTGCTTCAATTCTGCATAATGCAAATCTGTGCTTCTCTTTCTCTTCAAGGCTTCTTTAGACACTGTTATTAGCTCTTGATAATTTTCATTCACTTCCTGTAAGTCTTCTCTTAGCCTTATATTTGCTAAGACTAGGGCATCATTAGTCTCTTGCATGCATTTCATTTGATGCCTATATTGTTTGATGGTTCTTTGCAGGTTCTCCATGTCTGAGTCAAAAACCTTCCCTGTTATGGTATTTTGCATTTCATTGGGCAGCCAAGGGACATTCAGTCTTCTGAAAATATCCCCATCTTCCTGTAACAGCTCTGAAGATACACCATGAAAAATAGGGTTCTCCTGACTTGTTGTTTCAATGGGTGTAGTTTCATCTATCAAGTTCTGATTTTCAGAATAAGAAACCTCAATTTCCTTCTTTTGTTGTTCCTTTATTATTTCATCTTTTAATTCCAGAAACACAACAGATAATTTTGTTTGAGTGAGACTGGAATCTTCTGCTGACTTCAATGACCTTTTTTCTTTTGTATGCTCAGAAACTGGACTGTTTATAACTGCTTCCTTCTTGATCTTGAGTTCTTCATCTGAAGATTCATCATCAAGTACATTTATCTCTTCTGTCTTCATTCTAGGGTTTAGCAACTTTTTCATATTCAGCCTTAACTTGTTTTTAGATCTGTTTTTTGGTCTCCATTCTGAAACAAGTTCTTTTACCATCTTCAAAGTTTTTCCTTGATGCTTAATTGTGGCTAGCTCTATACCTTCGATTTTGGTTTTCTCTTTCTTTGGATTCTTTGTTTTATCTTCTTGACTGTACTTTTCTGTGTATTCCATCCCAGCTTCAGTTTTGAGAGTGAATTCATCCTCTTCTAGTAAATATCCCTCATCCTCAGATAGGACAGTGATGGGGCTTCTTCGTTGAACCTTAATGTCCTCTTTTTCTAGAGCACCCTTTTCTGTGACAACAATTTTCTCTTCACTGAGAGTTTCTGCTGGCGCCATGTGTTTCTCAGGATGATCTTCTTGTTGCGGAAACAATGAATATTTACCTTTACTGTCAGCTACAACCCTTTGAGGTTCATTGTTACCCTTCAAAGGTTCTGGTTCTTCTTCAAATTTAATCTCTTTTTTGTCTTCAGGCTTGCTCTCCTGACCTAGTTTTCTGACTAGAGATTGACCTTTGTCTACACGCTTTTTAGCTTGTTGCTCTTTTTGCTTGGTCTGAAAACCAGACCAAAACAAGAAATGCTCCCATGTCTTCCCTTCTCGTTGTAGAACTGTGCCGATAATAAGCTTAATCAGACCATGATGGAAGATGGATTGTGTAGTATGATCATAATGCCCCTTAATCCTGCTTGACATCTTTTGCAGACTTCTGAATAAGAAGAAAGGAAGGTTCATTTTGGATTCACCAATCAGATGCCGTAGAAATCTAAAATGGTATTTGAAAACATAAGCATATCTGCCTTCACAAGTGATATAGCTTTGTAGAATTTTAATGGGTTGCACCCATTCATCCCTGACCTCCTGGATTAACACCCCTTTGCGCCAGTCTGGAGTAATACCAGGTAAAAGGTACCTTTGATCATCAAAAGTGAAAGGCAATTTTTTGAACCACATTTCACCTTCATTCTTGACTCTTGTAGCTTCAACAACTAAATCCACAGCCAGTTTAAACTTTAAAGTATCAAATACTATCATGTCCTCCTTATAGATTTGGGCAAATTTATAAGAAACCTCAGTGTTATAGCCATTGATTTTCCTGAAGAAATCCAACCAACCAGCATTTTGAAAAAGCTTTGCACAATCTGGAAATTTATCAATCCAATTTAGCTCAGTGGGTTCGATTCTATTTGTTTTGCCACTTTTACCCATCTGCTTTCAACAACTGAAACCTATGTACTTTTGGAGTTCTATTGATGAGCTAACAGGCTGCTTTCATATTTTGAAGAAGTAGTGGCTTAATGTATCGCTAAATTTCAAATTTCCACTTGTCACAGCGTCTCAAAGAACTCTTAAACTGATCTATTTTTGACAGGAGCTTTGTTTAGAACTTATATTCATGTTTTCCCTAATGAATTTTAAGAAAACAAGCTTTTCTCAGAAAAAACCCCAATTTAGCAGCCGCTATCGGTTTAATGCGGAATACCCTATTCTCGCTTTGCTGTGGATGTTTAAATCAATTTTTTAGGTACCTGGTTGTTCAATTCCTCTGTGCAAGTGTCTTCAGGTCTTTAATTCGCTACCAGCTAGCAGAACGAGCAAGCCCTAATTTCTCTGTAACTGCAACTTCTGGCTTTCAGGCACCTGTCCTCTCTCCACCTATTTTCCAGCTTCGTGATGTATCTGTGAAATAACTCCTTTCACGTCAAATTCGTCTAACACCTCCTCCTGTCATGATATGCACTATTCCAGCTAATAATCTCCACGATCTCTTCCACGATCCAGCAGCACCTATTTTCATAATTACTACTGGAGCAACACGTATCAACAACCTTCATTCATGTGATTAGTCACTTAGCAATGAAACCATGCGAAAATTTAGCTTAAAAAATAATGATTTCGGCTGGCGCGATATTCTTGTAGCGCCACTGTATTAACTTTTCATGATTGCGCTACAAGAATAATCTGCATTCAAATTTTGGCCCAATTTCAACTATTTTTCCAGTTTAGATGATAAACCACACTCTTTGAGTATGTTTGTGACATCCTTACTTAATATAAATCCTATTTATCCCTTCAAATCCTAAAAGAAAATAATAAGAAATCTAAAAACAAGCAAAAAATTAAAAATTTCATTTGAAAATCAAAAATTTCCTAAAGGAAGCAAAATGAGAAAAATTTAGCAAACGAGCAAAATTAAAATCAAAATCACAAACAAAATATAAAATTGAAGGAAACAAGTTCATGACTTAACACGGTCTTTATATTGAGAGTTTTTGTAATTGTATATTGTATCATTTTTATTTTTGTTACTTATTAATCGACATGACTAACGTTCTTTGTTTGATGTTTTAATTGTAATTATAAAGCAAGGGCCTCCTAAGGCTGTTCCGAACATGGAGAATGTGGTAATTGCGGAACAACTAGCGCAGGAAGAACAATATGCAGGTCCTTCGAATACTGATCATGATCAAGTTAATGATGATCATATGGAATTAAACGATGATCATGACGATAACATAATTGAGGATGATGGTGCAAATACATTAATCAATGATGCATTTAATGTTAGAATGGACGATGATCAACATCATGCATCACCAATTGATGACTTTGAAGATATTAATGATTTACCTACACTTGAGAAGGCGACGGAACCGCTTTTTGAAGGCTCTCGCATAAGTGTTCTCTCTGCTGTGTTGCTGATAATGAACTTGAAGGTTATGAATGGTTTTTCAAACACATCCATCACACTGGTGTTAAGGTACGCATGTGATTATATGTGATCCGTCAGATCTCAACTTTAGTGCATATACTCCAAAACTATGTCACACCTTTCAATCAAAACCACTTTGATCTTATAATATACTCCAAAAAATAAGGATGTATTTGTTGTCGTTAATATCATGCTCTTCAAATATTTATACTAACCATTTTTTTAAATTTGTTGTAACAGCTTGATAGGTGAATATTTGTTACCGGCATCAAATAAATTACCTCGCACATATCGAAATTTAACTTCCATCATGAAATATGTTCGAATGGAGTATCAAGCAATTGATGCATGTCCTAATGATCATATTTTATATTATAATCAGTATGAGCTTGCAACAGAATGCCCTATATGTCATAGCAGTAGATACCGAACAGATCAAGTAACCAAAAAGGTGTCTCGTAAGGTTCTTCGTTATATTCCCATTATTCCACGCTTGCAACGACTGTTTAGGTGCAAAAACATAGCACAATTTATCGATTACCACGCACGGAATAGAAGTGGAGATGATATTTTGCGAATGCTTGCAGATGGTTCTGCATTTACAGACATGGAGGAAAAATGGCCACACTTTAAAGAAGAACCTCGTAATGCTAGACTTTCTTTGGCAGCGGATGGTGTCAATCCACATGCAGAGATGAGATCTACTAACTCGGTATGGCCTGTTTTTGTTATCAACAATAACATTCCTCCATGGATGTCAATAAAGAGGGAGCATATAATGTTGGCAATGATTGTTCCAGGTATAATTTGTACTTTAGAACAGTGTTTTTTTAATGCATTAGTATTTAATTTGTCATGAAGATCAATATTGTTGCATATTCATGTCATATATATTTTTCATTTACTTATATGTATTGTATTTGTTGTTTTCTTTTAGGTAAGTTCCAAGTTAAAGATATGAATGTATATATCGAGCCTCTTGTTGATGAACTACTTAAGCTATGGAATGGTGTCACTATGTATGATGTCTCTAGACCAGTAGGGCAAAGGGAATTTCAATTCCATGCAATGCTTGCCTGGACAATTCACGATGCTCCATGGCTAACACATTTTTGTGGTCTTCAAACAAAGGGAAAATTTGCATGTCCAGTTTGTGGTCCCAAGATGAAATCTCGTCATTCAAAGAGTTTGTCAAAGGTAGTGTTTGATGAGTATAGGCACTTCCTCTCTAAGAATCATAGGTATCGAACTACTGAAAAACATTTTTTTAATGGGAAAGAGGAGACCGCATTAAAACCATAGAGAATGACACCTCACATATGGAAGTTGCAATATAATAGAAATCGTCAAGGTATGATTCAATTTATCTATCTTATATATTCGTATTGATCATCTCTTATATGTTTTTAATGTTTTATTTTGGATTGTATTAATTTTTTTTACTGTAATATACTACATTTTAATCTCTTTAACTTATATATTGATTACTAATGGTCTGCATGAACATCATGAAGGTGTAAATGGGATTCCACGAGGAATGAAAAGTTATCCGAAACAATTTAGTAGGCTGCCTTACTATGAGCACTTACTAGTTGTTCATTTGTTTGATACAATGCATATCGGAAAGAATGTAACTGAAACACTATGGCGAATATTAGACGGAAGGAGTGACAAAGAAAAAATTGTCAAAATTTGCAGTGACATTCATGAATCCAATCATGCAATGAAAGATATCATTGAACATTTAAACAACGATGGAGACCAAATTAATATAAGGTCACTTCCATGGTTATTGACTGAGCAACAAAACAATGCAGTAAAAGAAGTGATACAAAAAATGAAATTTCCCACAGGATTTTGTTCGAACATAAAGAACGTCTTAACAAGGAAAGGTGATTTTGGCGGGGTAAAAACGCATGATTGGCATATCTTCATTAAGGTAATTATATTTTTGGTATATATATTGGTATATTACAATACTGCATGTTTTTTGTTTACTTCTTTTCTTAATTTTGAAAAATATATTGATGAGATGTGTTCATTGTTATAGTATGTTCTACCTGTATCTCTCCTAGACAACTTTGACAATAATGTCAAACAGGTCATATATGATCTTGGAAAATACATGAGGTAATTAGAAACAATATTTTTCACGCATCATCATGTAATTTGTTTAATTCGTTGTATAACTTATATGAATTGACATTTATTTTAGTCAATCATGTAGATTTGACGTAATACAATCTTAAATTTTCGTCGTTAAATGATATCATTATTTTCTTGCTTTACATGTAGATGGTTGTCATCGAAAGAAATCCACAAAGAAGATATAAAGTATTGGAAGAGAGAAATTCCTCGTTTAATGTGTCAAATGCAGATATTTCTACCTTCGGCATTTTTCAATGCACAAGAACACTACCTCATACACCAAGTTGAGGAGATTGAATTGTGTGGACCTATACATGCAAGGTCCATGTGGATGGTTGAGAGGCACTTGAAATTTATGAAGGCTTTAGTTAGACAAAGAGCACGTCCAGAGGGTTCTATGGTGGAGGGATATATGGTATTTCAGGCCATGGTGTATATTGTTGAATATCTTCCAGGGTTGGGGTCTATTAAGACCGAATTAGATCGATACATTGGTGATCCAAATTCCATTAAGAAATTAGAAGGAGAGTACCTGATGGGGAAAGGTAAATCGAGGAAGGTCAAAGGTAATTATTAAATGGTGTTATAGATTAATAATGTTAATACATTTTAATAGTATCTTACACAATTATTTCATTTTTAATATTCATTAATGATATGCATCATTAATATTTATAATGTTACACTGCGTTAAGTAATTATAAATTTTTGAGTTGATTTATGTAATTTTATTTTCATGCAGTTGGTCGTGAGTGGGATGCACTACATTTGTACGTCGCAAACAATCTTGATTGGATGAAGGTATGGATTGAACGATGTAATCAATCTGGTCGAGGACTATCATGGGAAGGTGTGGCTTCATTGGTTAAAGAAGCACATCGCAATGGAGATGTCAATCTAACAGAAAGGGAAATCGATTTAGCATATGGTTTAAAAGATAAACAGGTAAGCATGATATTATAAATATATAAGCCATAATATTTTCAATTACATCGATATTCATGTTCATCTTGATTAATTTCATTTTATTTTCATACTTTAAGAACATAAAATACTTACTAGTTCATTATCAATTGCAGGTAAAACACCACAAGGCTATGTGGTGCAACGGTCGTAAATATCGCATTAAAAAGTTGGATGACACAAGGAAAACATGTGATTCTGGGATAAATGCAGTCTTTGAGGTCACTAATGTTTCATCTAGAAGCGACAGACGTCCAAAATTGTCAGAAAATCGATATTATGGATATTTGGAAGATATCATTGACTGTGACTTTAAATCATTCAAAATAATTCTTTTTGTTGGGAAATGGTACAGGCTACGATTGAATCGATTTGATCCTGATAGAACTGTTATTGAACATGCTAATGGATTTACCATGGTCAATACAAGGTCGCTTGAGTCACGAACGTCAGAGCCCTATGTTCTTCCAAGTCAATGTGAACAGGTATTTTACTCAGAAGTTCCTGGTAGACAGGGTTGGTCGTTTGTTATTAGACATGATCCAAGAGGAAGGCCGGTAAAGTATAATATTGTAGAGGAAGCTGAAGAGGGTGTTGAAGAAGAAGGTGATCATGTAGAGGATCAACATGAGTTGGATGTTGATGATCATAATGTTACGCAGGAAGATGTTGAAGAGTTAGTTGAAGAAGATGATGTTAGAGACAATGTTCATGATGAAGATGATATTGACGATCATGATCAATTTATTGAAACTAATTACAACGACGACGATGATGATATAGTTGCCTCTAATCCTTATAATGTTGAATCTGGATCAGATGATACAGATGCAGACTTGGATGGAGAAGATGATCATGAAGTGCATTGAACATCATTCCAAGTGATGTGAGGGGGGGAGGGGGGCAGATTAGCTTCCACCTTCACGTGGTTGTCCCTATTGAGTAGAGAATATTAAGATATTCTTGAAACAAAGAGAAGCTCGTTAAGGTATTTTACTCAGAAGTTCCTGGTAGACAGGGTTGGTCGTTTGTTATCAGACATGATCTAAGAGCTGGAAGGCAGGTAAAGTATAATATTGTAGAGTAATGCTTTTACTAGTTTGGCTAGTATCATGCGGATAAAACTTAGTGGGAGGATAGGTCACGGGTTCGACTTGTCCGCCTTATTCATTTTGGCATAACAAATGTTGTTTTTAAATTATGGTTACAACCATATGCTACCCGCCAAAATTCTACTCTTTTACATATTTTAAAACATAAAAGTTTTTAAACCCACGCCAACAGTAGCAGAGCTATAGGGTTTAAACAGTCCTGTGCGAACAGTGGCAGAGCTATAGGTTTTAAACCCATGCAACATTCGTTCCTTTTCCTCCCTTGTTTACGCATAAGCAGTACCAGATGCGATGCAATATGTTGAGCTTTAATAGGTAGAATAGAGGTGGCTAGAGCTTGGGTAGGGGTTTAAGAAGCAAAGTAGGTAGCAGGAGCAGTCCACCGTTTCGATTTGGAGCAGTCCGCCATTTCGTCGATTTGGAGCAGTCCGCCATTTTGATTTGGAGAAGATTCAGTCCGCCATTTCGATTTGAAGCTCAGTCCATTCAGCCTCGCCATTTCGATTTGAAGCTCAGTCCGCCATTTCGATTTGAAGCTTAGTGGATTTAGCCATTTCGATTTGAAGCTCAGTCCATTCAGCCATCTTGATTTGGAGCTAGCATTCCATTCCAAATGTCTTCAGTAAGTGACATTCTCATCCATAGCTTCATTTGCCTGATATGCACACTGTGTGGGACATTACATCTATAAATGTTCATTCTGTAGTCGGTCCAAGTCCTCCAACTAGAAACTTGGCTTATTGATGCAGGCACCACTTGCAATACCTAAGTAGACCCTTGATTCCCAAATTTTATGTACTGGAATCTTCACTTAATACAGTCCTTTACCATTCTTCTCTTAGTTTTTCTTAGTTTCCAATTAACTCTGTGACAGAACTAAAAATAGATAACTGTCACTATACTTGGCAATTCTATCAAAATTGAGCAAGACTTCTCTATTAACGAATTAAACACTTTACCTTTTGCTTAGCCCTCAACGGAATTTACTTTACACTCAAAGGTTAAACGCCACATGACCATTCGTCATGACCTAAGCCCCAACGGAAAATCACTTATCGTACCAATTGTACGTTCTTTTCATTTTTCGCTTCCACCCAATGCATGACACGTATCTCTCAGCGGAAAACTCCACTTTGCCTCAAGCTTTGAACCGTCACTTTCCGCTGTGATTGTGATCGTTGATTTCTGACTTCACAACTCCGCTCTCATCCTGATCGTTAATCTCCTATGTGATCAGAACCATCCATTACTTAGCTCATCAATCTCCGCTTTGTTCTCGATCGTTGATCCCCAAATGTTATACATATGAGCGCCACTTATAGACTGTACATGTGAGCTAGGGCTTCTGCACTGTGACAATTATGATGACTCACAAACCATTACAATATTCCATGGAATCGCTGTTTCCCTTAACGAATCAGATGTATACTCGAAATAGAAGGCTAATCAAATCCCACACGGCTGAATAGAATGTTAACATATATATAGACTATATTTTACCCTAGGATATACACTGTAACGTTTCCAATAATTCACACTTCATTTCACTATTCCTTAAACTCGATGCTTTCAGATGAAATTGATGAATCATATGTATCCAACCAATGATAACAGAAATATCACAACATATACAGATGAGATGAATCATATATATTGAGATTTTACACAGTAGAGAGGAAATTTAATGATTCTCCATCATTTTATTACATTTCACTGTATGTAATCAATCACACTCTACACCCTGCTCTCTCTTCTCGAGCTCTGTGAGCTAACCTTCATCTAGGCTAAGCTACCTATTCAAAATACTAAAGACTGCATTTATTTACAATGGATTTCTGTTTCCAGATCCTATGATTAAGGAACAGAGTCCTTAATAACCTCAACTGACCCCTACGAGTCATCATTGACTCACTAACAATTAACAAACCCTATCTTATCTTTTACAAGTGGAAAGGATCTAGAATCCTTGACCATTATTCAAATTTTTCACAAAATAACAATTTACACAAATGTGAGACCCTAGGTCTCTTTGAATTCTCTTGACCTTGATGAAGTCATGGGTGACTTCTTTTTCATGAGCCTATGCTCCTGCATCACTTATGTCACCCTATACCGATGCCATCACATCCTTCCAAAATGATCTCTAAGGACTTTGTGACTAGTGCAGCAAAGTTGTGTTAGAAATCATGAGATAGAGGATTTGTGATTAATTCAATAAATACCCTATCCCAATAAGATAAACACAAGATAGATGTATCGCATTCCATATGTTTGTGCCAGAAATTGTTTCCAAGGCCAGAGAAACAAGCCAACACAATCTCAAACAAAATTCAATAAAGAAAACAAAGTTTAAAGGTTTCTGTAATGTGTTTTTGGTTGTGAACTTTGGGAACACACAGGGAATGCATTCATGAGCAAAATAACTACTGAATCATAAACAAAAGAAGATAAAGATGCATAATATATCTAACAAGATCCAACAGAAACAGTATTGAGGTTCATACATAAATGACAAGCATTACCAGCATATAAACATAAACCAGTAAATGAATATATCGATTAAGCAACTAGACAAGCTGAAAAATGAAGCCAACACAGAAAACTGAAGGGTAAAAGTCACATATATCTCATAATTTCATCATCAACTGCATACAAGAGTTTTGTACTTAACTCATGAACAAGTTTGAAAACCAACTGAGTTTGAAGACCTCCTGAAAGCTCCCAAAAATCGAACCCTCTCCATGACTTTCTAACCTCTCTAAATACTAATCTTTACAAAATTAGTTAGGGATTTAACCCTAACTGCCTTCCATCTATTCGATGAGGTAAAGTGAAATGTACAATATTACAAAATTACAAAATATGCTAAAAATAGTAAATCACTAACACATGTGTTTATCAACTAGTGACCACTAACTAAATGAACAACTGACTTATCCATCTTTTGCTGCTTCAGCCAGCAGAGCGATACCATCTGATGCTTGATCTTTCTTCTTAGCTTTCTTCTGCTCATGCTCCATGTCATTTATCTTCTTGATGAGCTCCTCGTTTCTCTGCTGCAGGTTCTGGACTGTCTTCTCCAATTCTGTGCAATGCATGTCAGTAGTTCTTTTTCTCTTTAGTGCTTCCTTTGCTTCTGCTATCAATTCCTGAAAATGGTCATTTACATCCTGTAGGTCTTCTCTCAACCTTCTGTTAGCCATCATTAACCCATCATTGACCTCTTGCATGTAACTCATCTGATGTTTGTACTGCTTAACAGTTTTCTACAAATTCTCTCTGTCAGAGTCAAATAGTTTGTCTATTGTAGGATCTTGTTCCTCATCAGGTCTCCAAGGTGTATCAAGTTTTTTGAAGATTTCAGCCTCTTCAATTAACAGGTCTGCAGGGCTGTCTTCAATGCTAGGATTTTCCTCACCTGTTGCTTCAACTAAAGGAGTTTCTTCTTTTGATTGTGGCTGCTTTTTGTCTAATTCTGGTTTATCATCCATGGAATCCTCATCTAGGACAGTAACTTCATTTGTATTTAATCTGGGATTGAGCAATTTCTTCATGTTCAGTCTTAGCTTGTTCTTTGACCTGGTTTTAGGCCTCCAATGTGATGCTGCTTCTCCCATCATTTTTAGTTCCTTTCCTTGATGCTGGATAGTAGCCAACTCTACTACTTCAAGTTTATTCCTTTTTCTGTTAGGTTTTGTTGTCTAAAGTAGGGATTTCTTTTCCTGTTTCAACCTTGACTTCTGTTTTGGAGATGGGCTGCTCTTCCTCCAATAAATATCCCTCATCATCTGATAGAATGGTGATAGGGCTTCTCTGTTGAGTTTGAATCTCCTCCTTAGGTACAGCAACCTCTCTTATATCAACAACTTTCACTTCATGAGAATCCTCTGTAGGTGCCAAATACTGTTTAGGTTGCTCTTTCTCATCTACAAACAGTGAGTACTTGCCTTTAAGACTGGCTGAGAACAGTTTTGGTTTATTATCTTCCTCCACATGCTCTGATGCTTCCTCAACTTTAACCTCTTCCTTATCTTCAAGTTTAGACTTCTGACCTAATTTTCTTATCAAAACCTTACCCTTGTCTGCTTGCCTCTTAGGTTTCTGATCTTCTTTTTTGGTTTGAAAGTTAGACCAAAAGATGAAAAAGTCCCAGGTCTTCCCTTCATGCTGCAAAACAGTGCTAATAATCAACTTAATTAGCCCATGGTGAAAGATAGACTGAGAAGAATGGTCTATCTGCCCTTTCACCCTGTTGGACATCTTCTGCAAACTTTTCAAAAAGAAGAATGGCAGGTTCATCTTGGACACCCCCACCATGTGCTGAAGGAATCTGAAATGGTACTTGTATACATAAGCATATCTGCCCTCGCAAGTAATATAGCTCTGCAATATTCTGATTGGCTCAACCCATTCCTTTCTGAAATTTTGAATAAGGACGCCTTTATTCCAATCAGGGGTGACATTTGGTAAAAGATATCTTTGTGGATCAAAGTCAAATGGCAGTTTCTTAAACCATGGTTCACCCTCATTCTTAATCCATGTAGCTTCTGAAATCAGCTTTACTTTTAGCCTAAATTTAAGAGTATCAAAGATCACCATGTCATTTTTAAAACCCTGAGCAAACTTACAGGACACTTCTGCATTATACCCATCTATCTTCTTGAAAAAGTCCATCCAACTAGCTTGTTGAAACAGCTCAACACACCCAGGGAGTTTTTCAATCCATCCTACATCAGTAGGTTCGGCTTTGTTTATCTTACCACTCCTGCCCATTCTTCTTCAATTACTGAAAACTGAATAAGTTATAGGATTCTTAAATTTAATCCAATTTAGCTCTCAATAATATTAGTATCAAAATGATTCTCAAGTCTTTAGCTCCTCGTTGCCTCTATCTGGTTCCAAAAACAGTAAGCTCCAATACCTAGCACACTAGCTCTCCCTGCAACTTCAAATATTCGGTATCCTTTTGTATTGTTTTCAAGCAGAAGATCAATTTAAGAGGTTGAAAATACTGTCAAATGTACAGGTTCCTCACATCACTACAACCTTAGCTTTCACAGGGTCATATTTCATAAAAAAAAACTGCTATCTTCAACCCTCGCTCAGCCTGGCGTCTTAGAGCATCAGAAATAACTATTTCTCTGGCCGAAATTGCATTTAAAAACACAATTTAACCTTTCCTTTGATCAATTTTGACAGAGTAAGCCTCAGCGAAAAAAAACCCAAATCTGCAGTTATATTGGCTTTTCAGGAAATACCTTTAAATTGCTCAACTGCAGTTATTTAAAATCACGACTTGAGTTGTCAAATGAGTCACCTTGGATGTACAGAGGTCCTCCAACGTTCAATTTAATTGCTAGTAACGAAATTAGGAAGCCCTAACTTCCCGTGAAGCCATCAAAACCTCTCCTTTGTTCAACAGCGACAATGTCCGGTTTTTTAGTGGTTATGGCTACTCCACTAAGTCCTTCGTCTTTGAATGTGCCTGTAAATGACAAACTCATCCCACATTTACCTCAAACCATACTGCTACCTGTCAAAAGGAATTACGTCTGGGCTCATGATGAGCACAACTTCCTCACAATGTGCAACCACTTGGAATCATGATGTTCCCTGCATCAGCACGTAACGAATTCTCTAAAACATGTAATTAGTCATTCATCATTCCAAACGTGCCAAAATTTGCTAAAAAATTGGAGGAATTTTGGAGTCGCGATATTCTTGTAGCGCGCCTTTGGTGATTTTGAGCTCCAGCGCTACAAGAATAATTTTAACACTGTTTTGGTGTTTTTTCACAGCTTTTTGTCATTATGCATAGAGTTCTAAAGCTATCAGAGTGATGATTATACATGACTATACTTAGAGTATGGTTTATGAACCCATTATTTGATATGGTGACTTTTAAACCCTTTAACAAAAACAAACCTAAAGTTTAAAACTTGAAAATTTCACAAGCAAGCCCAAAATTTCATATAAAAACTAAAGAAAATTTCCTAAAAGAGGGAGAAATCAAAACAGTGCAAATAAATAACTTAAAATAAAATGCAAATCAAACAAAATTTGAAGGAACAAATAGACTTAACACCATAAACACATATAAAGACTTCAAGAGAGTGTGCAATAGATAGGATGCCCTTGGGATGATGAATAATTCAATTGAATGAGATGATTACAATCCACAACCACCCACAGGTCCACCCATTAAGGGCCTCAATTACCCACCTAGTGGTTTGGCACATGGCCACAAGTGAATATTAGCCAAGATATCTCAACACCCCCCGCCCCTAATTTTCCCCGTGTATTGGTTTCAGTTCGAAATTAATGTTTTTAATTACTTTTTTGCAGTCAGCTGATCGGGGCAAGTCCCCAATGGAGCCTGGGAGGCCGACACCCCCCTACAGGCAACAGGTATATATACCACATTTTTACTTACCTACTTCTTTAGAAAGTACATTTGTTTAATTATGATATCAACGTGGCCAATATTTTGTTTGTAGGCTGAGGGTCGAGGTAGGAGCCTCATGACAGATGATATGTCGACAGATGTTAGCACGCCACGCTCATCGGGTCATGAGCAGGTATATAACACGTTGTGAATTTCAGAAACTGTATTTATACATATTTATGTTATCTAATTATATCAAAGATTTCAAATTGATATTAATGTTTTCTATTTTTATGTCAGATGATACTTATCTATATATGGATCCAAAGGATATGGATTTGGGGCACATTCTTGATGATGTTGACCTCAAGAATTCAAAGAATATCCGGGATGCAGTTCAAAAAGCAAAAACAAAATTAAATCAGGAGGTCGTCAATCTGCTTATATCGAATACGCAAATGACGCAGGATGAGACTCAAGCAAAGATAGATCGTGTGTTGCTTAAAGTAAAGCGCTTGGATGTAAGCTACAAACTCTTTCATTATAAGTCTATTCCAAATGCAATTTTTTTTCCTATTCGTATATGAGTAACTAAAATATTATTTGTTTCTACAGGAATATTTTTTCCCCGGTGAGAGGCATGCTGGTACCATTGAGCATGACACCCCCTTTGCCACTGATCATGTATCGTTGCTGTCTGGCCAGTCGGAAACACAAAATGAGACACCCCAGATGGAAAATGAGAGTGCCGATGAGGATCAGGGGCCAGTACATGGAGAAGAGCATGAATTTGATGCTGCCGTCCCAGCATTTCCTGGATCTTTCCGTGTCACTAGCACGGGAACATTTGAGACTACTTTTTTGGTGGACGAAGATCTCATTCCCTACAAGATGGAGAAGATTCCAGGTACTATTTACAAAATGTTTTAACTATATATTATAATTTTATTGGAATTTAATTATGCATCATTCTTTTTACACTAATTAACACATACTCGTTTTTGTAGGAAATGATGTCTTTTATAAACATCTTAATGATTGGTCTTTAGAGCTGTTTGGGCCCACTATCCGCACATGGTGGAACCGACAGAGTAAAGTTTTGAAAGATGAGCTTATTGCTCGCTTGGTTGGGTTTTTTGGTGCCGAAACCTTCAACCAAAAAAAGGTTCTCGAAAAAGCTGGCCAACATTTACATTATGTACGGGAGCAATATCGGAACAATTGAGCAGATAATCCAAAGTATGAGCGCCCTCCGATGATTCCAACAACGGAGTGGAAAGGCTTGCTGGATGATGCAAGGGAGAAAGCTGCGAAAATAGCGGGCAAGCCAGTACCTGAGTCAGCTAGAAGGTATGCAATACTTTCAACAATGCAATTATATGTTTATTACACTTTATTTTCCATTTTTTTGCAATGTCTAATGTATTTAAAAATACTTTTATAGGCTACCAGATACGTCGAAGGCCACCCAGGCAAGAATAGAAAAACATGGGCAACACAAGCTTGGCCCTGGTGGATATTCCAACCTGCAAGCATGAATCATAAGTATGATCAATAATTATTTTATTGTATAGAAATTATAGATTGCATTTAAAATTGTTTTCATGATGATATAACAACAACAATGATGATCTAATTGAAAATTACAGGCTCAAATATTCCACGATTTGCCAACGGAGGAAGACATGAGGATCGGCTACCAACGCGGGTTTTCAGGTGTTGTTGAACATCGAACAAGCAGCCATGGTAGCCAAGCAAATTCTTCCAGTGATCCATCCTGCGAACAGGTAACTACAATAAACAAATTCTATTTAAGCTTGATTCATTGTGTTCTATATTCATTAATAAACTAGTACATAAAATATTGAGTCTCTTTGTGTTAAGCCGCACAACGAAAGTAGAGAAAATGCAGAGGATGGAGGAGAAAGAGATAGTGAAGTTCCTGTTGATCGAATTCCAGGTAATAAATATGCTAGTGTTAAAAAAAAACTAGCATGGATTAAAGTCTCAAATATTAAATTGCAAATACTATATTGTTGTAAGTGTTGATGTTTTAATGCAGAGGGTCTTCATGTGCAACTTGAGGCAGCAGCAGAAGATCAAACACAGGAAATTCATGTCACCCATAAGTTGCCAGGTACAAAGCACCGCTCTAATGTTTTTTTCTTAATGAAGGACTTACAATGATTATAATAGTAAAAACACGTCAAGCAAGTAATATTTCTTCATTTTTCCAGTACATCCTGGCACCTTACAGCAGTCGCATACACGTCGTGAGCACACGACCCGTCGACAAACACGATCACAGGCAACTACAAAGGGCATAGGAAACAAAAAACAATTGGTAGAAGAGGATGTCACACTTAGAGAATTTGTGGAGAGAAAAAAGCGTCAAAAAAAGTAGTGATTGTAATAAGTACACTATTACATTATTTTTTTATGCATTGTCCTCGAATATTATTTTTGATATTATGGAGTAATGTCTTCAACTATTTATTTTTTTCTATGTACGAATGAATGAATGAGTTAATTAATGAATGCTATAAACTAATTAATGATCGAATGCACGTAATTCCTTTAAGACAAGAAACTCACAATGTTCGCACAAAAGATCATTTATTTCCAAGCACGTGCATTGGGTATGGGGAATTGAGAGTGATGTGAGGGGGGGGAGGGGCCATATGAGCTTCCACCTTCACGTGGTTGGCCCTGTTAAGTAGAGAATATTAAACTATTCTCGAAATAGAGAGGAGCTCAATAAGGTAAAATGCATGCATTACTACAATGTTTCTTTCTTATGACCAGTTACGTTGTTTCTTTCTTCTAGCTAACTATAGACATGCATTTTCTTTATACTGCAGAGTGAGAATCTTGATGGGCTGGAGCTTTCTGGTTTGGAATATCTTCAAAGTCTCAGGATGAGGATCGTTGGAATCCATTCTGTGCATCAATACCTCAACATCTTTTGCAAACTCTACATCCGGCTCCAAATCCACAAATATGAAGAGGTACCCATCCTTCAATTTAATTTAGGTTTTCTATTGATTTTTCAATGTGAAGTAGAAAAGAAGGGTTCAGTAAATCATTCCCAAGAAATAGATGAAAGCCAGTGGATGAACAGAAGGCCTGTAGCAGAGGTATTGAGGTTTTATATAGTCTTAGTGTGTTGCAACTAACGAAGTTCCTAAGGTAAATTTCATGGTAGTTCTCACATTGATAATCTGGAATTGGTTTGCTAATATGATTAGTGGGTTGTCATTAGACGTTCATAAGGTGGAGCTTGCAAATCTCAATAATGGTGATTTGTCATTCTTTAAACCATTTCATCTGTCCCAGGGTATAGAAGACCCTAGAATATCCTGTTAACCATCACAAGGTCATGTTGTCAACAAACCCAGTGAGGACTTGTGATGATCGAGAAATACAATACGGCAAGTCTTGTATTTTTGTCCTATTTTTAAATTAATAATTTAATATATGTGGTGGATTTGATTGAAATTGCCCATAACACTGACTTATGCATAGCTGAGACCTGCTTTTGAATATTTTGTCATATGTAGTTAAGTATGTAAGGGCTTGGTATGAATGGATGACATGTGTACTATATGTGTAGTATGCTTCCTCTTGCAATTGCTATGCGTGTAGAACTCTGTTGTTCCTGACCTCTGCTGTTGATATTCTCCTAGTTATAGCTGTAACAAAAGTGTATTTTCAAGGTATTTGAGGGGAGTTCCAACAGCTTCTCATGTTTGCAATTGGGATTATACCATCTGGACATCCAATTGGAATGGGATCAAAGTAAGAATTTCTTATTCTTCATGTTTGTTTGAACATCATTCTTCATTTGTCCCACAAAGTTTAAAGGGATTGAAATGAGATGCCCCCCCCTTCCTCTTCTCAAATTCATGGGTGCTGTTATCACTCCGTAATTTCTTGAGGCTGTGTTCAAGAAACCCAAAGTTAACCTACAACCAATCTTTAGGATGACTGTCTGACTCAGCCAACCAGAGAGGGCTCTCTCTTTGTCACTGTATGATAAATGTATCAAGGAATAGGAGAAACAAGGCCAGATTCTCAAGGTAACAAGTGTTTTCAATGGTGATCAAGGTGTTGGGAAAGTTCAAGAGTAAAGAACATTGGGCAATGGAGTCAAGGATTGAGGCTTAAATCAAATGAAAGAGTAAATCAGGTCACAGAGGTTTAAGGCCTTTTGCATGCATTTGGCACAGATCATTAAAATTTAAAGGTGATAGCAGAAGGTAGAGAAGTGATTGTTTATTTTTAGGAGCATGTGACTATGAATTCCTTAAATAAACAGGAAAGACTAATGAAAGACATGGAAAAGTAAATTATAATAGAGCACCAGAACACCAACGATGAATTCTATTACAGTTTATTTTTCAATGGTATTTACTGTAAATACTGTGGAGCATGGAAACATGAATTCCAAAGATTTAAATTAACAGTAAAGAAGAGGAAATAACACAGATGAATGAATTTCACATAGAAGACATTCTGCAACAAAACTTGGAAGGAATCTTAAACATGAGAAAACCTGTATGTCTGTTCTTTCATTGAAGTTCACAAAATCCCAGATACACAAGTCTTTTCTTCTTTACAATATGAATTTCTTTGACCAAAGACCAACCCTCTCCCTATCGAAGTAGGGTCTATTTGTAGTTAATCTATTCAAAGGAGAGATGCAAAAAACTAGGAAACAGTTACATACGTGGGGATTATGTCCCAGCAAAATAGCTTAAATCCTATCTTTTAAAACAGATGGCATAGTGACCATTTATTACATAACCAACTCTACAAAAAGAAATGACAGCTGTATGAATATTTATGAGGTCGATAATCCTTTTAGGATCAACAATATCCTATTCATTTCCAGGATGGAAAGAGATATCATTGATGTTTTCTGATAATTTTAGCCTTCAAAGGCGCATACTGTCTGAACAGGCTCGCTTGATTTCAGGCTCGCTTGATTAACTTGTCATCTTCCTCTGAATATTTCCAAAACAACTGTAAATAAAGTATCTGTGTGACTATTGCTTACTGTAGTAACTGCAGACAGCAAGCTAGCATCATGGACTCCCTAAAACTTCTTCTGCAGGGTCTAAACTTTATAGTTCTTAGCAACAATATCAAATATATGACAACCTTGACTTACTTATGCTTCACGGACATCTAACTGGAACTTCCTGGACCTGAACGTGGTATAAGAACTCATGATCCCACCCTGAATACTTCATTCTAAGCATCATCCTTTGGAACATAAGCATCAGATAATTCTTCCATCAGCACATCAAGCTCTATTCAAAGACCTTCTGTAAAGACAGGCAATTTAGATTTAACCTCCCCGAAAAGTAATGGAAGTTCGAAGTCCTGCCTGATTTTGCTTACTACCACCATGCCTTTAAGTCCTTTTACCATATCATTAAATTTTCTATGGTCTGATCTGGCTTTAATAAACATTTATTTATATTCAGGCCATGCTATTAGCATATTCTCATCATCCCAAAAGGATGGTAAACCATAACCAATCAATGGTAAAAAGGCTTGCTTGAACTCCTACACTTGCTTTTTAATATGGGACATCTTTCCTCTGACTGAATTCAACAAAGTATATTTCTGCAACACCCTCCTGGCATCTACTAACAGAACAGTTCTATTACTCACCTTTAAAACCTGTAACTCAGAAGCAGGAGCTTTACTGAGGAAAATAATTGCGTTTTTGTTGATGTATATGTAACTTCGGAATGTATTTCACATATATGTATATTGTATTCCTATAGAGATGGTATTATTCCTCTATAAGGAAGTGTCGTCATTTATATTGTAAGTGTCGTAACTTATACTTGATGGGTTATTAGACCACCTTATTTGGGGTCGGCCTTGTATAAGTCATGTGGGTCAAAGGGTTATTAGACCACCCTATTGGGGGTCGGCCATGTGGGTCAAAGGGTTATTAGACCACCCTATTGGGGGTCGACCCACTCAGCATTATGTTATGTGGTAAAGTTCGAGCCTACATGAGTTAGGTAAAAAGGCAAGTCAAGTCAAGTATAAATAGAGTGCAGGAGGCACTCTATTTACTCACTCACTTCTCACACGTGCACTCAAGGAGGAGTGGAGCACTTATGGAGGAGGAGGATCTGTTGCTAGGTTATGGCTATCTCTCTTGGTTGGTTGTATCATTGCTCTATCTATCTCTGAGGAAGTTATTGGGGTTTTTCACCTTTATGGTTTTCCCCAAGTAAATCTTTGTGTCTCTTGTGTGCTTGCATTATTGTCTCCATGATTGATATGCTGTAGATATGCTGTACATGTTGTTCTCTCAGTTAAGATCCTAGATCAGATTGAAGTAAATTCTGAAAATTTAACATGGTATCAGAGCTAGCCTGAAAGAAGGCATGATATGGCATGTATGACACTTGTTGCACTTACGATGCTAGGGCTTGATATAGCAAAAACCAGTCATCGTAGCACTTTCGCTATAAATCCGTTTTGGTAAATTTTTCGGATCTGAAATTGTTATAGGACGAAGATTAAATCTCCAGGTACCTTGTGTCCAAAGGAAAACCTCTAATTCGTTGTACTTTGTGATTTATGATCTGTACAATATAGGGTTTCTGCCTCTTCCAGATCTGAGTCAAAATCAGGTGACCTTGGGAAAAAGGTCATATCTTGGGATAGGAAGCTCCAAATGAAATTTCGTAAAAAGTGACAGATAGTACACAGTCTGTACTATCTCAGAAAACTTTTTCAGAGGCCGAAGTTGAACCAGTGACACGTGGAACTCCGTACAAGTTCGCTCTCCTGTATTATCCCATAAACAGGTCATGTTGCGACACTTGACATAAATCTCTCTCAGAGAGTCCAATTGAGGTCAGACCTGTCAGGATGGAAAGATAACAGGCTGAGCTATCTTAGGAAATTTTTTCAGAGGCCGAAGTTCAAACAGTGACACGTGGCACGTCGTACAAGTTTGCTCTTCTGTTTTATCCCAAAACAGGTCACGTTGCGACATTTGGCATAACTCTCTCTCAGAGAATCCAATTGAGGTCAGA
The DNA here is from genome assembly GCA_027924585.1 of Larix kaempferi. Taxonomy (NCBI): domain Eukaryota; kingdom Viridiplantae; phylum Streptophyta; class Pinopsida; order Pinales; family Pinaceae; genus Larix; species Larix kaempferi. Next base: position 13,492,478 of record BSBM01000033.1, read on the forward strand.
CCTGTCAGGATGGAAAGATAACAGGTCAGGCTATCTCAGGAAAAATTTTCAGACCCTGTGGACCGAAAAATTCAGAGGTACACCAGAAACAATCAGGTACATATTTCTGTCAAAACAGAATTATTTTTGAGTACCTTCATTCATGGCTTCCGGAATTTAGGGCTTCGTAGAAAGTTGGAATTTTTGTAATCTGAGACCACGGCTGGATGCTACTCATCAAAATAGAAATTTAGAGACCAATATCAGTATTTTTGGCAGAAGGTCGGGCTTGATCAAACCCTAGTTCGGGACTTTGATCAGAAAAGTGGAAAATTAGGGCTTCTGTAAAAATGGGAATTTTTGAAATCTGTGACCACGGCTGGAAGCTCCTCAGAAAAATAGAAGCTTAGAGCTTTGGATCAAAACTTTTGATTGGGTAGAAGAGTGAGCTTCATCAAACCCCAGTTCAGGGTTACATCCAGTGAATCCGGAAGTTTCAAAGGCAAAATTGAGGAGTGAAACTTTGCAGTTTTCAAATTCTGAATATACCCGTTTGATCAGCTCATCAAGGCGCATATTTCTATCCTTTTGGAAGTTTGAAATTCAAAGTTTGAATTTTTGGGGTTTCTCTGACAAACCCATATCCAGCTCCAGGTCCAGTTCTTGCAAATCAAGTGGATTGGGTTAATCCTAGAAGAAGATGGATTGATCATTCGCATGAGTGAAGAAGTTCCTGTTTCAGAGGGAGATGAGGCTAAGGCCTTACATAAGAATATTACAAGCGATCTCGACAGGTATGACTCATTGAGGTATGTTTCGATATTTGTCCATAATTAAGTTGATGGTATGTTTGTCTTCATGTTATTACGGTTAGTACAATTTTGATTTTAGATTTGTCGTATCACCTTAACAAAATTATGAATGCATGATAGAAGATATTCATTGGTTAGGGTGTTGACACTTATGATTGTACTAATGCATTATGGTGTTGTATGAGGTTTATGTTGTCTACTAACATGAAAGGTACACCAAGAAAGACAAATCATGTTCTGGTCCAAGAACATATGATCATGATAACATGAGGACAAAGATTCATCCATTGTCATGGATCTCATAGAAGATCCATTTACGAGGTATGTATAACTTGGTTTTGTAATAGTTAACCTATGAGATATACAGGTTACTAGCACAAGTCATTGAAGAAGAACAAGAAGACATCATGTGAGTATGTTAGACATAAATAGCTAGCATGCTAATCCAGGTATGTTTTTCCTATATCAAGTTAGAATCCTACCTTGTGTTAGGATCTTATACTGTTGTTGATAATGATTATTCATGAAGTCATAGGTTTGAATAATCATGATTGTATGCATATTATGTTCCTTACCATAATTGATGATATGACTAACCAGAAAAATCATGATGGTATAGGTTTGAATAATCATAGGTTTTATGCATTTTATATCTCTTATCTTGATTGATGATTCAACGAACCTGAAGAGTCATAGGTTTGAGTAATTACAGGTTTAGACATGTTATGTTTATTATGATTTGACTAACCATAAGAATCATACACAAACCTTGAATGCTAATGCTTATTATTTATGAAATGATCATGACTATACATGCTTGAGATTATTGTGTTTTAATAGTATACTAATGAATGTATGATTTTATATGAGATCACAAGGATAACACATTCATGATACTAATAAGCATGCATAGGGACCAAGGATGAATATGAGATTCAAGAACAGGTAATCCAGGAAGCAAAGATCAAGAGGGAGTACACTCCAGTGGTTTATGCAAGGATGCAGATATTCAGAGGGAGTTGACCATCTCTCTACATCCCACAACAGAAAGGTGTAGAAGAAGCTACTTCAGATTAGGACTCCAGCAGCTCCTACAAGGAAGCGAAGACTCAGAGGGAGTCCACCCAACGAACAAACAAAGATAAGTATTTGAATTGTCATTTCTTAAATAATACTGTTCAATAATGTATATACTTATGTTCCTAGAATTAGGTTGTGTATTATGCATATTAGAATAATTGCATTCATGAACATTATACTCCTAATATGCATGGGTAAGTGGCCTATGGCACTGTACAACATTCCATTGCTACTTATCTAGAATGAAACCTCTTTGCTGACATGTTGGGAGTTGTGCACACTCTTAACAATGTTCTGGTAGAGATTGGAAGGCATCTAGAAAGTTACGGAATATGGATAAATGTTGTATTGAAGCATTGGCTAAGATAATTGCATGACTGTATGGCATATTTCTTTATGTGTAAGAATTTGTTCTGAAAACTATGAGATGTTTTCTAATCATGCAATTTAACTTGTTGCGTAGGAAAGATCGTATGCCATCTCCTACAAAAGAAGAACTACAACATTTGTTCCAGCAACAAAGATATCTATTGAAGATATTGAAGATATTGAAGTTCCCAGGATCTGGGATGAAGAAATGAAATGCCATGATCCGTCGATCATGAAGAATGATGTTTGGGATGTAATCCCAAGACATGAAGGGAATTTTTCTATGACTTCCAAACGGAACTATCAGATCAAGCATGTTGCAGATGGCAGCATTGAGAAATATAAAAGTGATGAAATAGAAGATACACCAGATGGATTCAAGACAGCTTCCTTGAATGGTGTAGTTGAAGAAGAAGTGTATGTAGAGCAGCCACTTGGTTCTGAGACACATGATAGGAAATCATATATGTGCAGAACTTGGTATGGTGAAGATAGATTGATTGCCGACATGCAGCGGAAGCTTACTACCGAGTTCGAGATGAAGAACTTGGGGATGATGCACTATTTGTTTTTGGCATGGAGGTGTGGCAGAGTGCAGATAGAATCTTCCTTGGACAAGGGAAGTATGCAGTAGAGATCCCAAAGAGGTTGGGGATGATGGATTGCAAGGCCATGGCCACACCTATGGCATCAAATCTGAAGCTTATATGTGATGCTTCATCTGAGCCGATTGATGTCTCTATGTATCGTCAGATGATTGGGTCCTTGATGTACCTGACGAACGCGAGACCAGAAATTTGCTTTGCTGTGAACACATTGAGCCAGTTCCTGACGAATCCGAGGAGTGTTCACCTGGTTGCTGTAAAGCATGTTCTGAGGTACCTGAAGGGTACAGTGGATTATGGGCTCAAGTATGAAGCAAATCAAAAGTTTAACCTACAGGGTTATGTTGATTCAGATTGGGCTCGCAGTGCTGCAGATAGGAAGAGCACATCTGGGTGCTGCTTCAGTATGGGATCAGGTGTGATCTCTTGGTTTAGCAGGAAGCAGTCCTGCGTAGCACTGAGTACAGCTGAGGCAGAGTATGTTGCAGCCTGTTCAGCTAGCTGTGAGGCAGTATGGCTACGGAAACTACTGTCTGAGTTATTTGATCTCCCGTTGGAGGCTACTGGTATCTTCTGTGATAACCAGAGTTGTGTGAAGCTATCCGAGAACCCAGTGTTTCATGACAGGTCGAAACACATAGAGATCAAATATCACTATATCAGGGATATGGTGCAGAGAGGAGCTGTGAAGCTTCTGTATGTTGCGACGGACGAGCAGATTGCCACTAGCCAGAGTGAAGTTCGAGTACTTCAGAGAGAGGCTTGGCGTTCTTCAGATCGAGGACACTTCAAGGAAGAAGTGATGGACACATTTGCTGAAGCCATTCCAAGCATGTTGGAAGGAGGATCCTTCACATGGCTGTGGATGTAAGCGCTGGATGATGAGCATCAGGATGATGTTCTGGTTTCTGCTTGATATGATCAGTTGGATCATTTTTATGTATGTATGTATGCATCATGTTGGATGCTGGATATGATCAGTTGGATCATGTGTACGTATTTTGTATATGCATCATGTTGGATGTTTGGACCATGTATCTGTATATGTATCAGGTGGATACATTGTATGATCAGGTGGATCATGTATGGTGATATGTATCATGTATTTGTATTTGTATCAGGTGGATACATTGATGATCAGGAGGATCATGTATGATGATATGTATCAGGTAGATACTTGGTATGCATCAGGTAGATGCATTGATGATCAGGAGGATCATGTATGATGATATGTATCATGTATTTGTATCAGGTGGATACATTGATGATCAGGAGGATCATGTATGATGATATGTATCAGGTAGATACTTGGTATGCATCAGGTAGATGCATTGATGATCAGGTGGATCATGCAGCAGGATGTTGCAGTGATGATCAGGATGATCATAGATGACGAGCTTCAGGATGTTGCTCCAGATGACATGTAGCAGGATGTTGCAGTGATGATCAGGATGATCATAGATGACGAGCTTCAGGATGTTGCTCCAGATGACATGCAGCAGGACGTTGCAGTGATGATGATTAGGATGATCATGGATACATCAGGATGATGTATGGTGAGTATCAGGTTGATACTCTGTGGCCGTGGATCAGGTTGTGCAGATGAGCATGTAATCCGGTGCCCTGGGAGATTTGCAGATGGTCTTTCGAGGTTTTTCCTATGGCATGTAATTCGGTGCCCTGGGACATCTGGCAAATGCTCTTTCGAGGTTTTGCTCTGGGAGGACATGTAATTCGGTGCCCTGGGAGATCTGCAGATAGTCTTTCGAGGTTTTGCCTATGGCATGTAATTCGGTTCCCTGGGATATCTGGCATATGCTCTTTCGAGGTTTTGTCCTATGGCATGTAATAGCGCCTTGGGAGATCCGATAGGTTGGGCTGTGTGCCCGTAATCAGTCCTGGGATGCTCTTGCGAGGTTTTGCCATGACCACATGTAATAGCGCCCTGGGAGATTTCAGGTCGGAGTTGTGTACCCGTAACATCCTGAGATGCTCTTGCGAGGTTTTGTGGTGGACCACATGTAATTTGTGCCCTGGGAGATTTCAGGTCGGAGTTGTGTACCCGTAACATCCTGAGATGCTCTTGCGAGGTTTTGTGGTGGACCACATGTAATTTGTGCCCTGGGAGATTTCAGGTCGGAGTTGTGTACCCGTAACATCCTGAGATGCTCTTTCGAGGTTTTGTGGTGGGGTCACATGTAATAGCGCCCTGGGAGATCCTACAGGTCGGAGTTGTGTACCCGTAACATCCTGGGATGCTCTTTCGAGGTTTTGTGACGCACGTAATAAGTCCTGAGGATTCCACAGTATGGCCAGTGATGATGAAGACCTGCAGGTGGTGGGCCTACATCCAATATGAAAAAGGACTGGCTCTGTAGAACTTCCTATGACGAGTAGATTCGGAGATTGATTGAGATAGAAGCAGCAGTGACGATGATGATGACTCGATGACGATTATCCAGTGACGATGATCCAGAGGAGATGACTTGTGCCAGAAGAACTGTGCTGAGAAATACCTTCCTAGTTAAGAGGGAGTGTTGATGTATATGTAACTTCGGAATGTATTTCACATATATGTATATTGTATTCCCCTAGAGATGGTATTATTCCTCTATAAGGAAGTGTCGTCATTTATATTGTAAGTGTCGTAACTTATACTTGATGGGTTATTAGACCACCTTATTTGGGGTCGGCCCTGTATAAGTCATGTGGGTCAAAGGGTTATTAGACCACCCTATTGGGGGTCGGCCATGTGGGTCAAAGGGTTATTAGACCACCCTATTGGGGGTCGGCCCACTCAACATTATGTTATGTGGTAAAGTTCGAGCCTACATGAGTTAGGTAAAAAGGCAAGTCAAGTCAAGTATAAATAGAGTGCGGGAGGCACTCTATTTACTCACTCACTTCTCACACATGCACTCAAGGAGGAGTGGCGCACTTATGGAGGAGGAGGATCTGCTGCTAGGTTATGGATATCTCTCTTGGTTGGTTGTATCATTGCTCTATCTATCTCTGAGGAAGTTATTGGGGTTTTTCACCTTTATGGTTTTCCCCAAGTAAATCTTTGTGTCTCTTGTGTGCTTGCATTATTGTCTCCATGATTGATATGCTGTAGATATGCTGTACATGTTGTTCTCTCAGTTAAGATCCTAGATCAGATTGAAGTAAATTCTAAAAATTTAACAGTTTTGAGCTACCTCTTGAGTTCTGTTAATTAACTTTTCCTCAACTAATTTACATTTGTTGGATGCCACTCCCAATGCCTTCTCATGCTCCTCCACAATCATCAATTGAGGCCTGAAAGCATTGATATATGCTATCAATTCATCCCAAAGCAAATGCTTTGCACCTTCCAGTGGCAGAACTCCCTTGGTTTTCTCTTTCAACTTATAAATCTTATCTTTCAGTTTATCATTTTCTTCTTTGAGCTTGATGATTTCCTGCTCTCTAGGATCCTGAGCTTTAATCTCTTCAATCTGCAGTTTAAGTTCAGAAATTGTGTCCTGTAAGTCTGAAACCTTCTCCTTGAAATTCTCAATTTCAGCTTCATGTACAGACATATCTGCAATGTCATGTATGATTTGGTCAATTGGTGACAAAGGACTAGTTCCCCTGTTTTCAATTTCTTGAAGCAATTTACCTTTCTCTTTCTCCAATGCCTCTTTCTACTCCTGAAGGACTAGAATTTTGGCATTATCTTCCACAACCTTTGCATTCAAACCAGCTATCTCTTCATGCAACTTAACCAAAGTAGGTGAAGGTTTAGTATCAACATTAACATTTACAGCTTTAGCCCTCCTTCTAACTGTCTTAACAGTTTTGACTTTGACTGTTGGTTGGGTTTCTACCCCTTGTGCAGGTGGCAACTCTTTATATGAAGCCAGCTCAATTTGTAAATAAGCCACCTGTGTAGACCATGCTTTGTTTGCAGCTTTCTCCTGCTTCAGGTGAGCTTCCAATTTTTTTATTTTCTGCACTGCATTCTTATGTGCCAAGGTCTCCCTAGTCAAGTCAGCATAAAGGACTTCACTAGCTTGTTTGTGGAACCAAATCTTGTCAGGAGTTGGTAATTGATCCATTTCTAAACGAATATCAGAAGCCTTTTCATCATCAGCGATGGCCAAACTTAAAGATCCAGTTGCTGAATCCCTCACTGTCATCAATGTTGTCTTCATATCAGATTTTTCTTTGAGTTGATTCAATTTTTTTTGCTCTTGCATCACAGCCTCATTTATCTGATCAATGTAATGTTTGAGGAGACTCTGCTTGTTTTGAAATTGACCTTCAGCAGCTGCATCATAGCTATATTTCTTGTATTGCAGGACCGGTACAGGGGGTAGTTTACTGCTTTGTTTAGGTTTTGCAGTAGTATTTTCAACTCTGGTCTGTGATACCTCTTCTTGAATAATAGTAGGGGTGATAACTAGCTCCCTTATACTATCAACATCAATGATCTCTGTATCCATGGCAGTTTTCTGCTTTTTAGATGTCTCAAGTTCCTTTGTATCCATCTCTGTGGCCTCTGGTTTTGACCTTTTCTTGGTAGATATCTGCTCCACTTTTCCCTGTGCAGTATTTGACTGTGAAAAATCTATATGATCTCTAGCCTCTACAATCTCCTTTAAAGGCTCACTGATCCAGATCTGATCATATATAAGAGAATTGGCCTCTCCCATCCAAGTTTCAGCCTGACTGTGCTGAAATATACCTCTGCCATACTCCTGTCTCCTTTGTGAAATAACATGTCTAGGGTCATATTTTACAGGTGGTACTTGAGGGAAATCAAGCCGCTTCAGAACTTCTTCAATAATGGGCAATGTTGCTTCCTTCTTTAAAATGAAATTTCCCACAATCATAGGATATTTTATCCATGAACTCCTTTTCAATGATGGGGCAGTGAAATGTTCTTTATTTGCAGAGATCCTTTGCCTCATTACCTCTAAAGCAAATACACTGGTAGTTAAAAATATAGGCAACACATATGGTGATCCAGTGAATCCAAAGACTCTGACAAGGGAGAAGTTTTTTGCCAGGAACCAATCTCCAATCAAATCAGGGTTTAGGATTTCTTTCAAGTCATTTGAAATTCTGCTGATCTTTGGATTAAACACTCTGAACAGATTAAGTACGATCAAATCCATGAATTTGGCATAAGACCAGGCATGGTAAAATGGTGAAGAAGGAGGCCATTTCTTGAAGGTTTCCGAGTCTGTAATGGCTAGTGCTCCTAACTTAGCATGAATTATCAAAGCATATAAGTATGCCTGATACCTGATATGATAGATTTTGGAGAAATTGGACAACTGAAAACACATTTCTTTGGCAAAATATTCATCAAACCTAAGGGGTGCTGTTCCAAGTCTATATAGGTATAGGAAAATTCCTAACATTGCTTCAGTTACCTCCGAACTAGTGTCTGACCCTAAAATTTGACTTAATAGGGTTACAGCAGCAGCAATAACTGGTAAACAAAGTTTAGATGAAAAAGGAACATACAGGTTCTCCACTGGTTTCAACAAAACCTTCTGATACATTCGTTCTTTATCCTCTCTAGAAACTTTCTTGTAAATCTGGGATATTTCAGCTTCATTAAAAGAGATAGAAGTTGAAACGAAATCAGCAGAATATTTCAGGGTTTTCCTAAGGGTTTGAGGGTCTACTTTGCAGATAATTTGGTCACCCTGGTAATTCATAATTACTCCCTTTGAGGTTGAAAAATGTTCAGCACATAAGGATACAAATTCCGGGAAACTAGGTAAAGGATACAATGTAGAAGGGATCAAAGTACTGTACAATTTGGTATGGAACTCGGAATTGTCAAGGGAAGCAGTACTGAGGTCATTGTGACTGGTAATGATATCAAAGGGTTTTGAAATTGGGTCATATACATCCCAGAAACGGTCAGAAATCAGGTCTTTGGAGGAATCTAAGGTTTTTATAGTGGTAAACATGGTGAAAGCAGGTAATTCAACAGAGTAATACTCAGAAATTGTGTACCTGAGGGTAAGGGCTGACTGTAGTTACTCACAGTTGAAATGTTGATAGTATATCTGGTATCTGTAGCAGCCGAACCAATCGAACCTTGATCTCCGAGTAGAAATTGCGGAAATAGTCTTTCAACGGTCTTTGACGGTAACATGTACGGTGGAGCCTCCTTAGTTAGTGCCTTGATAGATTGGGCTGAGTACTATTGTTGGACCCCGCATGCATATTAGAGATCTATAGCACCTGGCACTCCTTTGTCCGTTGGATCCTGTGAAACCAGCTAGCCCCTGCAGCTAGATTATTTAAAAAATTAATATCCTAGACCTGCGAGTTAACATGTTAAGCTAGACCGCAGCGGAAAATAGGATATCGTACATTTTTGTACGGGTATCCATTTTCCGCTTCCACTCAGCGACAGCCACGTAGCACCCGTCACATCTCAGCGGAAAATGGATACCCGTACAGAAATGTACGATATCCTATTTTCTGCTCCGCTATTTTAAAAAAAAAAACGTTTACATCCTGTCGGTTAACCGACACCTAGAACATCTATAGACTGTCGGTTAACCGACCCCTAGAACATCTAGCGACTGTCGGTTAACCGACACCTAGAACATCTATAGACTGACGGTTAACCGACACTTAGAACATCTACGGACTGTCAGTTAACCGACACCTATAACATCTACGTACTGTCGGTTAACCGACACCTATAACATCTACAGGCCATCGGTTAATCGACGCCTTGGAGCATTTGATCGACGGTAAGAAGCCGTCGGTTTGTTTTTTTAAATTGTTCTAGGCGTTGCTTGATTTGCGTCGGTTAATCGACACCTCTCCGAGGCGTCGGGTAACTGATGGTATGATTAACCGTCGCTGAACCGACGGCTTGGAGCGCTGTCGAATAACCGATGAAAATCCAGCGACGCCTAAAAAAAAACATAGTGGCGTACATGTGACAGGGAAATGTCAAAAATCCGACAATACAGCCGTCGGATTTTGGGTCAAAATGTTGTAGTGGCAACAATATTCACCGTTGATTTGTGATTCTTGAGATTGTAATGGAAAAACCCTAACTACATACTACAACTGCGTTGAACCACGTTTCTCGGCATTCATTTTGCAAGGTAAAGGTCTTGGGGAGAGGCCGACAGGCCGAGGAGTTCTAGGGTTTTTATAGTTGGAGGTTCACCGAGCTCAAACCCGTGACCTGTGTGTATCCCACTTGTAAGTGAAGATCAGGTTAAGAAGCCGAGCCTCTGTAGTGAAAGTTGCAGTAGTTAAAATGTTGATAGGTTGAGTATGCAACTCGACTTCCTACGTGAATTTGTGAGATGTTTGTCCAAGGTTTTTATTGAAGCGATGGCACCGATTTTGACTCTTAGTACATGGTAACTTTGTTGTTTCTCAGAACTGGAACTCTATATTCCATGCTGGATGGTGGCTTTGTTAACCTTGTTTGCAGAAGAGTCTACTCAACGCAAAGGTAAAGAATTTTGCTAACCCATCACTGTCATTTTAAGTGTTTTCATAATTATATCCAGTAACTCGTTTAACCATTCGTGGTTTTTGTGACAGGTTTGCCTTTGTCGGAGGACCATTCACTTGAGAATGATGGGGAAGCTCTGCTTGTCCACCGGTAAGCCTCGGTGGTTTCCTTACCTCGTTGGTCATCCTCTACAGTTGAGGTCGACGAAAGATGTTGACGAAGTTCTAAGTGTTTTGGATTTCTGGCACGGTTTTTGTCCATTGAATGTAATTTATGAACAGTAATACTGTCTGCACAACTGCTAAGGTGTTGGCTAGTCTAGTTAATGCAACGTCTACTGTGAATTATTAATGGAAATGTATCTCGTTTTTGGGAGTTGAAAACCCTAAGGGATAAACGCTCGTCATTTTGTTTGGCACTTACGGTTTTAAAACTTCAATGTTTTACTGTGTAATGTTGGGAATTCCAAATCGTCGATGAAGAAATAAATAGTAATTTGTTTTGATAACAAGTTTTATGTTATTATAAACGTCTCTGTGAAACGAAGAGATGGACTATGCGATTTTGGGGTTGAATGAAAAATGGAACTATAGTCTTTATTTGAAACAGGTTAATAGTTGAAGGATTCGATCCTTGGTTTCACATTGTGTTTAAAACAATGTTTTATTTTAAAAAGTGTTATTGTTTCAACAATTTTTGGATATTGGCCGAGAGCCAAACTAAGTTTTACTACTGTAGCAAATTCGATAATGAGCCGAGTCTATGGTTTCAGTTACTATTTCGAAAATAAATGTACATAGGGTTTGGTCGAAAAGTAAACAGGATGTTGAATGCGTATTTCTATTTGATTGAGAGAATTTGTAAATATGTGTTTAAAATCTGAGAGTTTGAAATAATTGCTAAGTATTGCAAATGTCGGATCAATTTCGATTCTGTCAATAAAAATGAAATTGATTTGTTTTCTAGATTAAGGATTTTGATTTGGTCCTAAAACATAATGATAATAAGATAGAATGTTTTGGATTCTAACTATGATGTAACTTGGAAAAAGGAAACCCCAGTTGGTATTTAAAAAGGAAATATGAGATATATTTGCTGAATAACTTTATGATATGAAAGTTAAATATCTATTTATTATTTAAATATAATAACTCTGATTACAAGAGTTTTTGCAGCTGTGAGAATCTAGAATTAATAAAGTCTGAAATGTAATGCCTGAAACATCTGATATTCAAAACATCTTTGCAAATAATACATGGTAATAGATTGCAACAATGGTTAGTGATAGATAGAAATATAGTTCTGTACAGAAATGAATTATTTTTCTTTTAGAAGTAAGTATAAAAGAATGCTTTCTATAACTGTTTATTATATACTGTTATGTTTCTGAGTTTAAAACATGTAAATGTTAGAATTAGAAGAACACTACAGTATCAATCTATCTATTCACTTGGCATTCTGCCCATCAATTATCTGATCTTAATTTCACTTCCTGTACTAGAGTACGATGCAGAAACCAGCATGGGGAAAAATGCAGAGAAGTCATTTTATCAATCATTTCATTTATCAAATCATTTTCATTTAGAAAACATACTTAGGTTAGAAAATAGAATACTTCTTTATTGATAAAAGTGAAATCATTTGACTGAAATAACAACAGAAAAATAGAACTTGATAATTTGTAGGAGAACAAACCACCCAAGGAGCCTATTCCACCCAACCTACTCCTGAATACAACCAACTTACTTTCTATAGGACCCCCAAGCCTGTTCACTAAACCACCAGGAGGAAGATTCTGTAGAAGCCTTAGTACATCAACTTGCAGTAGAATATAGATTTTCCAGTCATCAAGACTCAATAGTCAACAAGACATGCACCAACACCTCTGGTTTTCCTTGTCAGTATATTTAGCAGACTCACAGTTTCACTCTCACATAGCCTCCCTATTCGAATCTCTCAGTGATCACCTGATGCACTTGAGGAATATTTCTGCAGAAAATATTGTAAGGGCTGCCTGCCCAATTCGAATTGCCTTATCTAGGCTGCCTAGGCCTTTTAGTGGTTAACTGGTCATTAATGAGCTGCCTGCTCTCTTCCACCCACCCGAGGGATAATGCCACAAATTCAGGGGTAGTTGTCCCATAACCAACAGCTAGTGGTGGAGTGCAAATGCTACCATCTGTCCCATACCTTCTAACAACTTCCATTCCTCCTAGTGGGTCAGTGAACACTCATTTAATAGTTCCCTTGGGTGCTTGTCTCCTACTTTAATTTATTAAATAATAATAATCAGTAATTACAATTATCCTTGACCAAACTTGGTCATAATTACAAAACTTTGTAATTAAAATTTAACATAAAGTATTTTGCCAATAAAATAATGTTCTCAGAATTTGGGCAGGTGACATACACCCCCCCTTAAGTCTCAACATTGTCTTCGATGTTGGTTAATCACTCTCTGAGTGTTCCTGAAACAGAGTTGGGTATGCTGCCCGCATACTACTCTCCAACTCCCAGGTTGCCTCTTCTGGGCTAAGGTGCTTCCATTGCACCTTTACCTGCCCAATGGTGCGATTCCAGAGTAGAGTTTCCCTCCTTTCGAGGATACAGTCCGGTTCCACCTGAAAATCGCCGTCTTATCCCACCTGTACATCATTCCAATTTACAACATGAGTAGCATTGTGTACATACTTCTTTAAAAATGATATATGAAAAACTTTATGTATCTTTAAATTTGGTGGCAAAGCCAGTTGGTATGCCACTGGTCCAACCCTTGACAATATTTCAAAAGGACCACAATACCTGGGTGCCAACTTGGCACAACTTTCCAATTTCAATGAACTCTTTTTTGGTCTTACCTTGAGAAAAACATGTTCACCAACCTGGAACTCTTTATGAGTTCTTTTAAGATCTGCTTGACTCTTTTGCCTATCTTGGGCAGCTTTAAGATTTCTTTGTACCTATTTCACAATTAGTTCTAATTCCTGCAACAATTCAGGTCCTAAAATAACTCTATTTACTGGGTCATTCCAAGAAACGGGTGTATCACATTTACTACGATAAATAATTTCAAAAGGGCTAAGTCTGGCTGATGCATGATAATGGTTATTATATGCAAATTCTGCTAAATGCAAGTGGTCTTCCCACTTACCAGGCTGATCCTTAACATACATTCTCAGCAAGTCTTCTAATACCTGATTCACTCTTTCTGTCTGTCCATCTCTTTGTGGATGAAATGCTGTACTGAAGTTTAAGGTTGTATTTAACCCTTTAAACAAAGATCTCCAAAATTTTCCAGTAAACTTAGAGTCACGATCTGAAATTATCACTTTTGGTATACCATGTAATCGAAAAATCTGCTTCATGAAGATTTCTGCAATGTCTGGAGCCTTATGAGTAGTCTTCACAGGTATAAAGTGTGCTACTTTGCTGAGTTTATCCACTACCACCATGATAGAGTCATTTTGTTTCTGATTTTTGGGTAGTCCAGTAATAAAGTCTATGCTTATCACTTTCCATTTCCAGCTAGGTATAGGCAATGGCTACAACAGTCCAACCGGATGTTGATGTTCAACCTTTACTTTTTGACAGTCCAAACACTTGGCTATGTACTCTGCTACTTCATCTTTCATTCTGGGCCAATAGTACTCTTTCCGTAGCATAGTGATGGTTTTTTGATAACCTGGATGACCAGAGTAATGGCTTTTGTGCATCTCATTTAAAATCAGAATTTTTACTTCTGGTATGTTGGGTACATACAATCTGTTTTTATATAATAACAGTCCATTTTCCTTCAAACTGTAATCTGCCATAGAATTTTCAGAATTGTTATTTGCTGTCTTTTCTTGTAATTTTCTATATTCTTCATCCATTTCACTCCTTTCAAGGATCCGATTTTCTAAATCCGTTGAGTAAGTACTGATGGCTAAAATAAAATTCAGTTTTGATTTACGACTTAATGCATCCGCAACCTTGTTCTCTTTCCCTTTAATATGTTGAATTTCGAAATCATATTCACTTAGAAAAGTTAACCATCTAGCTTGTCTAGCGTTCAGATATGTCTGATCTATTAAATATTTCAGACCCATGTTATCTGTCAACAAAGTAAATTTTCTGCCAATAAGGTGATGACGCCACATTTTTAAAGCGTGAATTACTGCTAATAACTCTAAATCATAAGTAGAGTAGTTCTTCTCATGTATTTTCAGCTTTCTAGATTCGTATGCAACAACATGTCCCTCTTGTGTTAGGACTCCACTGAGTCCATCATTACATGCATCGGTACATACTATAAAATCCTTGTTAGGATCTGCTATCCTCAGAATAGGTGCTGTAGTTAGTAATTCCCTTAGCTTCTTAAAACTGTATGAACATTTCTGATCCCACACAAATTTCTTCCCTTTCTTCTGTAAGGAGGTTATGGGGTTTGCAATCTTTCAAAAACCCTCTATAAATTTTCTGTAATATCCAGTAATACCCATGAATGATCTTACATCCGACACATCCTTAGGAACCGGCCAATCATTAATGGATTTTATCTTATCGGGGTCAACCGAGATTCCTTCCTTAGAAATTATGTGTCTTAGATACTGAATTTTGTCTTTTGAAAGTCACACTTACTAAACTTAGCGTATAGTTGATGATCTCTCAGAACTTGTAAGATAATGCGTAGATGTTTGTCATGCTCTTCTTTGCTTTTAGAATACACTAAAATGTCGTCTATGAACATAATAACAAACTTATCTAAGTATTTGTGCAGAATATTGTTTATCAAACACAAAAATACAGCCAGAGCATTAGTCAAGCCAAATGGCATGACTACGAACTCATAATGTCCATATCGAGTTCTAAAGGCTGTTTTGAAAATATCCTCATCCTTCACACGCACTTGATGATATCCTGACCTTAAATCAATCTTTGAAAATATCGTTGCTCGACGCAGCTGATCAAATAGATCGTCTATGCAAGGCAACGGATATCGATTCTTGATTGTCATCTTATTTAGCTGGCAATTATCTATGCATAGTCTTAGGGTACCGTCCTTCTTCTTAACAAATATAACAGGTGCTCCCCAAGGAGACACGCTGGGTCTTATATAGTTTTTATCAATCAGTTCCTTCAACTGTGATTTCAACTCATTTAATTCCAGTATATTCATCCTATATGGAGCTTTATAATTCGATACTGCTCCTGGTATTAACTCGATGGTAAAGTCTAAATCTCTTTTAGAAGGTAATCCTGGAATCTCCTCAGAAAAAAAACATCTTTGAAATCCTTTAGGACAGGTATGTCTTCTAGTTTCAGTTTGTCCTATTTACAAATAAACTCATCATTTACTACATTTACTGCAAACAATTGACATCCTTTTCTAACTACCCTCTTTACTTGCATGGCTGAAATCTGTCTAAGGGATGTATTTCTTGGAATACCTTTTACTTCTATAGTTTCTCCTTCATCATTTAAACATGTAAAACTTTTCTCATAACAATTCAGAATGACATGATGGGCTTCTAACCAGTCCATTCCGATTATAATATCATAGGATCCTAAAGGTAAAACATTCAACTTGGTTTGTGTCTTTAACTTATTCATGGATAAAGCACAACTTTTGATAAAATCACATACTTTCCTTTTCGTTCTTGTTGCTAGTCTAACTAACCAAGATTTACTGAATTTTTCTGTTTTCAATTTAAAACTTTCTACAATATCTGGTGATATATAACTTAAGTTAGCACCTGGATCAATCAAAATAGTAACAGGATGATTTTGTAGCATACCTTCAATCTCTACCATAGAGATTTGATGATCTGCTTGCGTGTTGTTGAGTGCTGCATTAATTCTAGGCATCTCCCTTGCCAAGTCTCCAACAGTAGGTTCAGTCTGTATGGAATGAATGTCGTTAGCTGTTCACTTCCTCTTGGGGAATTCTGATGCATAATGAGGACCTTGACACTCAAAACATTTGATAGGTGCCTTTTGATCATTAGTTCTGGTAGCATTGGGAGTGTTTCTAGGAGCTGTAAAATTCTACTGCTGACTGTTTCTGGGATTATTTCCTTGAAAATTCTGATTCTGAAATTTTTTCTTTTGAAAACCAGAATTTCCACTAAACCTGAAATTTTTCTGTTTCAGCTCAAAATTGCTGGGTTTATGACTTTTCCAGTTTGATATTCCTTCTCTTTTCCGATTAGTGTCATAACAGAAGGTTGCTTTCCTCATGGCCTCTTCTAAGGTCTTTGGATTGTCATACTCGATTCTGTCCTTGATGTTGAAAGGTAGACAACTCAAGTATCTTTGAATCTTCGGTTTTTCTTCCACGAGGTATGGCACATGCCTCAATAAATTCAGAAATTTACTGTTCATCTCTTTCATGTTCATTGTTCCTAGCTTTAAATCATAGAACTCCTTTGATTTTTCTTCATAGTATTGTTCAGATAAGAACTTCTTTTTGAAGTACCATTTGAAAGTACTAATTCACATCCTTGTCCTTGATGCCCTTCACTCTTTTGATGTCCTGCCACCAAATATCTGCCTTCCCAATCAAGTTGTAGATTTCCATCTTTGCCTTCAATGATTCTGAGTAATCATAAATTTGGAAGTACTTCTTCATGCCGGACAACCAAGCTTCTGCTGTCTCTCCTTTCTCAGTTTCACCATTGAAGGTTGGGGGTTTGATTTTCTTAAACTCCCCAGAAATCTACTCATACTGTTTATGACTTTTTCTTTTGGGTTTGTAGTCTCTTTCACTGCTATCACTTGAATAATTTATTTTCTTTTTGCATTTGTCATGGGCAGCTTCTGATGATGTATAAATGTTGTTTGCATCATCATTTTTCATCTTCTTACCCCTGTCTTGATGAGGTAAATCTTCAATCTTGGAGGTATTTTCAATTTCTTTATCCTGTTCATCAGTTGGACATTGTTCGAACAGTACTTGATTTAGTTCTTCTTGTGCCTTCAAAATTTTCTCATTGTCTTGTTTTACAAAGATGATTTCTGCCTTTAACTCTTGAAATGCTCGTAACAATTCTGACGAATTGTCATTTAATTCGCCATGGAATTCTTCTTCATAATGATGTCCCATGCTATGACTGTTGGGTCGAAATCTGTCTTCTAAATGTTCAGCTGATCCTTCCATAACTGTAACTTAAAATAATTTATGTATAACACAAATAGTTTAAAATTTTGAATTAGTAAGATTTCTGCTATAAATAAATTTTCTGTTGCGTGTTTTTGAACCTTTTTAGGCCTAGAGTTCGAACGTGAGCTCTGATACCACATGTAACATCCCGATATTTTCATAAAAATTTAAAATTTTTATAATAGCATTAAATGTAACATAAATTGTGATTGCGGAAATAATAAAAGCTTGACAAGACAACCTTGAATTATTAAGTCATTAATATAGGAAACATATTAATTATGGAGTTTCATAACTAAAGATATTTGAAATGGCAACAACACGACATACTTCTTTTAACATGCTTATGTCATTAGTTCTGCTTGTTAACAGTCATTCGAAATTCATGTGTTTATGTTTTCTTGACAATGTGTTGACAGTTTTGTGTTTGGATGGTGATGAAAGGGGTCCTACGAGGTCCTTGAGGCTTACTTAGCTATGTTTAGCTAAAGCATTTGTTCCTGTTCCTCTTGCGTAGAATTCAGGTAAGAGAAAGAAACAAAACAAGTATTAAGAGTATTTATGTTTTACAATAGCTGTCAAAGTTGGTAGAATTTCTAAGTTCTTCCCTTGCTTCAGGTATGGATCTATGTCTATTCTAGATGTTCTATTTAGCTAAAGAAATACAAAATGCGAAAGTTAGAATGACTGATATTGTAAATACATTCATTGGTAGAATTCTCAAATAGGAATTACTTGTGCTTAGAAAACTTCTGGAGTATAAATACTAGGTTACGGACGTCAAGTATTAAACTGATACTATTTCCATTTTGTCGTTTCAATACCATCATATAAATTGACTTGGGAATTATTTGGCTTATACAATAATTCCAACTATAGTATTGCATATAGTAGTGAGTAAATCTAACACATCTATTACGATGTTATCTACGAAATTCTATTCTAAAAGGTCATAATATAGATTTTAACCCTTTGTGAATATAATATTAGTACCATGTAATAAGATATAATTCCACAAAATATTGTTTATATCTAACAATTAATACAAGGACTAAGGGATACACCCTAACCAAGTCCTATGTGTATAGTTCTTATGTGAAGTCCAACCCTCATCCTATTATCTATATAACCAAACATTGGAATGGCTAAGACTTTAACCATAGAAAAATGAACTATGCAATATAACCTAGTTTTTATTCTAAGTATTGATATAGTATGTTATTGCATTTTACTACGAGTGCATTGATAAGATGATGAGCTGACAGGTATTAAATTCACGATTTGCAGGTTGACAATGTCCTGTTCAGGCATTAATGATTTGGTCTAACACTATGGTGGAATGTCCTGTTGTCCATCCACATCATCCATTTCATGTGAAACCTGGTGAATGATATAGTTAAGAATCCGAGCTGTGCGTAGTTGAGATACGATCCTTCTCCGAGCTGTTTATAATGTTATTCGTTGACATACTGTGTTGGAACTATCGTGGTTGTAACATTTATTGAAGTGTTAAAAGTAGTGGTTTCCCACTTTCCAATGTACTCGGTTGGAAACAATCTTCACCATTGATTTGTGATTCTTGAGATTGTAATGGAAAAACCCTAATTGCATACTACAACCACGTTGAACCATGTTCCTCGGAATTCATTTTGCAAGGTAAAGGTCTTGGGGAGAGGCTGACAGGCCGAGGAGTTCTAGGGTTTTGATAGTTTGAGGTTCACCGAGCTCGAACCCGTGACCTGTGTGTATCCCACCTGTAAGTGAAGATCAGGTTAAGAAGCCGAGCCTCTGTAGTGAAAGTTGCAGTAGTTAAAATGTTGATAGGTTGAGTATGCAACTCAACTTACTGCATGAATTTGTGAGACGTTTGTCCAAGGTTTTTATTGAAGCGATGGCATTGGTTTTAACTCTCAGTACGTGGTAACTTTGTTGTTTCTTAGAACTGGAACTCTATCTTCCACGCTGGATGGTGGCTTTGTTAACCTTGTTTACAGAAGAGTCTACTCAACGCGAAGGTAAAGAATTTTGCTAACCCATCACTGTTATTTTAAATGTTTTCATAATTATATCCAGTAACTTGTTTAACCATTCGTGGTTTTTGTGACAAGTTTGCCTTCGTCGGAGGACCATTCACTTGAGAATGATGGGGAAGCTCTGCTTGTCCACCGGTAAGCCTCGGTGGTTTCCTTACCTCGTTGGTCATCCTCTACAGTTGAGGTCGATGAAATATGTTGGACGAAGTTCTAAGTGTTTTGGATTTTTGGCACGGTTTTTGTCCATTGAATGTAATTTATGAACAGTAATACTATCTGCACAACTGCTAAGGTGTTGGTTAGTCTATTTAATGCAACATCTACTGTTAATTATTAATGGAAAGGTATCTCATTTTTGGGAGTTGAAAACCCTAAGGGATAAACCCTCGTCATTTCGTTTGGCACTTACGGTTTTAAAACTTCAATGTTTTACCGTGTAATGTTGGGAATCCCAAATCGTCGATGAAGAAATAAATAGTAATTTGTTTTGATAACAAGTTTAATGTTATTATAAACGTCTCTATGAAACGAAGAGATGGACTGTGCGATTTTTGGGTTGAATGAAAATGGAACTATAGTCTTTATTTGAAATAGGTTAATAGTTGAAGGATTCGATCCTTGGTTTCACACTGTGTTTAAAACAATGTTTTATTTTAAAAAGTGTTATTGTTTCAACAATTTTTGGATATTGGCCGAGAGCCAAACTAAGTATTTACTACTGTAGCAAATTCGATAATGAGCCGAGTCTATGGTTTCGATTACTATTTCGAAAATAAATGTACATAGGGTTTGGTCGAAAAGTAAATAGGATGTTGAATGCGTATTTCTATTTGATTGAAAGAATTTGTAAATATGTGTTTAAAATCTGAGAGTTTGAAATAATTGCTAAGTATTGCAAACGTCGGATCAATTTCGATTCTGTCAATAAAAATGAAATTGATTTGTTTTCTAGATTAAGGAATTTGATTTGGTCCTAAAACAGAATGATAATAAGATAGAATGTTTTGGATTCTAACTATGATGTAACTTGGAAAAAGGAAACCCTAGTTGGAATTTAAAAAGGAAATATGAGATATATTTGCTGAATAACTTTATGATATGAAAGTTAAATATCTATTTATTATTTAAAAATAATAACTCTGATTACAAGAGTTTTTGCATCTATTAGAATCTAGAATTAATAAAGCCCGAAATGTAATGCCTGAAACATATGATATTCAAAACATCTTTGCAAATAATACATGGTAATAGATTGCAACAATGGTTAGTGATAGATAGAAATATAGTTCTGTACATAAATGAATTGTTTTTCTTTTATAAGTAAGTATAAAAGAATGCTTTCTGTAACTGTTTATTATATACTGTTTTGTTTATGAGTTTAAAACATGTAAATGTTAGAATTAGAAGAACACTACAGTATCAATCTATCTATTCACTTGGCATTCTGTCCATCAATTATCTGATCTTAATTTCACTTCCTGTAATAGAGTATGATGCAGAAACCAACATGGGGAAAAATGCAGAGAAGTCATTTTATCAATCATTTCATTTATCAAATCATTTTCATTTAGAAAACATACTTAGGTTAGAAAATAGAATAATTCTTTACTGATAAAAGCAGAATCATTTGACTGAAATAACAACAGAAAAATAGAACCTGATAATTCGTAGGAGAACAAACCACCCAAGGAGCCTGTTCCACCCAACCTACTCCTGAAGACAACCAACTTACTTGCTTTAGGACCCCCGAGCCTGTTCACTGAATCACCAGGAGGAAGATTCTGTAGAATCCTTAGTACATCAACTTGTAGTATAATATAGATTTTCCAGTCATCAAGACTCAACAGTCAACAAGACTTGCACCAGCACCTCTGGTTTGCCTTCTCAGTATATTTAGCAGACTCATAGTTGCACTCTCACATAGCCTCCCTATTTGAATCTCTCAGTGATCACCCGATGCACTTGAGGAATATTTCTACAGAAAATATTGTAAGGGTTGCTTGCCCAATTCGAATTTCCTTATCTAGGCTGCCTAGGCCTTTTAGTGGTTAACTGGTCATTAATGAGCTGCCTGCTCTCTTCCACCCACCTGGGGGATAATGCCACAAATTTAGGGGTAGTTGTCCCATAACCAACAACGAGTGGTGGAGTGCAAATGCTGCCATCTGTCCCATACATTCTAACAGCTTCCATTCCTCCTAGTGGGTCAGTGAACACTCATTTAACAGTTCCCTTGGGTGTTTGTCTCCTACTTTAATTTATTAAATAATAATAATCAGTAATTACAATTATCCTTGACCAAAATTGGTCATAATTAGAAAACTTTGTAATTAAAATTTAACATAAAGTATTTTGCAAATAAAATAATATTCTCAGAATTTGGGTAGGTTGGTCATCGTCCTAGGAGGTAGGTGCTCAAATGATGGCCTGGTTGCTTGAAACCTCTCAAAAAATAAACAAAAAATATTTTAACTGAAAGGGAAGTTGGAGCTCCCATTAATGACTGCATGTCATCTATCCAAAGAATAACAAAACTACCGCAAAAAAATCCCATACCACCTAATGCATCTAGGTCTCTGTACTAAAGATTCAACGTAATACAGTAGAGGGGAACTAATGTGCTACCCATCACTAGTGGAGTGCGCCAATGTTGTAAGCAAAATAGAGAGGCACCTAACCTCCTTTCGACCAAAAGTAGAGATCTGAAGCTTCCCATTGCTCCCCTGAAAATCAGACAGATGGACGTCCGCATCACTGATATATCTCAGAGAGTAAGCTAGCTGACTCTTAGTTGCAGCACCAGTTTGGACATTGGGGAATTGGGGTAAATCCTCCCCTCTCCTATATAGCCCAGTGATGAAATAAATATCCTCCTTAGTGGGATGGAACCACTAACTGACACCAACATGAAATGCCTTCCTATGTTGATCCCAATGTCAGATGAACTGACATAGTAATGTAGAGTTACCCTTAAGGGATGTAGCCTCCTGATAGAACTTTAGGAGGCCAACAGTCTTCAATAGCTCTCTAGTCTGAGCAGTAATCGGGCGAGGGTACAAATCCCTCTCCCTCTCCCTACCCTCCCACTATTTGACCATGTTGTACTGGTCCAACTGTGCACGCTCCTGCTGAGTAGCTTGTTGCCACTCACATCTATGCTTCACATATTTCATACAATTAAAATAATATTTAATAACATCAATAATAATTTTTTCTGCAAAAAAATAAATTGTTACTACTGATGCGCCTACATAACATATGTGCATCGCATATGGTGCTTAAGTTGTCCAAAACACCGCTAACGGTGCACTATAATAATCCTACCGCACTGTTACTATATTTTAATATATTTAAAATTTATTTAAACGATGCGCCAAATATTCGACGCATCGGAACAATTTATAAAATGTACTTAACGGTGCGGCTAAATCAAGTTAGTGCACCGGTGCTTCTAATACCTAAACGCACCGTCAACCATTTTAGAAAAATCTAATGAAGGTGCACCCATGTCACGTCAAAGCACTGACATCGGTGTATTGACATGGCACAGGCGCACCGTCATTAGATTTTTCCAAAATCGTTAAAGCAATCATTATCGTTACCTTTAGTTCAAGTAAGCGCAACGTTAACGGTGCGTTTACATCAACCAAACGCATCGTTTAATAACAATTGTCATTATGGAATTAAAATATATTTTCGGTACACTTATGTAATGTAAGAGCACTGGTACCGATGTCGTTACATTCCCTAGGAGCACCGTAGAATTTAATTGTTCATATCTGAGATAATGCTAATTGGTGTGTTAGTGATATTTTAGTGCACCCGCTAAGCGGTGCTCTAAAATATTGAATGCACCAATTACCATTTGTACGTTGTATATGAATTTTAATGTGTACCGGTGCATTTATTCCCGATGTGCCTATGCCATGTCAGAGCATCGAGACCAGTGCTGTGACATGACCTAGGCGCACCGCATAAATTAATTGTTTTTTATAAGGAATTGTTTACCAGTGCATTTGATAAATTTAAGTGCACTGGATGATTAGTGCTCCAAAATATCTAACGCACCATTTACAAATTGTATGTTTTTTTATATATTTTAATTTTATGGGGGATCAGTGATTTCGAGCAGTTCGTCTTGCACCGTTTGTGGTGTGGCCTGTACCAATTTACAGGGTGCACCTCAGGCCTGTGCGAGCCGAACGTTTCGAACACACTGCGTGGAATTTTTTAAAATTTTCCAAAAATAAAGCAAATTAAGTCTTAATTCTAAAAATTAATCTGTTAAAAAATTAAATTATGAAGCAAGAAACAATTTACCTGCTGAACGTCCTGTCGGGGAAGCATCCTAGCGATGTATGGAAAATTTGAATTTTGACCACCATTTGTCAAAATTTAAACTAGCATCAATAACCGACACAGATGAAGAAGGTGTCCACGTGGACCACAAATGTCAGGGTGTCCAAGTGGGTAAGGTTTCATACCAGTGCACTTGCACGAAAATGCACTGAGTAGGGGTAAAAATGATTTTTGCCACACGGTTTGTTTTTTTGTTAAACCCTATTCCGGTGTGTTTGACAGTAAAGTGCACCGGTGCACACAATAAACCCGACGAACCGAATATTATATTTAAAAAAAAAATAATGGGTTTTGCATTGGATTTTTTTTATAATAACAAATGGTGCATTTGATAAATAAAAAGCACCGGCGTGTTACTGTTATCTAGCGCACTATTTACAACATTTGCGATTAAAAATATATTGATAATGCGGTGTGTTATCGTCTATTAAACGCACCGGGCCGTTTATTGTAAAACGCACCTATGCAAGTAGTATCTAGTAACAAACCGATTTAGGGGTATTAAATTAATGCATGTTTTTTTATTAAATTTTTTTGATCGATTTTTTTTTACTGTCGCGTTGTGGACTACAATAAAGCACACCATTGTGCATATTAACCCGATGCACCATAAAGTAGGGTTTTTTAATATAATTTTAACGGATTTTGCAATGAATTTCTTTATTGTAACAGGCAGTGCGTTTGTTGATTAAACACGCACCAGTACATTTATGGTTATCTAGTGCACCATTTATTAGATTTGTTATTAAAAAATAATTGATAATGTGTTGCATTACAATCTATTAAACGCATCAGGGCATTTATCGTATAACGACCTGGTGCGTGCAATATCTATTAACGCACCGTGAAATGGGTATTAAAATAATACGATTTTTTTAATTAATTTTTTTATCTATTTTTTTCTATGTCACGGTGTGGTATATTTCATGCCGCATCGGTGCATTTTGTTTAGAAATGCATCGGTGCGTTTTGGTGGTAAACGCATAGAAAAAAAAAACATCCACTAAAAGATCTGCCCACTCACCTCCGCTATAAACGGATTTTCGGCCTCTTTTTTTAGGGGCTTCCGCTATAACCTCTGTTAGAGGGCCTTCTCCTTGTAGTGATAGAATCTCTTGGAGAAAGTTCAAGAAATACTTCCATGCGGAATATCTTTCTATGCACTACTATGCTAAGAAAATTGAGGAGTTCTTTGAACTCAAGTTGGGTTGTATGACCATGGAAGCTTATGAGAAAAGGTTCTTAGAACTCTTGAAGTATGCAGAATTCATAAAGGCTGAAAAAGTGAAGATTCGGAGGTTCTTAAAATTCCTACCAACATTCTATAGGGACTAGCTCCAATATGACAGACCAAAGACTCTTAAAGATGTCATTTGGAAGGAAAAACATCTATATGATATGAATAAATACAAAGCTCCATATCAGAAGGAATGGAGAGTTAAGAAAAGAGACAAGCAAGAGTATAGGAAGAAAGGATTTAAACCTCCATCATTCAGAAACAATAATAGCCCTCATCAGCAAAGACAACTAGAGAAAAACAAACCCAAATTGGGAGAGCATTCAGACAAAGGGCCAAGACCACCCGTTGAATGTTGGGTATGTAAGGGGAATCATTATACCAAGCAGTGTCCATAGAAAAGAAACAAGATTCACAACATTCAAGAATCCTCAACTGTTGGTGATGTTGGAAGAGGTATCCCAAGAATCTAAACAACCCCGGATGGTAGACAAGCTGATCATCAGTACTAGATGATTGAGGTAGAATATAATATTTCTAATAAACCTATAGCTATTTTAATTGATTATGTAGATAGCAATAGTTACATTGCACCTAACATAGTTGAGAGATGTTATTTGAAGAAAAGCAAGCTTGAGACAACAGTCTAGTGCAGTTGTCTACGAGAACCAAGAGGAAGATCACATAAGCAATAAGGGAGTGTCCTTTGGAAATGAATGGTCTAAAGACTTTTGCAGATTTGAACATCATACCTCTGGGTTCATATAATGTATTGATTGGCATGGATTGGTTGGATTCACATCATGCCATGCTTGAATATCGCAACGAGACTTATGCTTGTCTAGATGAAGAAGGAAATCGAGTGATTATGAAAGGTATACCTAGACCCATATCTCTGAGGCAAATCATAACTCTGCAGTTGAAGAAGTGTTTTAGGAAAGTTTGTTAGTTGTATGCAACTCATGTGGAGGAGATAAGAGAAGAAAAAGATCCAGAGCTACAAGAATACCTAGTTCTACAAGAATATATATTTCAAGAATTGCTAGGAATGCCACCTAAGAGAGACATTGATTTCTCTATTGATTTGGTACCATGTACACTTCTCTCATCTAAAGCGCCTTACATAATGAGCACTCCAAAATTGAAAGAATTTAAGATGCATTTTGAAGAGTTATTGATGAAAGGGTACATAAGGCCCAGTGTTTCACCTTGGGGAGCTCCAATGTTGTTTGTAAAGAAGAAAGATTGAACTCTAAGACTCTGTATAGATTACAGACAAATGAACAAAGCTACAATCATAAACAAGTATAATTTGCCAAGGATTGATAATGATGACTTGTTTGATTAGCTAAGAGGAGGCAAAGTATTTTCAAAGATAGATCTAAGGTTAGGATATAACCAAGTCATAATCAAATATGAAGACATCATCAAGAAAACATTTAGGACAAGGTATGGTCATTATGAATTTACAGTGGTACCATTTGGATTTACAAATGCACCGACAACATTCATATGCCTGATGAATGGAGTTTTCATAAAGTATTTAGATAAGTTTGCAATTGTATTCTCTATTCCAAGTCAGAAGAAGAACATGAAGAACATCTAAGTTTGGTGATGCAAGTACTCAGAGAGCATTAGTTGTATGCCAAGCTAAGTAAGCGTTCATTCTATCAGAGTATAATCCACTAATTAGGCTACATTATATTAGAAGAAGGCATCTCAATAGATCCTGAGAAGATAAGAGCTATTATGGAATGGCCGACACGACACCAAGGAATGTATCAGAAGTAAGATCCTTTATGGGGTTAGCACGATACTACCAAAGGTTCCCTAAAATTTTCTCAAAGTTATCTCATTCCATCAAATCCATGTAGAAGAAGGGTGTGAAGTTCGAATGGACTTCTAAGTGTGAAAGACAATTTTCAAAGACTCAAGGAAATGCTTACCAGTACACTAGTTATTGTTGATGTATTTGTAACTTTGGAAGATATTCACTTGTATATTGTATGTATTACATTTGTACTTTATTTGTATCCCCAACGGAGATGTATTATTCCTCATATTGGAAGTGTCATTATTTGTATTTGCAAGTGTCGCAAGTATTATTGTAAGTGTCACAACTTATATTTGATGGGTTATTAGACCACCTTGGTGGGGTCGGCCCTATATGAGTTGTGTGGGTCAAAGGGTTATTAGACCACCGTAGTGGGGTCGACCCAGTCAACATTATGTTAAGTGGTTAAGTTGGGGCCGACCTAGTTAGAGTTAAAAGTCAAGTGAAGTAAATTATAAATAGAGAGTGTGACTCTCTCATTTATTCATTCACACACTCACTCACTTCACATTAGTGAGAGAGAGGAGGAGTGAAAACACGTGGAGGAGGAGTAGCTGTTGCAGAAATTTATCTTTTGGGGCTTCATCTTTGTGATCCTTGTATTGGTGCTTATTCTATCTCCGAGGAGGTTGCGGGGTTTTTCACCTTCTTGGTTTTCCCCGGTGAAATGCTTTGTGTCTCTTGTCTCTTGTGTTTGATATGCTGTACATGTTGTTCTCTCAGTTAAGATCCTAGATCAGATTGAATTAAATGCTGAGAAACAAACATGGTATCAGATCTATCCTGAAGGAAGGCATGGTATGGCATTTATGACACTTGTTGCACTTGCGACAAATAGGAAGCTAGCGCTTGGTATAGTAAAAACCAGTCATCGTGGCACTTTCGCTATAAATCCATTTTGGAGAAGGTTCAGGATTTGAAACCTTTACAGGTCGAAGATGAAATCTCCATGTACCTTGTGTCTGAAGGAAATCCTCATATTCATTTTACTTTGTGAGATATGATCCGTACAAGTTAGGGTTTCGACCTCTTCCAGAATGCAGTCCTAAACATGTGACCTAGGAAAAAAGGTCATATCTCGGGCTAGGAAGCTCCAAATGGAATTCCGTAAAAAGAGAAAGTTAGGGCATGGAATGTAGTTTCACAGGTCCTGGTTTTAGAGGCTGAAGTTGAAACCGTAACATGTGGCACGCTGTACAAGTTCACTATATTGTTTCATCCTATAAACAGGTCACGTTGCGACACTTGGCATATATCTCTCTAAGAGAATCCATTTGAGCTCATATCTATGGGGTTGGAAAGATGACAGGTCATTCTACCATAGGACGAAGTTTCAGAACCTGAGGATATGAAATTTCAGAGATACATTAGAAACAATATGGCATATATTTCTGTCCAAACATAATTGGATTCTGAGCACTTTCAATTTTGGTTTGTCACTGCTGCGGGAAATTAGGGTTTTAGAGAAAGTTGGAATTTTTGGAATCCAAAACCAAAACTGGATACTCCAAAATAAAATCGAAGTTTAGAGACCAAGATCGAATATTTTGGTTGGGAAGAACCCTGGGCATCATTAAACCCTAGTTCAGGATTTTGATCAGAAAGGTGGAAAATTAGGGTTTTTGCAAAAGTTGAAATTTTTGGAATCTGTGACCACGGTTGGATGCTCCTCAGAAAAATCAAAATTTAGAGCACAAGATCGAACTTTTTGGCTGGGTAGAACCCCGAGCATTATTAAACCCTAGTTCGGGATTTTGTCTAGAAGATCCGAAAGTTTCAAAGGCAATTTTGAGGGGTCAAATTTTGCATATTTCAAAATTGAAGTATACCAGCTTGATCAGCTCAGCAAGGCGCATCTTTTCATCCAATCAAAAGTTTGAATTTTTAGGGTTTCTCTAACAAACCCTAATCCAGCTCTAGATCCAGCTTCATCAAATCAAAGTGGATTGGGTTAATCCTAGAAGAGAATGATTTGGACACCTACATAAGTGAAGAGATTCCAGTTCCAGAGGGAGATGAGGCTAAGGCCTTACATAAGAAGACTACAAGCAATCCCGACAGGTATGACTTGAGGAGATACATGTATGTTTTGAAATATGTTCATGATTATGCTTATGATATGTTTGTCTTCATATTATTGAGGTTAGTACAATATTGATTAATTTTAGACTTGTCTTATCACCCTAGTAAAAGTATGAATGCATGTGAATGATAGAAGACATTCATTGATTAGGGGTATGACACTTATGATTGTACTAATACACTGTGGTGTTGTATGAGGATGATGTTATCTACTAACATGAAGGGTACATCAAGAAAGACAAATCAAGTTCTAGATCAAGAACATATGACCATGGTGACATGAAGACAAAAACTCATCCATAGTCATGGATCACATAGAAGCTCTACTTACGAGGTATGTATAACTTGGTTCTACAATTATTAACTTATGAGATATGCAGGTTGCTAGCACAATGTCTCTAAGAGAACAAAGAAGACATTGTTTGTGTATGTTAGACAAGCATGATAATCTAGGTATGTTTTCCTATATCGAGTTAGAATCCTACTTTGTGTTAGGATCTTAAATAAATATACTTTTGTATGATTGATAATGATTTTTCATGAAGTTATAAGTTTGAGTAATCATGGGTTTATGCATATTATGCTTCTTACTTTGATTGATGATATGACAAACTAGAAGAGTCCTATGGTCAAATAAGAATATGCATGAGTAAAAGAAGTACTCCCTGAAACCTTGAATACTAACACTTGTGACAAATTAACTATGTATGAAATGACCATGCCCATAGATGTTTAATATTATTTAGAATCATAATATCTTGATAGTATTGAGATTATACTAATGAATGTATGATTATGTATGAGATCTTGAGGATGACACAATGATGACACTAGTGCACACTTAAGCATGCATAGTGGTCTAGGATGGATATAAGTTCAAAGATAGATAATCCAGGAAGCAAAGATCAAGAGGGAGCACACTCCAGTAGTTCCTGCAAGGAAGCAAAGATTAAGAGGGAGTCCACTCAACAACCAAACAAAGATAAGTATTTGAATTGTCATTTATTTGATTACTTAAATGATTTTGTCCAGTCATGTACATGCTTATGTTCCTAGATTTAGGATGTATATTATGCATATTAGAAAAGTTGCTTTAAATGAACAAGATACTACTAATATCCAAGTAATGGGTAAGTGGCCTATGGTACTGTACAACATTCCATTGCTACTTATCTAGAATGAAACCTCTTTGCTGACATGTTGGGAGATGTGCACACTCTTAAATGTTCTGGTAGAGATGGAAGGCATCAAGAAAGTTACAAGATATGGATAAATGTTGTATTGAAGCATTGGATAAAGATAATTGCATGACTGTATGACATATATCTTTATGTGTAAGAATGTGTTCTGAAATCTATGAGATGTTTCTAATCATGCAATGGAACTTATCTTGTAGGAAAGATCGTGTACCATCACCTACAAGAGAGACTTGTTTCGAAGAACAAGCAACGAAGACTCAACAATGACATTTGTTCCAGCAACGAAGTTCAAGAAAACTACATATTGAAGATATCGAAGAACCTGAAGTTCCCAGGATTTGGGATGCAGTAATGGAAGGATTCCATGATTGAAGAATACCAATCAATCATGAAGAATGATGTTTGGGATGTGGTCCCAAGACCATAAGGGAAGTCTGTTGTGACTTCCAAGTAGATCTACAAGATCAAGCATGCTGCAGATAGTAGCATAGAGAAATACAAGGCAAGTGATGAAGTGGAAGATACACCAGATGGATGTCAAGTCAGCTTTCTTGAATGGTGTAGTCGAAGAGGAAGTGGAGCAGCCACTTGGATTTGAGACACATGACAGGGAGACACATGTGTTAGAAAAACAGGATTGCAGAGCAATAACAATAAACATAAATGAAAATATAATCACACACACATTACAAGAGAGACACAGATATATCGTGGTTCGCCTAACTTGGGCTGCGTCCACACTGAAGTTGCCAGTCCTTATTATTATTCCGTCCAACAAACTGAAGGGATACAACCTGCAGCACAACCGCTGCACTTCCTCTTCACTGTCTCACAGTCTCTCTTCTGATCTCAGAGATCTTTACAATACATAAAACCTAATACATCAACCCTAGCAGTGTTACAATGTCTTTCTTTTATAAGAGAAATACAATGGGAAAATACCACGGGTTACCCAAAACCATGGGCCCGAAAACTGGTGGCGAAAACAACCCCAAAAATTTTCCTCAGGGGCGTTGTGCCGGGATCATAACCAAACCTGGAGTACGGACACGGTTGAATAATAATATCTTTGAATCTAGAGATCAGGTTCCATAACCAACAACATGTGTGCAAATTGAAGAAATCCTTGTATGACTTGAAGCAAGCAGCCAGGACATGGTACGACAGGATAGACAGCTTCCTGTCCAGTTTGGGCTTTACCAAGAGTAAAGCAGATTCCAACCTTTATTACAAGGTTGAGGAAGGCAATCCATTGATACTCCTACTGTATGTGGATGACCTGTTTGTGACAGGTGAAGATAGGTTGATTGCCGACACGAAGATGAAGCTTGCTGTCGAGTTCGAGATGAAGGACTTGGGTACGATGCATTACTTTCTAGGTATGGAGGTGTGGCAGAGTGCATATGGAATATTCCTTGGACAAGGGAAGTATGCAGTAGAGATCCTGAAGTGGTTTGGGATGAGAGACTGCAAGGCCATGGCCACACTTATGGCATCGAACCTGAAGCTATTGAGTGATGCTTCATCAGAGTCGGTTGATGACACGATGTATCGTCAGATGATTGGGTCCTTGATGTACCTGAAGAACATGAGACCAGATATCTGCTTTGCAGTGAACACCTTGAGCCAGTTTCTGACAGATCCTAGACATGTTCACCTGATTGCTGTAAAGCATATTCTGAGGTACCTGAAGGGTACAATTGATTATGGGCTCAAGTATGATGCGAATCAAAATTTTAACCTAGAGGGTTATGTTGATTCAGATTGGGAAAGCAGTGCCACAGATAGGAAGAGCACTTCAGGGTGCTCCTTCAGTATGGGATCAGGTGTGATCTCTTGGTTTAGCAGGAAGCAATCCTGCGTAGCACTGAGTACAGCCAAAGCAGAGTATGTCGTAGCTTGTTCGACTAGTTGTGAGGCAGTATGGCTAAGGAAGCTACTGTCTAATTTATTTGATCTCCAGTTGGATGCTACCTATATCTATTGTGACAACCAGAGTTGTGTGAAGTTGTCAGAGAACCCATTGTTCCATGACAGGTCGAAGCACATCGAGATCAAATATCACTATATCAGGGATATGGTGCATAGAGGAGCAGTGAAGCTCCAGTATGTTGCAACAGATGAGAATATTGCAGATGTGTTGAACAAACCATTAGCCAGAGTCAAGTTTGAGTACTTCAGAGAGAGGCTTGGTGTTCTTCAGATAGAAGATACTTCGAGGAAGAAGTGATGGGACACATTTGCAGGAGCCATTCCAAGCATGGTGGTAGGAGGATCCTTCCCATGGCTGTGGATGTAAGCTTTGTGTGATGAGCATCGGGACGATGCTCCGGTTACTGCTATGTATGGTGGCCAAGATGATCATGTGAGATGAGCATCGGGATGATGCTCCATATGATAGGTATCAGGATGATGCTATGATGATGATCAGGATGATCATGTGTGATGAGCATCAAGACGATGCTCCAGATGATATGCATCAAGATGATGCTGTGTACATGATCGGGGTTATCATGTGATGATGATGTGCATCAGGATGATGTACTATATGATGATGATCATTATGATCATGAGTATCAGGATGATACTCCGTGGTCGTGGAAAAATTGTGTAGGTAGCATAGAAAAGATCCTGGGAGATCCGATAGTTTGAGCTTGGATACTCTTTCGAGGTTTTGCTACAGGTTGGCCGTGGACAGATTGTGCAGGTAGCATAGAAAAGATCCTGGGAGATCTGATAGTTTGAGCTCGGATACTCTTTCGAGGTTTTGCTACAGGTAGCATAGAAAAGATCCTGGGATATCCGATAGTTTGAGATTGGATGCTCTTTCAAGGTTTTGCTACAGGAGGCATGTAATCAGTCTTGGAGATCCGATAGGTTGAGCTGTGTTCTCGTAAAAGATCCTTGGATGCTCTTTAGAGATCTTGCAAGTTGCAAGACACTCTTTTAAGGTTTTGCCTGACCACATAGAAAAGATCCTGGGAGATTCGATAGTTTGAGCTTGGATGCTCTTTCGAGGTTTTGTGGTGGTCACATGTAAAAGATCCTGGGAGATCCGATGGGTTGAGCTATGTGCTCGTAAAAGTCCTGGGATGCTCTTTCAAGGTTTTGTTGACGCACATTCCACAGGATGGCCAAAGATGTTGAAGACCTATAGCAGGCTAGGCCTACAACCAGCATGAAAAAGGGCCGGCTCTGTAGAAATTCCTATGATGAGAAGATTTGAGAGATAGCACCAGTGATCGAGATGAAGAATACAACAGCAGTGACGATGATGCTCCAGTGATCCAGTGACAATGATCCAGCTCCAGTATTGAAGACTTGTGTCTATATGTATTGATGACTTGTGTCAAGAGAATACCTTCCTAGTTAAGAGGGAGTGTTGATGTATTTGTAACTTCGGAAGATATTCACTTGCATATTGTATGTATTACATTTGTACTTTATTTGTATCCCCAACGGAGATGTATTATTCCTCCGATTGGAAGTGTCGTTATTTGTATTTGCAAGTGTCGCAAGTATTATTGTAAGTGTCGCAACTTATATTTGATGGGTTATTAGACCACCTTGGTGGGGTCGGCCCTGTATGAGTTGTGTGGGTCAAAGGGTTATTAGACCACCCCAGTGGGGTCGGCCCAGTCAACATTATGTTAAGTGGTTAAGTTGGGGCCGACCTAGTTAGAGTTAAAAGTTAAGTGAAGTAAAGTATAAATAGAGAGTGTGACTCTCTCATTTATTCATTCACACACTCACTCACTTCACATTAGTGAGAGAGAGGAGGAGTGCGCACAAGTGGATGAGGAGTAGCTATTGCAGACATTTATCTTTTTTGGCTTCATCTTTGTGATCCTTGTATTGGTGCTTATTCTATCTTTGAGGAAGTTGCAGGGTTTTTCACCTTCTTGGTTTTCTCCGGTGAAATGCTTTGTGTCTCTTGTCTCTTGTGTTTGATATGATGTACATGTTGTTCTCTCAGTTAAGATCCTAGATCAGATTGAATTAACTGCTGAAAAACAAACAGTTATGAATATTGCAGATCCTGATGAGAGCTTTGTAGTATGCACTGATGCATGTAAGCAAGGAATTGGTGGAGTGTTGACTCATAATGGCTATGTAATCAATTATGAATCTAAAAAGATAAAAGAACATCAACATAATTATGCCACTCATGATCTAGAGATAGCAGCTATCATTCATGTCTCGAAGGTGTGGAGGCACTACTTGATGGGTAAGAAATTTGAATTAAGAACTGGTCATGATGGTTTGAAGTATTGTTTGAGGAGTCTACTCTGAATGCAAGTTAGAGAAGGAGGATGGAACTGCAATTTGAATATGACTTTGATATAAATCACATCAAAGGCAAGGAAAACAAGGTAGATGATGCACTTAGTAGGAAGATACGTGTAATTCATGCAGTAGCTATCACTACTGGTGCATCAAATCTGAAATTTAAGATCATTGAATCCAATGCTATAGATGAACATTACAAGTAGGTGAAAGATGGATTGCTGTAGCAGAAAGTACCACCGAATTTTGATAAGTATAGGTTGGAAGAGAATTAAATCCTCATGCATAAGGACAGATTTTATGTGCCAAACTCTGGAGACTTAAGGAAGATGGGTCTAAAGGAGATGCATAATGTTCCCTATGCTAGGCATTTAGGATATGAAAATATCGTGGCAACTGTGAGGAAGCAATACTACTGTCCAAGAATGAAGAATGATGTTGTTGAGTACATAGCTAGATGTATGGAATTCCAGAAGGTTAAAGTGGAACATCGACACCTAGTTGGTTTGTTATAGGCATTACCAATACCTGAATGGGAGTGTGATATAGTGACAATATATTTCATTACAAAGTTACCAAAGACAAGACTACATAGAATGATACCATCATGGTAGTGGTAGAGAAGTTGACTAAAGTTGCACACTTTATTCCAATAAATAGAACTTATAAGGCAGCTAACATTGCAGACATCTTTATGAAAGAATTTGTCAGACTGCATGCAATTCCAAAAGCTATAGTATCAGACAGGGATGCAAAGTTTACTTCTAACTTTTGGAAAGTATTATTCAAAGGATTTAGTACAAGTTTGAACATGAGTATAGCATACCATCCTCAGACAGATGGTCAGACATAAAGAGTCAATAAGGTGATAGAAGATATGTTGAGAGCATATGTGATGGATAAGCCATCAAAGTGGGAGGATTATTTACACTTGGTAGAGTTTGACTATAATAATGGATACCATGCCCCTCTAAGTATGATTCCTTTTAAAGAATCATATGGGAGGAAGTGAAATACTCCTATAACTTGGGATAATCTAACAGACATAATCATCATTGGACCTGAACTTCTGAGGGACATGGAAGACCAGATGGTTAGAATCAAGCAGAATTTGAAAGTAGCTCAAGACAGACAAAAAATTTAAGCAGATTAGAGCATAACTGATAGACAGTTTAAAGTTGGAGATCATGTATTTTTGAAAGTCAGACCCAAGAAGAGTTCCTTGAAATTAGAGAAT
Organism: Larix kaempferi; assembly: GCA_027924585.1. Lineage (NCBI taxonomy): Eukaryota > Viridiplantae > Streptophyta > Pinopsida > Pinales > Pinaceae > Larix > Larix kaempferi. The sequence continues at coordinate 13,528,206 of BSBM01000033.1, forward strand.
TGTTCCAAGCTAGCTACTAGATACTGTGGACTCTTTGATATCCTATCTAGGATAGGGCCCGTTGCATATGATCTTGCATTACCTACTTGCATAAAAGTGCATAATGTATTTCATGTCTCTTTGTTGAAAAAGTATATACCCGATGCTAATCATGTGATTTATTGGAATGTGATTCAGGTGGAACCGGAAGGGGATTTTTCGGTACAACCAGTCTCTGTATTTGGTAGAGAGGTGAGGCTGCTCCATAATCAAGAGATTAGGTAGGTAAAGGTCCAATGGACCCACTGTAGTCCTGAATATGCTACTTGGTAGTTAGAGGATGCTATGAGGGAGGCGTACCCTCATCTTTTTTAAAATTTTGTAAAGGCATGCATGTAATAGGTATGCATCGAGGACGATGAATTGTCTTAAGATGGAGCAGAATGTAATACCCCATTGTTGTAAGCCCCAGACATATGTAATTATTATTTTTGTTTTGTTATTGTCGCACAAGGTGGTAGGACTACGTACTTGGACATTACTGCTATTATTATTGTTTAATAAATTAACTGGCTCAACATCGACTGCAAACGAGAATGTGAGGACATGGTTTCCACTTGTAAGGGGGTTGGAGACTAGGATGTGTTACTCTCCCTAAAATTACTTGTTGGATTGTATTCTTGATTATTTTGGCCTATGGAGTTACTATTGCACCTTATTCATGGTTTAGTGGAACCCTCTTGCACTAGTCCACCCTCATGAAGATTTGGTGGGTCCCACTTGGTGAATGCTCCCTCCTTGGATGAGAGATACTCTTTTGTGGGCCCCACTTGCACTAAGGAACCCTCTCCCTATATTATATGAATTGTAAGCTATATTTTAGCTTCCACCTCCTTGATTTTTGCCTCCACCTCCACAAGTGCACCCTTTCTCCCCAAATCTAGATGGAGTTCCATATTTTTGTGCTTACATGTCATTGATGATCCCATTAGACCCACTCTTTCACCCCTCATGACTAGTGCACCCTCCTTGTGCTCCACTCCTTGGTTTTGGTAACTCCTCCTCACAGTGCTAATCCAGGAAGGGAATCTCCTAAGTTAAGCCACCACTCAATCAATTTGATTTAAGTCTACATGATGAAGACTAACCACACCTTAACCAATTCAAGTTGGTCTCCTAGGTTTCGAATTTCCCTCCTTGAGCTTTATTTATACATGAGCTATCTCCTTGTTGTGCTAGTTAGTGAGTGAGTTGGATGGTGCTCATTGTGACTTGTGTTATGTGTGAGAGAGTGATGTTACCAGAGATTTTATGTTTGTTTACCTTTGTTCCCTCAAGGACTATTACTTGTCCCTAGTCTAGCACGTAAATCCATTGGGTGAGGGTGGTTATATATGAAGGGTCGTGGTGAGAATGGGTAGTCACAACTCATCGAGTAGTGTAGATGGAAGGGAAAGTAAGTGTCGAGGGAGTGAACTGCAGCTACTGTGGTTGAGAGTACCTCTACTTGTAGAACCATATCCTCAGCTTTGGGGTGACTGTCATGCCGATAGATGCATGAGCATGGCATGTCTATGTCTAGGAGGAACGTGTTCCTGTTGAAGCTAGTTGTATTATTTCAAATAATTATTTTCTTATGTGGTATTTATTTTATTTTATTATGCATATGTGATGTGGAAGCTAACTTGATCTATATTTATGTTTATGGATGTTATGTTAGTATTCGAATGTAGGATGGGCAGTCCTCATGCTTATCTATGTTATATGGATTATTATGTTAACAGTTGACTGTAGGTGGATGGCCTTTGTGCGATATAAAACCTGGATTGTGAAGAACCTTCTCTATCTTCTCTAACTTCTCTATTCTCTCATGGATAGATGGTTGTATATGGCAACCATCATTTCTTATTTCTCTCATGCTTAGATGGATGTAAATGGAATCCATAAGATTTGATTTGCAATGTGCTCAGACGGTTGTAAATGGCAGCCATAAGATCCGACTTGTAATGTGTTTAGATGGTTGTAAATGGCAGCCACAAGATTTGATTTTCTTATGTGTTAGATTGTTGTAGATGATAGCCATAAAATCTGATTGTATTAGTGATTGATGGTTGGAGGGAGGGAATCCATGAATCTGATTTTACTAGTGAATGGTTGTTGTAGGGGACATCCATGGGATCTTATTTTGAAGGATGTGAATGGAAACCTATGTCTCTCACGGTTCATGTGGTTGTTAATTATCACTATCTAACCGTACATTTAGCACACACATAACATAATAATAATATAAAATCATGTGAAAGACAATCAGAACGCATTGGAATGACAACAATTGAATACTTGCAATCATGTTATCTTGCATATAGGCTAAGTATATGTCCTTAACCATCATAAGAACATTAGATATGTCTACCATCATACTACTCATACACATTCAATGTAGCAAGCACAACATATTTACCTTATGTGGTTGGTGTTTTAGAAAAGGGAATGTTCGCATATGCTTGCATTACATTTAATAAGGCTGAATGTTTTAATCTAATCTTTTGGCATGTTGGCCTAGTCGTAGATACCTTATTTTTCTATGCATTACCCTTAATAAACATTCCCTTGGGTTTCCTAGTTTCGATGGCCTTGGATTCGGGGTCGACCACACCACAATGCTCATAATCTATCGTTTTCTCCCATTCTTCATCCTGATAATCTAGACATGTGGAGACCGGGAGGGGGTTGGCTATGTTCATGTACATACAAATTTTGGCATAAGAAGTGTATTTTTTTTGTGGCTTCATAAGATGTGATATATCGACCCAGATTATTTCCAATGCCTTCCAGAACTTCCTCCAACCAAAATTCCTGCGCTAATGAATATAACCTGATCTAAATTGGGGCATCATAAAAGTCTTCTTTGTCTGGGTTTAATATCTCTGTCCATTCCTTCAAAAAAATCCCCGCGGAGTTGAAGAGATATGGACCATTATCAAGAACTCAATCTTTATCCTCTAGGTTGTAGAGATGGCCGTAAAAAATCCTTTGGAGCCCAACTGGAGCTCAAAGTTCCCCCTTGGTTTCCACCATTCATGGATTCATTTGACTAGATCCCTTTTAGTGAGCCTAATCCCTAGAAATTTACGGATCAGGGCACAATCTTTCAAAAATTGGGTGTTAGAGCTAACCCTATTTGATTGAATGGCATACTTGGATGCAGTTGTGGCTTGAGGGATGCATTTTCTCAGATCCCATGCACAAGCCGCCTTTGGATGGGAAGTGTTCATCTCTTAGTCCTTACATTTGAGGTTTTCATGAAGATTTTGATGATCCTGTAGCGCCACAAGTAGATCTAGAAGTGCATCAAAGGTGGGTCTAGAGAAGTTCACCCCTCCTCCCATGGTAGAATGGATCACGTCTCGATATGAAGGGGGGTTAGGCCCCCCGTCTTGGTGTGCCATGAAGGTGGCCAGTTCGAGACCTTTACGATCTCACATGGCCAAGCTTAATGAAGTTCGTGGCCTTATGAAAGAAACCCTTGAAGTTGATTCCTCCTAGGTGTCTTGCAAGACATGTGCTTATTACAATTTGATTTATAGAATTTGTTTTTTCACTATCTATTATTTACCCTCTACCCAGGGGGGTTACAATACCCATTTAATTCCATGGGTATTTTTGGGAAAAGTTTATTTGTTCCTTTAGTTTCATATGCGACATAAGACTTAGCTCTATACATTCACTAAAGTTGTTGCAACAAAAACAAGACCAGTCATACTTTTTAAATTTTTATGTAATCACCACTAATAGTCACTCCTACTCGACAACAAAAACCCAATAATTCTCTGCTTCCTGCAATAGTCATTTCAATAATTACATCATTTTATCCCTTACTTCTACCCGCACTATAAACATTAACCTAATTCTCACCCTTCATGCAAACAATTCACAACTTCTTTAACATAACAAACCAAGATCCATCATAATATTGGTCTAAGTGAAAGAATCAAAAGCGGAGGATGCTTTAAGTGGGAAAATCAAGATCCATCATCATAAGTTGTGTAGTTCTATACTATTCCCTTATTAATTTATTATTATTAGACATCTCCATGCACTATGCATTCCCTGTTGAAATATTGTAACTTCTAAGAATATTATATTTGTATTTTATTATTCCGGAGATGTTTCATTCCTCCGATGGGACTTTATTATGTATCCGGAGATGTTTATTCCTCCGAGGGCTTGTGGTAACTAGGGTTATTAGATCTCCCATGTGAGGTTGGCCCTGAGTTAGTTATTTGAGGGTTATTAGACTCTCTTAGGAGAGGTCGGCCCCATAGGGTAAAAAGTTAGTCGGAAAACAAGTATAAGTAGAGGAGGCATGTTCCTCACTTATCTCATTGATTCATCCACTTGGGAGTAGCGCACAAGTGAGAGAGAGGTCTGCATAGGAGGAAGAAGGAGGTCTAGTCTTGGTCTACATCTTGTATTTGTTTGATCATCTATATTGAGGAAAGCTTTGCTGGGTTTTCTACCCCATGGGGGTTTCCCAGGGTAAATCTTTGACTATCTTGTGATTGTGTTTCTTTCAGTGATCTTGCTAGTCAAATTAGCTTAAAATTAACATGGTATCAGAGCTAGCCTGAATAGGACATCTTTCACAAGGTGAAAATATCTCTCTCTCCTCCTCTGGTGAAAATTAGGGTTTCTGCCAAAGTAGGAATATTTGGATTCTGATTGCATGGCTGGATAGCCCTCCTCAAAATCAAAGTTTTGAGCCCTGGATCGAGGTTTTTGGTTGGGTAGAACTCCGGGAAAGTCAAAGCCTAGTTTGACCAAAAGTGCAGAAAACCAGAGAACCAGAAAAGCTGCGCACCTGTGCACCAGTGAACCAGAAAAGCTGCGAACCTGTGCACCAGAAAACTAGAAAAGAGAAGACCAGAAAACCAGAAATTCTGTTGTAGATCCGGAAGGTGAAAAGTTGAAGTTTCCAGAAGCAGAACACACCAGAACTTTCAATTCAATCAAGCACATCTCCTGGTAAGTGTTATTCTATCTCCTAAGAAACTTCAATCTCCTTGGCCCCTGAGAAGATGGCTCTAAGCACTAAGCTTGAAGACAAGTTAGAGGGTATAGAAAATTTCCAGGCATGGAAATACAGAATTGGTCTCATTCTTGAAGAGAATGATCTTGCCCAATATATCAAGGATGAGGTTGCAGAACCTGGAGAATATGAAGTCAAAGAGAAGCATAGGAAGGATTTGATTAGGGAAAAGAGGGGCATCATACATTTCCTTTGGAGTCTTCTTGGATGCCACTTGGGGAACCAAGTGGTCTTTTCCCTTTCTAGAATGTATGAGGGAAAGAACATCAATAGGAAGATGAACCTGAGAGTTCAATTGAAGAGCAACAAGATGAATAAAGGAGAATATGTTCAAGACTATTTCTCAAGGATTTCCCAGTTCAAGGAACAATTAGATGCTATTGGAGACACCCTTGATGAAGATGAACTAGTCATGACTGCTCTAAATGGTCTCACTAGATCTTGGGAGTCATTCATCCAAACCATGTGTGCCAGAAAAGAAAGTATGAAGTTTGATGTGGTTTGGGAGGATTGCATTAAAAAAGAAGCTAGGGTTGCCAACAGAGAAGCCCTTCTCAAAGAAGATGACCAAGCCTTGGCTACACACACCAAGAGAAGAAGGAATCAATCCTACTTCAAGAAGGATAGTCATAAGGAGTCTCAATCTCCACAAAGATTTCAGAAGAAAGGAAGAAGAAAACACTCTTCCTTCCAATGTTTCAATTGTCACAAAATAGGACACATTGCTAGACATTGTCCTTCAAAGAAGAAGAAAGATCTTCACCATAAAAGACATCAAGCACATCTTGCAAAAGATGATAGTGAAGAAGAAGAAGAAGAGGAAGAAAGGCCTCAAGAAAAGATCTAGAAGAGAAGAAGAAGAGGAAGAAAGGCCCTTCTTCAAGAGAAGATATAGAAGAGAAGAAGAAGAAGAAGATGCATAAGAGTATGTTCTATTCTCCCCACTCTCTGGATCTATAACACATGGAGAAGATACATGGCTTATTGATAGTGGTGCCTCAAAACATATGACTGGACAAAAGAAAACAATTTCAAAATTAGAAGAGAAGACTTCTCCATAGAAAGTGTCATTAGGAGATGACTATCAATATCCCATGAAGGGAATTGGTGAAACAAACTACAAGCTTGATTCTAGAACCCCCATGAAGATGAAGGAAATATTGTATGTACCAGGATTGAAGAAGAACTTGCTTTCCATCTCAACATTGGACAAGAAAGGTTATAGGGTTGCATTTATTGATGGACAAGTACTAATGTGGTCCAAAGGTAAATCTATTAAGGATGCAATTGTCATTGGTGAAGAAGAAGGAGGTCTGTACAAGCTCAAAGGCCATCCAGAAGCTGCCCTTGTACATGAAGCCACTAGCCCAAATGAGTCATGGCATAGGAGGCTTGCTCACATTAACTACAAAGCACTACCTCATGTAAGCAAGGTAGTTATAGGTCTACCAGAATTGAAGATTGATCATGATGGAACATGCAAAGGATGTGCAAAAGGGAAGAATATCAAGAACCCATTTCCAAAGAGTGAAACAAAGACTAAGAGTACCTTGGAGTTAATTCATTCAAATGTATGTGGACCAATGCCCTCCACATATTTGAGTGGATATGAATACTATCTCACATTTATTGATGACTATTCAAGGAAGACTTGGATATACTTTCTAAAAGGAAAGAATGAAGTCTTTGGAAAGTTCAAGGAGTTCAAAGCCTTGATAAAGAATCATTCAGAAAAGAAAATCAAAATACTCAGGTCATATAATGGCAGAGAATATACTTCAAAGGACTTTGAAGATTTCTGTAAGGAAGCTGGAATCAAGAGGGAGTTAACCACTCCCTACAATCCCCAACAAAATGATGTTGCGGAAAGAAAGAATAGAACCATCATGGAAGCTGTAAAGATAATGATACATGATCAAGACATACCTATGTATCTATGGGCTGAAGCATCTAGGACAACAGTCTATGTGCAAAATAGACTATCTCACAATGCTCTTGATTTCAAGACTCCAAAAGAAGTGTTCACAAGAAAGAAGCCTGAGGTAAGTCACCTCAAGATATTTGGATGCCCAGTGTACATTCACATTCCAAAAGAAAAGAGGACCAAGTTATATCCCTTTGGGAATAAGGGAATATTTGTTGGATAGTGTGAAGCATCCAAAGCATTCAAAATTTACATCCCAGGTTTTCATCATATGGAAATAAGCAGGGATGTGACATTTGATGAAGAAGCATCTCTCAAGAGATCTAGGAAGTGCCAGTATGAAGAAGTATATGAAGAATATGCACCTCCCAGAACTGAAGAGGTTGTACCCATCCCTGAAGATGTAACACCTGAAGACCATGATATGATAGAACCACAAGAACCCCCCCTTTCAAATATTTCAAGGAAAAGAAAGCCAGCATGGGAAAGGGATATTATACTAGGAGTAGAAAAGTATGGAGCTCCTGAAGGATCCACTAGAGTGAGCAAGAAACCAAAGCATTTCTCAAACTATATGGCTTTGATGTGTGATCTTGTAGATCAAGAACCTGCTAGTTATGAAGAGGCAGTTCATAAGAAAGAGTGGGTAGAGGCAATGACAGAGGAATACCAGTCAATAATGAAGAATGATGTTTGGGATATAGTTCCCAAGCCAAAAGACAAAAGTGTGGTATCCTCCAAATGGATATACAAGATAAAGCATGCTGCAGATGGTAGCATTGAAAAATATAAAGCAAGATTTGTGGCCAGAGGATTCTCTCAGAAAGAGGGAATTGATTATGAAGAAACATTTGCACCAGTTGCAAGGTACACTTCCATTAGAACCATCATGGCACCTGCATCCATGATGAAATGGGAATTACACCAGATGGATGCAAAGATAGCCTTCCTGAATGGTGTGATTGAGGAAGAAGTGTACATAGAACAACCACAAGGATTTGAGGTGGAATATGGAAGAACCCATGTATGCAAACTAAAGAACGCTTTGTATGGATTGAAGCAAGCTCCCAGAGCTTGGTATGGAAGAATTGACAATTTCTTGACAAGCTTGGGCTTTACCAAAAGTAAAGTTGATCCCAATCTTTATCTCAAGGTTATGAATGATGAACCTGTCATATTGTTGCTATATGTGGATGATCTATTTCTGACTGGAAATGAGAAACAGATTATTGAGTGCAAGAAGAAGCTCTCATCAGAGTTTGAGATGAAAGATCTCGGATTGATGCACTACTTCCTAGGTCTGGAAGTATGGCAAGGACCAAATGGAATCTTTCTCAACCAAGGTAAGTATGCTGTGGGAATCTTGAAAAGATTCGATATGTTGGAATGAAAAGCCATGGCCACTCCCATGGATTCCAACTTGAAGCTATTAGTTGATGACTCCTCAGAGTTAGTGGATGTAACTCTGTACAGATATATTATAGGGTCATTAATGTATCTGAAGAATAACAATCCAGACATATGCTTTGAGGTGAACACCCTAAGTCAGTATCTAGTGGAACCTAGATGAGTTCACCTAATTGCTGCAAAGCATGTGATGAGGTACCTAAAGGGTACGATAGACTTTGGTCTATATTATCGTGGAGATCATGACTTCAGATTATATGGATACATAGATGCTGATTGGGAAGGAAGTGTATCAGACAGAAAGAGTACATCGGGTGGATGTTATTGCTTGGGATCTGCCATGATCTTGTGGTATAGCAGGAAGCAGTCAAGTGTGGCTCTCGACACAGCTGAAGCGGAATATATAGCTTCCTGCTCTGCTAGTTGTGAAACAGTATGGCTTCGGAAGTTACTATCAGGATTGTTTGACTTAGAGATGGAACCCACTGTGATACTGTGTGACAAACAGAGTTGTATTAAGATGACAGAGAATCCAGTATTCCATGACAAGTCAAAGCACATAGAGATCCGATATTTCTACATACGGGATATGGTGCAGAAAGGAGCTATCAAGCTCGAGTATGTAGGCACTGATGAACAAGTTGCTGATGTGTTGACCAAACCTTTGTCTCGAGTAAAGTTTGAGTATTTTTGAGACAAGCTTGGTGTAGTTCAGAAGGACCCTCCTCGAAAGGGGGAGTGATATGGTCAATGATGATATTTGGATACTGGTATCGATGAGGATACCTGTATCAATGATAAGCTTGCCTATATCGACAGAAAGGTCAATAATGAGGATACCTGTATTGATGAGGATACTGTATCGAGGATAAGGTTGCATGTTCTGACGATAAGGTCGATGAGATGGTCCTTAGACTTTGTCTAAGTGGATGATGAGAGGATTGTATCATCCTTGGACTTCAGTGCTAAAGTGATCCGTAGACAGATGTCTTCGAGAGTGAGGGGATTGTATCATCCTTGGACTTCAATCCTAAAGTGATCCGCAGACAGATGTCTCCGAGAGTGAGGGGATTGTATCATCCTTGGACTTCAGTCCTAAAGTGATCCCTAGACAGATGTCTCCAAGAGTGAGGGGATTGTATCATCCTTGGACTTCAGTCCTAAAGTGATCCACAGACAGATGTCTCCGAGAGTGAGGGGATTATATCATCCTTGGACTTCAGTCCTAAAGTGATCCGCAGACAGATGTCCCCAAGAGTGAGGGGATTGTATCATCCTTGGACTTCAGTCCTAAAGTGATCCGCAGACATATGTCTCCAAGAGTGAAGGGATTGTACCATCCTTGGACTTCAGTCCTAAAGTGATCCGCAGATAGATGTCTCCGAGAGTGAGGAGATTGTATCATCCTTGGACTTCAGTCCTAAAGAGATCCGCAGATAGATTTCTCTGAGAGTGAGGGGATTGTATCATCCTTGGACTTCAGTCCTAAAGTGATCCCCATACAGATGTCTCCGAGAGTGAGGGGATTGTATCATCCTTGGACTTCAGTCCTAAAGTGATCCGTAGATAGATGTCTCAGAGAGTGAGTGGATTGTATCATCCCTGGACCTCAGTCCTAAAGTGATCCACAGACAGATGTCTCCGAGAGTGAGGGGATTGTATCATCCCCGGACTTTAGTCCTTGAATTGATCCATAGACATATGTCTCCGAGAAGTGGCCCTTAGACTTTGTCTAAGTTGACGAGTGGACTGCATCATCCCTAGACATGATATGGTGTCTTAAATATATCATGTGTGTTTCAGGGTATGCTTCTATTGTGCTGTTGATCGAGAGGATCCAGTTGATGACGATGATGTTGAATGTGTGATGATGATGATGCAGATCGTGAGATGACGATGCTGCTGATCATGATGGTCTAGATGATGATGCTGCTGATCGTGATGGTCTAGATGACGATGCTATGATCGTGATGGTGTAGATGACGATGCCGCTGATCGTGATGGTCTAGATGATGATGTTGTGATCGTGATGATCTAGATGACGATGCTGTTGATCATGATGATCTAGATGACGATGCTATTGATCGTGAGGATCCAGATGATGATGTAATCGGTAGATCTAGCTGATGAGGTTGTTGATCGAGAGATCCAGATGATGATGTTGTAGCTGATCAAGTGCTGTAGAAGATGAAGACTCAATACTGATGATGATGATATTCCAGTATTGATTATGTTCCAGTAACTGTTTGAGTTATTGATGATGATGTATAAAGAGAGCTTCCAATGATTTATAGATGTATCATGTATCATGTAGTCGATGACTCCTTGCTCCTGCAGATGATGTTATAATATCCTTCTCGTTAAGGGGGAGTGTTGAAATATTGTAACTTCTAAGAATATTATATTTGTATTTTATTATTTTGGAGATGTTTCATTCCTCTGATGGGACTTTATTATGTATCCGGAGATGTTTATTCCTCCGAGGGATTGTGGTAACTAGGGTTATTAGATCTCCCATGTGAGGTCGGCCTTGAGTTAGTTATTTGAGGGTTATTAGACTCTCCTAGGAGAGGTCGGCCCCATAGGGTAAAAAGTCAGTCGGAAAACAAGTATAAGTAGAGGAGGCATGTTCCTCACTTATCTCATCGATTCATCCACTTGGGAGTAGCACACAAGTGAGAGAAAGGTCTGCATAGGAGGAAGAAGGAGGTCTAGTCTTGGTCTACATCTTGTATTTGGTTGATCATCTATATTGAGGAAAGCTTTGCTGGGTTTTCTACCCCACGAGGGTTTTCCAGGGTAAATCTTTGTCTATCTTGTGATTGTGTTTCTTTCAGTGATCTTGCTAGTCAAATTAGCTTAAACTTAACATTCCCAATACCCAAAAAAAACTATACATCATTACATATGTGTACGCTTGCAAGTGGAATGGGAAACATTGGTGTCAAATTACCATCTTGTTTATCTTTATTTGGAGATAAATATTATATACAAATGCATATTCCCTTTCCATTTGACCAATCTATTGTTATAGGTTTTTATTTTGTTTCAATGTGAACAAACACTACCATAGTTAGAAGGTTTTGGTGTTGCTTATATTTTACAAGAGATGCTTACTCTCAAATCTGACCATATTAGAACTCGTAATGAAGTACTTGGTGCCATTATAACTGGAGGGCCAATACCTAAACCTGACACTGATCCAGAATCTTTCTGATTGCTCATTCGAGAATTACGATATTTAGCTCTAGAATTGAATCATGCTATTATATCTGAGAAAGACTTTCAGACAGATAGGTAGGAAGTTTGATCAGAATGAATCAAGATCATAAATATGTTCACTCCATTCCATATTTGTTGCTTGGCCCACATTGATAATGGTAGTCAACATAAAAATTTGATACGATGCATGGTTACCTTAACAATGTCGTGTCCAAATGGTTCATTTACTGCACACTCTCTTGATTTCATTTCATCACCATTCTATGAAATACCCAATCATATTTTTTAGAATTAAACAAAAAAATTCATTAAATATGTAATTATAAATTAATTTTATGCATAACAAATCATGTTAAACATAAATAGTGAGAATATATAGTTGGGAGAGCCATGCCATGGCCATTGAGATGTAATATTAGTGCAACTGTTCACTCCATTGCTCTTACAAACTATTATTATTTTTAGAAGTTACAATATTTTTTGGTCATCTACTTTACTATCTCTTTTTTACTCGACCTTCCCTTTTGTCTTCAACATCAATATCAACGATGTTAAAACAAACCAATCCTATTGCCGATGATAACAATATAAAAATAAATAAAAGGTATAGATTATAAATTAGATTGCAAATTTATTTTTAAGGCGTTTCAATAACAAAAGGATTTACATTTAAAATGACGGTGTAAGAAAAATTTATGAGTATGGCATTAGGAACTACTTGAAAATTAGCACAATACAAGACATCATACTTATGTTCATGCATAAAGTGATGGTATAATAATTACTACAACCTATGAATTGATGAGTTAGGCTAGCAATGTAGCTCACTTGGTGAGTGATGAGGCCTGGTCTTTTCAGAAAGTGTAGGGTGGGGTTCAATTCCCTTGCACTCTATCGCATGAAAAAAATAAAATTTGATGAGTTTGGTAGGCCCCACGAACGATACTAAACTCAAGAATTGATAAGTCACGAAAGTGCAAACGAGGAGGTGCAATCATGGGTTATTAAGAACGTGTCGGAATCATGAAAAAGAACATGTCAGCATTTTCTTTTAAATAGACTAAGAAAATTATATTAAAATGTTGTAACTAGCCATAAATTATATAGTTTTGGGTTCATAGAAAAAGTAACCGATCCCATAATTTTATCATTCCATAAATAGATTATTTTCCCAATACCTGGTATCTAGTACAAATAGTCCTTAAATAAAGGTGTTACAACTTTACAAAGATTCCATATTATTGTTCCCTTTCCTGCCAGATCTCTCTATAGACATTTTTTGCACAAAATTTCTTTCAACCACTCTTTCCTTGGTGAGAGCATTCTCCATAGAAGTTTTGCGCCCATTACAATGTTCAACAATCTGGGTTGTCTTATTCTAACTCCCCCTTTTTCTTTAGGGTATATTATTGTCTCCCATCTGCCAAATTGAGCCATCACACTCCCCAGGACTAAACTTTCTTTTATTTTATGAATAATATCTTGCCAGTGCCTTGCGTACCTGGTATTAGAGATATGGGAACTCCTAAATATTTAAAATAACACCAGTCTTTTTGAAAGCTGAAACCCAATATTCTAGAAATAACATTGAGGATTGTTAACGAGCAATTCCAACTGAGAATATTACTTTTACTTGCATTGGTAAGGCCCCCAGAGGCATTCATGAAGCAATCCAAGGTCGCTTTCAATTTCCAAGCTATAATTTTGGAAGCCCTACCCAGAAATATGGTGTAATCCACAAACTACGAATGATTGGCAGCCTTGATCCCACAAGCGACAATGATCCCAGGAAGGGTTCCCTCATCTCTTTACTGATTTAGACTTGTTAGAATTTTTTCTACAATGATATACAAAAAAAGGATATAAAGGGCATCCTTGCCTTAATCCCCTGGAGACTTTTAAGAAGGGAGTTGGCTTGCCATTTATCAAAGGGGTGATCCATGGTTGCTCAATGCAAGCCTGGATCCATTGGATAAAGAGGGAGGATAAACCAAATTTTTCCAGCACTAGAAAAATAAATTGATGTCTAAATCTATCAAAGGTGTTTGCTAGATCAAGCTTTATGACCATTCCACTTTCCTTCCTAGAACTACTTGAATGAATTGCTTCTTGAACTACAACTATGTTAGCAATTATTTACCTCATGTTGATGCCCCAAAATTCGCAACACCGATAGTCAGGGATTCTCCCCGGTAAGCAATCCCAACTAGATCGCTCACCGTTTGGTGTGGGGAATCTGTCCTGTAACGGCCCGACTACCGTATATGATTTTAAAGATTTGTTTTCACTGGTTGCGGCCTGAATCACCGTTTATGTACTTTATATTTAAAGATGATATGCAAGTGCTCTATCTAAATGCATGTAATCAAAACAAATCTAATCTGAAACTATCTAAACTAACTAATCTATCCCTGTAGGGAGCAAATCTGAAGTATGAGTAATATACTGGAAATGTACCTAAGAATCTCACAGATAGCTGTTTCAATATTATAAGCACATCTATAGCAGAACATAATAGATATCAAAGATAACTCTGATGTAATTAAAACATTATGTTACTCATTTAACACAGAGATATTTGCAGAGGAAATAAGATAATTCATAACCAATAAATAATTCAAACAGGTTAGGAACGATCTCACAGTATGCATGAATGATGAAGAAATAATTCAACAGAACATTCAACACATTCCCAAGCAAAACATAGTGCTGGCTTTTCCCAGGAAAATAGATCCTTCTTTATTAATGTAGCAAAGTAATTCATGTACACAACAATCTAGTCCTTTCACCTGCCAAAATTCCTTTCAATCTATTCTCTTATCCTATTTATAACTTTTATAAAAATGCCTCTTCACATACCCTAACCCTAGGGAATATCAAAATCTTGTCTTCTAGTGCCTATATAATACAAAAATAATTTCCACCTATTTTTAATGTTTATACAATAAATCAGCTTCCAGATGTCTTTAATATTTACAATAGAAAACAAAATCAACTTCCAGATGGCTTTTCTGTCCCAGCTGTTTTTTCCAACTCAGCGATGTAACTAGTCCACATGACCGTTTTTCTCACAATAATGTTGCTGCATACAGGAGTTGTTGGTTGTGGAGCCAGATCTTCTAGTCTCATAGATGATATTATATCAGCCATGTTTGTACCCCAGTTTTATATGATATGTAGGTGGACTGTATAGTCACCCCAACGGGGGGGTGTGGGGGGGCATCGCCTCCCCACGGGGTTCCAGGGAGGACCATCCCCCCTGGCTGGGGGGTCTGGGGGCAGCGCCCCCGAAGAAAATTTTTGGGGCTGTTTTCGCCAGCTGTTTTGCGGGCCCATGGTTTTGGGTATCCCGTGGTATTTTCCCATTGTATTTCCCTTATAAAATAAAGACATTGTAATATGGCTAGGGTGGATGATGTATTAGGTTTTATGCATTGTAAAGATCTCTAAGATCAGGAGAAAGACTGTGAAACAGAGAAGAGGAAGTGCAGTGGTTGTGCTGCAGGTTGTATCCCTTCACCTTGCTGGACGGTAATAATAATAAGGACTGGCAAATTCAGTGTGGATGTAGCCCAAGTTGGGTGAACCACGATATATCTGTGTCTCTCTTGTAATGTGTATGTGTGATTATATTTGCTTTTCTGTTTATTGTTATTGCTCTGCAATCCTGTTTTTCTAACAATTGGTATCAGAGCCAAAGGTCTATTTGGCAGTTAAACCCGCAGGAAGCTAGGGTTTTTGGTTTGAGTGGGAGCAATGGCAGAAGAAGGAAAGTTTAAGTTCGAGAAGTTTAACAGCCAAAACTTCGGGTTATGGAAGATGCAAATGGAGGACTATCTGTACCAAAAGGATCTATTCCTACCGTTGGGAGGAAAAGCAAAGCAGCCGATGGCTATGAAGGACGAAGAATGGGAGGTTCTTGATAGAAAGGCTCTGGGAACAATACGGTTGAGCTTGGCTTCATCGGTGGCTTTCAATATCTCAAAAGAAACGACAACACAGGGTTTGATGAGCGCATTGGGTAAGCTGTATGAAAAACCCTCGACCTCCAACAAGGTATTTCTAATGAAGCGTTTATTTAATATGAAGATGTCTGAAGGTGGATCTGTTACTGATCATTTAAATGAGTTTAATACGGTTACAAATCAGCTAAGTTCTATAAGTGTGAACTTTGATGATGAGGTTAGGGCTCTTCTAATCTTGTGTTCATTGCCAGAAAGCTGGAATAGCTTGGTCATGGCTGTAAGTAACTCTGTCTCTGGTTCAAACACCTTGAAATTTGATGATGTTATTGGTGTTATTCTTAGTGAGGAAATGCGAAGAAAAAGCACAGGTGAGACATCAGGTAATGCGTTGACCATGGAGAGCAGGGGAAGACAAAAGGAGAGAGGAAAGAGCCAAGGTAATCGTGGAAAGTCTAAAATGGGTAGATCCAAGTCCAGACTGGGAAAGATAGAGTGCTGGAATTGTGGAAAGAAAGGACATCTGAAGAAAGACTGCAAATCTCTAAAGAAGAAAGGAGATGCACAGAAGGAAACTACCCAGGAAGCAAATGTAGCAGGTGATGTGTTACAAGATGCTTTGATTCTTGCACTAGATAATACTAGTGATTATTGGGTAGTAGATTCAGGAGCTTCATGTCATGCTACACTCCATAGGAAATACTTTGATGAGTATGTTCCTGGCGACTTTGGACATGTTTTATTGGGTGATGATGAGCCATGTAAAATTGTTGGAATGGGTAAGGTATGGATAAAAGTTAAGAATGGAACTGATTGGTTGTTGAAAGAAGTTAGGCATATTCCTGCTATGAAAAGAAATCTGATCTCAACAGGGCAGTTGGGAGATGGCGGCTGTCTATCTATGTTCAGAGAAAAGTGGTGGAAGATCACTAAAGGATCAATGGTGATAGCAAAAGGAGACAGAGTACGTACGTTGTATTTATGTCCTCATAATACTGACCATTCTATCTCTTTAGCTTCCACAGGAACATATACAGCATTGTGGCATCATAGGCTTGGCCACATGAGTGAGAAGGGGATGCAGATTCTCCACTCAAGGAAGTTGCTGCCGGATTTGAAGCAGGTAAGTTTGGAATTATGTGAAAACTATGTTTATGGAAAACAGAAGAGAGTCAGATTTCTCAGGGTTGGGAAACAGAAGAAGAATGAAAAATTAGAGCTTGTGCATACAAATGTATGGGGACCGGCTCAGGTACAATCTCTTGGTGGCTCTCATTATTATGTTACATTTATTGATGATGCAACTAGAAAAACTTGGGTTTATTGCATTAGACATAAATTTGATGTGTTTGCTACTTTTAAGAAGTGGAAAGCTTTGGTTGAGAATGAGACAGGAAAAAGATTGAAGTGTCTCAGATATGATAATGGAGGTGAGTATTGCGGCAAGGAGTTTGATAGTTACTGTTCATACCATGGGATTCGTAGAGAGAAGACAGTCCCAAGAACACCACAGGAAAATGGTGTGTCAGAAAGGATGAACAGAACGATCATGGAGCGTGCAAGGTGTATGAGACTTCATGAAGGGTTGCCCTTACAGTTTTGGGCGGATGCTATAAATACTGCTGTTTATTTAATAAATAGAGGACTTTCAAGTGCTTTGGGTGGTGGTATTCCAGAGGAAGCATGGATAGATAAAAAGGTAAACTACTCATTTCTGAGAATGTTTGGTTGTGAAGCATTTGTCCATATTGATAAAGAAAATAGAACAAAGCTTGAAGCTAAATCCAAGAAATGTACCTTTATTGGATATGGGGTTGATGAATTTGGTTATCGTTTATGGGATTATGAAAATAACAAAATCATCAGGAGTAGAGATGTGATATTCAATGAAAAGGTCATGTATAAAGATCAGTTGCAGGGAAATAAACAGGAAAAGGAAAACCCAGAGTACATAGTGCTTGATGAAATTAAAGAAAATGAAGTTCCGAAGGTGCCAGAAAATCAAGAGCAGCAGCAAGTACCTGAAACTCCTGCAACTGTAAGAAGATCTACCAGGTTAAGTAGACTCCCTGAACGATACTCTCCTTCAATGTATTATTTATTGATGACTGATTCTGGTGAACCAGAATGTTATGAAGAAGCAATTCAGGTGGAAACTAGAAAGAAGTGGGAGCAAGGCATGAATGAGGAGATGGACTCATTGGTAGGAAACCAGACTTGGGATTTGGTTCAGTTTCCTGTTGGTAAAAGAGCATTGCAAAACAAATGGATTTACAGGTTGAAGGAAGAAGAAGGAGGTAAGAAGCGGTACAAGGCCAGACTTGTTGTAAAGGGGTTTGCACAGAAGAAAGGTATAGATTTTGATGAAATATTTTCTCATGTTGTTAAGATGACTTCAATTAGGACTATGTTAAGTCTAGTGGCGGTAGAAGACTTGCATCTTGAACAGTTAGATGTAAAAACAGCCTTCCTCCATGGGGATTTGGAGGAAGAAATATATATGCAGCAGCCACAAGGGTATGAGGTCAAAGGTAAGGAGGATCTGGTATGCAGGTTGAAAAAGAGCTTGTATGGATTGAAGCAAGCTCCAAGGCAGTGGTATCTAAAGTTTGACAGGTTTATGACAGAACAAGGTTATAGTAGATGTCATTCTGACCACTGTGTTTATTTTAAGAAGCTAGACAATGGAAGATATATTATCTTGTAATTGTATGTGGATGACATGCTTGTTGCAGGGTCTGACATGCAGGATATAAATGTACTCAAAAGAAAGCTAGCTAATTCATTTGCGATGAAGGATTTCGGTGCTGCAAAGCAAATCCTTGGTATGAGAATAACGAGAGACAGGAAAAATCGCAAATTGACATTGTCTCAAAGTGAGTACATACAAAAGGTGTTGGAGAGGTTCAGAATGCAGAATGCAAAACCTGTAAGTACACCTTTGGCTAACCATTTCAGTCTAAGTAAGGAAATGTGTCCCAAGACACAAGAAGAGACATATTACATGTCCAAGATTCCCTATCAATCAGCAGTTGGCAGCTTGATGTATGCCATGGTGTGCACAAGACCAGATATTGCACATGCAGTGGGAGTTGTGAGCAGATATATGAACAATATAGGTAAAGAACATTGGAAGGCAGTACAGTGGATTTTCAAGTATTTGAGAGGTACTACCACTGAGGCATTATGTTTTGGAGGTTCAGACACTGTTCTACAGGGATATGTTGATGCAGATATGGCAGGTGACAAGGATAGCAGGAGGAGCACCACAGGGTATGTGCTTACTGTAGGTGGAACAACAGTAAGCTGGATTTCGAAACTACAGAAGGTTGTTGCACTTTCAACAACAGAAGCAGAGTATGTTGCTATTACAGAGGCTAGTAAAGAGATGATTTGGTTGCAGAGGTTTATGGAGGAAGTGGGTAAGAAGCAGAAGGATAGCAGATTGTATAGTGACAGCCAGAGTGCCATTCACCTTGCAAAGAACTCAGCATTCCATTCCAGGACTAAACATATACAACTCACGTACCATTTCATACGCTCTGTTCTGGAAGATGAACTGTTGAAGCTGGAAAAGATACATACTAGCCAGAATCCTGCAGACATGTTCACAAAGGTAGTGACCAGAGAGAAACTGAGTTCGTGCTCGGTTTCAGTTGGCCTTCTAGCATGAAGGTGAAGAGGAGAAATTTTCCAAGTCTAAGTCCAGCAAGTGCAGCAACGGTGGAGTTGCTGTGATCAGTCTCCAAGTGGGAGATTGTTGGTTGTGGAGCCAGATCTTCTAGTCTCATAGATGATATTGTATCAGCCGTGTTTGTACCCCAGTTTTATATGATATGTAGGTGGACTGTATAGTCACCCCAATGGGGGGGTGTGGGGGGGCATCGCCTCCCCACGGGGTTCGGGGGCAGCGCCCCCGAAGAAAATTTTTGGGGCTGTTTTCGCCAGCTGTTTTGTGGGCCCATGGTTTTGGGTATCCCGTGGTATTTTCCCATTGTATTTCCCTTATAAAATAAAGACATTGTAATATGGCTAGGGTGGATGATGTATTAGGTTTTATGCATTGTAAAGATCTCTGAGATCAGGAGAAAGACTGTGAAACAGAGAAGAGGAAGTGCAGTGGTTGTGCTGCAGGTTGTATCCCTTCACCTTGCTGGACGGTAATAGTAATAAGGACTGGCAAATTCAGTGTGGACATAGCCCAAGTTGGGTGAACCACGATATATCTGTGTCTCTCTTGTAATGTGTATGTGTGATTATATTTGCATTTCTGTTTATTGTTATTGCTTTGCGATCCTGTTTTTCTAACAGGAGTCATCATATTTAAGGAGATTTCATGTTTATATAACTCCGCTTCAATACCTATGACTCCTGTTGCTGTTGCTTGGGACATGTCTTCCAAAAAGTGGGCATGGATGGGAGATTTCCCAACAAACCGATGGAGGTATTCCGCTGTCAAGATGTCTATCTTTCTTATGTAGGCCATTTATGTGTCTAGCCTGCTCTTCAGTTCTGCGAAGCACTGGTCTCGGACTAGGAAGTCTTCCATGATTTGAGGAAAAATCATTTGGCACTTCTCCATGGTTTCCCGGATTTTCAAGTAGAAGCCATCACACTACCCAATGGTTTTATGGATTCCAGAGTTTACTTTCACCCCGCAACCTCTACAAAACTCGA
Organism: Larix kaempferi; assembly: GCA_027924585.1. Taxonomy (NCBI): domain Eukaryota; kingdom Viridiplantae; phylum Streptophyta; class Pinopsida; order Pinales; family Pinaceae; genus Larix; species Larix kaempferi. The sequence goes on from BSBM01000033.1 coordinate 13,548,466, forward strand.
TGAGGCCTGAATACAGCTGAAAATTGCCCAAGGATTTGAGAGGTAGGTTCTCCGGGAATCCTGATTTCCCTTCTCTCCAATTAATTTGTTTCTTGATTTCATTTATGGTGTGTACACACTTTTTCCTGATTCTGAGAGCCTTAAGATCAATTTATTTCATTCTTGAAACCATTGCCTTCATCTTGCTAACTTATTCTGTTATAAGCTCTTGTGACAAATAGAGTTTCTTTTGAATGCCACAAGCTTGCTCATGAAAAGGGGTTAGGTCCTGTTTCCTGCTTTTTGCAAGCTCTAGTTATCCTGACATAAACTCTTTTTCCTTATTTAACTCTTCCACTCCAACCTTTAGTTCCTCAACCTGTTGGTTGGCAGCTGCCTGGTCAGATCCTAACTGAGTGGCTCGAGCTTCAATGTCATTCTTCTCACCTTCTAGGATCATTAGATGTACCGTCAATGCTTCATTTTCTTCATCTAGAATTTGGTACTCGCTTGCTATCCTTTCTTGCTCTGATAAGAGGGCGTTGTATTTCTTCCTCCAATTTTCTCCATTTGCTAGCTCCTTTACCAGATTAACTTTTAACTTGTGTACCTTATGTTTTCCCAGCTCGACATCACTCATCATTTTGTTGACGTTGTCCTCGCTTGTTTGGGTAGTAGCTACGTTGATAGAAGCTATGAACATGGGGTCACTCTACGTACCTTGCACGATGGTGCTTTCCTACCTAATGACAATGTCAGGTTGGGAGACCATTTTCATTATTTTCTCTGTCTTTCTCACAATAGCTTTTCTTTTCTTGTCAAAGACAATTGTGTCTAGTTGAGCCACAGTGTGCTCCTTTGATGGAGTAAAATGTGTGAGCGGGATCTCTCCTAAGGGGAACTGGCCTCCTATGGTTAATTCTTGAGATATTAGGGATGGGTCTATGTCCATGGCCTGGGTGCTTGGGATTCCCATTTCCATAGCCTTCTTGGACTTCTCCACTTCTTCTCTTTTCTTCTGCTGCTTCCTTCTCTGCCCTCTCTCTCATTTCTTGTAGCTTCTCAACTTCTTCTTTTAGCCTTTGCTCTTCCTTCGTCATGTTGATGTATTTGTAACTTCGAAATATATTCACTTGTATATTGTATGTATTACATTTGTACCTTATTGTATCCCCAACGGAGATGTATTATTCCTCAGATTGGAAGTGTCATCATTTTTACATGCAAGTGTCGCAAGTTATATTGTAAGTGTTGTAACATATATTTGATGGGTTATTAGACCACCTTGGTGGGTCGGCCTTGTATGAGTTGTGTGGGTCAAAGGGTTATTAGACCACCCTAGTGGGGTTGGCCCAGTGACATGTGGATGGGTTATTAGTCTTCCTTTGGAAGTCGGCCCAATTAGAGTAAAAGGCAAGTAAAGTGATTGTATAAATAGAGAATGTGTCTCTCTCATTCTATTCACACACTCACTCACTTCGCATTAGTGAGAGAGAGGAGGAGTAGCTGTTGCAGACATTTTTATTTTGGGGCTTGATCTTTGTGATCTTTGTATTGGTGCTTATTCTATCTTTGAGGAACTTGCAGGGTTTTTCACCTTCTTGGTTTTCCCCGATGAAATGTTTTGTGTCTCTTATCTCTTATGTTTGATATGCTGTACATGTTGTTCTCTCAGTTAAGATCCTAGATCATATTGAATAAAATGATGAAAAACTAACATGGTATCAGAGATAGCCTAAAGGAAGGCATTGTATGGCATTTATGACACTTGTTGTACTTGCGACAAATTGGAAGCTAGGGCTTGGTATAGTAAAAACCAGTCATCGTGGAACTTTCGCTATAACTCGGTTTTGGCGAAGGGTCCGGATCTGAAACTTGTACAGGTCAAAGATGAAATTTCCATGTACCTTGTGTCCGAAGGACAGCCTTATTTTCATTGTACTTTGTGAGATATGATCCGTACAAGTTAGGGTTTCTGCCTCTTTCAGAATGTAGTCCTAAACAGGTGACCTAGGAAAAAAGGTCATATCTCAGGCTATGAAGCTCCACATGGAATTCTGTAAAAAGTGATAGTTAGGGCACAGGATGTAGTTTCACAGGTCTGGGTTTCAGAGGCCTAAGTTGAAACAGTGACATGTGGCATGTCGTACAAGTTCACTATATTGTTTCATCCCATAAACAGGTCATGTTGCGACACTTGGCATATCTCTCTCTCTCAAAGAATCCATTTGAGCTCAGATTTATGGGGTTGGAAATATGACAGGTCATTCTACCACAGGCTGAAGTTTCAGACCCTGAGGATTCGAAATTTGAGAGATACATCAGAAACAATATGGCATATATTTCTGTACAAAGAGAATTGGATTCTGATCACTTTCATTTTTGGATCGTCACTGCTGCGGGAAATTGCGGTTTCTGCAAAAGTTGGAATTTTTGGAATCTAATACCACGGCTGGATGCTCCTCATCAAAATCGAAATTTAGAGACCAAGATCGAATTTTTTGGTTGGGTAGAACCCCGGGCTCTATCAAACCCTAGTTCGGGATTTTCACCAGAAAACCAGAATTTGACAGAAGCTCCAGATCCAGTGTTGGGCGTGGCCCAAGTAGGTACCAATTTTGTTGAAACACAATTTTGAGATGCGCTGTAGAAAGCATGATATTGTTGAGTGCGTAGCTTGCTAGGCATATCTAGTTGCCCAGCCATGCTGATGCGCAGGACCCACGCAGTAGAAAGTTTTGGTAAGAAGACATAAGAAAAGGTCGGGTGAGGAAGCGACCTAGTTTTGGTAAAGAGTCAGACGAAGGAAGGAGAAAGCGACTTGTTGGAATAGTGGCAACAAGCAATTGAGAAGCTAGGCTACTATGGTGACAGAGACAGGTAGGTGGAAGAGGTAGAAAGAGACAGGCCACGATGCAGTTGTAACCGTTTGAGGAATGCGGTTGTCAGAGGAGCGTGCAAGCCACGAGTGGCCCTGCAGGATGGTCTGAAGCAGGTGGAGTAAGCTATCGACGGAGACAGTCAGGATGGCAGTTAGCCATGCCATGTTTTGGAAACCTAAGGGTTTTTTCCTGCGAAATTATAAAGACATGATATACGGGCATGATCTATAAATAAGACATTTTTGTATAGGGAAGGGTTACTCTTCATTTTGGAATATTATTAGACTTTTGAGAAAACCAATTGTAAAGGCTCTGTAGCTGTGTGCACAGAGACCTATCTGAGAGAGAAAAGAGTCTGCAGCTGAGTGCGCAGACGAAGAGTGGTTGTACCCTTCCCAAGAGATCAATATTAACAACCGTTCTTGTGGATGTAGCCTCCATCCGGGGGGTGAACCACGTTAAATCATGTGTAGTGAGATTGTCTATATGTTTGTGCATTGTTCTGTCTATTTGCTTACTCTGTATGTTTGAACTCTCAATTATCAGTTGGTTGGTTAATGCTATTATATGTATTTGCCGTAGGAGGAGAACGGGGATAATATGTTAAGTGTTTCACGAATGGATGATTGATGAATGTGAGTTGGTCTAAGTAAGTGAATGTATTCGTCGTGGATAGACATGTATGCATGTTGACTCAAACCCAGTCGACAGGGGTTCCCATCACTGTCGACACCAACCCACCATGATTTCCCTGAGCACTGGCCTAGACAGGTTTTACCCTGCCCAGCAACACCTGCAGAGCAGATGAGGTCTCACACGAGGCGATCAAGGGAGAGTGGACGGAACCATGTTTTCGCCGAATGAAGGAGGATGTGTGTGGCATCAGCTACTTAATATTATTGCAACATTCAAAGATAAATCTATGCATTCACTTTGACATTATTGTACTCATATCATCATTTAATGGAAACATTCATTATTGCAGCAGATTATAATAGTAAAGCGACTATTGCATCAAAGAAACATTGCATTACCATCAAAAGACAAAAGACACACCAGGATTGCACATAATAGTTTCATCACATCATATTATTACTACAAAAACCCAATACAATGTCTCTGTAGATCACAGACTTCAGCAATATCTCTTGATCTCAGAACATACGCACAAAACCACATTTCATAGCTCTCTATCCTTTCTTTCACGACCTACAACTTCTTGTCTATATATATTCTTCCACCTTTACAATGCTTGTCCACTTACTAACAACTTCCTAACCGAATCTTGGATAAAAGACCCAAAATCTAACTGACATGGTCCAAATGACCCAAAAACCTGCCTATTGCGGTACAAATGACTCAAAAAATATATAAAATAATAGAGTCTTCTTCCTTCCGTGACCTCATCTGACGTGTCGCAGCATTGGTGATGCTGCGATTCTTCCTTACCGAACCACCTGCCAACAGGCCCCCAACACAATCTTGTGGCTCGGCCTTGAGCCATGTCAATTGGACATGGTGTATTATGTGGTCTTCATTCTACTAGGGGGGAACTATAGTTTTGCAACTGTTCTTACTGTCTGGATCGCGCGGTGTTGTCCTGCTCCTTTTGCTATATTGATCATCTGCTCACTGTCGTGTACTTCTTTCCCAAAAGTGGACTCTTCCCGGCTTACTATAGCAGTCCTTGCAAACTCATCCTCCAATATCGAGAGACCGATTGTAGACGAAGATGAATTTTGCAAGCAATGCCAGGGTGTAAAACAGGCTAGTGGTTTTGGCACATATGTTTCGCACCAGTAAGCACATGTTACAGGGACCCGCAGGCGACGCCCCCCCCCTTTTGTGTGGTCGTAGGGACCACGAGACTTCGAACCATCACCAACTGCCTAGACATCTTTGACAAGACTTCATGCTTGTAACCCCAGAATGTCTAAGGTGCAACTTGATCCAACTGCTCATGTACACTCGTGGTTCGGTCCCTCAGCGCACCGGTGTGCTACCACATGAAATAAAATGGATCATTTCCACAACCTCCTTGGAATTCCTAACTTAGCTAGATGCCTAAGCCTTTCGTAACATAACCCCTCTTAACTGAAACAACCTCTATGCTCTTACTATCCTCAGGTCCTATATTTATACATCGCATTCAGCCGTTCATCTGCCTCGGCAATCCTTTGCACCACCTGCTCACGCTCCAGGGTAATCATAATATGTCGCTATTCCATTTGAGTATTAGCCTGACTTCAGAGCAATCGTACTTTCACCTGTTTCCCTGCATGCAAAAATGTGCGAAGCATCCCTTTGGCCATGCTTCTGTGGTGGATGCCTCGTGCCAACCATGCAAACCATCCCTCCAGGTGCCATCGGCCATGCTGTCTCGGTGTATCCCTGATTCCAAATGTGTGTTCTTATGGCACAATCTAAATCGACTAACGATCATATCCATCAAAAAGGAAAAAGTCCCATCTGCATAATGATTTATGATGTGACCCAATCGCAACGCTGCTACTTGTCGCATACCGCTCCGTACTTGCAGCAGAAGCCTCCTTGCTTCCGCATTCCATCCCTATTGGTTTTCCATCCTGCCACTAATAAATATACACTTTTTTTTTCCTGATGCGACTCAGGCATCGCGCTATTCCAAGCCCGACCGATAGGGATTCAACCTGCTACCATTAATCAATTTGGGGAGCATCGCCCCATCCAACTGCTGGAACTGTACCTCTCCTCCTGAAGTAATGCTACTAATGCGATACAGACCAAGCCAATGCATCCGCAATTTTTCTGGATGTTTCATAAACTTGCTGTCGTACAACAACACCAAATCACCTTGTTGAAACTGTTTGTTCTTGATGTGGCGATCATGCCAAGCCTTCTGGCGATCCTTCTCCACACCCTAATGAAAACCAGCGATAAAGCGATCTTCCTCCAACTAGATTAACTGTGTGAGACATTCCTCTAAGGCTGCCGCAACATCCATACCAGTTGCTGCCGCTATGCGCAAACTCGGAATGATATACTCCATAGGCATAACCGCTTCTTGCCCACACACTAGCTTGAATGGTGTCTTCCCTGTCAGCCGTTTACATGTGGTGCGATAGGCCCACAATACTGCTGGGATTTTTAGATCCCAATCATCGCGGTTCACATTGCACACCTTTGTTAGCGCATGCTCCAATATCTTATTGAAATCCTCCAGCATGCCATTCGCCTGTGGATGATAGGGTGTACTCTTCTTATGCTATATCTACAACTCCTCCGTTAATGCACTGATGGTGCGATTAAGAAAGTGGCTGCCTTGATCGCTCAACAATATCTTGGGGCAGCCGAAGCAAGTGACAATGTGGTCAAAGAGAAACCGCGCGGCTGTGGCTGCGGAGCAATCAATGACTGGTGCAGCTTCCGCCCATCGTGTCAAGTAATCTATCGCTGTGATGATATACCTAGCACCAATGCGCTTACCCGAGGGATTGATGGGTCCCACAAAGTCTACTGCCCATTTGTCGAATGGCTGCAATGTCAACTGAGGCATCAACGACATCTCATCCCATCTGGATGGCTTCTTGGTTCTCTGACAAACGTCACAGGACCATGCATAATATGTTTCATCACTATGCAGCATAGGCCACCAGAGCCCTGCTCGAAGCACCTTCCTTGCCATCGCACGACCACCATAGTTCCCTCCAACTACTCCTGCATGTGCTTTGGAAAGGATCTGCTCTTGCTCATGTGGCAAGACACACCGTCATAATATCTCATCGGCACCCATTTTGTATAGCGCTTCGGCGATTAGTTGGAAGTTTGCAGCCTTGACTACAAACTGCTTCTTCTGATTAGTGGTGAATTCCTCTGGTGTGGTACCTGTCGCCAGATACTAAATGATTTCTTCAAAATATCCATCAGCGACTTCAACTTTAAATAATTGTGCATCAGGCAACCCATCTTCAATATTAGTTGGCTCCTCTTCTGTTTCAATCCAGGAGAGATGATCCAGACCAGCATTTAACCGCCCTGGCTTCACAATTACTTCAAAATCAAACTCCTGAAAAAGAATTAGCCATCGACAGATCTTCCCCCCAACACAGGCTTATTGACCAGGTATTTCAATGCAGAATGATCTGTGAACATCTTGAAATGGCCTCCCAATAAGTAGTGGCGAAACTTCTGTAACGCATAAACCATTGCCAGACCTTCCCTCTCCGTAGTAGTGTATTTTCTTTCTGCAGATGACAATTACCGGCTGGCAAAAGCAATGGGGTGATCAAGATCCCCCTCTCCGGGCTGGGCCAATACCACTCCCAGCATGATCAATGAGGCATCAACATGAACATGGAATTCCTTACTCCAGTCAAGAAATACCAATATCGGTGCCGAAGCTATCTTCGTCTTTAGTGTCTCAAAGTTATCCCGACATTTAAGGCTCCACTGGAATACCGTATCCTTCTTCAACAACTTCTCCATAGGGGCAGTAATCGCAGCATAAACCCTGATGAACTTGCAATAATACCCCGTGTGTCCCAGCGTCGCCCGTAGCTGATTAACAGTAGTCGGCGGTGTCAAACTCAGAATGAGCGCAATCTTTGCTGGGTCGACCAACAATCCTTGCTTACACACAATATGACCCAACAGTATGCCAAACGGTGCACAGAAGATACATTTCTTTAGTTTTAACGAGATATGGTGCTGCCGACATCGCTCCAACATCAACCGCAGATTCACCAGATGATCACAGACTAAACCATAGACCGTCCAATCGTCCATGTATACCTGTAAAAACTTCTGAATGAAATCTTTGAATAGCAATGACAACCCACGAAAATATCGCAGGTGCATTCTTTAAACCAAACGACATTACGATGTATTGAAAGCAGCCCCATTCGGTAACAAAAGTTGTCTTATGGCGATCTCTTTTGCAATGCGGATCTGATGGTAGCTAGAGAACCCATCTGTGAAAGAGTACATCTCCTGGCCACCCACACCTTCGAGCACTTCGTCAATAAACGGGGTTGGGAACGGATCATGCAAACATGCATCATTTAGCTTCCTGAGGTCAACGCAAATGCGCACTTCGCCAGTCTTCTTATCCTGTACCACCATAGGACTAATCCATTCCGACTCCTAAACTGGTTCAATGATACCAACGTCCAACATGCGATCGAGTTCAGCCTTGACCCTCTGCTTATGTCGCGGATTCAATCGATAGGGTCGCTGCTGGATCGGCTTAGCATCTGGTTTTAATGGAATCTTCATCTCTCTTAAGTCGCCCAGAATCCCCTTCATGTCAGAAAACTTTGTAGGAAATATGTCCTGAAACTCATGGAGCAAATTAGTGACCTTGCTTATCAGTGCATCATCCTAGTAATCCCCGACATTTGTGAACTTCGGAGTGTCCTCTGTCCCAATGTTAATCTTGCGGATCTTCAGTGACTGACTGATCAGATCGCTTGGCGCATCAGGTGGTACCACAGCACGACTTCCTTCTAATTCTAGGATATTCACATTCTGCGGATCATCACCATCTTCTAGCCCACCACTAATATTGAAGCATTCCATGAGAGACTGCATCTAGCAGTGCGTGTGCGGATCCGTAGGATATGCTACCGGGACAACCTGCAGAATTACATCATGGATGAGCTATAATGCATTATTAACCTCTGGATCGGCATCCGCAAAACTGAATGTATGGGTAAAACACACTGTGAGCTCCATCCAAGTAGAAATTTCTCCTCACAACTTAGCTGCAGTACACCATGATCGTGGCATCTCATCTAAAGTATGGATAAAAGCATGGACCCACTCATCTCTTGGTCGTGATACCCATAACCGCTGACACTCCATCAAGTGACCACCTGGATCGTTCCGACCATCATACTTTCCAGTGTGGTAATCCTCAGTATCACCAAAGCATACCATCATCAATATTCTGCATTTCGACCATCCATCAATTGATTCCTTGTGTGTCGCCCACCAACGTGTTGGTGCAGCCTTCAATGCTTCGTTCAACGCTAGCAGTCATTGTGGTTCGAAAACTCTTTCCTTGAACTCCGTCAGAAAGGCAGATAAGCCAGGAATTCCTTCATATAATGGTAGTGTGACCATTCAGTTGCAACACAGCATAATGACTGCGTGATCAACCCACACTTACAGAGCGACACCTCGTGTAAGCGGTTCTTCCAATATTCTAGTGCATCATCAGAGTCGGACGACGCAGAGCTTTCGTTGCGCCATCCCATCTCACCGTTGGTAGTCGGATGGATATAATCTTTAGAGATATTGAATGCATGGTCCCATCCACTGGGATCGTCATCCTTCACTAGTTCTATGTAGCGGCGTCCTTCAGCCGGATCCAACAGAGCGATAACTTTGAGATCACGATTTTCAAAAGTCATCATCCGTCGCTTGAATTTGATTACAACTCCACTATCATTAGCCCATCCAATTCCCAGTAATGCGGGATACGAGCTTCCTCCTTCAACCACTTCTATTACATCAAAGTCGGCATATGTTTTCATTCCCTCAATGTCCACCACCATTCGTGGAACTCTCCCAATCGATGTCACTTTAGCATGATTAGCTAACCGAAGCTGTATAGGAGACCAGCTCAATGGGGGACTCCCCATCTTTTTCCAAGCCTGCTTGGTCAAGATGTTGACATCCAAACCAAGATCCAAAATAACTGAATCAACATCATAGTTTCCAATTTGAATATTCATCCACATCTCCTTTCCCGTCTTCCGTCATTGTAAGGAATTAACCGCAAACTCTTATCGATCTTGGGCCGGTCGTCACAACAGAGCTTCAATCACAGCAAGAGAATCAGGATCTCTTTCCAGGGATAAGCAATGTTACAAAAATGATTGAAATGTGCTGGACTGCCACGATGGGCCAGCCTCTAAAGTAGTATCAAAAGTAGAGGGCATGTCATACATAACGACTTTACCTCGGTCTTTTTCTAGTGCACGACGTGCTTGAAGAAATGCTTCCCACTCCGCATCAATGTCAAATGATGCCTTCTTTTGTCCAGCTAACCGGATCATTGAGTTGTCCTCTCCAGTTGTCTTTCCTCCACGAGTGACCACAGCAATGGAAGCATCTTGCGGTCTTGGCTCTACTGAAATTGTTGCGATGTTTGCACCCTGGGTTTGGTTCAGCGGCGGATTCCCGAGTGGGTTCACATTCTGATTCTGATTTGGTCGCATATTCTGGTTTTGCACTGGTTGCTGCACTTGGTTCTGGGCAGGCTTCTGTGCCTGGGGCTGGTTCTACAACTAGGGAGTATTCCCTGCTTTCCATCGCTCAATCAGCTATGGACAATTCTCAACTATGTGATCATTAACAAAACAGAACGTACACTGGTTCTGAAGCAGTGGACAGTCCCATTGGTAGTGTCCCCATACCGCACAGTGATAGCATTGAACAGGTCCGCGACCACCTCGTCCTCCTCCTCGACCAAATCCTCCGCCACGTCCTCCCTGGTATCCTCCCTGCTGCTGGTACTGTGGTTGGTTGAATTGTTTCTGCATTGGTGCTAGTTGCATTCCTTGCCCTTGCTGTGCATACTGCGGTTGTTGTACATACTGTGGCTGCTGTGGAGCCATCTGCATCAGAGCATATTGTGGCATGAACTATGGCGGTTTCTATTGCTGCGATACAAATTGCATCTGCGGTTGAGGTAGAGGCTAGGCTACCTGTGGCTGCGGTTGTGACTGTTGTATGACACGCTGGTCGTCCTTTACATAGAATGCATCATACATTCTTACTTGTAGCAACCCATATGCATGACAATCCTTGTCGTCGTGACCCACCAATTTGCAAAATGTACAATAAATATTCCTCGGGGTTGTGACCATTTTCTGCATATATAAGAAATTGTCATGGCTGTGCCTATATACATGGCAGACGTGACACCACGACATGCTACCACCATTCAACGGGTTTGGCGCTCCTGAAACCAAATAATTGCAGAAATCCGGGCAATTGTCCTTCGTATGCCCTTCTCCTCGACATCGTGTACACCATACTTCTTCACGCTGTTCCTTGCCCTTCTTCAAATCTTGCAGCTGTATAGTCAAGTTAGCGAGCTGTGTCTATATCTGCGACATCCCAACTGCATTTTCTCCAATCGGTGACGCCTCCAATCGCATTGCAATCTCCAGAGCTTCACTGGGCGTCGAGATGTTTTGTTGCATCAATGGTAGCTGAATGTGTGGTAGTAGTGCCGCGGTGAACCACTCTTTATGTTGGACGACGCTCATATCGAAACTAACCCTTGCCATCGGCGTCTTGAATCGCTAGTCGAAATCCCACACCATCTCATTGGGATACTACTTAATTTCTTTCAATTCCGTAATATACTGAGCCCCAGACTTGGGCTTTTTGAATTCTGCAATCATCCCATCCCAGATCTCATCTAGTGACTTCTCTAGGGCTCCTATAGGGACTAGAACAAACTTCATAAACCAATCTAATGCATGACCTTGCAGATTTGTCGCTAACTGTCCTTTCTTAGTAGCATTATCAGTGATCTGTTTTATGGTCTAAACCACTTCACACAAAAACCAATACTGTTCTAGGTTGTCTGTCCCACTCTCATGGAACAACGGTAACTTAGCATCATCACCCGCCATTTTGGGCTTCCTTCCTCCTTTCGCTGTACTACTACCGATTAACTCTCGTGGTGTTGAAGAACTTGGAAGTGTCGAAGTGGTATTTCTTGCTATCTGAGAGATAGTGAGCGGAGGTGTGGGTACGGTTGGTGCTGGGGTTTGGTCCTGCCTCTATCCTGGGCGTAGCCTAGTTGTCCTTGTTAGGACTGTGAGGTCGCTTCGTCCCATGTGGTCTTCCTTCACGGCCTTGTGGTTTGACCACAGCAGGACCTTCTCCTGTCCTCTGCCTCTTTTCCTGTTGAAACCTCGCTCCTCCCCTCGTAAGACCACTTTCTTCCTCGACTTCACTCATAGTCTCATCATGACCTACACCCATCTACCCCTTATCATTCCATGTACCGCCCCCCAACTGTCGTGGTACCCATGGCCTCCGCCCACCAGGCTATCTACTGATCAAGATGCATCTTCAATATACCCTTTTCGCAAATAAGCATCTTAATCGACAATTGAAGCGACAGTAGAAACCTGCCCCGAGGTTCGCAAAAAAAATATATTTCGGCTTCACTATAGGCTTTCTGAGTATCAACCACGAATTCTGTGATATAGCCCTCTAGGATGCTATCGAACCACACTTCGACAGCCCGCAATGCTTTATTATCAACCTCCTGTAGCTCCTGAATCAACTCAGGGGTCCAGGTCGTCGGTTCACCACCTTGGAAGTTCCTCTTCTGGAAGGTCAACTTTGCCAACCACTCATACAAAATGACTGGGAATTCATAGAAAAACCATTCATGCATTCCATCATGAATATATCTATCCACCCACTGATCTACTGTCAGTCGAGTGTTTCGGCTTTCTTCTTCAGCGAATTCTTGTAGCTTTTGATCAAACCATTCCTGGATCTTGGGTTTCGTCAGGTGCCACAACATATCCACCTTTCACTTCGCACATGGTCCCGGCAACGGAACCATTTGTTGACTCAAACCCAGTCAACAGGGGTTCCCATCACTGTCGACACCAACCCACCGTGATCTCCCTGAGCACCGACCCGAACAGGTTTTACCCTGCCCAGCAACACCTGCAGAGCAGATGAGGTCTCACCCGAGGTGATCAAGGGGGAGTGGACGGAACCATGTTTCCGTCGAATGAAGGAGGATGTGTGTGGCATCAGCTACTTAATCTTATTGCAACATTCAAAGATAAATCTATGCATTCACTTCAACATTATTGTACTCATATCATCATTTAATGGAAACATTCATTGTTGCAGTAGATTATAACAGTAAAGCGACTATTGCATCAAACAAACACTGCATTACCATCAAAAGACAAAAGACACACCAGGATTGCACATAATAGTTTCATCACATCATATTATTACTGCAAAAACCCAATACAATGTCTTTGTAGATCACAGACTTCAGCAATATCTCTTGATCTCAGAACATACGCACAAAACCGCATTTCACAGCTCTCTATCCTTTCTTTCACGACCTACAACATCTTGTCTATATATAGGCTTCCGCCTTTACAATGCTTGTCCACTTACTAACAGATTCCTAACCGAATCTTGGAAAAAAGACCCAAAATCTAACTGACACGGTCCAAATGACCCAAAAACCCGCCTACTATGGTACAAACGACTCAAAAAATACATAAAATAATAGAGTCTTCTTCCTTTCGCGACCTCGTCTGACGTGTCGCAGCATCGGCGATGCTGCGATTCTTTCTTACCAAACTGCCTGCCAACAATGAAAGTAATGAATGGTTATATACTTATGTTAATGTATAATATTGGAGGGGCGCAGGACTGATAGCTTGTTTGATTACACCAAGTAAGGTTAAATAATCACTGGTAGTAATCCAAGGGAATAAGTACCTAGTAAACCCTTAACGCAATTTCCATCGAAGTGGAGGTGCATAAGTCTGTTGCACTATTCCATCGAACGAGTAAGGTCGATCTGCGCGATCCATGGATGCACTGGGTGCGCAGCTTGCTACCTGAAGAAGTATCAACCCGCGACGAGGAAAGTCGTCGCGTAGCCCTCAGTCGCAGCACGAGTCCATAGTGTGTTGCCCAGTGGGTTTGTCCCGTCAACTCATGACCTTGTTGTAGAAACCTGATTCTGCAGCACCCCCATAGCTTCACCTCGAGTGAGACCTCGACCTGAGCGCAGGTTGTTGCCGAAAGGGCCGGTGAAAAGGGGTTTTGTTGGTTAAATCTAAAACTGCAAAGAACCTGGGTCTATATTGGAAAACCTCTAGATCAGTTACTTACACCAACATCCAGTCTCAGCAAATCAAAGTGGATTGGGTTAATGCTAGAAGAGAATGAATTGAACACCTACATAATTAAAGAAGTTCTAGTTCCAGAGGGAGGTGAGGCTAAGTCCTTACATAGGAAGACTACAAGCAATCCCGACAAGTATGACTTGAGGAGATACATGTATGTTTTGAAATCTGTTCATGATTAAGTTTATGATATGTTTGTCTTCATATTATTGAGGTTAGTACAATCTTGATTAATTTTAGAATCGTCTTATCACCTTAGTAAAAGTATGAATGCATGTGAATGATAGAAGACATTCATTGATTAGGGTTATGACACTTATGATTGTACTAATACATTATGGTGTTGTATGAGGATGATGTTGTCCGCTAACATGAAAGGTACATCAAGAAAGACAAATCAAGTACTAGATCAAGAACATATGACCATGGTGACATGAAGACAAAGACTCATCCATAGCCATGGATCACATAGAAGCTCTACTTACGAGGTATGTATAATTTGGTTCTACAATGGTTACTTATGAGATTTGCAGGTTACTAGCACAAGTCATTGAAGAGAACAAGAAGACATTATGTGGGTATGTTAGACATAGCTAGCAAACATAATAATCCAGGTATGTTTTTCCTATATCAAGTTAGAATCCTACCTTGTGTTAGGATCTTATATAAGTATACTTGGTATGATTGATAATTCATGAAGTTATAAGTTTGGGAAATCATGGGTTTATGCATATTATGCTTCTTAGTTTGATTAATGATATGACAAACTAGAAGAGTCCTATGGTCAAATAAAAATCTGCATAAGAAGTCCTCCCTGAAACCTTGAATACTAACGCTTGTGTATGAAATGATCATGACCATACATGATTAAGATGATTTAGAATCATAATGTTTTGATAAGTATTGAGATTATACTAATGCATGTATGATTATGTATGAGATATTGAGGATGACACAATGATAACACTAGTGCACACTTAAGCATGCATAGTAATCCAGGATGGATAGAAGTTCAAAGACATATAATCATGATGATATCATAAAGGAAGCAAAGATCAAGAGGGAGCACACTCCAATAGTTCCTACAAGGAAGTAAAGATTGAGAGGGAGTCCACCCAACAACCAAACAAAGATAAGTATTTGAATTGTCATTTATTATATATTTGATTACTTAAATGATATTGTCGAGTCATGTACATGCTTATGTTCCTAGATTTAGGATGTATATTATGCATAATAGAAAAGTTGCATTAATGAACAAGATACTACTAATATGCAAGTAATGGGTAAGTGGTCTATGGTACTGTACAGCATTTCATTGCTATTTATCTAGAATGAAACCTCTTTGCTGACATGCTCGGAGTTGTGCACACTCTTAACAATGTTCTGGTAGAGATGGAAGGCATCTAGAAAGTTACGGGATATGGATAAATGTTGTATTGAAGCATTGGCTAAGATAATTGCATGACTGTATGACATACATTCTTATGTGTAAGAATTTTTTTTTTGGAAAAATATGAGAAGTTTCTAATAATGCAATTGAATTTGATTGGTAGGAAAGATCATGTACAATCACCTACAAAATAAGGAAAACAACATTTGTTCCAACGACGAAGTTCAAGAAAACTACCTATTGAAGATATTGAAGAATCTGAAGTTCCCGGGATCAGGGATGCAGTAATGGAAGGATGCCATGATCGAGGAATACCAATCAATCATGAAGAATGATGTTTGGGATGTGGTCCCAAGACCAGAAGGGAAGTCTGTTGTGACTTCCAAGTGGATATACAAGATCAAGCATGCTACAGGTGGTAGCATAGAGAAATACAAGGCAAGGTTTGTGGCTCGTGGATTCTCCCAGAAAGAAGGGATAGATTATGAAGAGACTTTTGCACCTGTAGCCAGATACACTTCCATCAGAACAGTACTTGCTCTGGCTGTAGTGATGAAGTGGAAGATACACCAAATGGATGTCAAGACAACTTTCTTGAATGGTGTAGTCGAAGAGGAAGTGTTGTGGAGCAGCCACTCGGTTTTGAGACACATAAAAGGGAGTCATATGTGTGCAAATTGAAGAAGGCATTGTATGGTTTGAAGAAAGCACCCAGGACATGGTACAGCAGGATAGACATCTTCGTGACCAATTTGGGCTTTACCAAGAGTAAAGTGGATTCCAACCTTTACTACAAGGTTGAGGAAGGCAATCCATTGATACTTCTACTTTATGTGGATACAGAAATGAAAATATAATCACACACACATTACAAGAGAGACACAGATATATCGTGGTTCACCCAACTTGGGCTACGTCCACACTAAAGTTTCCAGTCCTTATTATTATTCCATCCAACAAAGTGAAGGGATACAACCTGCAACACAACCACTGCACTTCCTCTTCACTGTCTCACAGTCTCTCTTCTGATCTCAGAGATCTTTACAATACATAAAACCTAATACATCAACCCTAGCCGTGTTACAATGTCTTTCTTTTATAAGTGAAATACAATGGGAAAATACCACGGGTTACCCAAAACCATGGGCCCAAAAACTGGTGGCGAAAACAACCCCAAAAATTTTCCTTGGGGGCTACGCCCCCGAACCCCCATTTTCTCGAGGGCATTGTGCCGGGATCATAACCAAACCTGGGGTATGGATACGGCTAAATAATAATATCTCTAAATCTGGAGATCAGGCTCCACAACCAACAACATGTGTGCAAATTGAAGAAAGCCTTGTATGACTTGAAGCAAGCAGCCAGGACATGGCACGACAGGATAGACAGCTTCCTGTCCAGTTTGGGATTTACCAAGAGTAAAGTGGATTCCAACCTTTATTACAAGGTTGAGGAAGGAAATCCAGTGATACTCCTACTATATGTGGATGACCTGTTTGTGACAAGTGAGGATAGGTTGATTGCTGACACGAAGAGGAAGCTTACTGTCGAGTTCGAGATAAAGGACTTGGGTATGATACATTACTTTCTAGGTATGGAGGTGTGGCAGAGTGCAGATGGAATCTTCCTTGGACAAGGGAAGTATGTAGTAGAGATCCTGAAGTGGTTCGGGATGATGGACTGCAAGGCCATGGCCACACTTATGGCATCGAACTTGAAGCTATTGAGTGATGCTTCATCAAATTCAGTTGATGCTACGATGTATCGTCAGATGATTGGGTCCTTGATGTACCTGACGAACATGAGATCAGATATTTACTTTACGGTGAACACATTGAGCCAATTCCTGACAGATCCTAGACATGTTCACCTGATTGCTATAAAGCAAATTCTGAGGTGCCTGAAGGGTACGGTTGATTATGGGATCAAGTATGATGCGAAACAAAGGTTTAACCTGGAAGGTTGTGTTGATTCAGATTGGGAAGGAAATGCTGTAGATAGGAAGAGCACTTCAGGGTGCTGCTTCAGTATGAGATCAGGTGTGATATCTTGGTTTAGCAGGAAGCAATCCTATGTAGCACTGAGTACAGCCGAAACAGAGTATTTCACAGCTTGTTCGGCTAGTTGTGAGGAAGTATGGCTAAGGAAGCTACTGTCTGGTTTTTTCGATCTCCAGTTGGATGCTACTTGTATTTTCTGTGACAACAAGAGTTGTGTGAAGTTGTATGAGAACCTGATGTTCCATGATAAGTCGAAGCACATTGAGATCAGGTATCACTATATCAAGGATATGGTGCAGAGAGGAGCAGTGAATCACCTGTATGTTGCGACAGATGAGCAAATTGCAAATGTGTTGACCAAACCACTAGGCAGAGTGAAGTTCGAGTACTTCAGAGAGAGGCTTGGTGTTCTTCAGATAGAATATACTTCGAGGAGGAAGTGATGGTACACATTTTAGGAGCCATTCCAAGCATGGTGGTAGGAGGATCCTTCCCATGGCTGTGAATGTAAGCTCTGTGTGATGAACATCAGGACGATGCTCTAGATGATGTTTTGTATGATGATGATCAGGATGATCATATGTGATGATATGCATCAAGTGGATGCTTTGTATGATCATTTCGATCATGTGTGATGAGCATCATGATGATGCTCCATATGATATGCATCAGGACGATGCTATGATGATGACCAGTTGGATCATTTGCATCAGGGTGATTCTTTGTATGATGATGATCAGTACGATCATGAGCATCAGGAGGATGCTCTGTGCAAGGATGATCAGGTGGATCATAAGTATCAGGTCGATACTCTATGGTCCTAGACAAGTTGTGCAAGTAGCATAGAAAAGATCCTGGGAGATCCGATAGGTTGAGTTGTGTGCTCGTAAATTTCTAGGATGCTCTTTCGAGGTTTTGATACAAGTAGCATAGAAAATATCATGGGAGATCCGATAGGTTGAGTTGTGTGCTCGTAAAAGTCCTGGGATGCTCTTTCGAGGTTTTGCTACAGAAGGCATGTAATCAATCCTGGAGATCCGATAGGTTGAGCTGTGTGCTCGTAAAAGTCCTGGGATTCTCTTTAGAGATCTTGCAGGTTGCAAGACACTCTTTTAAGGTTTTTCCTGACCACATGTAAAAGATTCTGGGAGATCCGATAGGCTGAGCTGTGTGCTCGTAAAAGTCCTAGGATTCTCTTTCGAGGTTTTGTGGTGGTCACATGTAAAAGATCCTGGGAGATCCGATAGGTTGAGCAGTAAGCTCATAAAAGTCTCGGGATTCTCTTTCGAGGTTTTGTTGACGCACGTAATCAATCCTGAGATCCACAGGATGGCTAGCTCGCAGAGATGATGAAGGCCTAGAGGAGGCTAGGCCTACAAGCAGGATGAAAAAGGGTTGGCTCTGTAGAACTTCCTATGATGAGAATAATTGAGAGATAGCACCAGTGACCGAGATGACGAGTACAACAGTAGTGACGATGATGCTCCGTGATCCAATGACGATGATCCAGCTCCATTATTGAAGACTTGTGTCTACATGTATTGATGACCTGTGTCAAGAGAATACCTTCCTATTTAAGAGGGAGTGTTGATGTATTTGTAACTTCGGAAGATATTCACTTGTATATTGTATGTATTAAATTTGTACCTTATTGTATCCCCAATGGAGATGTATTATTCCTCCGATTGGAAGTGTCGTCATTTGTACTTGCAAGTGTTGCAAGTTATATTGTAAGTGTTGTAACGTATATTTGATGGGTTATTAGACCACCCTAGTGGGGTCGGCCCAGTGACATGTGGATGGGTTATTGGGCTTCCTTAGGAAGTCATACCAGTTAGAGTAAAAGGCAATTCAAGTCATTGTATAAATAGAGAGTGTGTCTCTCTCATTCTATTCACACACTTAGTCACTTCGCATTAGTGAGAGAGAGGAGGAGTAGCTGCTGCAGACATTTATCTTTTCGGGCTTCATCTTTGTGATCTTTGTATTGGTGCTTATTCTATCTCTGAGGAAGTTGCGGGGTTTTTCACCTTCTTGGTTTTCCCCAGTGAAATGTTTTGTGTCTCTTGTCTCTTATGTTTGATATGCTATACATTTTGTTCTTTCAGTTAAGATCCTAGATCATATTGAATTAAATGATGAAAAACTAACACATCAGAGCTTCGGCTTCGTCTCTCTTCTTCTGTAACTTTGCTTGCTTAGCTGCTTGAGTGGCAGTTCTAGAACTAGATCCATTCTTGGGACGAAAGAGTTTGTTCAGCTTAGTCATATTGCTAGCCCTCTTGAAAACTACTTCATCTTTGTCAAAGTAATTTGCATATTCAAAATTTACTTTGACGGCTGCACAATGTTCTGCAACTTTGCCGCAGTTGTCGTTTCAGTGAATACTCTTTTCTCCAAAATGGAAAACTTCCAATTCCCGGACAAAATCCTTAGCAGTTTTAACCTTGGAGAATTTATACGCCCCAATGCAGAAAGGCAATGGCGGGAAGGAAGCTTTCATCTGATCATGCAAATAGTCACCAACCCCATTTATGAATACTTGTCTCACTACTTCTTTGTGGACGACATAATTTGTGGCATATTTAGGCAAGAGAGATGGTTGATCCAGGTGGATATCGGTGGCGGCCCACCTCTTCCTACTGGCTCAAAACAACCTTCTGGCAATTTTGGCAAATTACTATTTTTAGCAGTTTTTTGGGTCCTGAACTTCCGGAGCCATTTTGAGGCCCTAAACGACGTTTTTTCAGCGTCGAATTCTCGAGAAAATATGGGTATTGCGTGCCTACCTCATCCGCGTATCAAACTTGAGATTTGCTGACCCTTTTTGTAATCCTTGAATAGATCTTTCCAACGAGATATCGTATGCCCCAAATGGATATCATATGCAAAAGTTACGACCCTGAGAAGTTGATGTATGAACTTACCCAAACGGGGCCCACATGAATTTTGGCGCTTCATCTCCTAGGGTTAGTATTTTTGGATGTTTGGGATTCTTTCCCTCATGCTTATGATAAATAGGCGATTTCGGCCTCTCTTTGTATTCATCTTGGCACGAATGAGCATAGCGGCCACATCTCTTCTCAGAGATAGCTACCACCATTCCAACTATTGTATTTTACAGTCTGTTCTATTTTCGCTATTTAATAGAATGTGTGTTTACTGTATCACTGTGTTCTTTGTAATATATCTCTGTATATGATTATGTATATGTTATCTTATTTCGTTCCTGCATAAATTTGGATCACTGGTATTAGAGCAGTCTGCTCTTTGATTGTTTCTCGGTGCATGTCCCCGACGAGGTCAGGATACAGAAAGTTGGGTCTTGAGCTAGTTTCACTTAGGGAAGATCACTCTCGCCGCCCCAAATGGCCTCCCATGGCGGAAAAAAAGAGAGATGACGGAGCAGTAGATCCTATCAAGTTGTTGCTCGAGGAAGCCCTCGCGCGACAGAGGAACGAGATGATGGATAATTTCTCCCAGATCCTTCGACGCATGCCGACGACAACAGATACACCTTCAACAAGCAGTCGTTTTAGAGATGCGACTCCCTTCAAGGTACAAGTTAACTTTGATATCCCTTTATTTGAAGGCCAGATCGATGCCGATTCCATAGATAAATGGTCGAATCTACTAGAAGGGTATTTCTCTGTCCACAATTTTTCCAACAGGGAAAATATCATCTTTGTGGTCCTCAAGGCCATCCCCCATGTCAAAAATTGGTGGGAAACTTATTGTGAGAAAAATTCATCAGACGAGTCTAGATTGCTTGAATATTCCAATCCCACTTGGGCCTCTTTTATAGATGCCGTCAAGGAACAATATTACCTTGTTGGAAACTATGATGACCAGTACACAAAATGGACCATTATGCACCAAGAGAGGGACCAAACGGTGTCGAAGTACACCAACAAATTTCATACCTTGCGCACAAAGCTAGGTATCAAGGACTCCGAGTGGCACCTAGTACTGAAATATTGCAGTGGCCTACACCGGTACATACGAACGAAGATGGATTTCCTGGAAATCTCTTCACTTGGATCCGCCTATCGATATGCTGTCAAAATTGAGCAGAAATTTCAGCAAAAGAACAAGCATGACTTTGGACCTGCGCAGAAGCAGGGCAAGGGAAACTCTGGCTCGCAGAACATGGGGCAAGGAAAGGACAACCAGTCCCAACAACAGGCGAAGAAGGGTAACAAAAAGACAAAGAAGGACACTGGGAAGTGGTGCGAGTTCCACAAAATCCCCTGACACAACACTAATGAATGTCGCTCAAAATAGTCATTGGTGGCTGAAATCAAAGCTTTAGAATCAGATCCCAATTCTGATTCTGACTCAAAACCTAATTTCACAGCCGTGCGGAAAGGGAAGCGAATCATTGATGCAGAACCCAGTGCTGTTGTTGCCACCACACAGATTCAACCAGAGGAACCTGAAGAGTCGGAGGCAGAGGAGCACCTTTTCCGCTCACAGATGTGGGTGAAGGGAATTCCCCTACACTTTGTTGCGGACAATGGCAGCCAGAAGAACCTGATCTCAGCAAAAGTCATCAAGAGATTGGAGCTACCAATAAAACCACACCCACAACCATACACCATTGGATGGCTAAGACAAGTACAAGGGATCCACGTCAGTCATATATGTGGAAGCGTCATGCTGTATATGAATCATGACCTCACAATGTCATTGTCACTTTGGGAGGACAACTCTATCGGATACCAGAGATAGTTGCACCTACCCCAACCAAGCAGGGCAGAAAGATAATCTCCCACACTGGGAAATTTTCCCTATTCGCAATTGCCACTGAAGGAGAACATTAGATCACAGAGACATCCACAACCTTTTCCCATCATCCCTCTACTCAGCAGAAACAAGAAAAACAAAAGTTCAATGCAGCATCGCCTATTCAAGTACCTTTGCAGTGCAAGGCCACGCATTCAAGGTGCTTCCCAAAAAAGAAGCCATCCACACCAATGCGGACCAAGGATACCACAACAACCAAAACTGTTGAACAGCTCCAGCGCAACCAGAAACAACAATTACAACCGTCTCAAGATTTCAAAGAAAGGCAACATTTTCGCTTCAGCAAACGCCGCACCAGGAGCTCAACTCAACACACAGTTCGACATATGATAAGGGATTTAACGCAATGGAGACCATTGCTTCCTAAGGAGGGAGGATTGATCCAGGTGGATATTGGTGGTGGCCCACCTCTTCATACTGGCTCAAACAACCTTCTGGCAATTTTGGCAAATTACTATTTTTAGCAGTTTTTAGGGTCCTGAACTTCCAGAGCCATTTTGAGGCCCTAAACGACGTTGCGTTGAATTCTCGAGAAAATATGGGTACTGTGCACCTACCCTTTCCGCGTGCTAAACTCAAGATTTGCTGACCCTTTTTGTAATCCTTGAATAGATATTTCCAACGAGCTATCATACGCCCCAAATGGATATCGTATGCAAAAGTTACAACCCCGCGAAGTTGATGTACGAACTTACCCAAACGGGGACCACATGACTTTTGGTGCTTCATCTCCTAGGGTTAGGATTTTTGGATGTTTGGGATTCTTTCCCTCATGCTTATGATAAATAGGCCCTTTCGGCCTCTCTTTATATTCATCTTGGCACAAATGAGCATAGCGGCCACATCTCTTCTCAGAGATAGCTACCACCATTCAAGCTATTGTATTTTACAATTTGTTCTATTTCTGCTATTTATTAGAATGTGTGTTTACTGTATCACTGTTTTCTTTGCAATATATCTCTGTATATGATTATGTATATGTTATCTTATTTCGTTCCTGCATCAATCCGGATCAATGGTAGTCTGGAACCTCCATACATCTTGAGGTACATGCCTTCTTGTGAGAAATAGTAATCTCCATATTGTTCTATGACTGCCATGGCATTCTCCGATAGGCAGTTTGGTTCTTCGATGAAGATCAACTCGTACAAAGGCATGATGAAGTCTTCATATAGTCTTGTAAAATCCCTTGTATTTATGGGCCCATAACATTTTGTAAGCAACATAGATTGGGACATCATTCTTATTCTAGATGCAACCCAACTTAGGGAAAGGGTGCCTCTATAAAATGCAATCCAAGAGGTACGAGGACATGCAGAATTCCTCCCTTTTTCTGGAATAGCCCTCCTTTTGCAGCTGTTATGGCTGATGACAGGCTATCTGAGATGATGTCTGCCTAGTTAAAGACTGTACCATTGAAGGCCACATGGTGAATCAAAGGTATCCATTTTAGTTTATAGATGGTTCCATCTACTTTGCTGAAAATTCTGCTCAACATTAGGGCTATGATTCTGAAAGGAGGCCTTAGCAGTTGGGTCTCATACTCCCCACTCACCTTTTGCCTCAGTTGCTTGCCAGGTATTAATAAATTCTTAGCGAATTTGAGGGTGTCCATGTTAAGACTTTCAATCCAAGCCGTGGTCAGGTGGACCTGAGTATGTGGTAACTTGTAAGCTACTGATATGTGGGCTGGATGGAACGAGGCAAGAGCTTCTCCTTTTCTGTCAGAAAGAATCCTTGATGTGGAGTCAGCTCACGATAGAATCCACCCACTAAATTATTCGCAAGGAAATAGTTATGGGCGCGTAGCTGCTTTTGCGATGCCAGAGCTTCTGATGTTCTGATATAAACCATTTCTTCCATAACTGCACCAGGGACATTCTGGTACCAGATCATATGATATATTTCACCCCACTTGAATTCAGGGATAACTCCCATAATTGGCTTAATATCCTCATATGTGGTCTCTACATTGGTTTCCATTATGAATTCGACATCTGACTTGGGCTCAGTTACCTTGGAATTTCCCTTCTTTACTCCTTTCTTAGTCATTGTTTAAAATTTGATAAGACAAAGTCGTGTATAAGCAGAAATTGAACAACAATTTCTCAAGCAAATTCACATTAAGAGGTATGCAGGGTCAAACAAAACCATTGTTATGCTTGTTAAATTTTATGCTTTGTTTCACTAATACACAGGCCAGCAATAGAATGTATGCATAATCATCAAAATTATTCTTCCTACCAATCAATAAGACAATTTGCTACTGATAGGTGAAACTGAGAAAACCAAAAAAGACATGTTGTGCAGGTGAGCATAAAACATCAACAACTAACTAGCCCTGTTACTTGTTTTAATACTGAAATCAAATGGCTTCCAAGACTAAGACAAAAAAAAAAAAAATTGACATGGGTAGTGGACAGTGAGCTCCAAACTGCGAGACAGGGGTGTGTTGGGAGTTTTTTTCAAGAATGCAGGCCGGGTGCTCATTGAGACCTGAGGAAGGATCGGGTTTGTGAGACGACACAACATCCACCGCGAAACTAAGCTGGTCTCATGGCTTCCAGGGTTTAGCTCGTGTGACAGAATACATGAGTAAGTGATAACCGGTGTAGGGAAACCACAAGTGGGCAAAGTTAAGCCCCAGTTGTGCATGAGCCTAAAACGAAACGACGACCAACTAACAACCAACTAGAAAAAGAGAACGAGGAAAACGAAGCCTACCTATCAATCGATGACAGGCCGCAAATATCCAATGACAATGGGTGACTGGATCTTGGTGAATGGTGGAGGCGACAGCAACGACGTTCTTCTCCAAGTTGAAGCAATAATAAAAAACCCCACAATGGCACTAAACGTCGTTTAAACAGGTGGGGCCTAGTGTCATTTGGCACCATAAACGAAATAACTCCTCGCCGCCAATGAAAACAGGACACCGACGGTTTCAAACGGACCTATCGATTCGATGCGATATGTATCGACAGGACTGGGCGAGTCGCTACGAACAACACCGATGGAAAAAGTTTAACTCTGCCAATTTTGGATTCTTGGCGAGTTTCGCGCAACAAGTTTCTTGCCAGCAACTGTGTCGGCGGTTATTTTCGAGATCTGCTGATGTTCTGTAATCAAAAGGGTAACAATCCGGTGTTTCAGCTGACCTGGTTGAGTTCTGTCAAAAATTTCGGCTCGGCTTCACTAGTTCTGCCGAAACACAAAATCATCCAAGTTCAAAAGATGTCAGTATTTTCCGCCGATCTCGGTGAGTTCAAACGACACAAAATACAACCAAGACCTCAAAGTTATCTGCCGACCGTTTCGTCTTGACTCAGCGAGTTCCGTCGACATGCGAAAGCTCAATAAAGACAAGTCAAAAAGCACGGCGTTTTGATGGATGTTGCCGAGTTGCACCGACTATTTCGGTCTGGCTCAATGAGTCACGCCGAAATGAAGAAAGCTTCAAAACTTAAAAAAACAAAACCGACCGTTTCAGCTCAACTCGGCGAGTTACGCCGATTGTTTCGACTGAAAAAACTGAGTTTTACTTAGGAAAAAAAAACTCTCTTTGCTAGATATTTTGGAAAAAAGAACTAAGTATGAAAAGGCTTTCTAGAAACACTTAACTTCTAAAAACTCTCTTAAGAGAACAGGAGGGGCCCCATTATTTTAAAAAAAAATTGGGGATCAGGTTGTAGCAACAACAATTGCAATTCGTTGGTGAACACAGATCTCTGAATAATCCCTTTTCAAGGTTAGAAAATGTATATGCTAGTAATTTCATGAACATAACAGTGCTTTTCAAAATAGATTCTATACAGGGGAAAGAACCACTTTCAACATACTGGCCATTGGGCAATAAAGGTAACCTTGAATTAGACTTTTTCACCACTCTCTTAGAGCCAAAATGTGGAGTTCATTTTAAATCCATCTTCGGATTCCAACTAAATAGGACTCCACAAGATCGTAACAAAATCCCACAAGCATATTCGTTTGTTCTTCATTACCATGTTGTTTAGTATTTCTTTGGATGCTTTCTTTAATGGGGAACTTTTGTCGTCCGAGTCTTTCATGATAACTCTCTCCAATCTTTGACATTTGGCTTAGGTTCTTCAATCCATGATGTCCTTTTGTGTGAGCAAGAGATTTATTTGATTGTCATGCTCACGGACGGAGAAGAACCTTGTTGGGATGACCATTAGGACAACTTTCTTGATTGGATTTCTTTGCTTTCTCAACCATGTTTTAATGGAGGCGAGAAATTCTGGAAAATAGACTCTTAAATACAAGCTCTTTTGGATTTTGATTTGCAACATGGGATCATTTTAAATACCATATATTTGTGAGACCTGCTTCCTCTCTGTGGGTCCATTATAGTGAACTACTTGAGACAGTCATTAATGTGAGAGTGAATGGAGCCCCAAGATAGTAATACATAAATCACATGTCTTAGTTATTTTAACAGGGATTATCATGACTCAAGTATGAAAAATGATCCTTCCTTTCTAGAAACATTCAACAAAAGCAAATTCACACAAAGAAACTTTCTTCCACAGGTAGATCCTGCCTTTTCCGTGCTTTTGATATTTTTCAGAGTTCTATCTTTCCATAAATCAAGGAGTTGAGCTGGGATTTATTTGAAACAAAAATAAAGGGATCAAACAAAAGGAATAAAAAAGAA
The DNA here is from genome assembly GCA_027924585.1 of Larix kaempferi. Lineage (NCBI taxonomy): Eukaryota > Viridiplantae > Streptophyta > Pinopsida > Pinales > Pinaceae > Larix > Larix kaempferi. The sequence continues at coordinate 13,575,102 of BSBM01000033.1, forward strand.
TCAAAATGAAAGCAATCAACAAAACATAATAACAAATTTAAAACAAAACAAGACAAGTTTATTTATGTACAAAAAGTAACCCTAAATCTAAGTGAAGTACTGCTTTAAAGCAAGGCCGTTGATAGGGATATTTTCTTCCTCCCATTGTAAGTCTTTCAGTTTGTATGTTGACGGGCCAAGCTTCTCAAAAATTTGGTAAGGGCCAAGCCATAATTGTTGAAATTTTGTGTGCTTTCCCTTATCATCATGTGGGTGATCCCACTTCAGAACTAAGTCACCTACTTCACAACTCCTTTTGCCAAATTTCCGCTTATCAAACCACCTCTTGACAATGTCTTGGTGTTGGTGGAACCTATGTTTGGCCTTCTATCGCGACTCTTCAAGCTTCAGCAGGGTGTTAATTCTTGACTGTAATATTCCGCTAGAACCTCGTGAGGCTTGGGATAGTTGCAAGGATGGGAGAAATATGTTAGGAGGGAGTCTGGCTTCCTTCCCATAGACCAATGTGTATGGGGAAACTCCTAAGGCATTCTTTGGGGTAACTCTATCCTCCCATAAAGCGTTTGGGAGAGATGTATGCCAACTTCTATGATTCTCAATGACAGTTTTCTTGAGGATTCAGATGAGATTTTTATTCATGGATTCAGCTAGTCCATTTCCTTGGGGATAATAATTTGTTGAATAATGCAATTTAATTCCTTACTCATAAACAAATGCATTTAATTTCACAGATGAAAAATAAGTTGCATTATCAAAGACTAGGAAAATTGGAACCCCAAACCTGGTTATGATGTTTTCTTTCAAGAAGTTGATGACTGCATCTTCGTTCACTTTACGCGGCGGAATAGATTTTGTCCACCGGGTGAAATAATCCGTAGCAGTGAGAATGTATTGGTGTTGTAGCGACGAGTTCGGATTTATCTCTCTGATAACATCTATGCCCCATTGCTCAAATGGTTCAGAAATAATAACAAGCTGCAATCATCCTACTGCTTTAGGCAATCTACCAGCACTCCTTTGACATACATTACAATTCCTGGCATAGGCATGAGTATCTTTGAAGAGAGTTGGCCAGTAGTAACCAACCTTGAGTATTTTATGAGCCGTGGTATCTCCAGAATAGTGTCCCCCAGCAGGTCCATCATGTAATTTTTGCATCTTCCTTCTCAAGACACCTAAGGAATATCCCATCATAGTTCCTCCTGAAAAGTACTCCATCGATTATTTGATAGGGTGTTGATTTCAATATGAATGGACTTCTTTGCTTGGGACTCCAGTGTTCTGGTAAATATCCTTGTTGAAAATAATGCACTAGGTCCCTATACCAAGACTCATGGGCAGTGAAAATAGGACATACCTTAGTAATATTTAATTCGGCTTCATTTTCCTATTCCTGCTCTTCACTTATTGGATTTGTTGTGAGTAACTTGCACAACCCCTGACCTTTAATAATGGTGATAAGTTTGAACTCCAGATCATACTCTTGAAGCGCAGTCACCCAGTTTCCTCTCCTTTCCCCTAATTCCTTCTGTACAAACAGATATCTAACAGCGGGGTGAGGTACTATGACTTTTGTTCTATTCTTTAGGATATACAGCCTGAATTGTTTTACCACTTTAAATACTACATATGCTTGCTTTTCCACGGTGGGTTAATTCAGTTCAGTACCCTGCAGACTAGTGCTCATGAAGGATATTGGGTACTCATCTCCTGATTCTCCCTTCTGAGTGAGCACATCTGTGAGAGAGTTATTTGAAGCGAAAGTGTACATGATGAAATCCTTTTCAAAATATAGACTTCTTAAAGAAGGCACGTTAGCTATGGTAATCCTTAAACGCAATCTTCTCTACGTCATTCCATTTAAATTGCACACTCTGCTTTACCATTTGCTGCAAAGGTTTCACAATCTGAGCGAAATCTGGTACAAACCTTCGAACAAATTTTATTGTGTCCATAAAAGATTGCATAGCTTTTTAGTTATGGGGCATGGGAATCTTACTTATAGCTTGCACTCTCTCTTGATCTATTGAGATTCCCTTCTTTGAGATGATATGACCTAGAAGCTTACCTCAAGAACAGCGAAAACACTCTTCTTAGGATTTAGAGATATACCATATTTTCTGCAGCGATAAAAAACTGTTTTAAGTGGAAAACATGGTCTTCCCTTTTCTTCGAAAATATTGTCACATCATCTAGATAAATTACCACACAGTGGCCAACCAATCCTCGAAATGCAATGTCCATGGCTCTCTGAAATATAGCTCCTACGTTTATTAAGCCGAATGGCATTCTGCGATATGCAAAGGTTCCCCACTTTGTGCGAAAAGTGGTCTTGAGTCAGTCTTCTTCCGCTACTAATACCTGATTGCATCCAAAAAAACCATCTATTAGGGAGAATAGTTTTCATCCTAACACCATCTGTAAAATCTGCTCCATTGGTGGCACAGGGTAGTTGTCTTTATCTGAGGCTTTATTCAAGTTCCAAAAATCCACACACAATCTTATCTCTCCCGACTTCTTCTACACGAGGACTAAGAGAGCGACCCATTCAGAGTGTCGGACTTTAAATATGATCTTAGCATCCAACAATTTCTTCAACTCTTTCTGTATTAATGGCTCAAGAGTTGGATGCATTCTTCGTAATTGCTACTGAAATGGCTTCACTCCTGGCTTCATTGGTATTATGTCTTGTATGATGCGAGTATCATATGTTTTCAAATCTTCATAAGTCCATGCAAAAACATCTTTGTATTGCTGGAACAGTCTGATGAACTTATCCCTCTCACTAGGGGAACAACATTTACCCAAATTAACAAATTTGGGTTCAACTTCTATACCTAGGTTTACCAACTCGTGATGCATTGAGGAGTTGTTGGTTTTGATGTTTGCTAGTCTCTTGAATTTGTTTTGCAGATCAAACAACCCTTCAAGAGTCCTTACTCCTTTTGGCATGAAGTTTCCTTTAGCCACATCTTTGGTTTGTAAATCCAAATCGTGCTTCTCTTCATCGATTATAGCTTCTTGAAAGCAATCTTCATTTGTTAAGAAACTGATAATCTAATCATCATCATCAAACACTCTAATATTTGTAATGTTATCAGGTAAATATGGCCTGAAAATAAATTCAATAGAGCATTTTTTATTTGTGGGAACTAATCTAGAAGCAGAAGTAGTTAACAAATCAGAAGCAGCGTTCCGTAATCTAGGAATATAATTTATACTGAAAGCGTCGAAATGTGAAATTAAATCCCAAATTTCAGATTGATAACCTTTTAAGTATTTGACATTCAAACTAATAGCCTTCTTTAATCCTTGAACTAGAGCTTCATATTCGGTTGTGTTATTTGTGCATTCAAACTCTAGTCTGCAAGACAAAAAATGTTTGTTTGTTTCAGGGTCAATCAAAACACAATCGGCTCCGGATCCTTCTTGGGTTTTAGAACCGTCGAAGTATAGAACCCAAAATATGTTTTATGTTTTTAGTATTGTTACCACCTAAGTCAGTGACTAATTCTACTATGTTACAATCAATATCATCAATCCGAGAAAAATGAAAGAGGTCAGACTGTTCGTCTGAATCATGGCTAACATCTGTTGATTAATAATTACCTGGTTCAATCTCTAAGAAATAATTTCCCAATACTGAAGATGAAAAATTTACAGCCTCATTCTTTTCTTCCAACTGAGTTACATTTTGTTTCATGTGAGGTTCTCTCCGTATTTTGATTTGATTTTGTCTGTTTTGGTATAGCATCCACAAGTGAGACCAATCTGTTGCGAATGTTAAATTTTCAGAATTTACTTCAATTTGATCTAGGATCTTAACTGAGAGAACAACATGTACAAAAAATATACAGCATATCAATCATGGACACAATAATGCAAGCACACAAGAGACACAAAGTTTACTTGGGGAAAACCATAAAGGTGAAAAACCCCAATAACTTCCTCAGAGATAGATAGAGCAATGATACAACCAGAATACAAGAGATAGTCTTCTCCTAGCAGCAGAGCCTCCTCCTCCACAAGTGTGAGTGAGAGAATAGAATGTGTAAAATGAGAGAGACACACTCTCTATTTATACACTAACTTGACTTGACCTTTACTCAACTAGGTCAGCCTCAACTTAACTACTCAACATAATGCTGACTGGGTCGACCCCCACTAGGGTGGTCTAATAACCCTTTGACCCACATGGCCAACCCCCAATAGGGTGGTCTAATAACCCTTTGACCCAATGACTTATACAGGGCTAACCCCAACAAGGTGGTCTAATAACCCATCAAGTATAAGTTACAACACTTACAATATAAATGACGACACTTCCGTATAGAGGAATAATAACATCTGTATAGGAATACAATATACATATATATGAAATACATTCCGAAGTTACATATACATCAACACTCCCTCTTAACTAGGAAGGTATTTCTCGAAACAAGTCTTCTAGCACAAGTATTCTTCTCTGGATCATCGTCATTGGATTATCGTAATCGATTCATCATCATCATCACTGCTGCTGCTATCTCAATCAATCTTTGAATCTACTCGTCATAGGAAGTTCTACAGAGCCAGTCCTTTTTCATACTAGATGTAGGCCCACCACCTGTAGGTCTTCATCATCTGTGCGAACGGTCTGATAGAGGTGGCCTCTCAGGACTAATTTTATGTGCAGATGCAATACCGGAAAGAGTATCCCAAGAACATTTATGTGCCTAAGCACGACCGACAAGATATCCCAGGACTGATTACATGCATCTCCTCCACAATACCTTTAAAGAGCATCCCAGTAACATTTATGTGCCGCAGCACGACCGGAAAGATCTCTAAAGAGCATCCCAGGACTTATTACGAGCACACAGCTCAACCTCTCGGATCTCTAGGAATGATTACATGTGTATAGACAAAACCTTTAAAGAGCATCCCAGGAACATTTATGTGCCGCAACATGACCGGCAAGATCTCTAAAGAGCATCCCAGGACTAATTAAGAGCACACAGCTCAACCTCTCGGATCTCCAGGACTAATTACATGTCTCTATAGTAATACCTCATCCCAGGACTGATTACGAGCACACATCTCAACCTATTGGATATCTGAGGACTGATTACATACTACATAGCAATACCGGAAACAGTATCCCAGGAACATTTATGTGTCGCAGCACGACCGGCAAGATCTCCCAGGACTAATTACATGCTATTTGCACAACCTGCCACATATCATCTCTGACCTCCAAGTATCAACCTGATACTCATGATCCAACGGATCATCATCGCACAAAGCATCATCCTGATGCTCATGATCACACTAATCATCATCACTGTACCATCCTGATACATATCATCTGGAGAAACACCATGAAGCTCGTCATCATGATCATCCTGATCACACAATGCATCCACCTAATGCATACCAAGTATCTACCTGATACATATCATCATACATGATCCACCTGATCATACAGTGTATCCACCCAATACAAATACAAATACATGATACATATCAACATACATGATCTACCTGATCATACAATGTATCCACCTGATACTTATACAGATGCATGGTCCAAGCATCCAACATGATGCATATACAAATACATACAAATGATCCAATCGATCATATCCAGCATCCAACATGATGCATACATACATATAAATGATCCAAATGATCATATCCAGCATCAACACAATGTGTACATACACAAAAATATAAATGATCCAACTGATCATATCCAGCATCAACATGATGCATACACAGAGAAGTAACTGGAGCATCATCCTGATGCTCATCATCCTGATGCTCATCATCCTGATGCTCATCATCCTGATGCTCATCATCCATGATCCTCCTGATCATCATAGCATCATCTTCTTCAGATCATCTCATCAACCACGAAGCACAGCCCAGATGCACATCATCCAGCACTTACACCACCGACATGGGAGAACACATCTACCACCATTCGGGGAAGGCTCCAGCCCTTACTTTTTCACCATGGGAGAACACATATACCACCATGTGAAAAATGGCTTCAGCCCTTACATCTACACCATGGGAGAACACATCTACCACCATGTGAGAATGGCTCAGCAATTACATCACGACCATGGGAGAACACATCAACCATGTTAGAAAATCTCATGTGCATCTACATCTTCTGGACTCATCACTTCCCTTTGGAAGGAACCTCGATCTGAAGTGCACCAAGCCTCTCTCTGAAGTACTCAAACTGCACTCTGGCCAACGGCTTGGTCAATACATCTGCAACCTGCTCATCCATCGCAACATACTTTGCTTCGGCTGTACTCAGTGCTACGCAAGACTGCTTCCTGCTAAACCAAGAGATCACACCTGATCCCATACTGAAGCAACACCCATAAGTGCTCTTCCTATCTGCAACACTACCTGCCCAATCTCAGAATATGCTTTACAGCAACCAAGTGAACATCTCTCGGATCCGTCAGGAACTGGCTCAATGTGTTCACCACAAAGTAAATATCTGGTCTCGTGTTCGTCAAGTACATCAAGGACCCAATCATATGACAATACACAGTGACATCAACTGGATCAGATGAAGCATCACACAGAAGCTTCAAGTTTGATGCCATAGGTGTGGCCATAGCCTTGCAGTCCATCATCCCGAACCTCTTCAAGATCTCTACTACATACTTCCCTTTTCCAAGGAAGATTCCATATGCACTCTGCCACACCTCCATGCCAAAAAAAAAATAGTGCATCATCCCCAAGTTCTTCAACTCGAACTCGGCAACAAGCTTCCGCTGCATGTCGGCAATCAATCTATCCTCACCTATTACAAATAGGTCATCCATATACAAAAGTAGTATCACTGGATTGCCTTCCTCAACTTTGTAGTAAAGGTTGGAATCCGCTTTACTCTTGGTAAAGCCCAAACTGGATAGAAAGTTGTCTATCCTTCCATACCAAGTTCTGCACATATATGAGTCCCTGTCATGTGTCTCAGAACCAAGTAGTTTCACCACATACACTTCTTCTTCAACTACACCATTCAAGAAAGTGTATCTTCCTCTTCATCACTGCATCCAGAGCAAGTACTGATTTAATGGAAGTGTATCTGGCTACAGGAGCAAAAGTCTCTATGCTACCACCTGCAGCATGCTTGATCTTGTAGATCCTCTTGGAAGTCACTACAGACTCCCCTTCAGGTCTTGGGACTGCATCCCAAACATCTTTATGATCGACTGGTACTCCTCGATCATGGCATTCTTCCCAAATCCTGGGAACTTCAATATTTTCAATAGATAACTTTGTTGCTGAACAAATGTTGTAGTCCTTCTTTTGTAGGTGATGGTATATGATCTTTCCTACACAACAAGTCAAATTGCATGATTAGAAAACATCTCATAGTTTTCAGAACAAATTCTTACACATAAAGAAATATGTCATACAGTCATGCAATTATCTTAGCCAATGCTTCAATACAACATTTATCCATATTCCGTAACTTTCTAGATGCCTTCCAATCTCTACCAGAACATTGTTAAGAGTGTGCACAACTCCTAACATGTCAGCAAAGAGGTTTCATTCTAGATAAGTAGCAATGGAATGTTGTACAGTACCATAGGCCACTTACCCATGTATATTAGTAGTATAATGTTCATCAATGCAACTATTCTAATATGCATAATACACAACCTAATTCTAGGAACATAAGTATATACATCATTGAATAACATTATGTAAGAAATGACAATTCAAATACTTATCTTTGTTTGGTTGCTGGGTGGACTCCCTCTGAATCTTTGCAACTCCATTCTGATGTGGATTGTGAGAAGTGGTCAACTCCCTCTGAATATCTGCATCCTTGCAGAAACTGCTGAAGTGTGCTCCTTTGCTTTCTTGCAGGAACAACTGGAGTGTGCTCCCTCTTGATCTTTGCTTCCTGGATTACCTGTCCTTGAACTTACATCCATCCTTAATCACTATGCATGCTTATTAGTATCATCATTGTGATATCCTTGAGGTCTCATACATAATCACACATTTATTAGTATAATCTTAATACTATCAAAACACAATAATCTTAAACATGTATATTCATGATCATTCACAGATAATAAACATTAGTATTCAAGGTTTCAGGGAAGTCTTCTTTTACTCATGCATATTCTTATTTGATCATAGGACTCTTCTGATTAGTTAAATCATCAATGCATAAACCCGTGATTACTCAAACCTATACCTTCATGATTCTTCTAGTTAGTCATATCATCAATTATGGTAAGAAACATAATATGCATACATCCATGACTATTCAAACCTATGACTTCATGAATAATCATTATCAACAACACAACAGTATAAGATCCTAACACAAGGTAGGATTCTAGCTTGATATAGGAAAAAGATACCTGGATTAGCATGCTAGCTAGTTATGTCTAACATACCCGCATAATGTCTTTTGGTTCTCTTCAGTGACTTGTGCTAGTAACCTGCATGTCTCATAAGTTAACCATTGTAGAACCAAGTTATACATACCTTGAAAGTAGATCTTCTATGTGATCCATGACAATGGATGAATATTTGTCTTCATATCACCATGAGCATATGTTCTTGAAGTACAACATGATTTGACTTTCTTGGTGTACCTTTTGTGTTAGCAGACAACATAAACCTCATACAACACCATAATGCATTAGTACAATCATAAGTGCCAACACCCTAATCAATGAATATCTTTTATCGTGCATTCATAATTTTATTAAGGTGATACGACAAGTCTAGATTTAATCAAGATTGTACTAACCGTAATAATATGAAGACAAATATACCATAAACTTAATCATGAACAAATCTCGAAACATACCTGGATAACTCATACGTGTCGATATTGCTTGTAATCTTCTTATGTAAGGCCTTAGCCTCATCTCCCTCTGAAACAGGAACTTCTTCACTTATGCAGGTGACCAATCCACCTTCTTCTAGGATTAACCCAATCCACTTGATTTGCAAGAAATGGATCTGGAGATGGATTAGGGTTTGTCAGAGAAACCCCCAAAATTCAAACTTTTAATTTCAAACTTTCGAAAGGATAGAAATATGCACCTTGATGAGCTGATCAAATTGGTATGTTCAGAATTTGAAAACTACAAAGTTTCACTCCTCAATTTTGCCTTTGAAACTTCCGGATTCACTGGACGTGACCCCGAACTGGGGTTTGATGAAGCCCACTCTTCTTCCCCATCAAAAGGTTTGATCCAAAGCTCTAAGCTTCTATTTTTATGAGGAGCTTTCAGCTGTGGTCACAGATTTCAAAAATTCCCATTTTTGCAAAAGCCTTAATTTTTCACTTTTCTGATCAAAGTCCCGAACTAGGGTCTGATCAAGCCCGACCTTCTGCCCAACCAAAAATTCTGATCTTGGTCTCTAAATTTTTATTTTGATGAGTATCATTCAACCGTGGTCTCCGATTACAAAAATTCCAACTTTATCCGAAACCCTAAATTTCGGAAGCCATGAATGAAGGTACTCAAAAATAATTTTGTTTTGACATAAATATGTACCTGATTGTTTTTGGTGTAACTCTAAACTTTTCAATCCACAGGGTCTGAAAAATTTTCATGAGATAGCCCGACCTGTTATCTTTCCATCCTGATAGGTCTGACCTCAATTGGATTCTCTGAGAGAGAGTTATGCCAAGTGTCGTAATGTGACCTATTTATGGGATAATACAGGAGAGCAAACTTGTACGGCGTGCCACGTGTCACTGGTTCAACTTCGGCCTCTGAAAAATTTTCCTGAGATAGCACGACATGTTATCTTTCCATCCGATAGGTCTGACCTCAATTGGATTCTCTGAGAGATATTTATTCCAAGTGTCGCAACGTGACCAGTTTATGGGATAATACATGAGAGTGAACTTGTACGGCGTGCCATGTGTCACTAGTTCATCTTCGGCCTCTAAAAACGTTTCCTGAGATAGTACAGTCTGTGTACTACCTGTCACTTTTTATGAAATTTCATTTGGAGCTTCCTAGCCCAAGTTATGACCTTTTTCCCAAGGTCACCTGATTTTGACTCAGATCTGGAAGAGGCAGAAACCCTATATTGTATAGATCATAAATCACAAAGTACAACGAATTAGAAGTTGTCCTTTGGACACAAGGTACATGGGGATCGGATCTTCAACCTGTAAATGTTTCAGATCTGAAAAATTCACCAAAACGGATTTATAGCGAAAGTGCTACGATGACTGGTTTTTTTCTATATCAAGCCCTAGCATCGTAAGTGCAACAAGTGTCATACATGCCATATCATGCCTTCTTTCAGGCTAGCTCTGATACCATGTTAAATTTTCAGAATTTTCTTCAATTTGATCTAGGATCTTAACTGAGAGAATAACATGTACAGCAAATCTACAACATATCAATCATGGACACAATAATGCAAGCACACAAGAGACACAGAGTTTACTTGGGGAAAACCATAAAGGTGAAAAACCTAAATAACTTCCTCAGAGATAGGTAGAGCAATGATACAACCAGAATACAAGAGATAGTCTTCTCCTAGCAGCAAAGCCTCCTCCTCCACAAGTGTGAGTGAGAGAATAGAATGTGTAAAATGAGAGAGACACACTCTCTATTTATACACTAACTTGACTTGACCTTTACTCAACTAGGTCGGCCTTAACTTAACTACTTAACATAATGCTGACTGGGTCGACCCCCACTAGGGTGGTCTAATAACCTTTTGACCCACATGGCCGACCCCCAATAGGGTGGTCTAATAACCCTTTGACCCACATGACTTATACAGGGCTGACCCCAACAAGGTGGTCTAATAACCCATCAAGTATAAGTTACAACACTTACAATATAAATGACGACACTTCCTTATAGAGGAATAATAACATCTCTATAGGAATACAATATGCATATATGTGAAATACATTCCGAAGTTACATATACATCAACAGCGAAATAACCGTTCAGTTTCGTAGACCAATCCCTACTCAAAATTAAACCATAGGCCTCAGGAATATCTACCACCATGATATCAATGAATTGACACACTCTTGGATCTGCAGACAATCTAATAAGCATATCTTTCATCTCTCAAATAACTTTAACATCAGTTCTATCTAACTGTATGATCTGAGAGGGAGATGGTATTGGTTGTCCATTAATTTTCTTGCAAATCGATACTGGCATAACATTTGAGGAAGCTCCAGAATCCACCAAGAAATTGTGCACGTTATGATTAAATATCTCGAAAGTTAACAAGAAAGGAAAAGTTTGAGATCTTGATTTCCCGCCAATGCTAGCTTCGTTTATCTCAGTATCTTCTTCAGCGTTTTCTACTATAGTACTAGATTATGGATCAAAAGCTTCTAACAATTTCTTTCTATGTTGAGGAAGATTACACAATTCAAACAAAGTGATATTTGCTTTCGTCTTATTGATGTCTTCAACAATGTCATATCCCATGTTATGTTCTTCTAGGCTTGCCCCATTATTTCTTGTTTTACTCATCGTAACCTTTGGTTGGTTATTAACTTATGGGTTTGATTCTTTTACCACTGTTGGATTTTCCTTAGGTTGTGGTTGAATAACTGTTATGTTTTGCTTTGGCATGTCTCTTGTAAACTTGGGTTTAGGGACAGCTGGGGTTTGATCAACAGCTGGGCCCTTACTCCTAGTAGTGATATTCACTAATGAAACTTGGATTTCTTCAGCATTAGCTTCACTCGTTAGTTCCTATGTGGTTACCCAATCCCATAAGACCATCTTGGTATCTAGAGTGGGTTCCTGTTGCTCAAATACCTGTTCTTCTTGGGGATATTCTTGGTCTGTTATTTGGGAATCTAGCAGTTGATTCATAACCAAACTCATCGAGTTTATCCATTGTGGACAACTCTTCTCAACGTGTTGTTCTTGGTGAAAAGTGAAGAAATGATCCATGCCTACTTCGTTTAAATTTAGGACAGCAGAATTGTTCTTAGGTGGAAGAGGTTGTCCACTTTCATCTATTTTCTTGTAGAATGGTTTGAAGGGTTTTCTAGACGTGCTAGTTGCCTTATCATTTTCTAGATCTACAATTTTATTGGAGAGTTTCTGCATCATCTTGACCACGTTTTCTAACTCATTCGATGATTCTTCCTTGGGTCTAGATAATAGCAGAGTCTTCTTTCTGGTTGTTGGTTTTGTTTCCAAATCAAGGGAATGTTTGGCAATACTATCTGCTTCAGCTTCTACTTTCTTGGCTTCTTCGAAGTTTTCTACCAATGTAAGTTGCTTCGTTCTTTTAACAAACATAGCTATGGGTGGATCAAGTGTTGTGGTATAATATTCGACCAAGGATTCCTCAACGGGTCCCATTGCAGCGCTAAAATTATTCAATAAGGTAATAAATCTTTGATTAAACTCCTGTACCTTTTCTTTCTTTTCCATCCTCATAGAAATCAATTATTTCATCAGTGTAGCAACAGTCTTTTGATTTCCGAATTTGCTTAAAAAACATTTCTTGAAATCTTCCCAATTTTCTATTGAATTATCTTGCAAACTAAAGTACCAAGAGGATACTCTAGGTTCAAATGTGAAGGGAAAAAGTCTGCAAACTATGTCTTCGTGTTCTAGAATGAGGAGATTTAAAGCCAAATAAAAATTCTTAAGGTGATCTTCAGCGGAAATTCCTTTTCCAGGATCATATTTAGTCAACACCTTTTCTGGATGTTTGGGCAGATCATGTAAAGGTGCAGCTCAATTAAGTGCCCCTCTGGCTCTCCAAGCAGGTATAGCCATAATTCTTGGTGGGGAATGTGGTGGTGAATTTGGTGGAGAGTGTGGTGGAGAATGTGGTGGGGTATGAGGGATTTCCTGAGTCGGAGGAGACTCCGGTCTCAACTGATTGAAAGGTTCGGTGATTTCTTGCAAATACAAATCTAATAATTCTTCCAAATTTTCTACAAGTACCGAATTCCTAGTGAGTTGCGTTTGTCTCCTAGGAGCTCTCCTTCTGGGTAATAAGGGAATTACGTTTAACCCTCCAAGTCTCCTAACATAAGAATGGGTATGTCTTCTGAAGTGATCTACTTCTTTAAAAGGGACAACGTATAATGGTTCTTGATGTTCACCTTTAAGATTGGGATCTTCTTGATCTTGTGATTCCAGAGCGAAATCGTCTGGGATAGTTGTTTCAAGTGGGTCTTCAGAGGGATTTCTTCTAACGAATGGGTCTCCTCTGCCATCCATGCACTGGCGGCCCTCCTTCTAGCGCCAAAAATTGTTGATGCCCCGAAATTCGCAGCACCGACTGTTAGGGATTCTCCCCGGTAAGCAAGCCCAACTAGATCACTCACCATTTGGTGTGGGGAATCCGTATGGTTAACGACCTGGCTACCATATATTATTTTAAAGATTTGTTTTCACCGGTTGCGGCCCGATCCACCATTTATGTATTTTATATTTAAAGATGATATGCAAGTGCTCTATCTAAATGCATGTAATAAAAAAATCTAATCTGAAACTATCTAAACTAACTAATTTATCCCTGCAGGGAGAAAATCTGAAGCATGAGTAATATATTGGAAATGTACTTAAGAATCTCAAAGATAGTTGTTTCAATATTATAAGCACATATACAGCAAAACATAATAGATATCAAAGATAACTCTGATGTAATTAACACATTCTGTTACTCATTTAACACACAGATATTTGCACAGGAAATAAGAGAATTCATAACCAAGAAATAATTCAAACAGGTTAGGAACGATCTCACAGTATGCATGAACGACGAAGAAATAATTCAACAAGACATTCAACACATTCCCAAGCAAAACGCAGTGCTGGCTTTTCCCAGGTAAATAGATCCTTCTTTATTAATGTAGCAAAGTAGTTCACGTACAAAACAATCCAGTCCTTTCACCTGCCAAAAGTCCTTTCATTCTATTCTCTTATCCTATTTATAACTTTTACAAAAATGCCTCTTCACATACCCTAACCCTAGGGAATCTCAAAATATTGTATTCTAGTGCCTATATAATACAAAAATAATTTCCAGCTGTTTTTAATGTTTATACAATAAATCAGCTTCCAGCTGTCTTTAATATTTACAATAGAAAACAAAATCAACTTCCAGATGGCTTTTCTGTCCCAGTTGTTTTTTCCAACTCAGCGATGTAACTGGTCCACATGCCCATTTCTCTCACAATAATGTTCCTGTGTATGGGAGTCATCATCTTTAAGGATATTTCATGTTTATATAACTTCGCTGCAATACCTATGACTTATGTTGTTGTTTCCTGGGAGATGTCTTCCAAAAAGTAGGCATGGATGGAAGATTTCCCAACGAACCGATGGAGGTCATCCGATGTCAGGACGTCTATCTTCCTTATGTAGGCCATTTCTATGTCTAGTTTGCTCTTCAGTTCTGCCAAGCGTTGGTCTCGAACTGGGAAGTCTTCCATGATCTGAGGAAAAATCATCTGGCACTTCTCCATGGTTTCCCGAATTTTTTGGTAGAAGTCGTCACACTGCCCAATGGATTTATGGATTCCATAGTTTACTTTCACCTCGCATCCTCTACAGAACTCGATGAGGCCTGAATCTAGTTGAAAATCGACCAAGGATTTGAGAGGTAGGTTCTCCGGGAATCCTGATTTCTCTTCTCTCCAATTAACTTGTTCTTGATTTCATCTATGGTGCGTACACACTTTTTCCTGATTCTCAGAGCCTCGACATCAATTTCATTCATCCTTGAAACCATTGCCTTCATCTTTCTGACTTCTTCTGTTATAAGCTCTTGTGACAGATTTTCTTTTGAATGTCACAATCTTGCTCATGAAAACGGGTTAGGTCTCGTTTCTTGCTTTTTGCAAGCTCTAGTTGTCCTAACATAAGAACTCTTCCACTCCAGCCTATTGGTTGGCAGCTGCCTGGTCAGATCCTAAATGACTGGCTCGGGATTCAATGCCATTCTTCTCACCTTCTAGGATCATTAGCTATACCATCAATGCTTCCTTTTCTTCATCTATATTTTGGTACTCACTTGTTATCCTTTCTTGATTTGATAAGAGGGCGTTGTATTTCTTCCTCCAATTTTCTCTGTCTGCTCGCTCCTTTATCATATTAGCTTTTAACTTGCATACCTTCTGTTTTCCCAGCTCGACATCACTCATCAGTTTGTTGACGTTGTCCTCACTTGCTTGGGCAACAGCTACGTTGAAAGAATCTATGAACTCGGGGTCACTCTGTGTACCTTTCTTGACGGTGCTTTCCTACCTGATGATAATGTCAGGTTGGGAGTCCATTTTCATTCTTTTCTCTATCTTTATCACAATAGATTTTTTTTTTTGTCGAAGACAATTGTGTCCAGTTGAGCCACAGTGTGCTCCTTTGTTGGAGTAAAAGGTGTGAGCGGGAGCTCTCCTAAGGGGAACTGGCCTCCTGTGGTTAATTCTTGAGATATTAGGGATGGGTTTATGTCCATGGCCTGCGTGCTTGGGATTCCCACTTCCACGGCCTTCTTGGACTTCTCCTCTTCTTCTCTTTTCTTATGCTGCTCAGCTGCTTCCTTCTCTTCCCTCTCTCTCATTTCTTGCAGCTTCTTAGCTTCTTCTTTTAGCCTTTGCTCTTCCTTTGTCAGAGCTTCGGCTTCGTCTCTCTTCTTCTGTAACTCTGCCTACTTAGTAGCTTGAGTGGCAATGCTAGAACTAGATCCGCTCTTGGGACGAAAGCATTTGTTGAGCTCAATCATATTGCTAGACCTCCTGAAAACTGCTTCATCTTTGTCAAAGTAATTTGCATATTCAAAATGTACTTTGACGGCTGCACAATGTTCTACAACTTTGCTGCAGTTGTCGTTTCGGTGAAAAATATTCTCTCCAAAATGGAAAACTTCTAATTCCCGGACAAAATCCTTAGCAGTTTTAACCTTGGAGAATTTATACGCCACAATGCAGAAAGGAAATGGCGGGAATGAAGCTTTCTGTTGATCATGCAAATAGTCACCAACCCCATCTATGAATACTTGTCTCACTACTTCTTTGTGGACGACATAATCTGTGGCATATTTAGGCAAGAGAGATGGCGGTCTGGAACCTCCATACATCCTGAGGTACATGCCTTCTTGTCAGAAATAGTAATCTCCATATTGTTCTATGACTGCCATGGCATTCTCCGATAGGCAGTTTAGTTCTTCGATGAAGATCAGCTTGTACAGAGGCCTGATGACGTCTTCACATATAGTCTTGTAATATCCCTTGTATTGATGTCCCAATCTATGTTGCTTACAAAATGTTATGGGCCCATAACATTTTGTAAGCAACATAGATTGGGACATCATTCTTATTCCAGATGCAACCCAACTTAGGGAAAGGGTGCCTCGATAAACTTCAATCCAAGAGGTATGAGGGCATGTAGAATTCTGCCCTTTTCTGGACTATCCCTCCTTTTGCAGTTGCTATGGCTGATGACAGACTATCTGAGATGATGTCCGTCAAGTTAAAGACTGTATCGTTGAAGGCCACATAGTGAATCAAAGGTATCCAATTTAGTTTATAGATGGTTCCATCTGCTTTGTTGAAAATTTTGCTCAGTATTAGGACTATGATTCTGAAAGGGGGCCTTAGCATTTGGGTTTCATACTCCCCGCTCGCCTTTTGCCTCAGTTGCTTGCCAGGTATTAATAACATCTTGGCAAATTTGAGGGTGTCCATGTTAAGACTTTCAAGCCAAGCCGTGGTCAGGTGGACCTGAGTATGTGGTAAATTGTAAGCTGTTGATATGTGGGCTGGATGGAACGAGGCAAGAGCTTCTCCTTTGTTGTCAGACAAAATCCTTGATGTGGAGTCAGCTCGTGATATAATTCACCCAATGACTTCTGCGCAAGGAAAGATTTATGGGCACATAGCTGCTTTTGCGATGTCGAACCTTATGATGTTCTGATATAATACCATTTCTTCCATAATTGCACCAAGGACATTCTAGTCCCGGATAATCTGATATATTTCACCCCACTTGAATTCAGGGATAACTCCCATAACTGGCTTGGTATCCTCATATGTGGTCTCTACCCTAGTTTCCACTTGGGCTCAATTACCTTGGAATTTCCCTTCTTTACTCCTTTCTTAGTCATTGTTTAAAATCTGATAAGACAAATCCGTGTATAAGCAGAAATCGAACGACAATTCCTCAAGCAAATTCACATTAAGAGGTATGCAGCGTCGAACAAAACCATTGTTATGCTTGTTAAATTTTATGCTTTGTTTCACCAATATACAGGCCAACAATAGAATGTATGCATAATCATCAAAATTATTCTGCCTACTAATCAATAAGACAATTAGCTAATGATAGGTGAAACTGAGAAAACCAAAAAGGACATTTTGTGCAAGTGAGCATAAAACATCAACAACTAACTAGCCTTGTTACTTGTTTTAATACTGAAATCAAATGGCTTCCGAGACTAAGACAAAAAAAAACAAATCGACATGGGTAGTGGGCAGTGAGATCCAAACTGCGAGACAAGGGTGTGTTGGGAGGTTTTTTCAAGAATGCAGGTCGGGTGCTCGTCTAGAGCTAAGGAAGGTTTGCGAGACGATAGAGCAGCCACCGCAAAACTAAGTTGTCTCTGTAACAATAAAATAATAAATTAATATTAATATTAATTTATTATAATTAAAGACTATCTAAAGTCAATAGTCATGCCCTTTTACGAAAAGGTGCATGACGGGCTTATATAAAGCCCAAACCTATGTAACTATTAATCATCTACCATACATTACATTTTTACATTACTATTGATCCATTTATGGACCACTTATGTTACTTACATTGGCACATAAGTTGGATCTAACAAAAGTCAACAGTGTGTTATCAAGCAATACCGAAGAGATTTTTCGTCTACGAAATCATAACAAAACATTGCTTACAAAGATTAAAAAACTGAAAAATAGTAGTAAGAGGGAACACTCCGGTGAAGACCTCGAAGGAAGAACACTAGAAAAGCAGGAAGAAAACCAGTGTCTAAAGAATCGTAATCAAGAACTAGAGAATCAAATCAAGAAGTTAGAAATTGACAAAAAGTCGCAAGATGAAAGAATCGAAAAGATTCAGAATCATAAAGATCTACTACAGAACCAAGAAGCGCAAATCCAGGAAGATGCATCCAAAAATCAAGTCGAGGAAGTGAAGGCAGTCCTTGCCACAATTCAAAAGAAAGAAAAACAAACAACATATACACCTTACAGACATCCCAATTATAATCGTCATTTTGACCAACGACAGGGTCAAAATGAACATCCACAAAAAAGTTATGTTGACAGGAAAACAGTTCGACATACTAAGCAACAATTGAAACGACCCATTCCCCAAAATGATCTCAGAAGTACGATCAAAATAGATTTGGGATGGACCACAACAGATACGATGCGACAATTCTCCGGGGGAATCCAGAACTCATATTGTCTTATTTCATCAAGTGTCATAAAGAATCCAGAGAAGACAGTTCAAAGCAAAATCACACATTGTTGTCAATGAAGCTTTGAGGACAAAGCTTCCATTAAGGGGAAGGCAATGTAACAATAAAATAATAAATTAATATTAATATTAATTTATTATAATTAAAGACCATCTAAAGTCAATTGTCATGCCCTTTTACGAAAAGGTGCATGACGGGCTTATATAAAGCCCAAACCTATGTAACTATTAATCATCTACCATACATTACATTTTTACATTACTATTGATCCATTTATGGACCACTTACGTTACTTACATTGGGTTTTCCCGTAAGAACAGTATTTTACTACTCTAGTCTCATGGATGCTAGGGTTTAACTCACGTGAAAGAATCCATGAGTAAGTGATAACGGGTGTAGGGAAACCACAAGTGGGAAAAGTTAAGCCCCAACTATGCATGAGCCTAAAAAGAGACGACGACCAACTAGCAACCAACTAGAAAAAGACAACGAGGAAAACAGAGCCTACATGTCAATCGATGACTGGACGCACAGCTCCAATGACAATGGGTTACTGGAGCTTAGTGAATGGTGGAGGCGACAACAACAACGTTCTTCTCCAAGCTGAAGCAATAATAAGAAACCCAACAAAAAACCCCACAACTATACATAACCCTCCACTAAGCAGAGCAATAAATGTTGATTAGACGCGATTGGTGGTTGCAATAAACGTCGTTTAAAGCGGTGGGGCCTAGTCGTAAATGAAATAAATCCTCACCGCCAATGAAAACAGGACGCTGACGGTTTCGGATGAACCTGTAGAGTCGATGTGATATGTATCGATAGGACTGGGCGAATCGCTGCGAACAACACTGGCAGAAAAAGTTTAACTCTCTCGATTTCGAATTTTTGGCTTCTTGGTGGGTTTCGTGCAACAAGTTTCTTGGTCGCGACTGTGTCGGCGGTTATTTCCAAGATCTGCCGATGTTTTGCAATCGAAAGGGTCACTGATCAGTCGAAAATTTCGGATCGGCTTCGCGAGTTCTGTCGAAAAGCAAAATCATCCAAATTCAAGAGACACTAATCTTGGTGAGTTCAAATGACACAAAATACAACCAAGACCTCAAAGGTATCTACCTTCTATTTTGGCTCGACTCAGCGAGTTTCTCCGAAATGCGAAGGCTCAATAAAGACAAGTCAAAAAGCATGATGTTTCGATGGATGTGACCAAGTTGCGCCGATTGTTTCGGTCCGACTCAATGAGTCACGCCGAAACGAAGAAAGCTTCGAAACTTTAAAAAAACAAAACCGGCCATTTCGGCTCGACTCAATGAGTTATGCCGATCGTTTCAGCTGAAAAAAGTGAGTTTTACTTAGGCAAAAAAAACCTCTCTTTGCTCGATCTTTTGGAAAAAAGAACTAAGTATGAAAAGGATTTCTAAAAAAACTTAACTTCTAAAAACTCTCTTAAGAGAACGGGAGGGGTCCTATTATTTTCAAAAAAAAATGGGGATCAGGTTGTAGCAACAACAATTGGCGATTTGTTGGTGAACACAAATATCTAAACAACCTCTTTTCAAGGTCAGAAAACTTATATGTTAGTAATTTCATGAACAGAACAATGCTTTTCAGGATAGATTCTATATAGGGGAAAGAACCACTTTAATCAATTCTGGCCATTGGGGAATAAAGGTAACCTTGAATTAGACTTCTTCACCACTCTCTTAGGGCCAAAATGTGGAGTTCATTTTAAATCCATCTTCGGATTCCAACTAAATAGGACTCCACAAGATCGTAACAAAATCCCACAGACATATTCGTTTGTTCTTCATTCCCATGTTGTTCAGTATTTCTTTGGATGCTTTATTTATTGAAGAACTTTTGTCGTCCGAGTCTTTCGTGATAACTTTCTCCAACATTTTACATTTGGCTTAAGTTCTTCAATCCATGATGTCCTTTTGTGTGAGCAAGAGATTTATTTGATTGTCATGCTCACGGACGAAGAAGAACCTTGTTGGGATGACCATTAGGACAGCTTTCTCAATTAGATTTCTTTGCTTTCTCAACCATGCTTTAATGGAGGTGAGAAATTATGGAAAATAGACTCCTAAATACAAGCTCTTTTGGCTTTTGATTTGCAGCATGGGATCATTTTAAATACCATATATATGTGAGACATGCTTCCTCTTTGTGGGTCCATTATAGTGAACTACCTGAGATAGTCATTAATGTGAGAGTGAATGGAGCCCCAAGATAGTAATACAGAAATCACAAGTCTTAGTTATTTTAACAGGTATTATCATGACTCAAGTATGAAAAAGGATCCTTCATTTCTATAAACAGATTCAGCAAAAGCAAAGTCACACTAAGAAACTTTCTTCCACAGGTAGATTCTTCCTTTTTCGTGCTTTTGAGATTGTTCAGAGTTCTATCTTTCCATAAACCAAGGAGTTGAGCTGGGATTTTTTTGAAACAAAAATAAATGGATCAAACAAAAGCAATAAAAAAGAATCAAAATGAAAGCAATCAACAAAACAAACTACTCAAAACAGAAAAACAAATTTAAAACAAAACAAGACAAGTTTATTTATGTACAAGAAGTAACCCTGAATCTAAGTGAAGTACTACTTTAAAGCAAGGTTGTTGACCCCCTTGATTCACTGCGATAATCTTTGGAAGAAGTTTCTTCATCCTTTTGGCCAATTTTTTTGAAAGAATCTTGTAGGAGGCATTTATAATGAAATTGGTCTAAATCTTGACAATGAAATTGGTCGATGCTCTTCTGGTCTGAATGAAGAATTTGTGGCTCCTCAAATTTTTACTTTCCCTCTAGACCATCTTAACATTTTGCAGACATATTTTTTGATAATAGGCCAACATTTCTTGTAAATTCTAATGGTGAAGTCGCATGGCTCTGGGGCCTTGTCAAGATGTAGGGACCAAATAGTATCCAACATTTCTTCTTCTTCTTATATCACATTAGAGAGGAAATCGTTGTTAGAATAAGAGATAATATTGGGAGTGTGTTCACACATTTTCATCGTTGCATGCCAGTCCACATCCTCTGCTTCATAAAACAAAGCTTTAAAGAATAGGCAGGCTTCCTTTCTAATTTCTTTTTTTATCAAAGATTGAGTTACCGCTACTATTATTTAGCTCCAAAATTGTGTCGAGTCTTGCTCTCCTTTGCATGGGATATGGAAATATTTTGTATTTTTATCACCGTCCTTTAGGCAAAGGCATCGACACTTTAATCTCCATTCTTCCTCTTCTTGCCTGGCCAATACTTGTATTTGCATGTCCAAGGCATGTTCCTTTTTCATAGTACCTTTTGTTATGGTTTTGTGCTCCATTTCTATTTGAAGTCTATCTAAATTTTCGTGAGCCTTCTTTCTTTCACTCACAAGGTATTTATAGCATAACTTAGCCCATGATTTTATAGTGGTTTTTACCCTTCACATTTTTTGCTTCCCATATGAAACATGGAGATCCAAGAATGTAGCAGTCCCAAGCCTACTTTATTATTTGGTAAGCTTCCTCCAAATGCATCCAAACTGTATTTATAAGATTTATAAGAGAAGAGGAAAGAAGGCTAATCGGCTTATGGTTGGAGACAGGTGAGGGAAAGCTCTTATAATGCCATATTAAACCATTTATTAAAAAATAATTACTTACCAAGAATCTGTCCAATCAAGCTTCAATATGGCCAGGCCCTACTCTCATATTTTCCAAGTGAATTTCCCTTACTTTGGTTTGATATCCATAAGGTACCAATCCACTTGAATATCCTCTAAGATTTCTCCAGAGGGGTCTTGGACTTTGGATCAACCTCTTCTTTCATCTAGGGATATTGTTGTATTAAAATATCCAACTACAATGCAATGATGGTGAAGACCCAAATCCCTAAGACAAGTAAGGGAATTCCGAAACTCTATTGTCTAATTATATAGAGATGGCCCATAAATGTTACATATCTTGATTGTTTCATTCCTTTCTAGGTACTCCAACACAATTAATAGCTAGTTATTATTTTCCTTGGAAGAAAAGATTTTATATTTGCTGCTATCCGTGACCAGGACAATAACCCTCCCAAATTTTCTTAAGCATTGACTGCACACCCTTGACCTTTTCCATATTTGTCTAATTTGCTTCCCACTGCTTTTTTTGTCCACTTTTGTCTCCTAGATTAGGAGGATTGACACTTTTTCATTTCTAATGATATTTTTCATTGCTCAATATTTGATTTCCCACCAAGCCCCCTACAGTTCCAAGATATAACCTTCATTATTTCCTACTTATTGGAGGGCCTTGCTTATCTCTCTTTTCCTCTACTCCTACCTTATGCACTTTTCCTGATGATAATAGATTTATGTGTTGGTCCAAACTAGATTGTTTCCCTGCAACATTTTCATTGGTTGTTTCCATCTCTCTATGAACCTTATTTCACTTTCGCCCTTTATTTGATGCTGGCTCTTTTTCTCCTTCTTTACTTTCTGATGATTCTTCCTGAATTGCTTTAGATTTGGATATGGTTACCGAACCCCCTGAATTTAGAGAATTTTTCGATCTGACATCAACGTAGGGTTGGTAAGGAATAATATGAACATATGAGGATTCTTTCCCAACTCCATAAGGATTGGGCCACCTTCCTGATTCTCAAGTCTCTCTCCATTACCATTACTCTATTCTTCCCTTGCCTTTTCTTCTGCATTTTGCATTTCCAAATGCCTCTCCAACTTCAACTTTGGGTTACTCTAGCACTTGAAATTTATTCGAAGTGCCTCCACTTTTATGGGTGTTTTTCTGAGGAGATGCACCAACTCTTTTCCCTTTTCTTGATACTTGGTTCCATTCTTCGTTAGGATTTTGGTATGCCTCTTGGGGTTTCTTATTTAGACAGTGCTTATCAAAGTGTTAGTATTCATGACATATCTTCCATTTTAAGGGGATTTGCTCATAATCCAACTTATGCAAATCAGTCCATCCATCCATTGCAAGATTTATTGCCTCTGGGAGCCCTTTTTCTAAATCAACCTTCACGCAAATTCTTGCACAAGAGAAGAGAGGAGGTTTTTGTTCTAACTTATCTATATACCTTCCTAATGAGTTCCCAGTAGCTCCCAAATATTTATCACTTCAACAATGTAGAGGGAGATGCAAGAGTTTTACCAATACTAGTACTGCGTTAAATAGCTTGAAACTCGACGTTTCGATCCCTACTCTAGGATCATCATCAGGAGACGTATGAAGCTTGGAATATTTTTAAGATGCCCATAACCCATATATATGAGACCTATAATAACAATTTTTATTAAATGTTTAGAGTGGGTTTTAATAATTTTAGGTTTTGTCAAATTTTATGGTTAATTTTAAATCTGGACCTAAATTATAGTAAGAGGAAATTTAATTATAATAACTAATTCATGCTATTAATACTTATTATCTTTGTTTATCGTATCAATAATTATTAAATTGTAATATTAAAGTGATTATATTAATAATGCTACCTTATATATGACTTTAATTAATATTTAGTTTCAATAGTCTCATTATTTTTTTTATTTTTTTTAATGACTAAAAATAATTATTTTAATTATAATATTAGTAAAGAGGACCTTTATTTAATTAGTAGCTAATACTACTAATTAATTAATTCTCTTTTTATAATGATAGTAATGAAGGTCTTTACTAACTAGAAACCAATTTATAATCTTCTAATTGTAATAATACTAATGGTAATGATAGTGAAGACCTATTATAAAATGATTTATAAATGATATTGATTATTATTCTAGGTCTCATATATATGGGTTATGGGCATCTTAAAAATCTTCCAGGCTTCATACGTCTCCTAATGATGATCCCGGAGTAGGGATCAAAACGTCGATTTTCAAGCTATTTAACGTAGCTCCTTCTTCACTCAACTATTCCTACGTAATGGCTATCTTCAAACAAATACTAGTACTGTTGAGGGGAAATCTTTCTCATGGTGAAAGGATACATCCCATTAATTTACCTACACTCCTCTTGGCCCCATGAAGTAAGGGCCATTCCACTGCGATGTCAGTAGTCACTGTTCACCAAACATAAAATAGTCACTAGTGCTTTTGATTGTTTTAATTGCACTGGAGAGTTTCAGAATATGTCGTACCAAAGCGTTTCAGAATAGAGTCGCACTGGTGCACTTAAATCAGCATAGCTCTGATGCAGCAAAATACTCATTGCTTAACCATGGAAATTTTCTATTATTACGCTCTGGTGCACTACAATATATTAACTGGACCGTCATAATTTATAAATATAGCGACAGTCAACGTCCCAATCAATTTTACCGATGTGTTTTCCTTCAGTTATCGCATCGATGCTTTGTAATAGTTAGTAAGCATCGATGATTTTTAATAGTTCGTAAGCACTAGTGCATATATTTGTATAAAGCATCGGTGCTTTTTAATAGTTCATAAGCATCAATGCTACAATTCGCATAAAGCACCGATGCATATATTTGTATAAAGCACCGGTGCTTTTTAATAGTTCATAAGCAACAATGTTGCATTTAATACAAAGCATTGATGCATGTCAATTGTTATAAAGCAATGGTTTTGACTAAAATTTTGGTGTGCACCGGTGTTATATATATATATATATATATATATATATATATATATATATATATATATATATATATATTGTCAAGCATCGGTGCTCAAATTTTTATGCGCACTGGTGCATTATTTATTTCAAACGTGTCGATGCGTTTAATTTTTCTTAGCACCAGTGCGTTTCATTCAATAAAGTGCACCAAAAAAAATTCTGCAATACCCTCTGGCCATCGAGTTTTTTAAGTTATAATACATTTTCGTAAAAACCTCCACTAGAATATCTATTACCATTTGTGGAGGTCGTAGCGGCGTTTTTTTGAGAAATTTGACCAATCTTGTAACACTAAAAACCTTCGCTACAAGACCTTTTCCATGTAGTGTTCCATTCACTTCTTTAGAACCTACCAGGGGATAATCAAGATTGAATTGTGTCGAATGATGAGAAAATCCAAGTATAAACCAATCTTAGGAGGTAGCACTAACACCCCCTTTCTTTCCTTGATCTGAAAAGACACCAATCAAACTTCCTTCAATAAATTTAGGTTGATACTATTATGTAATGCATGTTACAAAATCCTAACCAAGATAATAGCAAATATAGTCAAAAAGATTATTCCCAAACTAATACTAGAGAACCAAGGTGGTTTTATTCAACGATGACAAATCATAGACAATATCATGCTAGTTCATGAGGTGATCCACTCCAGCTAATATAATAAAGAAAGAGGAGTGATACTTAAACTCAACATGGCTAACATTATTGACCATGTTATACATTTTTATCTTTTTTTCAGTGATGGAAAATATTGTCTTTTCAATCAATTTCATAAATTTGATAAAAGCATGCATTGGATGCCTTTGGATACCCCTTTGATTATTGGGAGTCCTTCATATTTTCTCCAAAGCAATAAAGGGCTAACATAATGTTTCCGCAATTCCCCTTTTCTCTATATCATAATGGTTGTTTCAGTTAGAATAAAATTGGAAAAGGAGCAAACCATAAGCAATTTTGTAGGTATTACTATGGTTAGAGGAGTTTAAAAAATCAATCTCTCACAATTTGTGGATGACACAATGCGTTTTAAGGAGATTTGCCCACCATAGTAGAAATATTCAAAAGGATTTTGAACATGTTCACCACAAGTTCAAGTGGGGAAATCACTAAATGAAAAATTAACATAGATGTATGGAATGTAATTACATCCTTGCTACACTATATTTAGGATCCCAAAATTCTCTACGAATGAAAGATGTACAATTTTCATAAATATGGGGCTCCAACAGTTCTTAACTGGACAAAATCTTCAAATTGGTAGCATATTATCTAGAATTAAAAAAAAATGAATGCAATAATGGGGAAGTGTTTGGCTAAACTTGATCAAATCGTCCTCATCAAGTTGGTAATAGCGACAACGCATATCTTTTAGGGATTGACATTGTTAGACCCAGTGGGGATTATGAACCAATTCGTAAGTTTCTTTGGCAAGGGGGGAAATCAATACAAAAAATAATAATCTTATGAACTAGAACTCAGTTCATGCCCCAAAGGAATGTGAAGGTTTGGAGATAAGAGAACCATTATTTATGAATCAAGCAATGGGGGGGATGTTATGTGACACCTTACTCCTAGTGAGGAACCATGGTACTAAGATGTTTGGACAAGCTCATCCAATAAATCAAAGGTTCACCAGTATGGAAACCATGCAAGGCAACGAATAGTATCATCTAGAAAGGCCTCACTTGGGTGACTGGCAATAATAGTCACATAAACGTGTGGGACAAAAGTATTCTAAGTAACCCAACCCTCAATATTTGTCAAGAAAACAATGAATAAAAAACATGGATGAAAGGGAATAGCTTAATCCTTTTAAGTGATATTTTAGTCTATGATACTCGACAAGGAAGATGGATAGGATGAGTAGAGCCAAACCTCCCAGAGCAAATTCATCAACATTGGGAAAATTTATTAACAAAATTAAGAGGAGCAACTCCAATCAGTATAGACGCCAAAGACAAAATAGTATGGGGATTGCATGGTGTTGATTCTTTAGTCAAATAAGGATATATGATGAAAATAAATGAACAAACAAACCCCTCTAAAGCAACAATATGGAAAATAATTTGGGAAGGGGAATGTCTTCCAAAACTTGATTTTTTTTGTTGGACTCTAATTCACTGCAAGATACTAAATGAGGAGAACCTCCCAAAAAGAGGCATTCACAGTCCCTCAAATAATATTATATGTGTCAGAGAAGAAGAGACAGTAGAGCATTTGTTTCAAATATGAGAATTCGATCGATCTATCTGGGCCTAAGCCTTTGCTGAGATAGATTTGAATATATGCTTCTTCATGTTCATTGCTAATTTTTCCTAGAGGTCTGCTATGGAGTTTTGTTTTCCTAAGGCCTAGAAGTATGATATTGATTTAAAATCTTTTCCCAACAATTGCGTTCTTTGAACCAATTTGAGAAGAAGAGAGTCCTTTAGAAGTGCTTTGTGGAACATGTGGACAATAACTATAACATAATATACTATTATTGTTATTTTATTGATCCTCGACTCTTTAATAATCAATAAGCCTTGGTATAGAGCTAAGGTCTCTATTTTATTATTAGTCACCTCACCTAAACCCATGCCAAAGACATTTTTTTTAATTTTTTTCGGGATTAGATATAAGCTCACTGTAACCACTACCCATAAGATCAAGGTAGAATTATAGTACAACTAATCACTAATATCATTTTTAATTTATGACAATCCACAAAAATAGAAAATGTTTAGAATAACAAATAACATAAACAAGGGAGAACTACATAGCATCTAGTCCCTGCTTTGATTTTAAATTATGCAAAAACAATATAAAAATAGTAGTCAAAACAATTTGAAATTAAGATTTTTGTAGATGCAAATTCATTTTTTTGATTGGTTGATGGTAGGAAGATAATGAGCAAGTTTCAGAGGCTTTCCAATGCCTGCAAGTCAATCAGAAACACATTCTCTCCTAAAAAACTTAAGATTCTTTATTTTATAAGAAATAGTAATTATTATGAGCTTATTAATGCCAACCTTCCAATCTTCGTTAAATAAATATTGCAGAGAAGAGTATGGAATCCATCACCATATGGGACTCACCATTCCTTGTGAGAGTAGATTTCAAATATGTAACTTATGTTTTGGAAAGGAAGAATTCTATAGTTGCAAGTATGGAGTTGAG
Organism: Larix kaempferi; assembly: GCA_027924585.1. Lineage (NCBI taxonomy): Eukaryota > Viridiplantae > Streptophyta > Pinopsida > Pinales > Pinaceae > Larix > Larix kaempferi. The sequence continues at coordinate 13,603,359 of BSBM01000033.1, forward strand.
CAGACGATCTAGTTGATATCAACATATTTGGTATTGATTTTATTCCAGATTAAGTTTTTTTTTTTCCTACTTCGGTATGTACACTAATTATGTTTTTGGACTAGATTAACTAATTATATTTATGGACTAATTAATTATGTTTGGACTATGTTTCTTGCAGTATCCTGCACAATTGCAAGACTTGAATATTCAATTCTCTATGTGAACATTTTTTTACTCTTGTTTTGACATGGTTAAGATTATAAATGAAAAATGGAGGTGCAAAAATTGCAAGACATGCGATTATTTCAATTTGATTTCTAGATTTTGTTTTTTCACTATTCATTATTTACCCTCTACCCATGGTGGTTACAGTGCCCATTTAATTCCAAGGGTATTTTTGAGAGAAGTTTAATTGTTCCTTCAATTTCATATGCGGCATAAGACTTAGCTCTAAAAATTCACTGAAGTTGTTGCAACAGAAACAAGACCAGACATACTTTTTAAAATTTTATGTAATCCCCACCAACAGTCGCTCCTGCTCAACAACAATAACCCAGTAATTCCCTGCTTCCTGCAATGGCCATTTCAATAATTACATCATTTTTCTCCCTTGCTTCTCCCTGCACTAGAAACAATAACCTAATTCTCACCATTCATGCAAACAATTCACAACACTTTAACATAACAAACCAAGATCTATCATAATATTGGTCTAAGTGAAAGAATCAAAAGCGGAGGATGCTTTAAGTGGGAAAATCAAGATCCATCATCATAGGTTGTGTAGTTCTATGATATTCCCTTAATAGTTTATTATAATCACACATCTCCATGCACTATGCATTCCCAATACTCAAAAAACTACACATCATTACATATGTGTACACTTGCAAGTGGAATGGGAAATACTGGTGTCAAATTACCATCTTGTTTAACTCTATTTGGAGATAAGTCTTATATACAAATACATATTCCCTTTCTATTTGACCAATCCATTGTTATAGTTTTTTTTTTTCAATGTGAACAAACACTTCCATAGAGTTGTTGTATGTTCACTCCATTCCATATATGTTGCTTACCCCCACACCATAGTAGCATAATTCGGTTATATTGGCCTTTCGTGTACGGAAATTCCGAACAATTCGGAATTCGTTGAATATTTGGTGTAGGTGTAATATGGATACATCCTCTTACTAGCTGACCACTAAATTTTGAAAACCGATTTAAAAAAATAAATAAATAAATTATTTAAACACTATAAAATAAATACTGTTGAATTTCATACTTGAGTCAAACATTAACTAATTAATTTGAATCCTTCGGTGTCTAATATACATAGTGGTAAATACTTCAACCGTCTTCTCTTACGCTCATCACATTATATTTTTGTTTTTAAATAGTAATTTTGGTTGTAAATAATATGTCTGAAAAGAAATGGATGAATTTTTAATATTTACTATTTAATGGTTGATATTTAATATTCTATTAAAAATATTATATATGTTTAACTTTATTATATAGATGTTTGTACAATTATAGAATATTGTTGTATATTTAACCGAGGTGGAGAGTACAACAACATTCCTCCCAACCTCCCAATATACACTCAATAGACAAAAACTACTATGCCCCACATTGATAATGATAGTAAACATAAAATCTTGATACAATGCATGGTTTCCTTAAGAATGTCATCTCCAAATGGTACATTTACTCCCCACTCTTTTGATTTCATTTCATCACCATTTTATGAAATACCCAATCATATTTTTTATAATTAAACAAAACTTTTCATTAAATAATTGTAATTGTAAATTAATTTTATGCATAACAAATCATGTTAAACATAAATAGTGAGAATATATAGTTGGCAGAGCAATGCCATGGCTGTTGAGACATAATATTAGTGTAATTGTTTACTCCATTGCTCTTACAAACTATTATTATTTTTAAAAATTACAATATTTTTGACTCGTTTACTTTACTCTCTCTTTTTGAGATGACCTTCCCTTTGATCTTCAACATCAATGCCAACGATATTGAAACAAACCAATCCTATTGTTGATGATAACAATAGAGAATGCCCCATTATTTAGTTGTACAACAAAGTCAAAAAATACAAGTATTTATGTTTAATTTTTTCCTATGAAGGCCCTAACAACTGGATTGTGCTAAAAACTATCCAAAATTGCATAAAAATATAATCGCTTCACAATAACACTTTGAGTTCAACATTATACTTCCTGATACTAATACTCTCTGATATCCATAAAAAATGTTTATATCTAGTTATATGCTAATACAATAGATATATAAAAGAGGAGAAGGTATCCATATTAGTATATGCGGAACCGGTTATCTTCAAATAGTAAATGGTTGAGATAGCCATGCAAAATAGCCCAGCCTTTCACTAAAACCGGACCATGCTTTGAGAGTTCATCTGCTCTTTTGTTGTAATTTCTGGCAATATGGGAGAAGCTAATATCTTCAAAAAATGAAAGGGAGTTATGGACTTGATTTTTCCAAAATTCTAACTGAGGGACCTGTAATATGTGAGTACATTTTATCCACTCAATGATAGCAGGGGAATTGCCTAAAATCTGCATCTTGTTATTATCTTTCTTAATGGCCAACTTTAAAATCCCCCACAGTGCAAGTAGTTCAGCCCGAGTGTTGTTTCCCCCTCCACATCCCAGACTTATCTCATAGTAATGGAATTTATTAATTAAAATAAGGAATCCTGCACTGCACCTACTTCCTTTCTTCGCCCCGTCAAAGAACCCCTACATGAATCATGGGATTAATAATCGGAGGCATTTTGTGAACAGAAGGGATTTTCAATATCCTCACAGTAAAATCAGAGACAATGTGTGACACTAAACCAACATCCCCCACCAAATTGAAAGTAGTGTATTTGAATAACAGAGAGTTCTTGTATTGCCATATCCCCCACAAAAAGTAAGTGGGAAAAGATAATAAGTGCAGATGATAGCTGTGCCAATGAGAAAGACAAGCTTCCAATGAGCCAGAGGACCAATCACCCAAAATCATGTGTCTAGTCAAAACCTCATCCCAAATATGAAGAGTAATGGTACAGCTTGCAAATAAGTGGTCCACCATTTCCGCATCCCTGTAGCAAAGCGGGCATCCCGAGGGGCCAATACCTCCCCTGTGCCTGTAATTTTCCCCAGTTAGTACCTTGTTCTGTAAATCCATCCATAAGAAACATCTAATCTTGACAAGTACATTTCATTTTCAAATGAGCTTAAACGACCACCGAAGCTGACTGTATTGATGTGAGGCAACAACCACACCATATGCCTAACTAATAGAAATTTCCCCATAATTGTTCCCAAATGCCCAATACAGTTGATATGAATCATCACTAAGATGTATGCTAGCATGTGTTATAAATTTTGTCACATAATTACTCCACTTGACAATTTCCTCATCAAATAAATTTAAATCAATAGTACTAAGCCAGTAAGAATCCAGTCGTGTCCCCCCATACCTTGGTCAAGCATGATTGAGGTAGTATATACCTCGATGATGTAAAGCCTGTAAGGTCGAGAAGGAAAGAGTATCGGACTTTTGTGCACTAATGGAAGGGTCCACACTCACTCTGACCTAGAATCCATTGCCAACTAACCAAGCCAACCAATTATTAAGAATCAGGAAAGTCTCCACCAACCCTGACCATATATTTGAACAGTGCCTTAATTTCTTATTTTCCAATCTAATCATTTAATCACTATATGGTGCTGCAAATATTTTTATATAATAATCAAACCCCATAACCCCCTATCCGTCAATCCTCTCCACAGACTTTTCAAGTGAAGTATTGAGTAGATCCAATAAATGTTTCGGATCCCCCAGCCTCCTCGATCCTTTGGTGTAGCTATTTTCTCCCAAGACACCAAATGAAAAACACGCCTCTCCTGTGTAGCCTTCCAGAGATAATTAAAGAAAAATTGACTTATCTGGTTTAAGATAGATAATGGGACTTTGGCTAATGAAAGCCAATATACCGACATATTGAAAAGGACAGAATTCAATAATGTCAATCGGACCCCCAATGACAGCTTCCGATAGGTCCAGGAGGAAATATTTTTCTCAATATTTTTAATTAACCATAACCAATATGAAATTTTATAATAATTCAGCTTCAGGAAGAAGCCTAAGTATTTCATCCCTTGGTTGATGTCTTGAATCTCTAAAGGGAACACAACACGAAACTGTTCAAGTGTATCCTCCTTAATAAAATGTGAATATAAACTTGACTTAGGAAAACTAATCACCATGCCCAACGCCAGTCAAAAAGTATCCATAATAGATTTGTAGTGATGCCACTCACTCAGGTTCCCAATACCAAAAATAAGAACATCGTCCATGAACAACAGATGGGTAACATAATGGCTAAGAAAAAATTTAATCCCGGTGATCTTACCTTCTACTTTTGCTTGAATAATGAGTGGACTCTGTCCTTCAGTGACTAAGAGGAATAGTAACGGGGATAAAGGACATCCTTGATGAAGTCCCCTCGAACTCTTGAAGAAGGAAGCGAGGCTCCCGTTGAGTAGAACCGCAAATTTTTTAGTTGTAACGCAGCCCATGATCCACTGAGTTGTATTGAAGTCCAGACCTGCATTGAGAAGGAGAATCCTGAGAAAGGACCAATCCACCATCGTAGGATTTGACCAAGTCAAGTTTCCAAACTAAACAGCTAAGCCTCTTGTTCTTGGCAGAGTATAAATTCTACTAAGCAACCTTGATGGCATCAAAGTTCAACCTCTGATGCAAAAAACTAAACTGATCCTTTGAAATCTCCTAAGATAAACCTTTCTTGATCTTGTTCGCAATGGTTTTGGAGATAATTTTATAAATTAATTTGCAAAGAGAGATCGACCGATAATCTTGAAAAGTGGAGGGATTTAAAGTCTTCGGAAAATCAAGGCCAAGAAAGTAGCATTGATCCCTCCTGTCACCTTACCATTGCAACGAGCATCTTCAACCAGATGAACAAGATTCGGACCAAAGAGATCATAAACTTGAAGGAAGAATTCCCTCATCCAGTCATCTGGACCATGACTTTTTTCTTTAGCCATGCCTTTCAAAATGTCCTCAATATCCAAGATGGTCATTGGGCGACCAATGATTGTGATTTCCTCTTCCGAAAAGAGACGGGGCATAACTTGTAGTATCTATAATTGGGCCTCCAAATTGTTTGTCTAGGATTTGGAGCATAAATTGGAAAGGTATCTCGTAGCCGCAGAGGCTATCTCAGATTGAGTAGACACCCGAACCCCTCGCAAAACTTCAATGTCCCAAATCGCCTTCTGCTTCTTCCTCTGATTCACATAGGAATGAAATAATTTAGTATTTTGATCCCCACATGAGATCCACAATGCCCTACTCTTGAGGCGCCAATTCTCTTCTTCCTTCTTAAGAAGAACCATTTTCTCCTCTCAGTAAAACCTTGATGTCCTCCAAGACAGTACCTGAAATAATATCTTCATAAGGAGAAGTCTAAAGTATTTTAAGCTCGGCCTCAATTCTTCTCAATTCTGACTAAAGATCCAACTTTTTATTCTTGATCCACAGTGAAACCAAAGCTTTAAGTTACCAAAGGAAAAGAAGAAATGTTTGCATGGTTGAGTTCAATTCCTTAGCAGAGAAGGAAATCCAATGTTGTTTAACCATATGGATGAATTTTGCATCCTCTGACCACACCAAGCAGTACTTAAAAGGGTACTTAGTAATATTTAAACCAATCCACAACTTCAAAATTATCGGCATATGGTTTGATTTGTTTAATGGTTCAATCCAGGATATGCACCTATCCAATCTCGAAAATAATTCCTCATGAATTAGTACTCCGTTGAGTCTCTTGGCCACTACGTCCTCCCCTTTTCTTTCATTATGCCAAGTTGGCATAAAGGGACTAGGCTCGATATCAATAAGATTGTGGGACTCTACAAGATTCTAGAACCAGACAAAATTTGGGGCAGTTTTGGCCTTAGATCCCCGAGAATTCGGAACTGTCAAAGTGAAATTAAGATCACCAGCCATAATAAAGGAGCTAATATCCAATAGTCCACTACTCTTAAGGGTCATCCAATAACTCAGTTTGTCCACATTAGGACCATAACAGTTGAAAATATGAAGTGGTGCATCCAGTTCCCAACTACATTCCATTAACAGGATACCACCCCCAGTTTGTAAAGGACTGAACTTGTAAAGAGAAGGGTTTGACGTTGAGATCAGACCTCTGGACTGGCCATCCGCATCTACAGAACAACACCCCCAACTGGGAAGTAACCTCCAAATGAAAGCTCTTTCTTTTGAACCATCAACCAAAGATTCTTGAAAAAACACAATATTCGGTTTAATCGACTCCAATAATATATGGAGGGTACTGAACTTAGGGGTGCCCCCAACCCCTCAAACATTGAGTGACAGTAGGAGAATTGGCTGACCATTGAGGAGGCCGAAAATGCTCTAATAAGCCTAAATTGGTTGGAAACCATAGACTGTGAATCACAATCAAACTCTGAGGAAGAATAGGGGCCACCATCATAATTCCCCCTCTGACTGAACCACCAGTCAAGGACTGGAAAAGGTCCTTCCATCTCCAACCACCGTAATTTTTCTGAATAGTCACATTACAATTAAATGGTTTAGTCGGCACCGGTTCTTCTGTGTATACACAAAAAACCTGTAAAGGATCCCTGTAAAATCTTTCAAGGGCCCCTGGAGAAGATGTAACCCCATCACCCAAACTCGGACTAGAAATGTCCAGCAATGTAGAAGTCCCCATCGGATGTAATAATTCCATAAGGAGGATTCTATAGGGAATCCAAGTCCAAAAAAAACCTATTAGGAGGCTTCTGTAGGGAATCGACAATAACATCCACTAACACAACTTTGTCACCCATCGTGGGATTTTCATCGTGAATACCTTCCAACCCAACAAAGCTACAACCCTGAACATCTGAAAGCCCTCTAACAGTTGGAAAATACTTCCCCAAATCTTCTAATAACTCTAAATCAGTTGCTGAAAGGGAGTTACAAAAAGTAGGGAAGTGGTGTCTAATCTTACCAATGAGGGTATTGGTGTCGCTGGTGTTCACTGGCTTCAGCAACTGCCCGGACTTGTTCCTTTCAGATGACAAAAGTTGTACATGATCATCACCACTGTCACGATCAGTCCCAATCCTATTCCCGGAAGTTCGACTACAGGAGTTCAAAGAACACAAACCTACCAATCATGTTAGCCAGGTTTATAAATACCTCACGGGACCATATCTCTAAGGGAAAACCCTTAAGTAATACCCAAAAATGGTTTCATTGCAAAGTTTCAGTCGTGAGGTTGAACTCTATATGCCACCTCTTTAGACACAAAGAGCCCCTGCATGATCTTCATCAATGAAATGGAAGACGACCCAACTGTTGACTAACAAATGAACCCTCGGACAATAGTTGAGGATGGGTTTCCATTGTTCGGTGACCCAGGCCAGAAGATTCAACCGATTGACATTCACAAAGCATATCTTACTGACCAAATCCCTAGCCGATAGACTCAAAACCCAACCCAGTTGGATATCCTTCCCTAAATTCATATGGACCTCCTTGCTTCTCGGCTTTAAGGATTTTAAGGCCCTGTGACGTCGGGCAGACTTGCCTCTGCTACGGGAATGACCTCCCCCGTGTCTAAGACAAGTAATAGGTTCATAACCCTCATACCCGTGATCCTCTCATTGGGAGCCAATAATGGTTGGGGCCATGTGACTTCTGTCACAACCTGCTGCCTTATGTCTAATCACTAAAAGGCCGATGTAGTCCGGAGTTGAGGAAAAAGTGGTACCCTCCTCCCACAACTACAATAAACAGGTCTCGCCAACCAAGGCCCTAAACCATGTACACCAGGGAGCACACCTATGCACTAATCGACCACCATGAAAGATTCTCGGTCAGAACTCTGGTTATCCATGTGCTCAAATATCGATTTGTAAAAATGAATAAAAAGTATAGGTTATAAATAAGATTGTAAATTTATTTTAAAGACATTTCAATAAAAAAGGATTTACATTTAAAATGACTGTGTAAGAAAAGTTTAATGAGTATGGAATTAGGAACTGCTTGAAAATTAACACAATACAAGACATCATACTTATATTCATTGAAAACGAAATAAGCATTATGAAAAGAAGAAATAAGAAGTTTGACGGTGCATAAAATGATGGTATAATAAGTACTACATCCTTTAAAAATATAAATATAACGTTCAAAGAAGTATATTATAAGGGGACACATTTTGGAAAAGGAATATTCCTTCATTGTTGGCCCATGGATAAAGAATGGAATAACAAACCTTTACGCGCCTAAATTTCTCACAAACATCATTTATTCTATTGTCTCAAAACTATTCCAACCTCTCAATTAACTATCAACAGAACTTGACTGGTCAATGAAGTCCTCGGTCCTTCCATTATTATGTGTGGCCTCCACAATTTTTCTCCTGTGCAATTGTATTTTTGTAGATAAATTCAGTTCAATGCTTGGCAAGAAATATTAATTGCCACTGGAATATCTTGCACATTAGAAGAGACTAAGAGTAATTGTGTGTATGGGGGGAAGGGAATTGTGGCATGGAGGAAGGCCAATTGCACAAGGCTCACTTGTGCTGGTATGCTTGGATTTTTAAAGTGATGCATGTGAGTTCTATAAATAGAGCGTTGACACTCACCTCTCTTTTCTAATTTCATTTTTGATGTCTCTCTAAGTCGACTCAATGTGTTTGTGAATTTTCTTCACGAATAGAATGAAAATACAGAGTGGAGGGATGCCAAACCTATGAATTGATGAGTTCGGTAGGCCCCATGATGTGATAGGTCCCGAGTAGGCCCTGCAACTGAACGCGTTCCATATAAAATTGAACCAAACAATTCCAAATTGGGTACAAGGCTTTATAAAATAAAATAAAATAAAAATGAAAGTGAAAACGAGGAGGTGCAATCACCGGTTATTAAGAACGTCTCAACATCATTCAAAATAACATGTCAGCATTTTTTTAAATGTTGTAACTAACCATAATTTACAGAGCTTACAAAATCTTTCAAAATGGTGCCATAATGTCTGAGATGTTAGAGCCCATAGAGATGGATCTGAGATTTTGGAAAAATACATCCTTCTTTCAATCTCCTGCAGTAATTCTAAAACTATATATTCTAACAAACTAACCCCTGAACAAAACACAAAAATACATAAATAACTAGTTATCAAAAGAGCATTGCATCTGCATAACTAATTCCAATTCCAAAATGAGTTGGTTGTGCCACTGAGGATTCTTCCATGAGGCAGGATTTTTCTAACAGACTTGCCTGACAATGGTTGCACTAATTCATTCTAAACAAGTTGTTTAAAAATCCTTCCTCATATCTTCCATGGCGTCCATTTGTTCATGTAGGTCTCGTTCCAAATCATCCAACCTACATTCCAAGTTTGCAATGCCAGTTGATTTTTTACAGACTTCACCTAGTATTCCTCCAATTCCCTCGTAAACGGATCTTAACATGTGCCTGAAGTCATCCATATTATGGTCGATTCGTTTCAATAGGTCTCTCTAGGAGGCCATGACACCCATTGAGACAAAAAAATTATGAAAGAGATTCCCAATAGCACCAGTTTTTATTTCGCTCCCCTTCTTTTTTTACCTGATTTTTCAGCTATCATCCTCTTCAATGTTGGAAGCTATATGACGAGTATGCCAACCCTTATATGAACATGCTCTAGAACGGGTAAGACCCTACTCCAACCTGAAGTTATCCTTGTTAAAATTATGTGGATAATTGGCTACAATGAACTCATAACAAAGGCTCTCCTCTTTGCTCAAAACTGCTAGCGCTTCATTCCTATCTCTATCGGAGTTGGCTACGGAAGAGAACGCTTTGCTCTCCATATCCCTATATTCACTTTTTCCAAACAAATTGATGAAGGGGTGGATTGGTACCTCACACACAAAAGCTATAACTACCCTGACACCTTAGAGATCGGGCTCCAATAAGAGTCGTGTACCATGTCTGCTGCCACCTCACTTCTTCAAGAGAGTTCCCTTGTCTTTGAGAAAGCTTAAGGGGGTGAATGCCCAATCTTTCATATGAAGGGGTTTTTTATTACTCCTCAAAGCCATGATAACTTTATTCCATTGAACCTATAGTTGGATAGAAAGACCTTCTATGGAAGCTATGAACATAGGATCCATTTATGAATAGGGAGGTGATTGTCTATGACAATCCAATATTCTTGTAATCTAGCACATTGGTTTGCCATCACATATGTTTATTTGTTATTCAATCTTTTGATATGGTACAAAGATACAAGATTTGGATTTGAGAGAAGGGACAAAATGATTTGTTGAATACGCTCAGGATTGATTTCTTTCCCTTGTATCATTTTCTACATTTTCCTTATGACTACTTTGGAGTTTCCAAAGATAGAAATATCTTAGAGGTTCATTGAGGCAATGAGTTCCACTTCTTGCATTAAAGCGAGCCATTTTGCTTGATTATTTGTCTTTTTCCCCAAACCCTAAGTAAAAGATTTCAATATGTTTCATCCAGGGTCCAAAATGACCCCTCCTGCACCTGCCTCCACAAAATTTTCTTTCAAAGCACCATCAAAAAAAAGAGAGTGATGAGAAAGAGACTTTCTCCATTCTTGAAACTCAAATGGCTCTAATTTTATTTCCCATTTTGAAAGGAGGATTTTTTGCTTACCTTTGGACTGAAGGGAACTCTTCGGTATAAAATCTTCCATCCAACTAATCTCTTTCTCGGAGAGGGGCTCCTTATCTGGGTAAGTCAAATCCCAAACCATTAAATATTCCTTCAAGATATTCGTAGCTCAGACTGCTTGTTATGAATAGAAGTGTGAAATTATAAATCACAGCATATCATGGAGCTGAGTATACCTCACAGAGAAAGAATGAGAAGCAAAGATGAATTACAATGAAAATTGCAGTAAAAATGAGCAAACAATTAATCATGCATGAGAACTCAGATAGGAACATAATAGTGTGTAATCATTCAATAATCAGTATATTCAACAATGATGTTACAATGGAGAGAATTTGAATCACCTAGGAGAATTCGAGTCTCAAACTGTCTAACATAAGAATTGTCATCTTTGTCATTGCTCCGAAAGTCCCAAACTCAGTTAAACTCAACCAAATATCAGTTAACTAAAGACACAATCAGTTAACTGACCAAAAGGGGTGCATTAGTGAGTTTTCCATGCAAATCACTTAGAAACGGGTGCATGAGATCACAAACAGTGGCAATCGGAGCATAAACCCCCCACAAGAGTCAACTAACTCAAGTGGACTACCTCTAGAACATTGAGTTGGCTCCTAAAATGTAGGGAACTGACTCATGTAGTCCTAAAATGATACATGCAGGGTGCATTAGGTGGCTAATGGGTCCTAGATGACATCTACACACCACTAGGGGGCAAATGACATCATCAACTTCTAGATAAATGAAAATAATGCTAAGTAGGACAATATTGGAGTATTAATTATCCTAACACCCCCCCTTAATCCAAACTTGGAAATCCTGGGCCCTGGTTACTGAGACCAAAGGTCACCCATACAATAAAATAAATGATAAAAGAATTGTTCATGAAACTAAGGAAATGGCGGAAAACCTCATGGGAAAAATACCCCCCCTAAAAAATGAACAACAGGGAACTCAAGCAACCTTCACATGTGCAAAAACTTTGTGAGTGAAAGACTTTGTAAAAATATTGGCAATCTAATCCTATGTAGGATAGTAATGCAGGTGTTAGATCTGGATCTAGATATGGATATGGATTTGCTCCTTTGATGTAACTCCCACTGTGTCGAATCTGTATTTTCCAAAACAAGTCTTTCAGAAACCATCTTTGCTATTGGAGCGAATGGATCATTGTAGTCCAAATCATGAACCTTTGAGTACCCTTTGTTAACCAACCGAGCTTTGAACTTGGTTGTAGATCCATCATGGAAAGTCTCTTCGAAGGATTTTGGATCAAACTCCACCATCATGTAGCACCTCTTTGAGAGAAGTGGATCTCTATGACATAGTGCAAGGTTTGCATGATACTAAGATTTGTTTGTTCTATAGTCAGATGGATCCACAACTATGTTCCCATTAGCTTCAAGGACTTTGTGAGCCCATATTGGCCTTGGCCATGGATTGGGAGCAGGTACTGGATCTAGATCTAGATCTGTTTGAAATTCATACTCAACATCAACATCTTGGTCCTCATCTTCATTAGAAGAGACATCATCCTAATTTTCATCAGATGCCAATGGAGTAGTTAGAGAGTATGGAAAAAAATGAGAGAATTCATATGCCTTTGAGGCATGGTTTGCAACCCCTTTCACTATAATCTTCCCAGGAGAGATCTCTGCAATCTCAACTGTGTCAAGATCAAAGACAACTTTCTTCGATGAACCTGTGTGAGTCATCTGATAAACAAACAACAAATTTGTTGACAAAGAAGGCACAAATATAACATTTTTGAACTTTCCATGCTCCAGATGTATTGTTCCCTTCCCTTCAACAAAGATCTGATAATTATCTCCCATGTGAATAATTGGACCATCATTGAGATCTAGAGAAGAGAATGATTCTTTGGAGGCAACCATGTGGTTGGAGGATTCAGAATCTATGAGGAAGGCTTGTGGTTGTGAGAATCCAACCTTCAGTGCATGTCATCTCTCATGATCATCTCTTTCACTTCCAGAATCAATCTCTCTTACGCCTTTTGGGAGGGCAATGTTGTGTTGTTCAAGAAGTTTTGTCATTTGATCTATCTTCTTCTTCATGCATGAATTCTCTGGGTGGTTTCCTTTCTTGCAATAGGAACACTTGGTTTTCTCAAACCTTTGTTGCTTATCCTTCTTGGAGCTAGAGGCTCCTTCCGATGGATTAGACTTTGCATTCTACTTGGATTCAAATTGATTATTCTCTTTACCCTTGTTCTTCCCTTTTGCATTCGCACTTTTTGACTCCCCAACCATAAGAGCCTGATTTTTGGAGGCTTGCAAAGCACCCATCTGAATCAATTTGTCTTGTTCTTAGATGAGAGATTCGGTGAATGCATCTAAGGATGGAATTTTCCATCAGGGATTGACAATCTCCTTAAATGGAAGGTAGAAACAAATATATAAAAGTCTAGACCAAGCTTGCTTAGAATGGATAGCACAAGTTGCTCATCCTTCTTCTCAATGCCACATTGTTTGCATTGCATGACCAAAGATTTGAATTTATTAAAGAATTGTTGTATAGTTTCGAAACTACCGGGTTGAAGAGCAATCAATTCATTCTCCATAATATGGCCCCTCAGCTTATCTTGCTTGCCGAAGAGGGTCTCAAGCTTCAACCAAACCTCTCTTGGAGTCTTCAATCCATCAAGGTGGAAGAGGAAATATCTGGAAATATGAATACACATGAAACCAAATGTTTCATCTAATCTGTTTAGATACTTGCCCTTCTCAACAGTTGCTTGAGGTTTGGTATCCTTTCCCATTATGACACTATACATACTTTTTTTGTGCAACACCATCTGCATATCAGCCCTCCAATCAAGATAATTGAAGGGTGCCAGGATTCTTGGAGACAAGGGAACATTCGAATTCTCCATCTGAACTGCTGGAGCGAATACAAACTGAACTGTTGCTACTGCTGCACTGAAAAACCTTCAAAATCCTGCAAAAAACTCTCAATTTTCGGAGATAGACTACTACTGAGAACTACTTTAGGACAATAGGCACATTTTTTTGGATCCTTCACACCTGGCTAGACCTCAAAGGATTTCTCCAATGAATTCAATGCAATGGCAACAGGATTTGTTGTGGAAATCCAGAGGCTTCTGGTGCACTATTGAAAGCAGCTGCTCAACCTATGCTCACTGATCTCTAATACCATGTGAAATTCTAAATAATAGCAGATCGTGGCGCTGAGTATACCTCATAGAGAAAGAATGAGCAGAAAAGATGAATTACAGTGAAAATTGCTGTAAAAATGAGCAGAAAATTAATCATGCATGAGAACTCAGATGGGAACAGAATAGTGTGTAATCATTTAATAATCAATATAGTCAACAATGATGTTACAATGGAGAGAATTCAAATCACCTAGGAGAATTCGAGTCTCAGTCTGTCTAGCATAGGAATTGTCACCTCTATCAGTGCTCCGGAAGTCCCAAACTTAGTTAAACTCAACCAAATCCCAGTTAACTGAAGACACAATCAGTTAACTGACCAAAAGGGATGCATTAGTGAGTTTTTCATGCAAATCACTCATAAAAGGGCACATGAGATCACAAACAGTGGCAATCGGAGCATAGCCCCCTCCACAAGAGTTAGCTAACTCAGGTGGACTAAACTAGATTAGTGAGTTGGCTCCTAAAATGTAGGGAACTTAGTCATGTGGTCCTAAAATGATGCATGCAGGGCGCATTAGGTGGCTAATGGGTCCTAGATGACATCTGCACACCACTAGGGGGAAAATGACATCATCAACTACTAGGTAAATGAAAATAAAGTTAAGTACGACAAGAATGGAGTATTAATTATCCTAACAAGAAGCACATACACATAAATATTAAATCAAGCACACATTAGACAAAGAATAATTACCTTGGAAACCAACAAATATAATAGATCTATTATTCTTAGACAAATATGTCCAAGGATGGCCAATGCAGCCACACTTAGGCCAACATCGGCCTCCTTAGGCACCTTACAATGGAATTTCTCAAGCCTTTATGTAGGCTTCTTCACAAGTAATACCATGGGACACCAAATACCATGGGCCTGGAAACCATGAACTGTAGACATCCATTGGACTCTTTAACTGAGGCAAGTTTACCTAACAATCCCCTCTTTAAACTTGACTTGGGGTAATCGCCAACCCCCTGGGAATTGAAATACAACATGTCCCCCTCTTTATCTACCCAAATCTACATAGGTGACTCACCAACCGGGTGTATGCATGCCTAACCAAGTCTTATAGCCATATGTCCATTTACATTATGGATAAACCCAACTCTCATACATGTGCTTAGATGACAGTGTACCAATCACTTCTTCTTCGTCTTTCTCTGCTTCCATGTGCTTGTCCAATGTGCTTCTTTCAATACACCTGCCTTTTCTACCTACAAACAATTCATCATTGACGTCCATATAAAAATGAATCCATCTACCAGAATACATGGGTCCTCAATCGTTGTATCTGCCAATTCTCTAGGAATCATTTTCACTTACGTGGTTCATCAATAGATTAGATTCTTCCTTGAGCATAACCTAGTCCCAACACAATGAGATTATTCCATCTCACATTCCCCCTTAATCGAAGACTCAACCTCTATAATTCCACATCAAGCTAGTATACGAGGACATCTACCACCCTCGTAGCTACCCAAGTGGTTCATTCCACAACTTGATGCCAAATCCTCTTCTACATATAAGATGGAATAGATACACCTACTCCAATACATTTAGGCATAAACATGGGAAATCAACTCTAACCGAAAACCAAAATTTATGGGGTGTCGAATACAACCGATCATGCACCCCTTACAACACATACTCAATAATTTCAACATAGGTACAAAAACATTCAATACTTTACGGCAGATTGGATTTTCCATATCTACGTAAGTAGGCGACTCTTTCTCACCATTGCCATCACAAGTCTACACCAAACTCTTTGCACTTTCACAGGGAACCCTTTACATACTCACCATTAATATACTTGAGAGTACATATACATCATTGAATATCACCAATAAAAAAAAGCCTTTATTAAAATATCACATCTACTTACTTTTTCACTTATAAAACTACCTTGTAAAATGAGGTGGACATTGAGCAATCTTTAATATCTCGTCCCCTTTAAAATGATGCACAACCTCCTTTTCATGATCTCCTCTCATAAAGAGAACTATTAAATTTTATTGCTCTTTACTTTTCTCGTTGAATTTAGTTTCTTCATGGTGCTTCAGGGCTTTGACCTTTTTAGTGAACCATCCCTTGATTTTGTTTGGACGTATGGGAAGATCTTTCCTCGATGCTACTACAACGATAACTCCAAGCGTTCTCCAACGCCAGTTCACCATACCTCCATGCCCAATCTCGGCTCTTTCTCACACGGCTCATTCATGGCTATTTCCATGCATAGGTTTTAAGTTTCAAATTTCAGTGCGCTAGGGTTTCTTCTGGACCTGCCTCATTTTTTCAATAATGGCAGCTCCTTTCAATGCACCAGTGGCTAACAATGGTTCTGACAGCTATGGCAACTTTTCTCATCACCTGGCCATAGATTCACACTGACTCGAAAAGTGCCTTAAGGCACAATCACTACACCTTTAGTCTACATACTGATAAGCATAAGCAACAACCATCTCGTCTCGTCCCTACCAACGGGACTTACAAATCCCTATGGTGGACTCACAAATCTGGATTGGTTTCCTCTTCACGTGGGTAGACAATGTGTTCGCCACATGGATCCATATTCATCATATCTCTTCTAGAACATGCACCATCGGGCTCTCTTACGGCCTCTCTCCACATCGGCTTCTTCGCGCAGCTACAGTCCCTTCTTTCACACGCGTCCTTTGCGAGAAAATCCCTGCAACAACAGCTACAATTTTGGATAGCAGATCCTTTCTTTTCACATTTCTCAATCGGCTACATCAACGACTGGCTAAGCTCTCATGCAGCGGCTCCTGGACGAACACAACAACAACACTAGCAATACAAACACAGATCAAGATTCAGATTTGACAGATCCATGAGATCAAAACTCGTGATGAACATATCTACACTTTAACCAGATGAACTACAATTTCTCCTTGTAGATCCAAGTATTGAAGCAATAGATCTGTCATCTTTCATCATGCACCTAAGGGCAGTCTCATCTACACACTCTCCAAGTATTGAAGTAATAGATCTGTCATCTTTCATCATGCACCTATCGGCAGTCTCATCTAGACACTTTCTCGTTATTATCAATAACAATACACCATGCTACCACTATTATGAATAGAAGCACATACACATAAATATTAAATCAATCATATATTAGACAAATAAGAATTACCTTGGAAACCCAATCTTGGGAAAACCAACAAACATAATAGATCTATTCTTCTTGGACCAATATGTCCAAGGATGTCCAATCTGGCCACTTCTAGCTACACTTAGTCCAACACCAGTCTCCAGAGGCACCTTACAAATTCTTCTTGGACCAATATGTCCAAGGATGTCCAATCTGGCCACTTCTAGCTACACTTAGTCCAACACCAGCCTCCCGAGGCACCTTACAAAGGAGTTGCTCAAGCCTTTATGTAGGATTCTTCACATGTAATACCATGGGTCATTACCATGGGACAACAAATACCATGGGCTCAAAAACCACGAACATTTGACTCTTTAACCGAGTCAAGTTTACCTAACACTGTTGATCTACTTGAGTCAGCTTTTTTCCCTTCAAAAACTTCTCCATTGTGAACTAGCCAAACTTGCAAGGATATATTTTTTCCATTGTGAGCTAGCCAAACTTGCAAGGATATATTTTTTAGTTGAGCTTGCCGAATTTTGGAGAGGGTGGGATTTTTTAGAAGTGATCTTGGGTATAGTTCCTGCCATTTGTTGAAGAAATCGTAGAAATATAAATATAGTGACAAATTGCAATTCAACTCTTTCAAGACTTTGGCCCATACTTTTTGCACATAATGGCATTCTAAGAAAATATGCTTGGTGGATTCTTCATACAATTTGCAAAGGATACATCTCGATGGTCCTTTGATTCCTCTACACTTTAGGTTGTCCATAGTTAAAGTCTAATTGTGACCTAAAACCTACTTGAAAGCATTTATTTTTCGGCAAGCTATCTGACTTCCATATCTTTCTCCACATGCGGGTGAAGGGTGGGGAAGGAAGATCTGACAATAGTTTCCTATACCCCTATTTCACAGATTAACTCCCTTCTAATCTCCACCCTCTGATATCATTTTTCTTAGATGGAATAGAGTGTTAAGTTTAGCCTAATTTCACAAGCAAGATCACTGAAAGAAACACAATCACAAGATAGACAAAGATTTACCCTGGGAAAACCTCATGGGGTAGAAAACCCAACAAAGCTTTCCTCAATATAGATAATCAACCAATACAAGATGCAGTACCCAAACAAGAGCTCCTTCTCCTCCTATGCAGACCTCTCTCTCTCCTATGCGCCAATCACAAGTGAGTGAATGAATGAGATAAATGAGGAACACGCCTCCTGTATTTATACTCATGTTCTAACTGACTTTTCACTCTAATGGGGCCGACCTCTCCTAGGAGAGTCTAATAACCCCTAAACAGCTAACTCAGGGCCGACCTCACATGGGATATCTAATAACCCTAGTTACCACAATCTCTCGGAGGAATACATCTCCGGATATACAATAGGGTCTCCTCGGAGGAATGGAACATCTTCGGAATGATAAAATACAAATATAATATTCTTAGAAGTTACAATATTTCAACACTCCCCCTTAACGAGAAGGATATTATAACAACATCTGCAGGAGCAAGGAGTCATCAACTACATGCTACATGATACATCTATAAATCATTGGAAGCTTTCTTAATACATCATCATCAGTAACTCAAACAGTTATTAGAACATCAGCATCATCAGTATTGAGTCTTCATCTTTTGCAGCATCATCATCTGGATCTCTCGATCAACAGCCTCTGGATCATCTCGATCTACAGCATCTAGATCATCTCGATCTACAGCATATGGATGTGATCTGCATCATCTCGATCTACAACATCTAGATCATCTCGATCTACAGCATCTCGATCATCTCGATCAACAGTATCTGGATCATCTCGATCCACGGCATCAACATCATACTCTGCAACATACATGATCCAATTACGGGATGATCAATCCCTCTCCTTTTAAGACAAGTCTCATGTCTATGGACAATGCAATCCAGATCAAGTTCCCAGGATGATCAATCCTTATCAATTTAAGACAAGTCCCATGTCTATGGACGATGAAATCTAGATCAAGTTCCCAGGATGATCAATCCTTATCAATTTAAGACAAGTCCCATGTCTATGGACGATGCAATCTAGATCAAGGTCCCAGGATGATCAATCCTTATCAATTTAAGACAAGTCCCATGTCTATGGACGATGCAATCCATATCAAGTTCCGAGGATGATCAATCCTTATCAATTTAAGACAAGTTCCATGTCTATGGACGATGCAATCCAGACACATACATTTTGAACTAAATGCTCAGGGACGATGCAGTCCTATCATCAATTCTCGGAGACAGATGTCTATGGGTCAATTCAGGGACCTAAGTCCAGGGATGATGCAATCCCTCTCGTCCACTAGGGACCACTTCTCGGAGACATGTGTCTACGGATCAATTCAGGGACCTAAGTCCAGGGATGATGCAATCCATCTCGTCCACTAGGGACCACTTCTCGGAGACATATGTCTACGGATCAATTCAGGGACCTAAGTCCAGGCACGATGCAATCCCTCTCATCCACTAGGGACCATTTCTCGGAGACATATGTCTACGAATCAATTCAAGGACCTAAGTCCAGGGACGATGCAATCCCTCTAGTCCACTAGGGACCACTTCTCGGAGACATATGTCTACGGATCAATTCAGGGACCTAAGTCTAGGGATGATGCAATCCCTCTCGTACACTAGGGACCACTTCTCAACCTCATCATCGGTATCACCAATACAGGTATCCACATCATCGATCTTTCTGTCGATGCAGGCAATATCATCATCAGCGACCACATCACTCCCCCTTTCGAGGAGGGTCCTTCTGAACTACACCAAGCTTGTCTCGGAAATACTCAAACTTTACTCGAGACAGAGGTTTGGTCAATATATCAGCAACTTATTCATCAGTGCTCACATATTCGAGCTTGATAGCTCCTTTCTGCACCATATCTCGTATATAAAAATATTGGATTTCTATGTGCTTTGACTTATCATGAAATACTGGATTCTCTGTCATCTTGATACAACTCTGGTTGTCACACAAGATCACAGTGGGGTCCATCTCTAAGTCAAATAGTCCTGATAACAGTTTCTGAAGCCATACCGCTTCACAACTAGCAGAGCAAGCAACCATATATTCCGCTTCAGCTGTGCTGAGAGCCACACTAGACTGCTTCCTGCTAAACCACGAGATCATGGCAAATCCCAAACAATAGCATCCTCCCGATGTGCTCTTCTTGTCTGATACACTTCCTACCTAATCAGCATCTATGTAGCCATGCAGTCTGAAGTCATGATCTCCAAGATAACATAGACCAAAATCTATCGTACCCTTTAGGTACCTCATCACATGCTTTGCAACTATCAGGTGAACTTGTCTAGGTTCCACTAGATACTGACTCAAGGTATTCACGGCAAAGCATATATCTGGTCTAGTATTTGTCAAATACATCAATGACCCAATAATATGTCTGTATAGAGTCATATCCACTAACTCTGATGAGTCATCAGCTAACAGCTTCAAGTTGGAATCCATGGGAGTGGCCATGGCTTTGCATTCCAACATGTCAAATATCTTCAACATTTCAACAACATACTTTCCCTGGTCGAGAAAGATTCCTTTTGGGCCTTGCCATACTTCCAGACCTAGGAAGTAGTGCATCAATCAGAGATCGTTCATCTCAAATTCTGAAGAGAGCTTCTTCTTGCACTCGATAATCTGTTTCTCATTTCCAGACAGAAATAGATCATCCACATACATCAATAATATGACAGGTTCATCATCCATAGCTTTGAGATAAAGGTTAGGATCAGCTTTACTCTTGGTAAAGCCCAAGCTTGTCAAGAAACTGCCAATCCTTCCGTACCAAGCTCTGGGAGCTTGTTTCAACCCATACAAAGCCTTCTTCAGATCCTTGTGAATGTTCTATGTACACTTCCTCCTCAATTACACCATTCAGGAAGGTTGTCTTCACATCCATCTGGTGTAATTCCCACTTCATCATGGATGCAAGTGCCATGATGGTTCTAATGGAAGTGTACCTTGCAACTGGTGCAAATGTTTCTTCATAGTCAATTCCCTCTTTCTGAGAGAATCCTCTGGCCACAAACCTTGCCTTATATTTTTCAATGCTGCCATCCACAGTATGTTTTATATTGTATATCCATTTGGAGGATACCACACTCTTGTCCTTTAGCTTGGGAACTATATCCCAAACATCATTCTTCATTATTGATTGGTATTCCTCCTTCATTGCCTCCACCCACTCTTTCTTATGAGATGCTTCTTCATAACTGGTGGGTTCTTCATCTACAAGATCACACATCAAGGCCACATAGTTGGAGAATGTCTTTGGTTTCTTGCTCACCCTAGTGGAGCCTTCAGGAGCTCCATACTTTTCTGCTCCTAGTATAATGTCTCTTGCCCATGCTGGTTTTCTCTTCCTTGATATTTCCATGACAAGGGGTTCTTGTGGTTCCATCATGTCATGGTCTTCAGGTGTTGTCTCTTCAGGGGTGGGTGCAGCTTCTATAATTCTGGAAGGTGCATCTTCCTCATATACTTCTTCATACTGGCACTTCCTAGATCTCTTGAGAGCTTCCTCTTCATCAAAAGTCATATCCCTACTTATTTTCATATGATGGAATCCTAGGATGTATATTCTGAATGCTTTGGATGCTTCACAATATCCAACAAATATTCCTTTCTTCCTAGAAGGATCCAGCTTGGTCCTCTTTTCTTTTGGAATGTAAATGTATAATGGGCATCTAAATATCTTGAGGTGACTTACCTCAGGCTTCTTCCCTTTGAACACCTCTTCTGGGGTCTTGAAATCAAGAGCACTATGAGATAGTCTATTTTGCACATAGACTGTTGTCCTGGTTGCTTCAGCCCACAAATACATAGGTAGGTCTTGATCATGTATCATTGTCTTTACAGCTTCCATGATGGTTCTATTCTTTCTCTCCGCAACACCATTTTGTTGAGGATTGTAGGGAGTGGTTAGCTCCCTTTTGATTCCAGCTTCTTTACAAAAGACTTCAAAATATTTTGAAGTATATTCTCCACCGTTATCTGTCCTGATTGTCTTAATCTTCTTCTCTAAATGGTTTTCTATCAAGGCTTTGAATTCCTTGAACTTTCCAAAGACTTCATATTTTCCCTTCAAAAAATATATCCAAGTCTTCCTTGAGTAGTCATCAATGAATGTGAGGTAGTATTCATACCCACTCAAGGATGTGGATGGCATTGGTCCACATACATCTGAATGAATCAATTCCAAAGTACTCTTAGTCTTTGTTTCACTCTTTGGAAATGGGTTCTTGATATTCTTCCCTTTTGCACATCCTTTGCAAGTGCCATCATGATCAATCTTTAGATATGGTAGTCCTATAACTACTTTGCTCACATGAGGTAGTGCTTTGTAGTTAATGTGAGCAAGTCTCCTATTCCATAGCTCACTTGGGTTAGTGGCTTCATGAACAAGGGCAACTTCTTGATGGCCCTTGAGTTTGTAAAGACCTCCTTCCTCTTCACCAATAACAATTGCATCCTCAATTGATTTTCCTTTGTACCACATCAATACTTGTCCATCAATTAATGTAACCCTATAGCCTTTCTTATCTAATGCTGAGATAGAAAGTAAGTTCTTCTTCAAACTTGATACATATAAAATTTCCTTCATCTTCAATGGGGTTCCAGAATCAAGCTTGTAATTTGCTTCACCAACTCCCTTGATGGGATACTGATAGTCATCTCCTAGAGATAACTTTTGTGGGGATGTCTTCTCTTCTAATTTTGAAAGAGTTTTCTTTTGTCCTGTCATGTGTTTTGAAGCACCACTATCAATAAGCCATGTATCTTCTCCAGGTGTTACTGACCCAGAGAGAGCAGAGAATAACACATATTCTTATGCATCTTCTTTTTCTATTTTAGTTCTTTTCTTTTGAGGCCTCTCATCTTCTTCTTCACTATCATCTTCTGCTACATGTGCTTGATGTCTTTTGTGATGAGGGTTCTTCTTCTTCTTTGAAGGACAATTCCTAGCAAGGTGTCCCAATTTGTCACAACAAAAACACTGGACTGAGGAGAGGTCTCTTTCTGAACTTGTTCTTCTTCTCTTTTGAAATCTATGTGGAGGTTGAGACTCCTTGTGACCATTCTTCTTGGAGTTGAAGTGACTCCTTCTTCTTCTTTTGGTGTGAGTAGCCAAAGCTTGGTCATCCTCCTTGAGAAGGGCTTCTCTATTGGCTACCCTAGCTTCTTCTTGAATGCAATCCTCCCATACCACATCAAACTTCATACTTTCTTTTCTGGCACACATAGTTTGGATGAATGACTCCCAAGGTCTAGTGAGACCATTTAGAGCATTCATGATTAGTTCATCTTCATCAAGGGTATCTCCAATGGCATCTAGTTGTTCCTTGAACTGGGAAACCCTTGAGAAATAGTCTTGAATAGATTCTCCTTTATTCATCTTGGTGCTCTTCAATTGAGCTCTCAGGTTCATCTTCCTATTGATGTTCTTTCCCTCATACATTCTAGAAAGGGCATCATACATTTCCTTTGGGGTCTTCTTGGATGCCACTTGGGGAATCAAGTGGTCTTTGATAGAATCAGCAATGATTCTCTTTACCCTAATTAGGTCCTTCCTATGTTTCTCTTTGGCTTCATCTTCCTCAGGTTCTGCAACCTCAGCCTTGATATATTGGACAAGATCATTCTCTTCAAGAATGAGACCAATTCTATATTTCCATGCTCGGAAATTCTCTATACCCTCTAGCTTGTCTTCAAGCTTAGTGCTTGGAGCCATCTTATCCAGGAGGTCACAGAGATTGAAGTTTCAAAAGATAGAATAGTACTTACCAGCAGATGAGCTTGATTGAATTGAGATTACTGGTGTGCTTTGCTTCTAGAAACTTTAACTTTTCACCTTCTGGATCTGCAACATAATTTCTGGTTTTCTAGTCTTCACTTTTCTGGTTTTCTGGTGCACAGGTTCGCAGCTTTTCTAGTTCACTGGTGCACAGGTGCGCACTTTTTCTGGTTTACTGGTTTTCTAGTTTTTTGGTTTTCTGGTCCAAAAGTCAAACTAGGGTTTGACAAAGCCCGGGGTGATACCCACTCAAAAAGTTCGATCTAGGGCTCAAAACTTCGATTTTGAGGAGGGCTATCCAACCATGCAATCAGAATCCAAAAATTCCAACTTTTGCAGAAACCCTAATTTTCACCGGAGGAGGAGAGAGGTAATTTCACCTTGTGAAAGATGTCCTATTCAGGCTAGCTTTGATTCCATGTTAAGTTTAGCCTAGTTTCACAAGCAATATCACTGAAAGAAACACAATCACAAGATGGACAAATATTTACCCTGGGAAACCCTCATGGGGTAGAAAACCCAACAAATCTTTTCTCAATATAGATAATCAACCAATACAAGATGTAGTACCCAAACAAGAGCTCCTTCTCCTCCTATGCAGACCTCTCTCTCTCCTATGTGCCAATCACAAGTGATTGAATGAATGAGATAAATGAGGAACACACCTCCTCTATTTATACTCATGTTCTAATTGACTTTTCACCCTAATGGGGCCGACCTATCCTAGGAGATTCTAATAACCCCTAAACAGCTAACTCAGGGCCAACCTCACATGGGAGATCTAATAAACCTAGTTACGACAATCTCTTGGAGGAATAAACATCTCCGGATATACAATAGGGTCTCCTCGGAGGAATGGAACATCTCCGGAATAATAAAATACAAATATAATATTCTTAGAAGTTACAATATTTCAACATAGAGCCTTTCATTGTAAGGAAGAAAGAAGCATATCAAATTCATTTGATAAATGATCTAGAACCTCTATATGTTTCCATTCCTTCCACGGTCCCGAACTCATCCACTTTGAGATATCAAACAAAGTGACATAGCCTTTGGAGGAAAGTCGGTTTTTAATGCCCTGAAGGTTCGGGTTCAGAGAAAATGGAACCAATCCCATAATTTTGTCATTCCATAAATGGATTATTTTCCCATTACCTGGTATTCAGTACAAATGATCCTTAATTAAAGGTGTTGCAGTTTTATGATGTCACATACCCCAAGTTCTAGAAATTTTATGTTATTGAGAAAACATTATCTTTTATTTTTATTACAAAGTTTTATGACAATTGACCAAGTAGGGTCATGGATGACTGTAATTAATTATTATTAATATTTTATTATTAATAAATAAAGTGGAGACAAATATCCAAAGGAGACTATTGAATGAGTGTTCACTGACCCACTAGGGGGAATGGACTGTGGTGGAGAGAAAATTGACACTTGGCAGCATCCTCAACTCATTTCTAACTATTGCAGGAGGCAACTTCCCTACTTTTGTGGTCATGTTCCCCAAGAAAGTGGAACTGAGCAGGTGGCTCATTTACTGAAATAAACTGACCAAAAGACCTAGGCATGCTATTTATCTATCCATCAAATTCAGCATGAAGTTGTTCATTTCTTACCTTGTGATAATTCTGAGCACAAGAGATTTGATGAGGGGAAAGTTAGAAGTGATTGAGTGATTAAGTCTGCATTCTGAACTAGTGCAGCCACATTACTGAGTTCAATATTGTTAAAGGCTGATAGTGTTGTTGCTAAGTAGTACTACTGAGTTGCAAAGGAACTTGTTCCATTATTCCACACAACATCTCGTCCTAGTGGTTCAGTGAACAGGCTCGGGAGTCCTAAGGCAAGTAGCTTGGCTGTCTTCAAGAGTTGGTTGGGTGGAACGGGCTCCTTTGGTTGTTTGTTTCTTATTCTACAATTCCAAGTTCATATTGTGTTATCTTTTCTACTTCTGCTATGTTATTTAATTAAATAGGAGTGCAATTCCTATCTGTTCTTCTCATTCTATCTAATAGATTTGTTTAAGTTAATGATTTCGTGCATATGATAAATTTAAATGATTATTAATGACAGAGTTATCATATTTCAGTCTATATCTTTGAATTCAATCTAAATAGATTATATGAATCACAAACAGAAGTTATTATTTTTCCTTTCAAACATTTCAATATTTTCTATTCAGTATTAAATCCGCCTCTAGTAACAACGATAATTTGATTACAAAAATATTTTGCCTACACTATATTAATAGCAATTCTTTAAATATAAACAATCCCTTTTTACTCAACTCTTTTCCTTAAAAATAAATACTATGTATATATATATATATATATATATATTTTTATAAGAAGACTATTCGTATGATTCCTTTCTTTTTAAGAACAAGTCTATTATAGACTAGATATTACCATAACAGCAATAACATAATCTATCTACACAGAAAACAAAAGATATATTATTATTGCATAGAACTGTATTTCGATTTATAGGTTTGCCAATAAATTATACTCAGGTAGAAACCCTAGTAATATCGTTCAACATTATGTCAAACTATTGCAATAACATTTTATTTTACTACTGAGTGTTAGATTTCCAAACTCAAAAACGATTGCATCATCACTTCAATAAAATCGTTATATTGTTAACTCAAAACCTAGACGCAAGCACATTAAAAACACAGACATAAAAGCAATTGTATGCCAATTTCATAGCCTTTATTCTTCATTGTTTTTTTATTGATTCGATGTAACATATTTCATCTTTGGGCTAAGCCCTTTACTATCATAGAAAACAAAAACCAGATGATCGATTTGGTATTTGCGAAATATAAAAATCTATTAACAGTCAATTGCACAGAACTATTAAGTTCAAAACATAGCATAATTTCATTGTATTAAAACCCAACCTGAGCCTCGGCGAAACACTTTAAAAAGTGGCCGAGCACCGAAAAGAAAACACGAGCTACAGCTATTGGAGCAACACTCCAAGCATTCTTTTGCATTACAAGCTTATCGACGGTTCCAAATTCTTTTACAAGACTGAATCTATAATTTAAACCTTGACAGAGACTAAAACCTCTACATTAACCTTTTCTCCTGTATCTGTCGGCAAAACCCTTGGAGTTTAAATCCGAGGCTTACGGGTTGATCTTTCATCCATGTTCGCGGTCGAATGCCTCTACCAAAGAACTGGAACCACCTACATTAATACAATGAGGGTTAAAACTTATAGCGAAAAACAATAAGAAGAATGCACTCGACCAAGTATTAATAAGCAACGAATATTATGAGTCAGATACATTACCTGGTAAAGTTTTGTTCGTCCATCTCCAGATAGCAACAGAATGCGAAGCTTAATCCCCGTCAAGCAGAACTGGTCCAGTGCACACTGTTTTCCAACACAGAGTATTTCAAAACAAGTCCAACACTTGGAAGTTCACAACTCTCTCTATTCAAAAGAAAACTACATCATGTAGGTTATGATTTCAAAAGACCGAGCACCTCATAGCCTGAAGATCACACTCCAAATACTTTAAACCATGAAAATACTATTACATTTGGCCATGAAAGCTCTAGAGAGTCGATCTAGTGGTGCAGGGTTCAAACCCTAGGGACTCGGAGGGCCTGTCGGCCACCCTCCCCACTCCTTTCCTTGCAAATGAATGTTTCAAGCTTTAAAACCGGGTTATGGGAAGTAGGGCTTTACAAAACCCAAGAAACTTAAGATCAACGATCAGGATGAAACCACCGTAGATATTAGATGTACGTATATCTACTACATTAATGCAGCATTTAAACATAGTTCACCATAACCAAAGCGTGATGACAACACAGTCTCCAGCGTTGTAATTCTTACCGCAATCTACCAGCTTGACGATGGTTCATTTGTGCATTACTTCGTAACAACCCTAAGACCACAGTTTTGGTCACGTGAAGATTTGCCACGATGGCTTACATCTGGAGATCCACTATAATGTCATTTATGGTAACGTTAAATGCACCACTTTGGAGGAGTGTGCCTGCCAATGCAATGTTGTTTAGTCAGTAATTTAATCATCAACATTTTGGTAAGTTTAGACTATAGTTAAAGAAGGTCATATGGTCATAATCCCGAAGTTTTACCATTAGTTTGTTAACATTTGCAAAACATTACCAAGCTATGGTTTATGTATAAGCCATTATTTCGGTGCTTGGTATAAATAGTAAGTATTACATTTTGTAATAGTTGGATAGCTAGGTATATTCCTTTCCTTAGTCCATGCTTAAGTGTTTCCCAAAGTATTATGTAATTCATAAAAACAAAACTATGATATAGATAAAGTAGCAACGTAAATATGGCTAGGTAAAGGCCTTCTCTAAGGTTAAAAAGTGAAGAGCAAAATAATGAT
The DNA here is from genome assembly GCA_027924585.1 of Larix kaempferi. Classification (NCBI taxonomy): domain Eukaryota; kingdom Viridiplantae; phylum Streptophyta; class Pinopsida; order Pinales; family Pinaceae; genus Larix; species Larix kaempferi. The sequence goes on from BSBM01000033.1 coordinate 13,631,687, forward strand.
ATTTCTATTATCACATGCAATTATTAGAACTATTACAATGCTAGATGTAAGCATTAAAAACTAATCATTGAATTAGCATAAGTACGATATGGACATTAATTAGAAATGGGTGAATACTTGTATTCATATCCATACAAAGATTCAATAACATAGTAAGATAATTATCTATTTGATACTCAAGCATTCATCCTTAAACATGAAGATGTCTTGAATGAGTACATGACAGATATCAGATTTAAATACCTGAAAGTTCTAGAGCAACTGACACTATGCATACGTATCAAGTCAAGTTCAAGGAATTAGAGTAATTGAAAACATAAGTAAGCTGCTAGATGAATTCTTGGACGGTTACCTGTTCGCTGCACATGGTAATCAGGAGCATTAGCTAGCAATAGCTAAGTAAGCCTCAGAGCGAGTCAACGGCTCCCTTCAGTACAGTGCAATGATCGGTTAGTGCTAGAATCAAAATATATAATTTGGAAATAAAGACGATACGTTAAGATGAAATTCATAACATAGAATTCACACTAAGGTAACTTTACGACGCTTTATACTTCCATTACAATCTGAGTGTTTAATTACTGAAGTTTTGTGTTAGAATGTTAGGAAAAAAAATAACAGATTAGGAAAGATGTTTGTTATTAAATCAGCACTAGAGAATTGAGTATGATGTTGTTACATTTATTATTTCCGCATCGTACTCATAGCAACTAATGCTGCTATAAAAAATTTAAATTTTGGTGAATTTTTGGGGGTTATACATACGAACATTCCATATGTATGTCCCCTTCCCTACTAGATCTCTGTCTAGGCATATCAATCTGGCTTTCTTTATATATTTTTTGCACAATTTTTTTTCCCACCACTCTTTCCTTCCTGAGATCATTCTCCATGTAAATTTTTCACCCATTGCATTGTTCAACAATTTCGGTTGTCTTAATCCATATCCCCCTTTTTCTTGAGGGCATATTACTGCATCCCATCTGATTAAATGAAAAAATTTATGAGTTGTTTTCCCTCCTTACCAAAGGAATTTGTGCAATTCCTTACTTACACTATTCATGACACCTACAAGAGCCAAGAGAGCAGTACAAACATAAATGGGAAGAGAGGACAACATAGATTCGATGAGAGTTACTTTATTTTCCAAATTGAGCCATCACACTCCCCATGGCTGAACTTTCTTTTTTATTTTATGAATAATAGATTATCAGTCCCCTGCTTTAATTGGCTTTGGAGATATGAGAACTCCTAAATATTTAAAAAAACAACAGTCACTCTAAAATTTGAACCAGTATTCTAGAAATAGCACTAAGGATCCTTGACAAGCAATTCCAACTAAGAATATTGGTTTTACCTGCATTGACAAGCCCCCTGGGGACATTCAGTAAGCAATCCAAGGTTGCTTTGAATTTCTGAGCTATAATTTTGGAAGCACTACCCAAAAAGATGGTGTCATCTGCAAACGAATGATTGGCTGCCTTGATCCCACGAGAGACGATGATCCCGTGTAAGGTTTCCTCATCTCTTTGTTGATTTAGACTTCTTGTAATACCCCATTTTTCCCTTGATGTGCTTTGGCTTCAATGTAAATACTGTGAATATACAGTATGTGTATTTTCCCTAGTGTGGAGCTCAAGGCCAAGGCCCCACTAGTGGATGTTTAAGTTTATTGCTTAGGCAAGTATTTGGACAGTTGATTATTCATGGGCTGCTAAGCCATGAAGAAATGTAAATGATGTAATTATTACTGAATGAATAAAATAACCAAGAATCTGTCTAAGGAGGCAACGAATGAGAAAGAGGCCATGTGTATCCACTAGGGAGAGGTGAGGGGGTTTGGGATTGGTTTTCCACATTGCCACATGTCTGATTGAGAACCTGTTTGAACTCACCGCTGACATTAATGTTATGGCAACGGGTGGTTGAGAACTCTGATCACTGAATATGATGGAGTATGGAGCATGCCTGCGATTTCGTATGGCAGGGCATGGCTCTGATCGCTTGAGCAGGACGACACTCAATCGCCTGGGAGAACTCGTTGAACCTGGTTGACTATCCGGGAGGAGGAGGCATGGGGGCATTCATTCATTTAGTCGGACATTCCTCACTCCTCACTCACGCACTCACTTGCCCTGACACGCACTTTCCATTCACAAGCCCTCGACCCTCGCAGGGAATTCATTTATGTATTTCCTGTATGCACCAAACCAATCCGGGAAAAAGGGAAATCTGAGGTTAATCATGCTTCCTGTGCGGGAGAAAAAGGCCTGAGAGCTGATAGCTGTAACACTCTGTGTGTAAGCCCCAGTTACAGCGGCGGAGGGGTCTTGATAGAAGATGTTGCAGAGTGGTATTAGCAAAGCGGCTGTGAGGAAACCCCAAGCCTAGTAACGAATCAGTTGTTAAACTGTGGGAGAGAGTTGGGTTGCTTGATAAACCCAGTGAAGGCTATAGTCTCAATGAACCAGTGATTGGACCTTTCTATGCCTATCCTGGAATAGCACTGGAAGGGAAGGACCGTGAGAGACTGTGCAGCAGTGATAAGATCTTCCTTGTGTTGGATGTGGTAGGTATTGTGGGTGCCAAATCGGGTGAGAGCGACTGGACCTTTCTATGCCCATCCTGGAATAGCACTGGAAGGAAAGATGCCTTGAGAGACTGTGTAACAATGATTTAGGTCCTCCTTGTGTCGGATGTGGTAGGTATGGTGGGTGCCAGGTCAACTGAGTGTTGAGATGCCTGCAGCTCTGTGGTTGATCTCACTGGCTTAGCAACGCCTTCCTTGTTGTCCCTGAATTGCTTGATAACCACTATAGGTTGGCTTAGCATGGGTAGGTGCCCTGGAATGCTTGATAAACCCAACTACAGACTGGTTTAGCATGAGAATGGAGCCTTGACCGTGAGAGAACCTGTTAGCCCTCCTTAGTGAATACACTGCCCAGCTCGGGGGTGATCTCTCAGCTAAAATAGTACAAGCTGTACAGAGATCTAAGGTTGGGTGAATGTTGCTCTCACTTAGTCAGTTGCTTCGGAATTGAAAGATAAGTATTTCTGTTATATGATGATGTTGTCCAATGTGATGAAATGCTTGCTCATGTCTCTTTGTGAAAGTATCAATACTTTTTAAATGAATGGAATTTACATGAAGTCATGTACAGACCTGAGTAAGAGGTTGAGTTCACTGTTGTATGTATATCTTATATTGCATGAGTTTAATGCCTTGTAATTCTTGCATATGATAGATGTGTTGGTTAGACCTGTTTAATGCAGTCTACATGTTATAATAAATTACGTGTTTCTTTGTTTGAGATGAATGTTTATGCATAACTAACCTTGTGAAGGAGATGTATACTTACACCTGATTCCTGGGGAGGGAAGGGAAGCCTAGAAGTGGTTTCAGAAACCTCTGTGGATCAGATGGAAAGGAAGATCTTGGCAGGAGGAAGGTTGGAAGTGTCTAAGTGGAGATATAGACAGAACTCTAGAGAAGAAAATGGGAAGGTTAGATGCATCACCTGATCAGGGGGATCCTACCATTGGATAGGGCTCTCCAAGAGATTTCCAATGGTACCAACGTTGCCCCATTTGGATGCTGGAGGAAGAAGTTATGCCCCTTAGAAGATTCGATGAAATTGCACTTATAGAGACAGGGTTCTGCATGCATGGTTCCGCAATTGCGGGTTGCGGGATCGCCAAGTTCAAAATTATGCATTTTGGGATTTTCGCATTTTCGCATCCGCAATTGTGGGTTGCAGGATTCGCTGTTGCGGAATGAGGTTGTGGGTTCGCAGCTGCGGTTGCGAATTGCGGATTCGAGCTCTCCCAACTATGTGTATGGGCACTCAGCCGATGTTTTGGAAAAAAAAATGGATCATGGTCTCCATTGGCCAGGTAGGTCGATGGGGACGTCACAAAGTGGTATCAGAGCTTTAGTTGCAGCACTGGGAGCTGTTTGGGCCGGACCGTGTATGAATTTTGGTCGATAAATGCGCCCATGGCGTGATTTTTAATTAACTTATTTGATTGATTAATTGTTCAAATGAATAATTCATGGTTTGAATGGGTATGATAGAGCTTATTTGCATGCTTGTGATGTCTAATAGAATGTATCTGATATGCACAGAGATAGCAGTAGTTGTAAGACAAATTATATCACAGGGAAAAGCACAGAACGGTGTGAGAATGGTTACTCGAAATGATGCGCAGGACCTGTTTGGGCCAGAAGATGATGTATTGGGTGAGAATGTGCAAGAAGCACATACAGAAGCCGAGTCTAATGGAAGAAGGGAGCAAGTGACGCCCCCAAACTTGGATGAGACTATGGTTAGCTTTAATGAGCGAATGATGAAAGCGCAGGAAGAGCAACATCAACTCAATGCAGCCATTTTGCAGAGTCTAACGGACTTGCAGCAAAGGATAAACGGTGGTTCCAATCCGAGCCATGAAGTTTGAGAAGAAAAGAATGCATAAAGTTAGTCTAGGGGCCATTCCATGAGAAGAAATCCAAGCCCTATAAGAGGTTCTGTGGGCAGAAGACACAGGACACCTTCTCCTAATTTTTCTTCTAGCAGGTCAGATGATTCGGACAGTTCTCAAGGGAGCCCAAGACGCACTGCCAGTAAGAGTAAGGGAAGGAAGAAGCACCGAGGTATTCCATAGGGTGAATTTAGGAAGGCGAGACCTCCTACTTTTGAAGGTGAAAGTAAAGAAGGTCAAGAAGCAGAGGCATGGCTTCTTGGGATAAAGAAGTACTTCAGAATGCATGAATATTCAAAGAATGAGAAGGCTAAGGTTGCTATCTACAACCTTAGTGGAAGAGCTTCTATTTGGTGGGATCACCTCATGCAAGTGAAAGGAATCAGTGAAAGAAGATTCAGCTGGGGTAGATTCCAAAGATACTTTCAGGAGAAATACCTATCAGCTAGGTATTATGATAGCAAAAGAAAAGAGTTCAATGAACTCAGGCTAGGACATAACACTATGGATGAGCATGTTCATTCGTTTATGGAGCTACTGAGGTGTGTGGATTACATCAAGGATGAAAGAGTGAATATTCAGAGCTTCCTTGGTAATCTACCGCAGAGCTATAGAGATATGATAGAGTTTGTAAATCCACCAAGCTTGGATGAAATTATCAGGATGGCAGAGCATTGCTATGAGAAGAATAAAGGTAAAGCAGAAGCACAGCCAGTGTGGAAAGGTAAACCCAAGGGAAGGTTCGATCAGAAGAAAGGTGAGTCTAAACCACCATTTAGAAATCATCCTAGGAGATTTCCACAAGTCTAGCAAACAAGGAGAGAAATAAAGCTAGCTGTAGCAGTGGACAGAACATCAATGGGGCCACTTCAGTGTTGGGGTTGTGGGGAAAACCACAGACTCAGAGATTTCCCAACTGCAAAGAAGAACCCCAGAAGCTTTCACAATGTTAGAGGAGAAACTACAGTAGGGGATATGGAAAGAGCAACACCTAGAATTTATGCAGCACTGGATGATCATCAAGCAGACCATCAATCAGCAGTGGTGGAGGTTGCAGGTAAGATTGCTGAGCAGCCTTTGATTGACCCAAGATCCACTCATAGTTATGTATCTCCTAAGATAGTTGGAAGTTGTTCTCTTGGTAAGACAAGACATGAGAAGGCTTGGCTAGTTCAATTGGCCACCAATACCAAGAGAAAGGTAAATGAAGTAGTGAAGGAGTGTCCTATAGAATTGAATGGACTCCTCACACATGCTGAATTAAATATCTTGCCATTGGGATCATATGATGCCCTGATTGGCATGGATTGGCTGGAAAGGCATAGATCCAAGGTGGATTGTTATGAGAAAGCATTGGAATGCCTTGATAATGAAGGCAAGCCAAAATTGGTTAAAGGAATTACAAAGCATGTTTCAGTAAGGCAGATTTCAGCCCTACAATTAAGGAAGTTTTATAAAAAGGGTTTCCAGTTATATGTTGTACACATATCAAATTCAACAGAGGATAAGGGACCCGGGATAGAAGATTTCCAAATATTGCAGGAGTTTCAGGATGTGTTTCTAGATGAAGTTCCAGGATTGCCACCTAAGAGAGACATTGACTTTTCCATTAATCTTGTTCCCAGAGCAGCACCCATCTCCAAAGCTCCTTATAGAATGAGCACACCCGAGTTGGTAGAGTTGAAGATGCAGCTGCAGGAGTTAATGGACAAAGAGTATGTCAAACCAAGTGTATCCCCATGGGATGCACCAGTGTTGTTTGTTAAGAAGAAGGATGGAATGTTGAGGCTATGCATTGATTACGGGTAGCTCAATAAGGTGACATTTAAGAACAAGTATCCCTTGCCAAGGATTGATGACATGTTTGATCAAATGAAGGAAGCTAGAGTGTTTTAAAAGATTGACTTGAGGTCTAGGTACCATCAAATGAGGATTAAGGAAGAAGACATTCATAAGACAGCCTTTAGGACTAGGTATGGTCATTATGAATTTACAGTGGTACCATTTGGTCTTACCAATGCACCTGCTACGTTCATGTGCCTCATGAACAGTGTCTTCAGCAAGTACTTGGATAAGTTTGTGATTGTGTTTCTAGATGACATTCTTGTGTATTCCAAGGATGAAGAAGAGCATGATGATCATTTGAGAATGGTATTGCAAGTCCTTAGGGAGTGACAACTGTATGCTAAGTTGAGTAAATGTAACTTCTATCAAGAGAAGGTGCAGTATTTAGGTCATATTATATCAGCAGAAGGCATTGCAGTAGATCCAGAGAAGATTGAGGCCATCATGGATTGGTCCACTCCAAGGAATGCAGCAGATGTTAGATATTTTATGGGCCTTGTTGGTTACTACAGGAGGTTCATTGAAGGCTTCTCCAGGATAGTCCATCCAATCACTTCATTGCAAAGGAAGAATATCAAGTTTGTATGGTCTAAAAAGTGTGAGAGAAGTTTCCAGCAATTGAAGGAGTTTCTTACTAGTGCACCTGTGTTGAAGATTGTAGATCCGAGTAAGGATTTTGTGGTATGCACTGATGCTTGAATTGAAGGACTCGGTGGAGTACTAATGCAAGAAGGCTTTGTAATTTGTTATGAATCTAGGAAGCTGAAGGAGCATGAATGGAACTATGCCACCCATGACTTAGAGATAGCAATCATAGTTCATGCTCTCAAGAGATGGAGGCATTATCTCTTGGGAAGAAGATTCGAGCTCAGAACTGATCACATGAGTTTGAAATACTTGTTTGACCAACCAAATATGAATGCAAGGCAGACTAGATGGATGGAGTTCCTGTGTGAGTTTGATTTGGAAATTAAGCATGTCAAAGGTAAAGAGAATAAGGTTGTTGATGCACTCAGCAGGAGATTCCATATTGCAGCAATAAGTAGATTTGAATCAGATTTGAAGGCAAGAATTTTAGAGGCTCAATATAGTGATGAAGTCTATCTCCAAATTAAAGAAAAATTGAAGCAGAATGTTATAGAGGAGAAGTGTGCAAGATATCAGCTGGGTGAGGATGATGTTCTCCTTTATCAAAACACCATACTGTACATTCCAAACGTTGCAGATTTGAAGAAGTTGGTGATGGATGAGATACATCAGAGACCATACTTAGGGCACCCGGGATATCAGAATACTATAACATCAGCAAGGTAGCAGTACTTTTGGCATAGTATGAAGAAGGACATAGCTCAATACATTGCTAAATGTCAGAAGTGCCAATAGGTCAAGGAAGAGCACCAACATACAACGGGATTGTTGCAGCCATTTCCCATTCCAGGGTGGAAGTGGGAAGTGATTTCAATGGATTTCATAACAGGAATGCCTATGACAGTGAAGAAGCACAATTCAATCATGGTTGTCGTGGACAAGCTATCAAAGGTAGCTCATTTCATTCCAGTCAAGTCCACCCATAAGGCTAATGACATTGCAGATATCTTCATGAGGGAGATATTCAGACTGCATGGATTGCCCAAGGCAATAGTTTCAGATCGTGACACAAAGTTCACGTCCAATTTTTGGAAAGGGTTGTTCCAAGGGCTGGGAGCTCGGTTGAAGTTTAGCACAGCCTATCATCCTTAGACAGATGGTCAGACTGAGAGAGTGAACCAGATCCTTGAAGATATGTTAAGGATGTATGTGATGGATAAGCCATCTAAGTGGGAAGACTATTTACACTTAGTAGAATTTTCTTACAACAATGGGCATCAAGCATCATTGAAGATGAGTCATTTTGAAGTGTTGTATGGTAAAGGACGCAGAACTCCAATGAGCTGGGACAACCCAGTGAACAGAGTAGTGCTTGGACCAGAAATGATTAAGGAGATGGAACAGGAAGTTGTTAAGATCAGGCAGAATTTGAAGGCAGCACAGGACAGGCAGAATAGTTATGTAGATTTGAAGAGAATGCATAAGGAATTTCAGATTGGGGATCATGTCTACTTGAGAGTGAGACCCGGGAAGAGTTCCATGAAATTGAGAAGTTGTGCCAAGTTGGCACCAAGATATTGTGGGTCATTTGAAGTCCTTTATAGGATAGGGCTAGTTTCATATAGGATTGCATTGCCTGCTAACATGAAAGCTCATAATGTTTTCCATGTGTCCTTGCTTAAGAAATATGTACATGATCCTAATCATATCATTGATTGGCATGTGATACAGGTGGAACCAGAGGGAGAGTTCCAGGTGGAGCCTACATGCATCCTTGACAGGAAGGTTACCTTGCTCCAGAACCGGGCCATAGGGCAGGTAAAGGTGCAATGGAGGCACCTTAGCCCAGAAGAGGCCACATGGGAGCTGGAGGATGCCATGAAAGAGGCATTCCCATTTTTGTTCAGTTTTGAGAACACCGAGGACGGTGTTATTTTAAGGGAGAGGGAATTTTAATACCCCATTTTTCCCTTGATGTGCATTGGCTTCAATGTAAATACTGTGAATATATAGTATGTGTATTTTCCCTAGTGTGGAGCTCAAGGCCAAGGCCCCACTAATGGATTTTTAAGTTTATTGCTTAGGCAAGTATTTGGACAGTTGATTATTCATGGACTGTTAAGCCATGAAGAAATGTAAATGATGTAATTGTTACTGAATGAATAAAATAACCAAGAAGCTGGCTAAGGAGGCAATGAATGAGAAAGGGGCCATGTGTATCCACTAGGGAGAGGTGAGGGGGTTTGGGATTGGTTTCCCACATTGCCACATGTCTGATTGAGAACCCGTTTGAACTCACCGCTGACATTAATGCTATGGAAGCGGGTGGTTGAGAACTCTGATCGCTAAAGATGATGGAGTATGGAGCATACCTGCGATTTCATATGGCAGGGCATGGCTCTGATCGCTTGAGCATGATGACACTCAATCGCCTGGGAGAACTCACTGAATCTGTTTGACTATCCGGGAGGAGGAGGCATGGGGGAATTCATTCATTCAAACGGACATTCATCACTCCTCACTCATGCACTCACTCGCCCCGGCACACACTTTCCATTCACAAGCCATCGACCCTCGCAGGGAATTCATTCCTGTATTTCCTGTATGCACCAAACCAATCTGGGAAAAAGGGAAATATGAGGTTAATCGTGTTTCCTGTGTGGGAGAAAAAGGCCTGAGAGATTATAGATGTAACACTCTATGTGTAAACCCCAGTTACAGCGGCAGAGGGATCTTGATAGAAGATGTTGCAGAGTGGTATTAGCAGAGCGGCCGTGAGGAAACCCCAAGCCTGGTAACGAATCAGTTGTTGAACTGTGGGAGAGAGTTGGGTTGCTTGATAAACCCAGTGAAGGCTATAGTCTCAATGAACTAGTGACTAGACCTTTCTATGCCCATCCTGGAATAGCACTGGAAGGGAAGGATTGTGAGAGACTGTGCAGCAGTGATAGGATCTTCCTTGTGTTGGATGTGGTAGGTATTGTGGGTTCCAGATCGGTTGAGAGCGACTGGACCTTTCTATGCCCATCCTGGAATAGCACTGGAAGGGAATATGCCTTGAGAGACTCTATAACAGTGATTTAGGTCCTCCTTGTGTCGGATGTGGTAGGTATTGTGGGTTCCAGTTTAACTGATTGCTGAGATGCCTGCAGCTCTGTGGTTGAGCTCACTGGCTTAGCAATGCCTTCCTTGTTGTCCCTGAATTGCTTGATAACCATTGTAGGTTGGCTTAGCATGGGTAGGTGCCCTGGAATGCTTGATAAACCCAACTACAGACTGGTTTAGCATGAGAATGGAGCCTTGACTATGAGAGAACTTGTTCGCCCTCCTTAGTGGATACACTGCCCAGCTCGGGGGTGATCTCTCAGCTGAAATAGTACAGGCTAGACAGAGATCTAAGTTTGGGTGGAACGTTGCTCTCACTTAGCCAGTTGCTTCGGAATTGAAAGATAAGTATTTATGTTATATGATGATGTTGTCCATTGTGATGAAATGCTTGCTCATGTCTCTTTGTGAAAGTATGAATACTTGTTAAATGAATGGAATTGACATGAACTCATGTACATGTTAAGATTCAATATGCTAAGATAGATAACATCAGTATTACATTCAATTTCAAAACAACAGCATATACAGGATCACTGAAAGAACAACAAGCACAGCATAAACACAAGAGACACAGATTTATCCTGGGAAACCCTCATGGGGTAGAAAACCCAGCAAAGCTTCCTAAATATAGATAACCAACAAATACAAAGATGTAATCCGCAAACATGAGCTCCTTCTCCTCCATTGCAGATCTCTCTCTCTCTCCTATGCGAGTTTCACAAGTGAGTGTGTGTGTTAAATGAGGAACACACCTCCTCTATTTATACACTACTTCACTTGTCTTTTAACCTTAACTAGGTCGGCCCCAACTTAACCACTCAACATAATGTTGACTGGGCCGACCCCACTAGGGGACTTAAACACCCCATACAACTGACTCTGGGCCGACCCCACTAGGGAATTCTAATAACCCAAGTTACCACATTCCGACGGAGGAATAAACATCTCCGGATATACAATAAGATCTCTACGGGGGAATGAAATATCTCTGGAATAATAAAGCACAAATATAATATTCTTAGAAGTTACAATATTTCAACACTCCCCCTTAACGAGAAGGACATTAGAACAACATCTATAGGAGCAAGGAGTCATCAACTACATGATACATGATACATCTATAAATCATTGGAAGCTTTCTTTAATCATCATCAGTAACTCAAACAGTTACTGGAACGTCTTCAAGATCTTCAATACTGGAACATCAACATCTTCAGTACTGAGTCTTCATCTTCTGCAGCACTCGATCAGCTACAGCAACATCATCATCTGCATCTCCCGATCAACAGCCTCATCGTCTGGATCTTCCGATCAACAGCATCATCATCTGTATCTCTCGATCAACAACATCATAGCAGCATACCCTGCAATACACATGATCTATCTTACAGGATGATCAATCCTTATCCTTTTAAGACACCATATCATGTCTAGGGACGATGTAGTCCATTCGTCATCTTAGAAAAAGTATAAGGACCACTTCTCGGAGACATATGTCTACAGATCAATTCAGGGATCAAGGTCCAGGGATGATACAATCCCTCTTGTCCACTAGGGACCATTTCTCGAAGACATCTGTCTCTGGATCTATTCAGGGATCGAAGTCTAGGGATGATACAATACCTCTCATCCACTAGGGACCACTTCTCGAAGACATCTGTCTACGGATCTATTCAGGGACCGAAGTCCAGGGATGATACAATCCCTCTCGTCCACTAGGGACCATTTCTAGAAGACATCTGTCTACAGATCTATTCAGGGACCGAAGTCTAGGGATGATACAATCCATCTCGTCCACTAGGGACCACTTCTCAAAGACATCTGTCTACGGATCTATTCAGGGACTGAAGTCTAGGGATGATACAATCCCTCTCGTCCACTAGGGACCACTTCTAGAAGACATTTGTCTACGGATCTATTCCGGGACCAAAATCTAGGGATGATACAATCCCTCTTGTCCACTAGGGACCACTTCTCAAAGACATCTGTCTACGGATCTATTCAGGGACTGAAGTTCAGGGATGATACAATCCCTCTCGTCCACTAGCGACCACTTCTCGAAGACATCTATCTACAGATCTATTCAGGGATTGAAGTCCAAGGATGATACAATCCCACTCGTCCACTAGGGACCACTTCTCGAAGACATATGTCTACGGATCTATTCAGGGACCGAAGTCCAGGGATGATACAATCCCTCTCGTCCACTAGGGACCACTTCTCGAAGACATCTGTCTATGGATCTATTCAGGGACCGAAGTCTAGGGATGATACAATCCCTCTCGTCCACTAGGGACCACTTCTCGAAGACATCTGTCTACGGATCAATTCAGGGACCGAAGTCCAGGGATGATACAATCCCTCCTCATCTACTTAGATAAATTCTAAGGACCATGCATCGACCTCATCGTCGTAACCAGTAACCTCATCATCGACCTCATCGTAGGAACAGGTAACCTCATCATCAATACATGTATACTCATCATTGATACAAGTATCCACATCATCAATACAAGTATCCTCATCATCGATACAAGTATCCACATCATCGATACAGTATCCTCATCATCGATACAAGTATCCTCATCATCGATACAGTATCCTCATCATCGATACAAGTATCCTTATCATCGATATAGGTATCCTTATCATCGATACAAGTATCCACATTATCGACCTTACCGTCGATGTAGGTAATCTTATCATCCATACAGGTATCCACATCGATACCAATATCCACATATCATCATCGACCATATCACTCCCTCTTTCGAGGAGGGTCCTTTTGAACTACACCAAGCTTGTCTCGGAAATACTCAAACTTTACTCGAGACAGGGGTTTGGTCAATATATCAGCAACTTGTACGTCATTGCTCACATAATCGAGCTTTTGTAGCTCCTTTCTGCACCATATACCGTATATAAAAATATCGGATCTCTATGTGCTTTGACTTATCATGGAACAATGGATTCTCTGTCATCTTGATACAACTCTGGTTGTCACACAGGATCACAGTGGGGTCCATCTCTAAGTCAAACAATCCTGATAACAACTTCCGAAGCCATATCGCTTCACAACTAGCAGAGCAAGCAGCTATATACTCTACTTCAGCTGTGCTGAGAGCCACACTAGACTGCTTCCTACTAAACCACGAGATCATGGCAGATCCCAGACAATAACATCCGCATATTGTGCTCTTCCTGTCTGATACACTTCCTACCCAATCAACATCTGTGTAGCCATACAATCTGAAGTCATGATCTCCAAGATAATATATACCAAAGTCTATCGTACCCTTTAGGTACCTCATCACATGCTTTGCAGCTATCAGGTGAACATGTCTGGGCTCAACCAGATACTAACTCAAGGTGTTCACAGCAAAGCATATATCTAGCCTAGTATTCGTCAGATACATTAATGACCGAATAATCTATCTGTACAGAGTCACATCCACTATCTCATATCAGTCATCAGCTAACAGATTTAAGTTGGAATCCATGGGAGTGGCCATGGCTTTGCATTCCAACATATCAAATACTTTCCATGGTTGAGAAAGATTCCTTCTAGGCCTTGCTATACTTCCAAACCTAGGAAGTAATGCATCAATCCGAGATCTTTCATCTCAAATTCTGTAGCTAGCTTCTTCTTGCTTTCCATGATCTGTTTCTCATTTCCTGTTAGAAAGAGATCATCCACATACAGTAATAGTATGACAGGTTCATCATCCATAACCTTAAGGTAAAGGTTAGGATCAGCTTTACTCTTGGTAAAGCCCAAGCTTATCAAGAAGCTATCAATTCTTCCTCTGTAACTGAACATCATTCACACTCTGCATAGAGTGATCTTCTGCATATCTATCTGTGCCATCTCTCGTCAGATGGGTCTACTGATATGTGCTTCAAGATCATTCGAACTTTGTGGTGAGTTCCTTCTTGCATCCATCTAAGAGAAGAATTTCATTTGTATATAGACACCATCTTCAACCTTGTAGCAAAGGTTGAAATCCACATCACCCATGGTGATCATTAAGCTCATCAAATGACTATCGATCCTGGGTATACGTACAGAGCTGAGTCCTAGGAGTTTTCTCGATTCGTACTTCTTCTTCAATTACACCATTAAGAGAATGGTCTTATCTAGCCACTTGGAGCAAACATCTCGTCATGATCCTCTTCCTCTTTCTAAGAGAATCTTTTAGCCACGAGCCTCCTATAGTATGTTTGATTTGTAAGTCTTCTTGTTGAACATCCATCACTTGTTCGGTGTTCATCATTCTTCATGATATTTCCTACAAATCAAAGTTAATTACATGATTAGTAATACTTCATAATCATCAAATCATGTTGAAATTTCAATGATAACCTATTATGCATACTGATATGATTCACATAGTCATGCAACTATCTTGACCAATACTTTGGCACAACACTTTTCCATATCCTGTATGCATACAGTGGTTATCTAGATGCCTTCCATCTCTACCAGAACATACTATCAAGAGCATGCACAGCTCTCAGCATGTCAGCAAAGAGGTTTCATTCTAGATAAGCAACAATGGAATGTTTGTCCAACTTACCCATCATATGCATATTAGTAGTATATTGTTCAATGCTATATGAATGCTTACAGTATGCATGATATATTCTAGGAATACAAATATGCATACAACTATTACAATCAATATCATTGACTATTCAGTAATGCAAATAACAACTCAAATACTTATCTTTTATGTTTGTGTGGTTGCCTACTACTTGATCTCTATTTTCCCTTTATGATAGCATCATGATTATATGTCTTTGACCTTCTGTCCATTCTGTACCACTATGCATGCTTAAGTGTGCACTAGTGTCATCCTCATGATCTCATACATAATCATACATTTATTAGTATAATCTTAATACTATCAAAACATTATGATTCTAAAATAATCTTAAGTATGTATGGTCATGATTATTTCATACACAGGTATACTTACATAAGATCCTAACACAAAGTAGGATTCTAACTTGATATAGGAAAACATACCTGGATTATCATGCTTGGTTATGTCTTAACATACCCAAACAATATCTTCTTTGTTCTCTTCAATGATTTAGAGACCTTGTGCTAGAACCTGCATATCTCATAAGTTAAGCATAGTAGAACAAAGTCATGCATACCTCGTAAGTAGAGCTTCTATGTGGTCAAAGACTATGGATGAGTCTTTGTCTTCATGCCATCATGGTCATAGAACTTGATTTGTCTTTCTTGATGTACCTGTATCTTGTTAGCAGACAACATCATCCTCATACAACACCACGGGTGCATTAGTACAATCATAAGTGTCATAACCCTAATCAATGAATGCATTTATTATCAAATAATCATAATTGTACTAACCTCAATAACATGAAGACAAACATATTATGAACTTAATCATGAATCAGATTTCAAAACATACCTGTGTCTTCTCAAGTCATACATGTCGAGTAGTCTTCTCTATAGGGGTAAAACCCTAACCATACAAGGTAGATCACTTGTAAAACATCTTGTATAGGTTCATGGTGCTAGGATGATGTAATATCAATTCCATTTAAACCTTATTCATTGCTGCCCTATGAATCTCCCAACTTTTCTAGGGTTTCTTCTTACTTGGAAACCTTAATCTTCAATCTCCTTCCTCCCACAACATTTTGATGGAGGATCAATATCTATGATGAATGGATTCCAAATCCATTATCAAAGCTTCCAATGTTGTATTAGGTGTCTCCAACATTGTATCAGGTCCTTCCAGACCTAAAAACTGAAAACCCTAAGTGAGAGCTTCTTCCTCCTCTTCTTAGATTTCCTCCGTTGAGCCAATTTAGATGTGCGTATTGTTTCTGGTGTATCTCTGCAATTTCAAATCTGTAGGGTTTGAAACTTCATCCTGTGGTATCCTGACCTGGCATCTTTCCAACCCAATAGGTCTGAGATTTAATGGATTCTCTAAGAGATATTTATTTCAAATGTCACAACGTGTCCTGTTTATGGGATGAAACAGCATAGAGAACTTGTACGAAGTGCTTCGTGTCAACGTTTCAACTTTAGCCTCTGAAAATTGGACCTGTGAAACTATAGTCCATGCCCTTACTTCCACGTTTTACAGAATTTCATTTGGAGCTTCCTATCCTGAGATATGACCTTTTTCCCTAGGTCACCTATTTAGGACTGCATTCTGGAAGAGGCAGAAACCCTGACTTGTACGGATCATAAATCACAAAGTACAACGAATATGAGGCTTGGCTTCGGACACAAGGTACAGGGGGATGTTATCTTCGGCCTGTAAAAGTTTCAGATCCTGAACCTTTTCCAAAATGGATTTATAGCTAAAGTTCCACAATGACTAGGTTTTGCTATTCAAAACCCTAACTTTCAAATTGTCGCAGGTGAGACAAGTGTCGTAAGTGCCATACATTGCCTTCCTTCAGGCTAGCTCTGATACCATGTTAAGATTCAATATGATAAGATATATAACATCAGTATTACATTCAATTTCACAACAACAGCATATACAGGATCACTGAAAGAACAATAAGCACAGCATAAACACAAGAGACACAGATTTATCCTGGGAAACCCTCATGGGGTAGAAAACCTAGCAAAGCTTCCTCAATATAGATGACCAGAAAATACAAAGATGTAATCCCCAAACATGAGCTCCTTCTCCTCCATTTCATATCTCTCCTATGCGAGTTTCACAAGTGAGTGTGTGTGTTAAATGCACGTTAAATGAGGAACACACCTCCTCTATTTATACATTACTTCACTTGTCTTTTAACCTTAACTAGGTCGGCCCAAATTAACCACTCAACATAATGTTAACTGGGCCGACCCCACTAGGGGACTTAAACACCCCATACAACTGACTCTGGGCCGACCCCACTAGGGAAGTCTAATAACCCAAGTTACCACATTCCGACGGAGGAATAAACATCTCCGGATATACAATAAGATCTCTACGGAGGAGTGAAACATCTCCGGAATAATAAAGTACAAATATAATATTCTTAGAAGTTACAATATTTCAACAATACAAACCTGAGTAAGAGGCTGAGTTCATTGTTGTATGTATATCTTATATTGCATGAGTTTAATGCCTTGTAATTCTTGCATAAGATAGATGTGTTGGTTAGACCTGTTTAATGCAGTCTACATGTTATAATAAATTACGTGTTTCATTGTTTGAGATGAATGTTTATGCATAACTAACCTTGTGAAGGAGATGTATACTTACACCTGATTCCTGGGGAGGGAAGGGAAGCCTGGAAGTGGTTTCAGAAACCTCTGTGGATCAGATGGAAAGGAAGACCTTGTTAGGAGGAAGGTTGGAATTGTCTAAGTGGAGATATAGATAGAACTCCAGAGAAGAAAATGAGAAGGTTAGATGCCTCGCCTGATCAGGGTGATCCTACCATTGGATAGGGCTCTCCAAGAGCTTTCCAACGGTACCAACCTTGCCCCATTTGGATGATGGAGGAAGAAGTTATGCCCCTTAGAAGATTCGATGAAATTACCCTTACAAAGACAGGGTTCCACACGCATGGTTCCACAATTGCGGGTTGCGCGATCGCCAAGTTCAAAATTACGCGTTTTGGGATTCCCGCATTTTCACATCCACAATTGCGGGATGCGGGTTGCAGGATGCGGGATCGTCAAGATCGAGATTACGGATTACGGGGACTCCGCAACTCCGCATCCGCAATTGTGGGTTGCAGGTTGCGGGATCACCGAGTTCGAAAGTATGCGTTTTGGCATTTCCGCATCCGCAATTGCGGGTTGTGGGTTGCAGGATCGGCAAGTTCAAAATTATGCATTTTGGGATTTCCACATTTCCGCATTCGCAATTGCTTCGCTGTTGCGGAATGAGGTTGCTGGTTCATAGCTGCGGGTTGCGAATTGCGGATTCGAGCTCTCTCGACTGTGTGTATGGGCACTCATTCAGTGTTTTGGGGAAAAAATGGATCATGGTCTCTAGTGGCCAGGTAGGTCGGTGGGGACGTCACACTTCTGCTCAGAGTTTCTACTACACTGATATACAAAAAAGGATATAAAGGAAATCCTTGCCTTAAACCCCAAGAGGATTTAAAACATGGAATTAGCCTACCATTTATCAAAGTGGCAATCCACGACTACCCAATGCAAGCCTGGATGAAGAGGGAGGAGAAACAAAAATTCTCCAACACTAGAAAATAAAATTGATGTTTGACTCTATCAAAGGCATTTTCCATATCAAGCTTTATGGCCATTCCACTTTCCTTCCTGGAACTACTTGAATGAAATGCTTCTTGAACTACAACTATATTATCAATTATTTTCCTCCTTGATATGAAACCCCTTGATTCAATGAGATCATATTTGGAAGAAACGTCTTCATCCTCTTAGCCAAATTTTTTGAAAGAATCTTGTAGGGGTGTTTATAATGAAATTGGCCTAAATATTGACAATGAAATTGACCAAGAATCTTTTGGGATGAGATCTATGAATGAAGAGTTTGTGGCTCCTCAAATGTTTCCTTTCCCCCTAGACCATCTTAACATTCTGCAGAGGTCTTTTTTGACAATAGGCCACCATTTCCTGTAAAAGCTTATGGGGAAGTTATTTGGCCCCGGGGCATTGTCAGGATGCAGGGACCAAATAGCACCCAACGCTTCTTCTTCTTCTATCAGTTTATAGAGGAAATCATTATCGGAAGAAGAGATAATCTTGGGGATGTATTCACACATTTTACTCGTTGCATGCGAGTCCATATCCCTTGCTTCAGAAAACAAACTAGCTTTAAAGAATAGGCAGGCTTCCTTTCTAATTTCTTTTTTACTAGAGATTGAGTTACCATTGTTATTCTTTAGCTCCAAAATTGTGTTAAGTGTTGCTTTCTCTTTACAATTGCTATGGAAATATTTTGTATTTTTATCACCTGCCTTTAGCCAAAGGCATCGAGACTTTAATATCCATTCTTCCTCTTCTTGCTTGGCTAATACTTGTATTTGCATGTCATAGGCCTGTTCTTTTTTCAAAGTATCTTTTGTTATGGTGTTGTGCTCCATTCCCATTTAAAGTATATTTAAAGTTTTTTATCCTTCTTTCTTTCACTTGCTAGGTCTTTATAGCTCAACTTAGCCCATGATTTTATAGCAGCTTTCAACCTTTGCAATTTCACTTCCCATATGAAACATGGAGAGCCATGAATGTAGCAATCCCAAGACCACTTTATTATTTTGTAAGCTTCCTACAAATGCATCCAAACTATATTGAATCTAAAAGGCAAAGGTCCTAGATTTCCAAGAGGGAAGGAAAGAAGACTAATCGAATTATGGTCGAAGACAACTAAGGGCGAGACCTTAGAATGCCATATTGAACCATTTATTAAGAAATAATTACCTACCAAGAATATGTCCAACCGAGCTGAAATATGGCCAGGCTCTACTCTATGAAAATGCCCACATAAGATCCAAGAGATGATGTATACCTCACAAGAGTAATTATGATTAAGCAGGAAAATAGAAGAAGCATGGTCAATGCAGTATAATGAGCAACAAAATAATAATACAGTAGAACTCGGATAGAAGCAAAAATACTTCACACACACTAATTCATTAATCGCAAATGGACAAATAAATAATACCATGCATGAGGAATTCGAATTCCTAAGGTGGCAATTCGAATTAGCCTTCATGGAGTCATCAAAAGATCACTGGAGTGTCATCGAAGCACAACTGGTGTCATCGGAGCACAATTGGAAGTCTTCATCATCATCAGTGGAATCATCAATGCTCAAGTAACTGTCAACCATCAGTCAAACTGAGTCTGGTAGGTGTAACTGAGAGTAACTGAGAGTAACTGAGTGTAACTAAGTGTAACTGAGTGTAACTGAGTATAAACTAAAGACAACTGGACTGGTAGGTGAAGAAGGGCGAGTTGCTTCCTAAAATCAAGGAAGAAGGGCGCATTAAGCAACTGGAGGTCTAAAACTGATCAGTGAGAAGCTCTCGGGGGCTGGCTAACTGAGGGCTAGGTGCTGGACTGATGACTGGAATGCATGCAAATGCATGCAAGCCCTAAATGATGCATGCAAACCCTAAAAGTGCATGCATGACTAAAAATGTAAATGATCAAAATACTAGTGGGACTAGGATGGAGTATAGGAATATCCTAACATACTCTCTTATTGTTCCAAGTGAATTTCCCTTGCTTTAGTTCGATATCAATAAGGTCCCAATCTGCTTGCAGATCCTCTAAGCTTTCTCCAAAGTGGTCCCAGAGTTTGGATCCACCTCTTCTTTCATCCGGGGAGATTGGTATATTAAAATCTCCAGCTACAATGCAATGATGGTGAAGGCCCAAATCCCTAAGAGAAGCAAGGGAATTCCAAAACTTTGCTTTTTTATTATAGAGAGATGGCCCATAAATGTTACATATCCTTATTGTTTCATTCCTTTATAGGTCCTCCAACTCAATTAACAACTAGTTCCTATTTCCTTGGAAGAGGAGAGTTTATATTTGTTGTTATCCCACCAGGACAATAATCCTCCCAAATTTCATTGAGCACTGACTGCACACCCTTGACCTTTTTTCCATATTTGTCTGATTCACTTCTCACTTTTTTTTTGTCCTTCTTTTACTCTTGGATTAGGAGGATTGACACCTTTTCATTTATGATCATGTGCCCTGCTTATCTCTCTTTTTCTCTACTCCTACTAGATGCACTTTTCTTGATGCGAATAAATTTATGTGTTGGTCCAAACTAGATTGTTTCCCTATTGCGTTGTCTTTGGTTGTTTCTATCTCTCTATGAACCCTTTTTGGCTTTTTCCCTTTCTTTGATGGCATCTATTTTTCTCTTCATGACTTTTTGATGATTATTCTTAAATTGCTTTAGATTTGGATCTAGTTACTGAACCCCCTGAATTTAGATATTTTTCGATCTGACTTCGATGTAGGGTTGGGAAGGAATAATATGAACATAGGAGGATTCTTTCCCTAACTCCATAAGGATTGGGCCACCTTCCTGATTTTCAGGTCTCTCTGCACTGCCATTATTATGTTCTTCCCTTGCCTTTTCTTCTGCATTTTGCATTTACATCTCTGCTTCTCCAACTTCATCTTTGAGTTCCTCTAGCGCCTAGAATTTATTTGAAATGCCTCCCTCTTTCTGGTTGTTTTTCTGAGGATATGCACCATCTCTTTTCCCTTTTCTTGATACTTGGTTCCATTCTTCATTAGGATTCTGGTCCGCCTCTTGGGGTTTCTTCTTTGGATAGTGCTTAGCAAAATGTCTGTATTCTTGACATATCTTGCATTTGAAGAGGATTTTCTCATAGTCCAACTTCTCCAAATGAGTCCATCCATCCGTTGGAAAATTTATTGCCTACGGGGTCCCTTTTTCTAAATCAACCTCCCAATCGACCCGATGCACCATTTGCGTGAGCGAATACACTTAGGGTCTTCCGATTTCTGAAGAAGGAAGGCTATCCATCCTTTGTCCAGGCATGAGATCTTTGGGATGTAACCCAAATTTTCACCCCACTGTTCATTCACCCATTGAATAATGGTTTTAACAGCAAATATCTTTCCACGAACCCTAACTGTAAGTGCTAGCTTAGCCATACTAGCCACTCTATATAGTGGAATGCCTTCCCCTACCACAAACTTGTTATCCCTTCCATCGTTTTTCAATATTCTTTTTTCTTCTTTCTTCTATCATCACCTTCCTTTGAATCACTGGAGCCATGATGAAAGCCATCCATGTCCACCTCTTCCCTGATCTTGGCCTCATCCCTTCAATCGCCCCACATAAAAACAACATCTTCTTTGGCCTGAGTGAATTTAGGGTCACTTACAGGATGCCCTATGCTACTGGAAAAGAAATAGCTAGGGTCAATGTCATCACCTCCCAGACTCAAATGTGTGAACTGTCTCCCATATTTGTGCAATACCAGCTCCCACGCCACTGCTTACCAAAAACTCATGACCTAAAACCTCAAATTATTCAAAGCCTTGAAGAAATTTCTCGAAACTAGATGCCTCGATCTGTGCCTCCGAGGGTTGGGTGACTTCCAAACTGTCAGCTGTCACCATATGGAGGCATGGAATTTCCATGAATTCCGCCTATAGGGTTGTCGGATGCTGGTCATAGAATGGATCGGAGTCCATGTTGTCTGCAGGTTTGGTAACCGTGATTGTTTTTGGAGAAGCCCTAACCCCACCGCCTTTTTCTACCACCACTGACATTTTGTTGATAGGTACATCCCATATGTCGACACCTTCGTAGGGGTCAGGAGAATAGTCAATTATGTCCTCAATGTCCATATTTGAAGCCCCATAATTGTAGCCCTAAATCTGCAGCTTCTATCTCGCCTATCTTCACATAGCCACATACTCTATTCTATCTCCAATTAAAGGGTTTATCGAAGTACTATTTTCGAAAGGAGGGGAAGTGTATGATGATTTCTTATGATGTGCATTTCATCCAAAAAAATATTTGTTTTGTGAACGTTAACAATTATACCTGTATTAAAGCAAAATTTCCAGAGATTTTTTAGCTACTTATCGAGATCATAAAAAGTCCTCAATATAAGAACAATGTCATTAATACCAGCATAGATCCATCTTAAAAGGGGATCTACCAAGTGCAGAGAGGAATCAAATCTCTCGAAGTGAAACCCATTTTTAGAGTGCAAATGTTAAGGAAGCATTTTAATTTATCTAATTTGTGTAGTTTCATATAATGTCATTGTAAATGTTTTAAATATCCGACATGTTATTTTTTATAATATTTTATTATTTTGTAAAAAGGACACGTGCCATCTCTAGGATGAGCACATAAGGAGTTACGCATCCCCCTACTGGGTTGTAGAATGCACCTCTTTGGTGCAATTAAATATTTATTTTAGTTTATTTTACAATATCAAAGATTTAAAGTTTTTATTAAGTTCATAACTATAATCAAATTAAAATTCTCTTGAAAAAACAATATATACACTATATTTGAAATATTTATTAGAAGTTCAAGATATTTAAGCCGAGAGGGTTAGCTCAAGCAGTCACAAGCCAGATGTGAGATCTCTCCCCCCAACGTTGAGGAGGCCATGAGTTTGACTCTCTTGATCCCCTCGAGGTTAGGATCCATAATCAAAGCCAACAATTTACCCCATTTACTATCCATGAATCATGGGGAAGTACTAGGAGGATTTTCTGTGAGGTTGTTCCTTGAAAAAAAGTTCAAAATATTTAAAAATCAAAATAAACAAATTTTAATATTTATCCAATGCTCTCGTAATAAAATGATCATCCATAAATCATGGGAAAGTACTCGTAGGGTTTTCCGCAAGGTTACCAACAGATAGATTCGGAGATAGCAAACTCTAGTTTCATACTCAATAAGTCAAACCCATAATTCAATGAGGATGAAGATAAGAACATACCCAGATTTCAATGGTTGTTTCCTTTGTTGATGCTTGTCAATCTCTAGTCTCATCCTTCAACTAAACTTCTTCTCTCTCAAATTTGCACAGAAAACAACAAAGACACCTTCCTCAAAGCAAATTGGCTACATTAATCAAAACATCTAAAACCAACATTGAATCTACAAGTAATTAACCAAATTAATCTCTCAAGTTAATATCAATTCTCATCAATCAAACAACATATTGAAAAATAACATTTGAGGGAGGGAAAGAAGAGTTATTTCCTTTGTACTATAAAGAGGCAACAACAAAGTACAATGAACTACCTTAATATTTGTTGCAACGCCTCCTTTACCATACTGGATTCCTTTTGCCTGGACCACTAACAGGTCTCCAACCAAATCTCTCTCTCTCGATCTTCAAATAAAAGGGACGATCAAGGTCCACACTCACTCTTGAAGGCAGAGATACTAAAAAATAAGAACTTCTGAGAGTAAGGGCACAATAAAATTTCTTGGCACTCTGAATTCCAAACCTTTAGCATGTGGCTACAATGATAGTATTGTACCCTCCTTCACTTTGAGGCTTGTTTTTATATTTGAAGAAATTAGTTCAGGGAGTTGGGTTGGGTGTAATCGTTCCCATGTGGACTAGCAACAACCATTAACCATCCGAACACGTGTGAGTGCACATATTGTTTTTTTTGTACTTTACAATGTATACACATGTTGATAAAGGGAAACACATGTATTAGACATTTGAGCGCACATGTTGTTTTTGTACTTTCATATATATAGACATGTTGATAAAGGAAAACACAGATATAATACATGTGTTTCTAAAGGACAACCTGTGTATGTAAGCCAAATTATAGTTTTTTAAAGGATTTAGCACACTTTAAGATGTGCAAAAGGGGGCTAAGGGGGTTTATACATTACTGAGTGTGGAAATGTTATAACATATGCCCCCTAGTGTATGAGGTCAGAAGAGAAGTTGGTGGCCAAAATGAATTATAAAATGGACTAGAAACCCGATGAGTGGACACGAGAAGGGTGCACCAATACTAGATCAAAAAATGCGTCTGCAAACAAAAACCAAGGATCAAAAGACTCTCTTCCTGAGGTGGGAATACCCATGCTTAGGTGTAAATAAGCATGGTCACCAAATCAAGTACTATGTGAATCCATGAAGTATATAAAAATGATGAATCATGGCCACAAAAAGATACACAATGGATCCATGTCAAGAACGTATCATTGCCTCGAGCAGATACAAACTGGATCTATGTATCGATATATATAAGGAGAGCAACTAGAACTGAAGTGAGTGTAAACTAGTTCTCCATGTAGTACCAATGTTATATAATGTAAGGTATAGTCTTTTGCAACTCAAGCAATAACAAATGTGAAAGTGCTACTGGAGCCCAAGGTCTTCCACCTAAACCATCGATATGTACCTGTTCTTACCATGTGAACAAATAAGCCAAAGTCGAACATGGGGAACACCGTTTGATTATCAGTTATTGATGTATACCGTTAACAAAAACAAGACAATCCACCGATGATGATAATGGGAGTCAAGGTACCTAGTACATTCCAGCAAGTGTGAATGAGATATTTGTACGAGCCATGTGGAGTGAACGTTAGCACTCCAAAGACCACCACATGGTAGTGCCATGCGTGCCCTACCAAATGACACTTTATTACGCTTTTAATGACCATACCTACCACCTTTCCTAACCTTTCTCCTGTCGTCGATATAACTCCCCATTCATTCTTGTTTGGGTTTAGTGTGTCACCATTTTCCCACCCCGATGGTGGTGCGCCTAGTTCTTGCAACTCTCCCGACTAGGAGCCTATACTTGTCATTTGTTGGTTTGAATGCGGTGCTATGTTGGTTGCTTATGTTGCTCCGTGTTGTTTCAATGGTGCTTCTCTATTGGTTCTTCACAACGCCGTGTGGGTGCTTTGCCTAGAGGTGTGGGTGCCTTGACTGGTTGGAAGTTGCACTTACTCGGTTCGTTGTGACATTGTTTCTGGTTCAGCTACTCGGGACTGAGTTTGGCACGGGGCTTTAGCTGTTGAACATGTGTTGCGAGGTAAGCTTCGACTCTCTTGTGTCCTTGTTGTTTTTTCCACCATGAAATGGCTTTTTAACTTCCCCTCTGTCTGTACAAGTCATGTTGGAGGTGCATGGAGATGTGTGGAGCTAAGCGGATGGAGACCGAGGTGGTTGCAGTGTTGTTCGTGTTTTATCCTGGTAGGACCTCGACTCCTACCAGCTTCTCCTCTGTGTTTTTCAACACATTAACTCTCCCAGTGGATTTTTTTGGATGGCCTTGGTTGCTCTATGCATTGGGGAGTTTGTTTAGGGTTAGGGTTTTACATGATTTTAATGGTTGAAGGGGTTTTGCTCAGTTTGTAAAATTATGGGTTGTTGGTTCTGCTTCGTTTTTTATAATGGATTTGTATCGACCTTTGTTAAAGTAAAAATGGTGTTGTATCACCATGTTAAAGGTGTTAATGGTGTTAATTTTCTCTCTGGTCCGGTTCTCATGCGATGAATTGTTCTCGTGGTTAATTCAGTTAAGTTTTGTTTTATTGCTCTCCTTAGACACTGTATAATGGCTAAATGGAAAAATTTTGAACTTGTCTATGCATGTGCATTTGATTTGGGCTTCCTCCGAGACTGTTCAATGGTTAAATGAAATAGAAATGGTGTAGTTTTGTTGAATTTGTATGCATTCCTATTGTTTATGGTTCTCTATGGCTATCTCTAGGGTTGTAATACCCCGAGAACCCTTACATGCGAACTCGTAACACTATGAGAACCCCTACATGCGGACCTGTTGAGCATTGTCATATTCCACAACAATGTTGGTTAATATTGGTTAATGGTTTGGTAAAAATGGTGTTGTATCTGGCTATGAATGGTATCAATGGTGTGAATTTTCTCTCTGGTTTGTTCTCCTGCAATAAATTATTGATGTGGTTAATTTGGTGAAATTTTGTTTTGTTTCTCTCCTCAACTGCTGTATAATGATTAAATGGAAAAATTCTTCGTTTATCGGTGCATGTGCATTTGATTTGGCCTTCCTCTGAGACTGTTCAATGGTTAAATGAAAAAAAAATTGTATTTTTTTTAATTTGCATGCATTCATATTGTGGTTGGTTCTCTCCACGGTTGTGATACCCTGAGAACCATTACATGCGAACTTGTAACACTATGAGAACCCCTACACGCAACCTTGTTGAGCATTGTCCTATTCCATGGCAATGCTGGTTAATGGTTTGGTAAAAATGGTGTTGTATTTCGTTGTGAATGTTGTTAATGGTGTGAATTTGCTCTATGGTTCAGTTCTCATGCAACGAATTGTTGGTGTGGTTAATTCAATGAATTTTTGTTTTGTTTCTCTCCTAAGTCATTGTATAATGGTTAAATGGAAAAAATATTTGATTATCTGTGCATGTGTGTTTGATTTGGCCTTCCTCTGAGACTGTTTAATGGTTAAATGAAAAAAAAATTGTGTTTTTTTTATTTGCATGCATTCCTATTGTGGTTGGTTCTCTCTGGGGTTGTAATACGAAAACCCTTACATGCAAACCTGTAACACTGTGAGAACCCCTACATGCAAACTTGTTGAGCATTGTCCTATTCCATGGCAATGTTGATAAGCTAGTTTAGGGTATTGTGCAACATTTAGAGACCTTTGCACTGCTACAAAAAATTGTGTAGGACATTATGTTCTTTGGGACTTGTAAAGTGTGGCGAAGTTAATTCTTGTATCTAGTCTTTTGAGAATCTAGCCATTACTAACATGGTAATGGATTCATGGTACTTGCAATTCGGATGAGTTCCATTGTGGGCAGTTTTGAACTGTTGGATTTTTTGCACTATAGGGATAAAAGAACCAAAGGTAGAAGCTCTAGATGACATGGTTCTTCCAAACCTTGTGACTGCGACTGATTATGTATTACTGTTGACCAATTATTATGGGTATGGTTTAAGAATATATATTTCGGATAGAGGTTGATAGTGCATAGGTTTAATCAAATAGTGATCTTCTGCCATAGGTGAAAGTTGCAGCAAACTTGTGACAAAGGGTAGAATCCTTGATATCAGTTGCGGAGAAGGCAACTTTATCCACCTCTCTTACTGTTGATAGTAGTTTTTAGATTGGTTTTTGAAAACATGGCAATTGAACTTGCATTGCAAACCTCTTTAACATTTTTTACTGTCAACAATAAGTCACGAAGCGGAAATTCATATAGCATGTATGGCAATTGTCTTCGTTTTAAGGAAGGGTTGTGGAAGATATATGAAAGCCATAGTGGTTTGAAGGCATGTATGATAGTGTTGATTAAGTGATGTGCAAAGTGATGTTGAACTTGCCTTCCAAATCTCTACCATATAATATATGCTTTGGTGGACAATGGATATCCTATCCTTATGTTGTTTATTATAGAAGAACATAGCAACATATCCAACCAACCCAAACAATAATGAACGGGGAGTTCGACCGATGATGACATAAAGGTCGGGAATGGTGGTAGATAAAATCATTAAAAGCGCAATACAATTTATTTTAGTAGGGAATGTGTGGCACTACCATGTGGTGGTCTTTGGAGTGCCAACATGCCTTCCACATGGCTCGTACACGTGTAAAAGTGAATAATATAAACAAAATTTGAGCTCTCTAGAACTAAGGTGAGAGGGTTTTGCCATAAGATTTCCAAGTTGCAATAGTTTTTTTGCAAAGACAAACAAGTTCCCAAACAGACCATTTGTTGCAACAGACTGTTGTATTATTTGTTGACTTGCTAAAAATAATATTCCTCAAACATTCCATACAGTATTGGATAAACTTTCGAGAGGATTTCGACATATGACTGTCAATTTGCAATAGATTTTTGCAATGTCAAACAATTTCCCAAACAGGCCACTTGTTGCAACATATGGTTGTGCTGTATGTGAGCTTGACAAAATAAATGTTCCTTAAACATTCCAAAAAGTATTCATGAACCATTCTTAGGTAACCATTGTTGCATTTACATTGGCACTACATAGATACATTGTCTTCGTTGATAGATAAAACTGATTAAACAAAATTTGACCTCTCTAGAACTTAAAGAGGGGATTCTTACATAAGGCTATCAAGATGTAATAGATTTTTTCAAAGACACAAATTTCCCGAATAGACCACTTGTTGCAACACATGTTGTACTGTTTGTTTGCTTGTCAATGTAATAGTTCCTTGACATTCCAAAAAGTATTGGGTGCCCATTATGAGATAACCATTGTTGCATTTACATTAGCACTACATAGATACATTGTCTTCAATGATAGATAAAAGTGGTTAAACAAAATGCGAGCTCTCTAGAACTTAAGTGAGAGGATTATTACATACAACTTGCAAGAGATTTTTGCAAAGACAAACAAGTTCCCAAACAAACTAATTATTGCAACAAACTGTTGTACTGTTTGTTTGATTGTTTACAACAAACTGTTGTATTGTTTGTATTGGATAACTAGTCTTAGGTAAGCAGTGTTGCATTTACATTAGCAATACATATATACATGGCCTTCAATTATAGAGAAAACTGATTAAATACATGATTAGAAGAACATCCACAAAATGCCTCTGTAACAAAATCCACATTCCACGTGGTGAGGCTAAATATGCGATATCTCTATTGCCGATGAGATGGAATGTTTGCGTTGCCTAAACCTGTTGAGATTGTTGCATTTGCCTCGGCCAAGTATGCATTGCCTAAACCTGTTGAGCTTGCTGCATTTTCCTCGGCCAAGTATGCATAGCCTAAACCTATTGAGATACCAAAGATGGCTTGACTAGATTGGTTTGAGTTGCCCATACTAGGATGAGGCCAGTTTCCACATTGCAACCAAGGGGCAATTGAAAAACCATAGTTCTGAATTGTACTAAATACCCCTATATTGACTGGAGGTGTTGCAATGGCATTTGGCGCATAATGCCTTGTACTGGTAGGAATTAGTGGAGGAGGTACTTTAGGTAGATGATCGTGAGGGGGTTGGATGCTTATGAGGTCTTGCGGGAGTCATGTATTGTTTGCAAGTGGATCTAACGCGTTGGACATGATCCTCCCTCCATCACTTTGAAGACTTTGTTGCGCCTTTAGCTGTTCCCTTTCATTCCTTTCCATCTATTTTTGGTGCTCTTTTTCTCGCTTCTCTGTCACTCTTTGAAGCCTTTCTTATCTTCGTTGTTCTGGTGCAGCAAGCCTTGCTTCATTCTTCTCCTTTGCCTAGTCTCTCTTATTTTGTTTTATAGCCTTCATATCCATCTTTTTGTACTGCCTCTACCAATAGGTTAGTCATCTAAAGTGAGCAGCTATGAACTCCTTCCTACTCGAAGATAATCTGGTGTTCCTATTGATAGACATGCTTACAATCTCTCCACTGGTAGCTTTAGGAATTGTCCCAGTACTAGTGTGTTTCCTGGAGGATCAACTGGATTTGGTGTTTCATTGGCATTGTCTTCTCCCTCTTGTCCTTCGGTATCCATAGGGTGTTCCTCTTCACTTCCATCATCCACGTAGTAATGGACATGTTCGTTGTTTATGAATGTTGGTTGCGAAGGCATGTCGAGGATTTGATCATTGATGTTGGACAAAATATTTATATTCATGTTCATCATGGCCTCTGCCAACCACTCAGGTCATTCAACTAATTGGCTTGGCATTGTCATTTGTTCCTCGGTGCTTCCTGTTGCTTCACCACCTACAACCACGTTCTCCTCAGCATGGTCATTAGTAATATGCTTTCCAGATGTTGTATGAGCTTCATTTGACCCAACAACTCCCATGTTCTCTTCGTCTGGTTCATGATCATAATGAGTGGCGTTGACTTACTCATTATCATCACCCAATGGCACACTATTTGTTTGAGATAGGGATAACATGTTCTCTACAACATCTACAACTTCATGTTCATTTAATCCAAATTCTTCGCTACACCCAGTATCATGGCTAAGAGCATCGTGATTTAGTGGCCAGATTCTAATCCGCTTAAATCTCGCCTTAATATTTGATGGGGTGAGAGCTATTTTAAAAGCTTTGCTTCCAACTTCAGCTAATTCAAACCTTTTCACCTCTATCTCGAGGTTCTTTGCAATCCATGTTGCTCTCTCAAATCTGAAGTAATTCTTGAAAGTCCCAAACACACTCACATCAATAGGTTGCAGCTTGTGAGTAGTATGTGCAGGAAGAGTTAACAAGTCAATGCCTAGTCTATTTGCCTCCTCGATGGTTTGTATGGCTATGTGGCTACCATGACCATAAAAAATCAATAGGTGTCTATTTTCAAGTGATATGCCACCATGAAAAAATGTTGCAAAGTGATAAAGCCAATTCATAAACAACTCTTTTGTCATCCATGCACGGGGATGTGCAGCCATGCATGCCCTTGGTTCGCAATTTTGGATATAGTTTTTCAGCTAACTCTTACCCTTTAAAAAATAGAACCCTGGAATTGATGCACCGATTGCATTTACAGCACACATAATGGTTATCCACTTCCTGCTCTTAGGAAGGATTTTTGGCACATTTATGCTCCTTCTCTTGGCAATTACTCGCATGCCACAGTTCCTCCCTGCTTGTAAACCAGTTTCGTCACAATTCCATATATGGTTTGGACTATAGGCATGTTTCTCATATACAACTAATAATGTATCATAGAACCTTGACACAACTACGAGATGTAGATTTATAGCCCTATCCCTATTGATGCCTTTTGTCGTTCGCAACACAAGCTTTGGATGCCTCTTCTTAAACCCTACCCACCATGATTTTTCCAGAAATCCATCTTTGAATGGTTTTGGCCTACCTTCAAAGATTTGAGAAACACTTGATTTTAGTTGTATCGATTCTAGCATGTGTCCCAATTAAGCCATATCCTTGCACCAAACAACCACCTCCTCCTCCTCTTCTACAGTCATCATCGTAAGGGGCCCTTTGCGCTTTGTATCAGTCAGTCCATTTATCCAGTAGTGTAGTAATGTGATGGCAATACCATGTTTTTTGGCGGATGCTCAAACAAAATATCCATGGAATTCTACATCATCAATTGTGGTGAGCATATCCTGTTATGTCCACCCTCTTATGGCACTGATCTTCTTGGTTGCACTTGCAAATTGCAACCTAGTTGGCTGAGGAGCAACAATAACAGCCTTGGTTTCACTAGGTTGTCCAAGCATACGAGAAGGGTTGTTGTTATCATCTACTTGGGGTAAGTCATTATGATGTCCATTGTCATTGCAAGTAACGTTGTTACCATCCACCTGTTGTGAGTCTTCATCCGATGAATTGCATTGTAACATTGCACCTATGATAACACGCCTCTTCGAAGACCTTGTATGGGCAGCTGCACACACTCTCATCGTGACGACAATAAACCTGCACACTACAATAAAAATTACAGAGTGCATTTACTAAGATGTTATCGATTGAATGATTTGTTTTGTCTGTACAACAAAAATACATAGTGGATTTTATATTTTGGCATAACATAGCCATAGAGACAGGCTTGTTCTTGTTTCCATTGTTTGTTATAGGCCTTGGAACCATTGGCATTACAACCACTTCTAGACTGGGTGGAGTAATTTCATGTTCTTATTATATGCACAATTTTATGGTTTTGGCCTAATGGATATATAAAGGTAGAACTGAGCTTGTTTCGATTGTATTATATTCGCCTTGGCATTGTGGATTTTGGTTGTGTATGCATTTGTCAATATTGGCACACTAGAGCCATAGAAACGTAATTGTATTTGTTTTCCAATGTATGCTACAAGCCTTGGCACCATTAGCAAAATAAGGTTGGGTGGAGTCATGGCATGTTCTGAAATATATGTAGAGTGCATTATTTATTTTGGCATACTAGATGCATAGAGGCACGGGGCTTGGCACCATTAAATTCTAGAGCTTTAGAGCACTACATGACTAGGAAACATCGTTATATAACATAGAGGGGAAACATATATTGAAACATGAAGTCTAAACAATATGCATAGGCAAACATGGACAAGTAAAATTTGTAGCTAACATGTGGATTTAGCAGGCATATCTGATTTCCTGTCATAGATTTAGATGTAACCTGAAATGCACACCACTCATCTTAGAAAATTGAACAATACCTGAAGAAGGCATAAAAGAACATAGTTACTTACCCCCGATGGTTGATATAGATATTCGCTGGTTGGAACATTGTTGGCAGTGTTGATGAACAACTCAAATTCTTTGATAGACGATAAGTAAGCTGCAATATGATTCTTGCTCCTTTATAGATAGTTCTGGTTGATTTGATTGGGTTGTGGCATTGGCATGGATTGCAAATTTGAATTTATGAGTGAGTGCACTAGATTGTTTTGGGTGTGATCCAATGGCTAGGAAGTTGTCTTGGTTGATCCTTGTGCTTTCATATAGTTTAATGGATGATTTGATGTGTTTAATGAGAATGCCTTTGTTGATATTTGTGCTTTCAAACATATTATTGGATGTCGTTGATGTGTTTAATGGTTTCCTTTGATGGTTTTAGTAGGAGATTTGATGAATTTAAGTGTTTGGTCACTATTAATTTCACTGGGAGGGTTTGTTGGTTAAAAATTATTGCAGATGAAGCTGAAATTAGAATTTCCCTTCATTGTGTAGGTGAGTATGTGAAGACTATTCAACTATGGATGTTTGATGGGATATGTGGGGACTATTGGTTGAATGCCCTTGGCTGCATATGCCATTCATTGGGGTTGAGTTGATGGAGTGCATGTACATGTGCTCAGGTTATTGCGGGTTGTTTTAAGAATTGTGATCTACTGTAATGTCAGAACACTATGGGATTTGCCAGGGACATGATTGCCTGTAAATTTCTTTTGTCAGTTATGAAAAAACTTACCTAATTAGGCTATTAATGAA
Organism: Larix kaempferi; assembly: GCA_027924585.1. Taxonomy (NCBI): domain Eukaryota; kingdom Viridiplantae; phylum Streptophyta; class Pinopsida; order Pinales; family Pinaceae; genus Larix; species Larix kaempferi. The sequence goes on from BSBM01000033.1 coordinate 13,665,082, forward strand.
CTGTGGTCGGCCCAGTAGTCATAAGGGTCAATTTTGTATAGTTTTTGGTTAATATAAGAATATTTATATATTTTTGTCTACCCCACTTTTAGGTGTCTGGTGAGACCATTTCTATGTCCACTTGTGGTCCTCGTTCACCAAAATGAATCCCTCCCCTAAGTGAATTCGGAGGCAAAGTAGTGGTTTGGACTTGATAGAGGATAGAAGCCTGTTATTGGACAACCTACTCGAGCGAACGCGAGCCAGATATCCCTAGTTCAATGTGAATCTAGAACGAATAAAGACAGAACATAAAGCTACTTTCCTAGATCGAATTAGAGATCGAGTAATTAGACGTCTTACCTTCAGATTCGTAGATATTTCTCCTTGTTATTGCTCCAAGCTCCGTGGTCGTCAGATCCGTAGCTGCAAGACCTGTCAAAACATATAGAGACAAAACAAGCAGTAAAACATGTCTAAACACTAACTGATCTAAGTAAACAGTTAAGGAAGTAAACTATAAGCATCATCAACACAACAACATTTATGGAAAGAGTTTATATTACTGTATAAAGTGTAGGAAATACAAAGTAGAGAGATGATTACAACCCAAGCATTAATGTTGCAATCTTCCTCCAACAAGTCAAGCCAATGCCTCCAAAGGAAATGTAAGCCTCACAAGAGATGGATAGGGATCACTTAAGCTAATTCCACCAGCATGTAAGTGCTATAGACTTCCTCCCTTTGTAATGGAGAGGAGCTTTGTATTTATAGGACCAAGTGGACAGAGTAGATTGAGAATCATGGGGAGAGGGCTAAGGGATCCTCCCTTAAGGTTAAGGAACCGTAGGACAGCTCACCTAGGAGTTTGGGATAGAGATCCACCTCATCCAAGTTCTAGAAATTGTTCAAAAGCCACCTTTATCCCAATTAACCAACTCCAGTGCAAGCTGCATAGAGGTAACCTGCGCCTGACAAGGGAAACACAGGTTGTACAAAGACACTTTGCGCCACCGGCATAGTCTGGTAGAATACATTCTGCGTCGGCCCTAGTTGGGCGCTTCTTACTCAAAGACAACATGCGCCGGCCCAACTAGAAGTTGTGGACAAAGGGCATCAACTTGCTCTACATGACTTCTTGATCAAGGGAACTTCAGGGATTGAGGCACTGAGTTAACAAGGGACTCCACAGGGACTCATGATGACGAGATTTAGGTGTAACAGAATTCCCCTCAAAGCATAAAGCTAGCAAAACAAGACAGGTGAAATGATTTGAAAGATTGATGGCAAGGACTTGCTGGCTAGAAGAAGCTGGTGCAACACAACTGAAGCTGAGATACTAGTCTCACATGACTCATAACATGGTTGCCAACCAATACAATGCAGATCCATGGTTGTAAAGACCGACTGAACACAATCATGGCTACTAGACACAAACGTAGATCCATGATGAGATGATAACACAGCCACTACCAATACAAAGTGGATCCGTGTAATATGACTCAAACAATATCCATCGCAACCTGGGTAAGAGATGGCTTTCCCCAGGGTCATCAAGCCGAACCCGCAATGATACGATTCTATCCATGTGATTACAATGTTTTGGAGTCGAACATGGTAGAAATCACTTGATTACTGTCATTGATGTATACCATTAACAAGTGCGAGGGAAATCACCATTGATGTCAATGAGTCCCAAGGTACCATAGTACATATCACTGAGCGTGAATAAATGAGTTGAGGTCGAACGCCCAATGAAATATTTCAATCAAGAGCCAATGACTTAAACTCGTGTCGAAAGCTAGGTAACCTGCCATTGAGGCATGCAGGGCCAAGGTACTTGATTGGTTTCTAGATTCAGTCCTCGGATGATGTGTTGAAGCCGACGAGGATGAATCCGTCGAAGGAGGGCCATGATGAATCCCCCATCATCGTCATGAAATTCGATAACAGATGTTTGGAGTGGATCGGACGGTAGAGTAACATGCAAGAATGACTCAGAGTAGACCAACATGATGGAAGGTGTACTGACTGCAGATGATGAGCAATGAACATCTCTTGAACATGGGCATGGCATGACTTGGCAGTACTGACATGATGAGGATGACACTAACCTCAAATGCGACCGATAATAGAAGCATTCTTCGGATGACCCAAAGGAGTGACAAGACTCATGAAATTAGTATGACTCGGAGACAAACGGATTACTCAAGCATGGAATGCAAATGCAAATGAGTGCCATGTTCAAGAGCGATGATGTATATCCGTAAATAAAGTGAAATACAAAATCTTCCCTTTTTCCCCATCATGATTGATGAGTGCCTCATGTGTTTTTTAACGAGCTCGAGGAGGGTAAACCAATGCTCGGTATAGCTCATCCCATGGATGAGTCCAATCCCAAATATTTTACGAACCTAGGATAGGAGGGGTCCGTCCCATGACGGGCCCTTCAATGTTGAGTTTTAACAAGTCCATAGAAGGTAAAACTCGGTGCCATTTCATATTTAGAGAGTCTGAAAAGAACTAAAGAAGACTCCAAAGATCCTTTTTCGTAAGATTAGCCTCTTCGCCCAGAAAAATGGTAAAACAACGCGAGAGAGGACTCTTCCAGTCATGATTGGCTGGAGTATTCCTTTTTCGTAAGTAGTGCCCCCTGGTCCAAAAAAGGGGTAAACTATCACCAGGAAGACGATCATTCAAATACTTTTACAAGAGTGAACGTCTCAAGTTCGCTTGGCGATCTTTTCATATTTAGACAGCCTGAAAAGAGCTTAAAGAAAAGACTCCGGGCGGGTTCCTTTTTTGTGGGAGTTTAACGAGCCCGAAAAAGTGATAAACTATATCTCGGTGACTTATTCTCATCGTTTTACGATCACGAGAAAGAACAAAGAGTTAGCTCGGTGTCATTAATAATTGAATTTAATGAGCGAAATAACAACAAAAAGACGCTCAATGAGTTGTTCATACCTGAAAATACGCGGGAAAAGACCACAACCGCGAGAAATAGTATCAATGAGGTACTTAACTTCACTTACATGCTTCGAAACTAGGTCAAAACGATTAACCAAGTGTAAATAATTCCAACTATAGTAAAATAACCCACATTTCGAATAAATTAGAAAAGGAATATGCTCTTTTTCTATATAAAAAGGGGTAAATAGTAAAAAGAATCACTCTTTGTTTTTTACCAAATTGGAGAGGTGAAAAGTGCCATTTGGAGCTATTTTTCTTTTGTTGATTCCAGGAGTTGTGATCGATCATTTTGGACACTGTAAGCGACAGGTAACCCCTAACTTGACCCTTTAACTTTTTAGCGGATTAGAATTTGCTTTTTTCTTTCCTTTATGTAAGTTTTGAGCTTGTAGAGTTGGGGGAATTGCGCTCTCGGGCCGGCGTAGGTCGCCCTTTCGGGGTCTGCGCCGGCGCAAAACCCGAAAGGGTGTTCTGGGCCAGCGACGCACTGTCCGAAAGGACGTCCTGCACCGGTGCAAACTGCCAACTCAAACTCAAAATCCACCCAAATAAAAACTCTTTTGATAGTTGAGCAAAGTTCTAATGGTGTTAAAATGGCCTTTTTGACAAGTTTGTAGCGATCACAATGGTTATTGAGTGGTGCGAACGCGAGCATGAGCTCGATGATGTACAAGCGGAAAATGATCCGCAATGTGTTGCCGCGTTAAGAAACTGTGGGTTGCTCAAGTATTTTCAAGTGCCGGGGATGAGGTCCCAAGTACCTCTGTTGACATACTTGGTCCAATGCTAGGACCCAATACAACAACATTTCCAGATTGGTGAGCACACGCTAACCACAGGTGTCAAGGACATCTATTTTTTGACAGGGTTGTCCCGACGGGGAAACCTTGTATCCTTGACTAGATCACGAGGTGGTAACCGTACCATTGAGGATATGATAGATCAGTGGTGTACTCCAAGTACGTCAATGACTGTTGAGAAGATTCCCATCAAGGATGTCCGGGACCAGGCCCTTCGTACCATGCTTTTTACCATTGTGAGGGTAGCTGGCAGTCGATCTGCTCATCTGGCAAGCAAATAGAAGATGATGTACGTCGAGGAGTGCATGGCTCCAATAGTGTTCAACTGGTGTGAGGGACTCCTCACCAGTCTCCGTGATCAGTTGACCAAATGCCAGCGCGGGGAGCTAAAGCAGTTTGGTTATGGATCAGTGGTGGTAGCTTTCATGTTGGAGCGAGTGCCACACTTGCGCCCGCAAGTAGACCTTGAGGATCAGGATGCATGAGATTCTCACATGACCAGGTGGGCAGAGGTGATGGCTCGCCATGGTGGTGAGGTTCCCATCATCAGTTTTGGTACAGTTTTATTTTCATGGTTGAGGGGATAGATCCTCATGGTGGAGGACTACCCATACCACGGGCTTAGACTTCTGAGGAGACCCATACTTGGTGCTTCCCGAGGGAGCGTAGTGGGACGATATCGGTAAGAACAACTCCTACTGTGTTTTTTCATTTTGTGTATTTATAATTTTTTTGTGAAGTAGTGTTGATAACTTCTTACATGTTTCTTGCAGATGTGGGTCTGGTACGACCGCTTGGAGTCTCTCGCGCTGCGCGGAGAGGGGCGGTACCAGAGGTGGGCCCTGAGGTCCGGGATGCTCTCTAGGAGCTGGAGGAGGTCGAGGAGAACCTCCATAGGATGAATTTGGATATTCCGGAGCCGGGTGTCCATGAATTACCCCGTCGCTATCAGAAGCTGACGGTTGGGGTATCCTTACGTTTCGTCATGCTGCTCCGGAAGATGGTGAGGTTCATAGTCTGCTTTCATGAGCATGTTAGGGATTAGGCTCATGTCTTATGTATATACTGAAAGCTTATGAGCTTCATATTTTGTAGAGATGACTCTTACTGAAAGCTAGTATGCTTCAGACTTGTGTATCAGTACTACCATTTTTGTACTTTGTACGGCTTTATATATAAAGACACTATTGGCGGTTTTATACATCTTGTGTTCTATTGGTGAGTAACGGGATCTTGTTTACATGTTTTGCTTATACAATGGATAATTTACATGTTATGTATGTTTTTATGTTTTATGGATATCTTATGTATGTGCAATGTACCAATATAAAATGAAATTGGTCATGGAGTCAGCAACCGTATTCATATCTCGTGGGATGTGCAGGTATTGAATAGATTAAAAGGACCTTTCCAAGGGACGAACTCGTCGGAAAAGACGGAGCAAAGTAGGGTCGCGGATAACGTAGATCCGGTTAAGATGAGAAACCACTAGTTGTGAATCCAGGTGGATAACAACGTGGCTCATACCCAAGGAAAGAGCGTCGGTTAGGGTTCCAATCACCGCCTGATACTCTACGGCGTTATTGTTCGCGTATCCTAGACAATTTCCTCCTAAGCTAATGAGCTCGTTGGTAGGGGAATAAAGTACCCAAGTTGCTGAAGCAAGGTTACGAGTATGTCGGCTGGCATCGTCCGCAAATCCGTAGCAGGTTGCCATCTGCACATGCAGACAGAACATGGTATAAGTAGGGAAACAAAATCCAGACACACTAAAAAAAAACATCACACCACACAAAACACACGCCATGTACAGTATATACAAGATACTTATGCATGAAAGACTCGGGCATAGTACCTCTTCAGGTAGATCCCATTGCGAGGCTCACCCAAAGACATCCCATCATAATCCTCTAGTTCGTATGCTCCCTTTTCCAGAACATGTTTTACAATGTAGGGCCCATGCCACATGGATGCAAATTTACCTGCCCCCAGCTTATTGTGCTTTTGGTCACATGTGAGGACCAAATCACCCTCGTTGAAGACACGGATTTTTACTGACTTATCATACTGAGCTTTAGTGCATTTCTTATGTGCCTCGTTGGCAAGAGCAGCATCGCGGCGGGTCTCATCGAGTTTTCCTAGGTAGAGGAAGCGTTCTTCCTCGACAGTGGTGTTCGGAAGAAGTTCAACTGCGAGTTTGAGAGATGGAATCTCGCACTCTATTGGTAGGACTGCCTCTAATCCATAAAATAATTGGAAAGGTGTAAATCTGGTGGCAGTCTTAACGGAGGTCCCGTTAAGCCCATAATGCGGAAAAGAGCGTGTTATGCTAGTTTGATTTATGCGTACCCACCATACGTTGTATCATGGTTTTCAAGACCTTGTTAATGGCCTCTACTTTTCCATTGGACTCTGGGTAGTAAGGGGTTGAGTTTTCGTGACGAAAACCCAGTCCGACGCTCAATTCATCTACCATATGGTTCTGGAAGTGAGATCCATGATCGGTGACTATGGATTGTGGAACTCCGAACCGTGAAATGACATGATTAAACATGAAGAGTGAGGCGATTTTGCCGTCTTCATTGTACGTAGGCATAGCCTCAGCCCATTTAGTAAAATAATCCATGGCTACTATGACGTAACCATGCCCCCTGACCGAGGTAGGCTTACAGTGCATGAAATCTATGCCCCATTTTGCAAAGGGGCCAACGGCAATAACCGGGTGTAAAGGGGCTGGGTGGGTGCGCTTTTTCATTTGAAAATGTTGGCATGGGGGACATTTCTTAATGGCCTCAATGCAATCTTTGAAGATGGATGGCCAATAATATCCCGTGCGTAGTATCTTCTGGGTTGTAGCCATCCCAGAGAGATGACCGCCACAAGCCCCAGCGTGACAGTCATTCAAGACATGTTCAACCTCCTCATGTGTCAGACAACATCGAAGAACATAATCAACACCACGACGGTACAAGGTATCACTAATGATCAAGTAATACTTGACGTGGTGGCATATATGACGATGATCGTCATGAGACAGTTGGGGATTGAATCGTTGGGTTTGGAGATATAAGGTGATATCTCCATACCATGGGTCTGTCGTGCTGATGAGAAACAATGATTCATCTGGAAGAGAATCGTTGAGCTCAGATCCTAAATCAACACGGGGAAGATCACAAAATGAGCTCGGCAAACACAAAAGACTTCTTGGGCTTGGCCTTCTCGAAGAGGAGATCAAATTCCTAAAGTATCACAATCCAGCATGAATACTTGCTCCCAAGTACTTGACGTGTCAAAACGTGGTACATGGGGTTCCAGTCGGCGATAATGGTGGTGGTGCAGAGTAGTATGTAATGCCGAAACTCTTGGACGGCAATGACTGCCGCGAGAGCGAGTTTCTCGACATGTGAGTAACGAGTTTCGGAGTCAATAAGACCCTTACTTAGGTAATAGATCACATGTTCCTGGGCGTTATTGTCCTCCTGCACCAAGACCATGGCGATCGTGGTGGAAGAAGCGACAAGATAGAGGATGTAATCCTAGTAGTAATTAGGTGGTTGGAGCACAGGGGCGTGGGTAATAGCATGTTTCAGATTGTCGAAGGACTGTTGCACTTGATCGTCCCATATGAACAGGGTGTCCTGTTACACCTAAATCTTACCATCATGAGACTCAGTGTAAACACTCCATGAAGTTACTTGACTAAGTCATCAACCTGGAAGAGATGCAAACCCTTTTATACTAGGTTTTGAGAGGTTGTCGTAGGTTGTCCTAATGCAACATGTGATGTCGCAGGTTGTCCTCTTGCCACCTACGACGATGTCAGTTAATTGATTAAAATAGCATCTTCGAGCCCATTCTCGAAGGTAGCTGATGTGTATCCCTATCCCTAGCCTTTTGGGAAGCTGGCATTCGGTTCCTAGACTCTTGGAAGGATCCCCTATCTCTCTCCTACCATATCTCAACCTACCCTATCCACTTAGTCCTATATAAGTGAAGCTCACTCCCATTCCAAGGGGAGGAAGTCTATGGTATCTATATGCTGGTGAAATTAGCTTAGGAGGGATCTCTACTCATCCCTTGAGAGATCCATCATCCCTTTGGAGGATTTGGCATTGGCTTGGTCGGAGGAGGATTGCTACGTTAAGTCATTGGTTGCAATCTCTTCATCTTATGTATTTCCCTTTTAATACAGTAATATAAGTGCTATCCACCAAATCTCATTGTGTTAATGGTATTTTGTGTATTTTTCCTGCTTAATTGCTTACTTAGATCTATTATTGTGTAGGCGCATTTTACTACTTGTTTTGTTGTGTTGTCTTGACAGGTTTTGCAGCTGATATCTGAAGACTATCAAGCTTGGAGCAGCATTCAGGGAGAAAGGATCAATGATCTAAACAGTAAGACACCTATCTACTCGATCTCTAATCAGATCTAGGTGAGTCATTTATGTTCTGTCACTATTTGTTCTAGACTCATGTTGAGCTAGGGAGATCAGGCCTCGAGTCCGCTCTTGGTAGATTGTCCGTCAAACAAATCTGGCGACCATACTGGGAAAGACATTGTTTGTAGTTTTCAATTTGAATTCCATTTTCAGTTGATTTCTTTTGCAAGCCATCTTATTTTGCCTCCTAAGTCTTTTTCACCATCAGATCTTCACTTTGAAGAGTCTATAGTCCTATTATTAGTCTCTACTCACTATTTTCAAACCATTTCATTGCTCATTATTTGGAGATTTGTTCACTCTTGAACTTGGATCTCACCCGTCGCACCTAGGCAGTGCAACCAAAGTGTTGATTGACCTATGTTCTATGTTCTTTTGGCTTGTTGTCGCAACCCATAAACTGGTGTACTGCGACATCGTCGCAATTCCCGCACTAGTGACCTGCGACGGTCGCTCTGTGTACACACACAGACTGCGTCAATCTCTTGGAATTGGTATAAGGGCATTCCCTCTCCATTTTTCTATTTGAGTTTTGTTTTGGTGTGCAGACCCCCTCTGTGCTGAAAGATCCAGTCAGAGACCCTATTGATCGGTGTGTTGAAAGTGTTTGGTTATGTGTGAGTTGTATTGGGCCTCATTTCTTGACAAACTTAGGCTTGGTAGTGGTGGATACCTTGGTTTCCCCATCTTCATCCATTTAGCCTTGTCATCACCCCTCTCCTCACCTGATCTGATACTTGCATTAGATCTGATCCCAAACTCTTGTTTGCACTTGTCATTTAGTCTTGTATGCATTTCAGTTGTTTGATTGAGTGTTTTGAAGTGTTTTCAATCCATTTGAGTGCTTGTCTTTTGCTTAAGATTTCCTGAGTGTTTAGAGTGCTGTAAATCAACTTTCTTTTCAGTTATCCATGCTTAAAAATATCATTGTTATCAAGTCATGATCTTGGCATACCATTGGAAATTGAAAGTGCATCATTTTTACTGTTTTCAAGTACATTTGAAGATTATTGTAAGAATTGGTTCATGCATGGGAACTGTCATTCAATTATCTTTTGGGAAAAGTTTGAAGAAAAATTAGTCATTTGTACTTTTCGAGAACTATGAATCATTCATTTTCTTGAAGAATTCAAATGAGATCAACTTTTTACAAAAGTAACTCCATGCTTGAGAAAAATGTATGCATTTTTTATTTTTAGTGTTTTTTTTAAGCTATCATAGTGAAATTGAAAAGTTAGAGTGCTCTAGATAGGAAATTTCTCTCTTTTCATCTCTTAAGTTTTGATTTGAAAAGACAAAAGAAAAATCTTTGGATTTGGTTGTCATGCTTGTTGATTTTTTGAGTTTTGATTGGAAAAACGGAAAACGAAAAGAATACTTTTTATATCAAATTTGGTAGATTTTGGGATTGTGTTGCATTGTGTTGCTTTGGCAAAATCACTTGGAAAGAAGTTCTCCCTCCCATACATAGAGTTCATCGAAAGAAAAGTACAATTTTTGCATGTAGTTAGGGCCTGCATTTTGTTTATGACTATGTACTCACCTCATGCATTCACCTAACCGTCCAAGATAAAATTAATGATAGAACTAGGGTAAAAATTTTAGTAACTTGTGTGTAAGTTAGAGACGTGTTCTGACGTCGTAAAATGTGGCAGCTGTCATTACTTGCCAATACTGTATTCCAGGGGTATTGTATTCTTCCACGTACTTATCAGTATATCGAAGTTCTTTCACTTACCAACTAGGTATATCAAAGCTCTTTCACGTACCCACCAAGTACCTCGTGTGCTTGGCGTATATCGAAAGGTGTTTCACATACTTGGCATATATAGAAAGTTGTTTCACGTACTCGGTGGTATATAGGAAAGTCTCGTGCCGTACGGTTGTGCATTAGACAACAGCACTGCGGATTTGAGCTCCCACGTACCTTGCGTATATCGGGAGACACCATTAGGATTCCTGAGACCAACTGAGTTAACCTTTTGGCCGTCTTGGCAGAGCAATACACCGAGAACAACACTAGGGGAGATTACTACGCACGTACTATCTAGGTAATCGAGTATTCAGGAAAGGGTACGAACCCAATCCTCCTTGTCGCGTTTTACTGTTGGACCCTACGGTATATAGCGATTTTCCAAGCCTTGACAATCTGTGAGGTTCCAGACTGTTGAATCCACTCCTATCACATAAGTTTGCTTGTGGCCTTAGTTTGTGTAGGATTTTTTTCTGGACTGCTTTTCTTTTGTTTAGCTTGCCCTAGGATAAACTTTTGTTTCAGTCACTCTGGTTGACTTTCCTTGGAGAAGGTGTCGTAGCATTCATAACTTAACGCCCGAATATCCCCTTAACCAGGAGGTAATTTCGAAGGTAAGGATGGACCCACAAGCCACGGTCATGTCAACTGAAGTCGAGAACCCTACTTTGAATATTGGAGCACAATTGTTTCCTCCAGATTCACCTGCCTCCAACCCACAAGACGAAGAGGCACAAACTTCTACTTCACAAGACCTACCTTCCGTTTTACCGGGAGAGCCTAGATCAGTGGAATGGTTAAATCCACCCCAGGATGACCCTACCGCAGCTGTTGGTCCAGACGCAGCTTATTAGACCTCATCTTGAGGCCACCCAGTGGCTCATTTTTTCGTTGCATCCCCACCTAGTTGGCCTAATCCTGAAGAAATATTCGGACCCCTTCATGATCGCTTGGATCGATTACGCACCGGGGGTGATGAAATTCGAAGACAGAGTCTTTCTCGAAGGATAGAAGACCCGACGTTGCATTCTTATCAACCACTCCCAAGTCGCATTTTATATTATGATTCACCAGAATCATCCACAAAACACATGACCACTTATGAGGCTGGTCAACCATCAACTCCTGCACACATATCTCCTAAACAGGAGGCCAGTCCCATACCTCCACCAGTCCAGCCTGTTGAAGGGCAACAATCCAACATGCCTGTTACCACTACGGTTACATTACACATTCCTTCCCCACCCCAAAACTCGCGGGGAGGACACTGTCTACCTCCTATCTTCCTTACGGGTAATGTTAATCCTACAGTAGATAATCAACAACCTGTGTTGGCTCAACCTTTACTTAGTGGTCAGCAAGTTGTTGATGGGGGGAAAACCCCGCCTCTTAACCATAATACTGGAGGAGGAGTTCCCGTCGATCCTTCCGCTGGAAATTCCTTACCTACTGGACCTTCCACTATGGGATTATCCCAGGTCGGGGGATCGTCCAATGTAATTCAACCACCATGGAGTCAAGCGTATCTAGGTTATCTTAACCCTGCGTCAGGACAACTCAATCCCGGAAAACACACTCTACGGGATACCTTATCCCGAAAATCCATACACTCTATGAGAGAAGCAAAATGTTCTACAATATGGAACCCCACCTACAGTCCCTCAAGTTACACCACCCACGTTTGGTCCACCCCCACCTCTCGATGGAGGCGGAGGACACACACACAATTCCGGAGGATGCAGAACTCTACCTTCTGGTGGAGGCCCACCTCATTCTGGCTATCATGGCCCACCCCCCTGGCGATGGAGGCAAAGGCAGAGGACCACCCCATCCTGGTGGTGGTGGTGGCGGACCATCCCACCCTAGTGGTGGTGGTGGAGGACCATCCCACCCCAGTGGTGGTGTTGGAGGACCATCCCACCCTGGTGGCGGTGGTGGAGGACCATACCACCCTGGTGGCGATGGTGGAGGACCATCCTATCCTAGTGGAGGTGGAGGAGGCGGCCCTTACCCTTTCGGCGGTGGTGGTGGACCACCACCTCCTCCCAGCAGAGGCAGTGGAGGCCCACCATATCCCGGCAGTGGTGGCAAACCACCACCTCCTCCCCGCGGAGTCGGTGGAGGTCCACCCTATCCTGGCGGTAGTGGCGGAACCCCACCTTACGGTGGCAGACTACCTTATTATGGTTACGGACCACCTTATTATGGTGGCGGACCTACCTATGGTCCGGGCGACACACCCCCTTAGGTCAGTTCCCTTCGGCAAAACCTTATAACCAGTCGATTCAAGGTCCTACTGGTCCTTACATGCCTTATCAGTACTATCAGTACCCTCAGCTGAACCAACAACTGTTGTTTTTGTCTACTTTGGACTTACCCGACTTGTCTCGTCTGACGAATGACCCCATCTTTCATGAGCATAACTGGCCACCTATTCTGGTTAAGTTACCATCAGATATCCCCAAGTTTAATGGAAAGCCTGGAGAGGATCCTAAAAACCATGTGATGACATACCATCTATGGTGTTCCTCCAACTCCTTGATGGACAACTCGATCCGTCTTAGGTTATTTCAACGGACTCTCACTGGCCCAACTGCCAAGTGGTTGTAATGTCCCCATTTTGACCCCCTTTGTATTAAATTGTAAATGATGTAAATATTGTAATTTAATCATGGTGAGGAGCTCAAGGCCAAGGCCCCACCATTGATTTAGCGTTTCATGTATCGGCAATTAAAAATAGATGCCTATGGTTCTTGTGCTAGATAGGCACAATGTAAATAAGACATCATGTAAATACGAATTTTAATGAAAATACCCACAACTAGCTATGCAATGCAACAAAGAGATGGGGCATGATTCTACAAGGAATAGGGAGGGAAATTATTCAAACCCTTGAGCCAATGGTGTTAATCCATGTGTCAATGAGAAAACCCATAAACTACCAACTACCCATTTTGGGTTATGGACCCAATCATTTAATTCTTCCAAGAGTTGGTTGAGGCAGTTAATGCCTTGGGAATGAAGAGGTATGGCAGCCAATTTCGTGCATGGGCAAGCCATCAACCTGGGAAATCGTATTTTGTCTCCTTGGGCAAGAAAACACCCATGAAATGGTTCCCAAAGCCATTCTGAACATATAGTTTTTCATCCTCTCACACAGAGGGAGACTGCTGGAAGTTGCATTCACGTTTTTCATAAAAAACACAGGGTTTTCCTTGCCTAGAAACTCGTTTCTGGTTTTGGACAGTAGCTGGGAAGAAGGGGCTGCGATTTGGGACCGTATGGAGGTCGTTTTGTCCCAAAATTGCCATGGGCATTGTTCCTAAAAACGATTTCTGCTTCCTGGGGTTTTCCCAAACCTCCATTGTTCATTTTTAGCCTCCCCACGTTTTTCTGAAGCTCAGGGAATCATTTTCATGCTATCACTGTAAAAACGTTTTGATCATGCCAGCACTTATACTTCTGCTGTTATGTGCATCCTTGTCTTGGTTTGAATATGTGAGCAAGAGATTGGAGTGGTAGTGGACAGAGAGGACTTGATAAACCTAGTGGGGGAGATAACCTCTCAAGAAGATCAAGAGGGCTTTAGCTACTCTTCTATGCACACCCTGAGAGCACTAGATGGGGAAGGTATGGCTAGAGGGACTGTACAGCAGTGAAAAGAATACTTCCTTGTGCTGGGTGTTTAGGTATTGTGGGTGCCAAGCTAGATAGATCTTGTAAGGTTACCCCTGGCTCTGTGCTTGAGCTCACTAGCTTAGCCACTCTTCCTTTCCATTTCCTAGCAGCCTGATAAACCCAATTGTAGATTGGCTTGGCTCATCTTGGTGTATGCTTGGCTATGTGTGAGTCTGTTGTTCCCTAATTCCTTGTAGAGATCATGCCCAGCTCGGGGGTGGCAGTTGCATCAAGAGGTTGATAAGCACAACTGGCCTATGGTTGGGTGGAACGTTGCAGTTGCATAGCCAGTTGCTTGGGACTACTTTGTTAAGATAAGTATTCTCTTGTGTTAACTTTGCAATTATTATTTGATGAATATCTTGAATGTATGATGGATGTGTTATTGATATTATTTCCGCTGTGTTTTTCTTATAATTACACACTCCATATGTCTTTTTATATTATGTGAATGCTTAGTAAAAAGTTTATGGGGCTAGATGTCTGGTTTAGCACCACGTCCTCTCTATCATGCTGGTATGGTAGGAGGGGACGTTACAGTGGTACATTGAGCTACCACCCCATTCTTTTCTTGATTTCTGCTCTCTTGCTATGTCGTTTTTGTCCCGCTTCCAGTTACCCATTCGCTATGAGACTGGTACGAACTTATTGAACTCCCTTCGCCAGAACACTGCCACTCATATTTCTGATCATATTCATGAATGGCGGCGAAGATGATGTCTCATTAAGGCTCATATTCCCGAACAACTCTTAGCTAACTGGTTTACAAAGTCACTTTTACCCGTCGTAGCTTGTAGCTATGGGGGGAGCTGTCACTAAGGAACAGGCTATTTCCCGTCCCCATTACTTAGAGTTGGTCTATGCTCAATCCAGCACATTATATGAAATTGTTCCCGATGCACCTCGCCCTACGTATGATCTCGCAAAACCACCCAAGGGACCACAGGCCGATGGCATCATTGGTTCCCTTACCTCCCAACCTTCTATTCAAACTGGTGGCTCGACGAACCCCAAGGTTCTTCTCCAACACCACCACAAGCTAGAAATAACACTACCAAGTCCACCACTACTACTTCCACCGAAGAGGTGAATTCTATGCAATCAGCTTCATCTCAGAAGTCCGGTGGTAAGAAGAAGAATAAAGGGAAACCTAAGCAACCTTCCAACCAACAAGAACCCAAACCCACTCAGGAAGACACCAAACATAAGAGGAAGTTAAAGTATCCTTGTTTGTTATGCGTTGGAGACTATTTCTCCAAGGAATGTCCCCACCGAGACAAAGTCCAGAAGTTTCTCAAGGGAAACTCTACTACCACAGTTCTCAACGATCCCTTCCCCACTCAAAACCAGCAACTTATTGCACACACCTCTCCTTCCTAAGGAGAAGCATCCTCCACCGTGCATGTTCTCATGATGCGTAGTGAGACCGTCAACTTAAACACCCGTTCTCGTTCGTATGACTCTGTCCCACCAAAAGAACCCATTGGAAGTAATACTGAAAAAGCTTCCACTTCGATTCCCGACGTCACCATACCACCTGCTTCTCTCACCATTGAGAAACCCTCTTTCGAGTCAGTGTTGCGTTCGCCCAAGAGCACGATTAGAAAATCTGTTTTCAATCCCAATGCTCGAGCCGCTCAAAACTACAATATTGTAGAGGACCTGGAACAAGCTCCTTATGCTATGTCGATGCTCGAGATCTTGCAAAACTATCCTAACCAGCGCAAGACTCTCCTCGCTGCCATCGGTGTAGTTGACCCGGATTCATCGAACACCATCATGTTCCGGCTGGAATACTTTAAACCGAGGCTTTCCCATCAGTTGGCATTTCAAGTTGCCAAAAACATAGCTGGGAAGACAATCCATCGTACCATCTTGGACGAAGGTGCCTCCACTTAAGTCATGTCGATCTCATGTTGGAGAGCCATTGGCTCTCCCGAGTTGAACCGTTCTCCTACCACTTTGAAAGCATTCGATGGACGTGGCTTTCAACCTTAGGGTTATTACAAGCTTTAGTAGTCGAATTGGGGGTAAGACCGCAACCATTAATGTGGAAGTGGTCGCTTCCCCGTTAGATTATAACATTCTGCTTGGTCGTAATTGGTTTTACGCCATGACTAAGATCGCATCATCAGTCTTCTGCATAGTACAATTCCCCCATCAAGGCCGAATTGTTACTGTCGACCAACTGGATTTTTGTACACCTGACACCGCTACTCATTCGGACGATAACGTTCCATTACTTGGACAATCTTCGCATCCTTATGAGAGCGTGGGGTTGGCCTCATCAAGGACCCATCCCTTACGGGTGTCTTTCCAACCGCGGATCCCCCAAATCATGTTGCCATGGTGAACATGATCTCCTCTCGGATTTCCTCCATCCCCAACTCTACTGATCCATGGCTTGTACCTTATGAAGCCACAACACACCTGATTGGAGGCACTATGCCTCTTTCACCCGCCGAACTCATGTACGAGGCTATCCAGTCAGCTCCGGAGGACCACTTAGTTGTAGCCTCCACCTCCTGTTCTCTACAGCGGACATCATCCCTACCCGATCCTCTGTTCCAAACTTTTCATTCTAACGAGTCCATTATGGAAATCATGAATGCGGATGACCCTCCATGTGAAGACCTCCATCATCGTTCATCTTTCCTTCCTTCATTGGATACTGTGGAGGATAGCATTAGCACCATCTTTACACCGGATGTTTACTTTGGCTCTCAGTCCTCGATACTCATGTGTCAAACGGACTCCGAAGGCAACTTGGCCAACATCGAGCCTACCATTTCGGTCGACATATCGGTTACACCTGGTGTAGTGGAACACATTCGTTTAGGCCATAAGTGTTCCCCTGAAGAAACACAACGTTTACGGCCTTGTTCAAGCAATTTCGAGACATGTTTGCTTGGACTTATGAGGAGATGCCCGGGATAGACCCCGCTATTGTTTCGCATACGATTCAAACCTATCCCGACGCCAAACCAGTCCGACAAAAGCTATGACCAATGCACCCCTGAAAGACTTCGGCAATCAAGGTAGAGATTTAAAATCTCTTAAAAGTCGGTTTTATCTGCCCTGTCCCATTGACAGAATGGGTCTCAAACGTCATCCCTATAGCTAAGAAGCAAGGTACCATTCGTGTCTATGTCTATTATCGGGATCTCAACAAGGCTTGTCCTAAGGACAATTACCCGACTCCTTTTATCGACCAGATCATTGACAACTGTGCGGGAAGCGTCATCTTCTCATTTATGGATGGATTTTCCGGCTACAACCAGATTGAGATCCACCCGGCTGATCAACACAAGACAACTTTCATCTATCCTTGGGGTACGTTTTCCTATCGCAAGCTCCCTTTTGGTCTTAAAAATGCTGGTGCCACATTCCAGCGGGCCATGTCGTATGCCTTTCAAGACGTGAAGGACTTTGTGGAGCCCTACTTAGACGATTTACCTGCCCATTCACGGCAGCGCGAGTGCCACATTGACCATCTGACGACCGTGTTCCTCAGATGCAGGCGGTATAACATCCACCTGAACCCTCACAAGTGCATCTTCTATGTCGAGTCTGGATGCCTCCTTGGTTTCATAGTCTCGAAAGAAGGGATCCGCATTGATCCCTTGAAGGTGGCAGCCATCATGGCTCTCCCACCTCCCACCGACATAACGGAACTCCAAAGCTTGCAAGGGAAGGCAACTTACTTAAGTCATTTTTTCTGTAATTTCGTGCAAAAGACACAAGGCTACATGAGATTGATGAAGAAAGATGTCTCGTTCATATGGGACGACCAAGCTCAGCAATATTTTGAAAGCTTAAGACATGCTATCACGCATGCCTTTGTGATCCACCCGTCCAATTACTATAAGGATTATATCATTTATCTTGCTGCTTCTGCCACCACGATCACCATGGTCTTGATTCAAGAAGACAACAACGCCCAGGAACATGTGATATACTACGCAAGTAAGGGTCTCATTGACACCGAAACTCGTTATTCACATGTCGAGAATCTCGCTCTTGCTGCAGTCATTGCCGTCCAAAAGTTTAACATTACATCTTGCTTCGCACCACCACCATCATTGCCGATTCGAACCCCATGTACCACGTTTTGAGACGTCAAGTGCTGGGAGGCAAGTATTCACGCTGGATCATGATACTGCAGGAATTTGATCTCTTATTCGAAAAGGCTAAGTCTAAAAAGTCTTTGGTGTTTGTTGAGCTGATATATGATCTTCCCCGTCCTGATGTTGAATTTGAGCCCAATGATTCTCTTCCAAATGAATCATTGTTCCTCATCAGCACGTCTGATCCGTGGTATGGAGACATCACTTTATATCTTCAGACACAACATTTCAGCCCTCAACTCTCACGAGACGACCGTCGTCGAATACGCCACCACGCAAAGCATTATCTCATCATCAATAATACTTTGTACCGTCGTGGTATCAATTCTATTCTTCGACGTTGTCTCGCTCATGACGAGGCTGAACACGTTCTAAATCACTGTCACGCTGGGGCATGTGGCGGTCATCTCTCTGGGATGGCTACAGCCCAGAAGATACTTCGAGCAGGATATTTTTGGCCATCTACCTTCAAAGATTGTATTGAGGCTGTTAAAATATGTCCTCCCTGCCAGCACTTCCAGACTAAGAAGCGCACCCTCCCGCCCTGTTACACTCGGTTATTGTCATTGGCCCCTTCGCTAAATGGGGCATTGACTTCATGCATTGTAATCCTACCTCGACCGGGGGGCATGGTTACGTCATAATAGCTGTGGATTACTTTACAAAGTGGGCCGAGGCTATGCCTACATACACGGACGACGACAAAACCACCGCACTCTTCATGTTTAATCATGTCATAGCGCGGTTCAGAGTTCCTCAAGCTATAGTTACCAGCCATGGTTATCACTTTATGAACCACATGGTTGACGAGTTGAGCACTAGATTGGGTTTTCGCTATGAAAACTCAACACCATACTACCCGCAGTCCAACGGACAAGTAGAAGCCATTAACAAGGTCTTGAAAACCATGATCCAACACATGGTGGGTACACACAAGTCCAACTGGCATAATATGCTCTTCTCCGTACTATGGGCTTATCGAACTTCCGTTAAGACCGCCACTGGATTTACTCCCTTCCAACTAGTGTATGGATTGGAGGCTGTCCTTCCGATTGAGTGCGAAATTCTGTCTCTCAAACTCGTCGTTGAACTTCTCCCTAACACCACTGCCGAGGAAGAACATTTCCTCTACCTAGCTAAGCTCGACCAAACTCGTTGCGATGCCACTCTTGCCAACGAGGCTCATAAGAAACGCATCAAAGCGCAGTATGACAAGTCGGTAGAACCTCGCGTCTACAACGAGGGTGATTTGGTCCTTACATACGACCAAAGACCTGATAAGCTGGGGGCAGGAAAGTTTGAGTCCATGTGGCATGGACCCTACATAGTGAAACGTGTCTTAGAGAAGGGAGCCTATGAGCTTGAAGACTACGACGGGATCTCTTTAGGTGAACCCCGCAATGGGATTTACCTGAAGAGGTACTATGCCTGAGTCTTTCATGCATAAGTACTTTGTATATATTGTACATGGCGTGTGTGTTTTGTGTGGTGTGCCACTTTGATTTTTTGCGTGCTTAGGTCTTGTTTCGTCACTTATACCATGTTCTGTCTGCGTGTGCAGATGGAAACTTGCTACGGATTCGGGGACGGCGCCAGCTGGCATACCTGTAACCTTGCTTCGGTAGCCTGGGTGCTCTATTCTCCCGTTGGCGAGCTTATCATCTCATGAGGAATGTGTCTAGGTTTCGCAACCAACAATGCTGTGGAATATCAGGCAATCATTGGAACCCTAACCGACGCTATTTCTTTGGGTATGGACCACGTTGTCATCCATTTGGATTCTCAACTGGTGGTCTCTCATCTTAATCGGGTTTACACCATCCGCGATCCTACCCTACTCCATCTCTATAGACGAGTTTGTCTTCTAGAAAGGTCCTTCAAATCCATTTAGTACCTGCACATTCCACAAGATGTAAACACAGTTTCTGACTCCATGGCCAACTTCATTTAGATTGGTACATTGCACACACATAAGCATATTCATGAACCATAAAAGTAGACATAACATGTAAATAATTCATTGTATAAGCAAACACATAAACAAAATCACATCATTCATCCATTAAAACACATAAATGTATAAATCCGCCAAAATGTCTGTATATATAAATAATCAAGATAACGTAGTGCTGGTACAAAAGTCTGAAGCACGATGGATTTCAATGACTCTATACAAAATTTGAAGCCTGATAGCTTTCAGTTGTACAAAATCTGAGGCTCACATAGTTCTCAGTACATACATAATAACATCATAAGGCTTGACGCCTGGCCCGTGCACCCCTAGGTCTAGCAGCCCTTGCCTGCTAGACACGGAAACAGTCAACTGCCCTCACTACCTTGCGGAGTAGCGTCCCAAAGCGCATAGTCACACTGACTGTGTACCTCTGCATGGGCCTCGACAACTCATGTACTGCTGCAACCGGAATGTCCAATGTCAACCTGGTAAGGTTCTCATAGACGTCATCCATCTCCACGATGGCATCATGCATGGTTGGGGCTACTGGTGGTGCCTCTCCTCTCCTCGCAAGAAGCGAGACTCCCACTAGCCGTGAGGGGCCCACATCTACACACACATGTTATTAACTCATCAACACTATCCAAAAAAATTATAAATACACAAAATAAAAAGTACGAGGGTTTTTGTTCTTACCGATGTCTCCCCACTTTGCTCCCTCAGGTAGCACTAAGTCTGGGTCCTCCCTGAAATCCGTACCACTATACGGATAATCCTCTGTCATGAGTAGCTGGCCTTCTATCCATGTGAAGAATCCAAGACCACATCCGATGATAGGACCCCCGCCACCATGGCTGGCCATCACCTCTGTCCATTGGACCATGTGAGGATCCCTGGGATCCCTGTCATCCAGAGTCACCTGCGGGTGTAAGAGGGGAACTCGCTCCAACAAGAATGAGATCACTATCGATCCATACCCGAAATTCTTGAACTCTCCGCATCGACACTTGGTCAGTTGAGCTCGTAGGTTGGTGAGGAGTCCCTCACACCAGTTGAAAACCTTCGGAGACATGCAGTCCTCCGCATACAACATCTGGGACCTGGTAGCTAGATGAGCCGCTTGGCTACCTGCTATCCTCACTATGGTGAAAAGTATAGCACGCAATGGATGCTCTCGCACCTCTTTGATGGGAATCTTCCCACTAGAGGCACAGGCATGCGGAGTACAATGCTGGACAATCAAGTCATCCACTATCCGATCACTCCCCCATGATCTAGTGAGAGCCACATTGTCCCCCCTCTAAGACAATCGAGTCAAGAAGTAGATGTCCTCGACATCTATAGTCAGAATGTGCTCTCCAATCATGAAGTATTGTTGTGTTGTGTCCCAACTCCAGACCATATGTTCCACCAGTACGATTTGGGCCCTCATGACCTGGACTTGGAAGAACTTTAGTAGTCCACAGTTTCTCAACGCCTCTACACATAATGGGTCATTTGCTACTTGCACATCATCCACCCCATGTTCTCACTTGCGCCACTCTAGGACCGTGTTGGTTGGCACAAACCTGCCAAAAGGAGCATTTTAACATCATTAGAACTCACTCAAACTTTTAGAACTTTTTCTTTTGGACTAGATTTTGAGTTGAACATGGGCGTTTCCGTCGTCGCACCCTGTCCTTGCATACAGGGCGACATCGTCGCAAGCCACCCTTGCGGGATTTGCGATGACCCGGGTTCGTCGCAGTTCCCGTAAGGGAGACCTGCAACAACCTGAGGGCGCACAAACTCCCCACAAATCAACTCAAAAACCCTAAAAAATGAACAAAAATTGAAATTCTAAACCACTAGAAATATGTTGGCTGAGATTTAGGGTTGCCTGCTCTGAATGGCTCGTGAAATGGTTGCTCATAGCTCCGGCAATCGGCGAATGAAATTCTGCTCCAAATGGCACTTTCTTCTCCCCAATTTGGCAAATGAACAACAGTAACTATATTTGGTCATTTTTTCCATTTTATAAACAAAAAGGGAATATTATTTTTCAAATTTAGATGCTCTTTGGGTTATTTGCTATAGTTTGGACAATTTTTACTGCATTTGAATGCCCGGTTAACTATTTGACCCAGTTTTCAAGCGTACAGGAGATATTAAGTGTTCTATTTGCGTCGTTTTCACATTGTAGTGATCATCTCAGGTATGAACAGCCCCTTGATTGTTTTGTTGTTATTTTCATCCGTCAGATTTCGATTATTTAATGATGACGAGCTTAGTCTTTGTTCTTTCTTGTGCTCTTAAAACCATGAGAATAAGTCACCGAGTTATGATTTATCACTTTTCCGGGCTCGTTAAACTCCTACAGAAAAGGAAACCCCCCGGAGTCTATCTTTAAGCTCTTTTCAAGCTCTCAAAATACGAAAAGATTGCCAAGCAAACTTGTCGCGTTCACGCTTGTTAAAGAATTTGAATGGTCGTCTCCTTGGTGATAGTTTACCCCTTTTTCATACCAGGGGGAACTACTTATGAAAAAGGAATACTCCAGCCAATCATGACTGGAAGTGTCCT
Organism: Larix kaempferi; assembly: GCA_027924585.1. Classification (NCBI taxonomy): domain Eukaryota; kingdom Viridiplantae; phylum Streptophyta; class Pinopsida; order Pinales; family Pinaceae; genus Larix; species Larix kaempferi. The sequence goes on from BSBM01000033.1 coordinate 13,687,349, forward strand.
CTCCCGCGTTGTTTTACCCTTTTTCAGGCGATGAGGCTAACTTTACGAAAAAGGATCGTTGGAGTCTTCTTTAGTTCTTTTCAGACTCTCTAAGCATGAAATGACGACCGAGTTTACCTTCTATGGACTCGTCAAATTTTCACATTGAAGGGCCCGCCATGGGACGAACCCCTCCTCTCCCAGGTTCGGAAAATATTTGGGATTGGACTCATCTATGAGATGAGCTATACCGAGCATCTGGTTACCCTCATCAAGCTCGTAAAAAACACATGAGGCACTCATCAATCATGATGGGGAAAAAGGAAAGCTTTTGTATTACACCTTTATTAGTGGTAGTACCTAGTCGTTCTTGAACATGGCACTCATTTGCATTTGCATACAGTACTTGGATCATCCGTTTGTCCTCGAGTTTTACCTACTTCCCGAGTCTTGTTACTCCTTTGGGTTATCTGAAGAATACTACCACTATTAGTTGCATTAGGAGTTGGTATCGTACTTGTCATGTCAATACTGCCAAGTCATGCCATGCCTATGTTCAAGAATACTCTCACCATTCATTATCTACAGTCAGTACACCTTCCATCATGTCGATCTACTCTGAGTCAGTCTTGCATGTTACTGTACCATCCGATCTACTTCAAAACATCATTCATCATGTTTCGTGTTGATGATGGGGGATTCATCGTGGCCCTCCTTCGACGGATTCATCCTTGTCGACTTCAAAACATCATCCGAGGATTGAATCTAGAAACCAACCAAGTACCTTGGCCCTGCATGCCTCAATGGCAGGTTACCTCTCTTTCAACATGAGTTTACATCATTGACTCTTGATTAAAAGATTTCATCCGACGTTCAACTTCAATTCATGTATTCGCACTTGATGATATGTACTATGATACCTTGGGGATCATTGACATCACTGGTGATTTCCCTAGTGCTTGTTAACGGTATACATCAATGACCGGTAATCAAGTGGTTTCTACCATGTTCGACGTCAAGAAATTTGTAATCACATGGATAGATTCGTATCATTGCGGGTTCAGCTTGAAAACCCTGGGGAGTCATGTCTTACCCAGGTTGTGATGGAGATTGTTTTGAGTCATATCACACGGATCCACATTTGTATTGGTCGTGGCTGTGTTATCATCTCATCATGGATCTACGCTTGTGTCTAGTAGCCATGATTGTGTTCAGTCGGTCATTACTACCATGATATGCAATGTATCGGTCGGCATCCATGTTGTACGTCATATGAGACTGTGTACTCAGAGTCAATTGTACTACAGCAGCATTCTTCGTCCAACAAGCCATTGCCATTCCTTCTATCAAAGCATTTCACTTGTCCAATTTTCAAACAACTTCATGCTTTGGGGGGCATTTTGTTACACCTAAATCTTACCATCATGAGACTCAGTGTAAACATTCCCTGAAGTTCCTTGACTAAGTCATCAACCTGGAAGAGATGCAAACCCTTTTATACTAGGTTTGGAGAGGTCGTCGCAGGTTTTCCTAATGCAGCATGCGACGTCGCAGGTTTTCCTCTTGCCGCCTGCGATGATGTCAGTTAATTGATTAAAATAACATCTTCGATCCCATTCTCGAAGGTACCTGATGTGTATCCCTATCCCTAGCCATTGGGGAAGCTGGCGTTCAGTTCCTAGCCTCTTGGAAGGATCCCCTATCTCTCTCCTACCATATCTCAACCTACCCTATCCACTTAGTCCTATATAAGTGAAGCTCACTCCCATTCCAAGGGGAGGAAGTCTATGGTATCTATATGTTGGTGAAATTAGCTTAAGAGACATCTCTACTCATTCCTTGAGAGATCCATCATCCCTTTGGAGGCTTTGGCATTGGCTTGGTCGGAGGAGGATTGCTACGTTAAGTCTTTGGTTGTAATCTCTTCATCCTATGTATTTCCCTTTTAATACAGTAATATAAGTGCTTTCCACCAAATCTCATTGTGTTAATGGTATTTTGTGTAGTTTGCCTGCTTAATTGCTTACTTAGATCTATTATTGTGTAGGTGCATTTTACTACTTGTTTTGTTGTGTTGTCTTGACAGGTTTTGCAGTTGATATCTGAAGACCATCAAGCTTGGAGCAACATTTAGGGAGAAAGGATCAACGATCTAAACGGTAATACACCTATCTACTCGATCTCTAATCGGATCTAGGAGAGTCATTTATGTTCTGTCACTATTTGTTCTAAACTCACGTTGAGCTAGGGAGATCAGACCTCGAGTCCGCTCTTAGTAGATTGTCCGTCAAACATGCCCTTCTTGAGTAATCACATATAGCCCTGTGTCTTCTGAGTGAAATTACAGACAAAACATCGTAGGTAAGTTGCCTTCCCTTGCAAACTTTGTAGTTCTGTAATGTCAGTAGGAGGTGGAAGAGCGATAATGGCTTCCACTTTCAAGGGATCAATGCGGATCCCATATTTCGAAACGATAAAACCTAGGAGGCGTCCGGACTCGACGCAAAAAATACACTTGTGAGGATTCAGACGGATGTTATACTGTCTGCATTTGAGGAATACTGCCGTCAGATGATCGATTGTGGAACTCACGCTGCCGTGAATGGGCAAGTAGATCGTCAAGATAGGGTTCCACAAAGTCCTTCACATAATGAAAAGCATACGACATGGCTCGTTGGAATGTGGCACCAGCATTTTTAAGACCAAAAGGGAGTTTACGATATGCAAACGTACCCCAAGGGCAGATGAAAGTGGTCTTATGTTGGTCGGTCGGGTGGATCTCAATTTGGTTGTAACGAAAAAGCCATCCATGAATGAGAAAGATGACACTTCCGGCACAATTGTCAATGATTTGATCGATGAAGGGAGTCGGGTAATTGTCCTTAGGACAAGCCTTATTAAGATCCCAATAATCGACGCAGACTTGGATGGTGCCCTGCTTCTTAGCCACAGGGATGACATTTGAGACCCATTTTGTTTAACGGAACAGGGTAGATGAAGCCATCCTTCAAGAGCTTTTCAATTTCTACTTTGATTTACGCAGTTTTTCGAGGGTGTACCGGTCGTAACTTTTGGGCGGATTGGTTTAGCATCGGGATAAGTTTTAATCTCATGCGAAATGATGGCAGGATCTATCCTAGGCATTTCCTCGTAGGTCCAAGCAAACACGTCTCGGAATTGCTTGAATAAGGCCGTGAAAGTAGTAATCTCTTCGGGGGAACCATTCTGGCCTAACGAATATGTTCCACTACACCAGGGGTAACCGAGATGTCAACTGGAGTGGTGGGTTCAATGTTTGTCAGGTTTACCTTAGTGTCTGTATGACACGTGAGTATCGGTGACTGGGGGCAAGGGTAGACATCCGGTGTGAAAATGGTGGTGATGCTATTCTCAACAGAATCCAATGGGGGTAGGAAAGACGATTGATGGTGGAGGTCTTCCCACAGAGGGTCATCCGCACTCATAATCAACATAATGGACTCGTCCAAATGAAAAGTCCGGAGCAGAGGATCGGGTAAGGAATGACGTCCGCTGTAGAGAATGTAGAGGCCACAGCCAAGTGGTCCTCTGGTGCTGACTGTATAGCCTCATAAGTGAGTTCAGCGGGTGAAAGAGGCATGGTATCTCCAATCAAATGCATAGTGGCTTCATCGGGTACGAGTCATTGATTGGTAGAGTTGGGAAAAGATGGGATCACGGAGGAGATCATGTTCACCGTGGCAACATGGTTAGGGGGATCCGGGGTTGGAAAGACGCCCATAAGAGATGAATCCTTTATGAGGACAACCCCCACGCTCTCATATAGCTGCGAAGATTATCCGAGTAAAGGGACATTATCGCCAGGATGAGTAGCGCTGTCCGGTGTACAGAAGTCCAGTTGGTCGACAGTGACAATTCGGCCTTGGTGGGGGAATTGCACAATGCGGAAGACAGATGGCGCGACCACAGTCATGGCATAGAACCAATTACGACCAAGTAAGAGATTTTAATCCAAAGGGGCTGCGACTACTTTCACGTTAATGGTTGCGGTCTTACCCCCCAACTCGACTGCTAAGGCTTGTATATCCATGGGGTTGAAAGCCACGACCGTCGAATGCTTTCAGGGTGGTGGCAGAGAACGGTTTAATTCGGGAGAACCAAGGGCTCTCCAACAAGATAGAGACATGACCGAGGTAGAAGCATGTCTAGTACAGTACGATGGACAGTCTTCCCAGCATCGTTCGTAGCAACTTGGATGCCAGCTAGTGGGAAAGCCTCGGTTTAAAGTACTCAAGTCGAAACATGATTGTGTTCGAGGAATCTGGATCTATCGCACCAATGGCAGCAAGAAGAGTCTTGCGTTGGTTGGGACAATTCTGCAAGACCTCTAGCATCAAACATGGCACAAGGAGCTTGCGCCAAGTCCTCTACAATGTTGTAATTTTGAGTTTCCCAAGCATTAGGATTGAAAACTACTTTTCGAATCATGCTCTTAGGCAGACACAATACTAACTCGAAAGAAGGCTTCTCAATGGTGAAAGGAGCCTATGGTACGGTGACAACGGGAATAGAAGTGGAAGCTTTTTCATCATTACTTCAACGGGATCCTTCTGGGAGATTGAGTCATATGAACGTGATCATGTGTTCAAGTTAACCGTCTCACTACGTATCATGAGAACATGTGCGGTAGAGGGTGCCTCCCCGTGAGAATGAGAGGTTTGAGCGATTAGTTATTGGTTCTGAGTGGGGAAGGTATCATTGAGAACCGCGGGAGTGGGGTTTTCCTTGAGAAACTTCTACACTTCGTCTCGGTGGGGACATTCCTTGGAGAAATGGTCACCACCACACAGTAAACAAGGATACTTTAGCTTCCTCTTATGTTTGGTGTCTCCAGGGGTGTTCTTGTTCTCCTGCGGGGTGGAATATTTCTTGGGTTTACCTTTGTTTTTCTTCTTGCCACCGGAATTTTGAGGTGAAGCTGATTGAACAGAATTCACCCTCCTCAGTGGAAGTAGGAGTGGGTGACTTGGTGGTGTTTCTGCCAGCCTGTGGTGGGGAATGGGGAAGAACCATGCGGGTTCGATGATCCACCAGTTTGATGAGAAGGATGGGAGTTAAGGGAACCAATAATGTCGTCAGCCTGATGTCCCTTAGGTGGTTTGCAGGGTCATATGTAGGGCGGGGTGCGTCAGGAACAATGTCATACAACATGCCAGATTGAGCATAGACAAGGTCTAAGTAATGGGAACGGGCGATAATCTGTTCCTCGGTGATGACCCCTCCATGGCCATGTCTCGAGCTACGGTGGGAAAAAGAGACTTCATGAACCAGTCAGTTAAGAGTTGGTCTGGAATAGGAGCCTTAATGAGACGTCGTCTCCTCCGCCACTCATGGATATGATAAAAAATATGGGTTGCGGTATTTTGATGGAGCGAAGTCAGTAGGTCCATACCAGTTTCGTAGCGTATGGGTAATTGGAAGCTGAGTTAGAAAGGACATAGCAAGAGAGCGGAAATCGGGAAAGGAGTGCGGTGGTAATTCAATATACCACTTGGGAGCTGGGTCGGTGAGAGTCCTTTGGAATAACCTTAGACGGATCGAGTCGTCCATCAAGGAGTTGGATGAACACCATAAATGGTATGTCATCACATGGTTTTTCGGGTCTTCACCAGGTTTGTCGTCAAATTTGGGGATATTAGAGGGTAGTTTGACTGGAATTGGTGGCCAATTATAATCGTGAAGGATGGGGTCATTAGTCAGACGAGACAGGTCGGGTAGGTCGAAAGTAGCCAAAATGGCAGTTTTTTATTTAGCTGTGGGTACTGATAGTATTAATATGGCATATATGGACCAGTAGAACCTTACATCGACTAGTTGTAGGGTGTTCCCAGAGGAAATTGGCCGTAAGGGGGTGTGCCGCCTGGGTTGGGTGGTGGACCATATGTAGGTTCGCCGCCATAATAGGGTGGTCCATTACCAAAAGGTGAGGGTCCGCCGCTACTGCCGACGGTCGGAAGGGGGAGGGCCTCCTCAAAAGGTGGACGTCCTCCACCACCGCTAGAATAAGGTGGTCCTCCACCGCCTCCACCACCTTCGCTGGAAGGGTGTGGTCCTCCGCCACCTCCGCCGAAATAGGGTGTTCCTCCTCCACCACCTCCACCAAAATAGGGTGGTCCTTCGCCGCCTCCAACAAAAGGGGGAGGTCCTCCACCACCCGAAGGGAGTGGTCCTCCGCCTCACCACCAAGAGTGGGGTGGGCCTCCCCCAAAAGGTAGAGGTTCTGCCCCCTCCATAATGGTATGGGGGGTCGCCACCTCAAGAGGGAGGTGGAGGTGGACCAAATGGGGGTGGGGGTGGTGGGACTTGAGCGACAGTTGGTGGGGGCCCACTTGGTAAAACATTTTGGTGCCCCCATAGAGTGTATGGATTTTCGGGATAAGGTATCCCGTAGAGTGTGTTTCCGGGATTGGAATTTTCCCAACACAAGGTTAAAATAACCTGGATACTCTTGACTCCATGGTGGTTGAGTTGAATTGGATGGTCCCCCAGCATGAGATAATCCCATGGTGGATCCCAGGTAGTAAGGAAGTTCCAACGGAATGGCCGATTGTAAATCCTCCACTCGTATTATGGCTAGAAAACAGGGGTTTCCCCCCAGTAACAACGTGCTGACCACTAATCGATGGTTGACTCAAAATGGGTTGTTGATTACTTACCACGGGAGGAACACTACTCGTAATAAAATTAGGGGGTAAAGAGTATCTACCCCGTGAGTTTTGGGGTGGGGGAGGGGTGGGAAATGTTCCGGTAGTAGTAGGGGGGGTGTTGGAACTGTTTTCCTTCAACATGTTGAGTCGTTAGGGGTATAGAACTGGTCTGCTGTCTAAGAGGTATACTTGCAGGAAATGAAGGTTGACCAGGTTCGTAAGTGGTCACGTTGTGTGCGGGTGTTTTCGGTGAATCAAGAGAAAATGAACAAATTGGGGTGTGTTGAAACATGGGTGCCTCCGAAGTGTCTCTTCTTCGTGTGAGACTTAGGCGCCGAAGTGCTTCACCACATTGGCGTAGTTGGTCCATAAATGCAAATATTGGAGCCAAAAGCTGAGCATGGGGAGCCCAACGAAAAGGGGTGCTTTCTGCCTCCGGATCTATAGCCAGGTGGGGCCCCATTGTTTCCCTAGAGAGGTGTCCCAAAAGGATGCAGATGGACCGAATGCTGCGGATACAGGGTCGTCCTGGATGGGTTTAGCCAATCTGTAGCCCTAGGTTCTCCTTCCAATGAACGATGAAAGGATGTGTCTCGTGAAGTAGAAGGTTCTACCTCTTCACCCCTTGATGGGTTAGAGGTTGGTGAGTCTAGAGGAACAAAAGTGTCATAGATTTCATCAAGAGAAAAGTGCATTTTCATGTAGTTAGGATGCATTATGTTTATGTTTATGTACTCACCTCATGCATTCACCTAACCGTCCAGATAAAATTTACCGGTAGAGCTAGGTTAAAATTTACTAGTAACTGGTGTGTTAAGTTAGTGACGTGTTTTGGCATCGTAAAACGTGGCAGCTGTCGTTATTTGCTTGCATTGTATCCTGGGGCACTGTAGTTCTTCCACGTACCAACCGATATATCGAAGGCTCTTTCACGTACCAACCAGTATATCGAAGGCTCTTTCACTGTAATGTCCCTTGGTAGGAATTTGATTAAAATGGCAATTTTCCACTTTTTTTCCCTAGTTCGACCTTTGACTAGTTTTGATCTCGAGGTCCCAAATTTGCCCCAAATGATTTCAAATATTCTGAGAAGGTATATGAATGAGATTAGAACATAAATATGTGTTTTATGGATTCCTTTGAACCTTCAAAATACTTCTGTAAATACTCTTTCAATTCTGGCCAATGTAGGAAACTTTACTAGTAATTTTCCTTTGACTAGTATTGGTCTCTAGGTCTCGAATTGACTCCAAATGCCTTCAAATCTTCAAGGAAGGTGTATGAATGATATTAGGACTTGAATATGATTTTCATGGATGATATATGGCCACCAAAATACCTCTGCAAATATGGCCACCAAAATACCTCTGCAAACTCTCTTAAGATTCTGGACCAAGTATGCAATTTTACTAGTAATTTGGGGTTCAAATCCCCCTGGGGTAAGTACTGAAAATGGCTTCCCAAATGCCTCCAAATCCACTCAAATTTATGAACAGAGGTAGGGAATGTATTAAGGATGTTATTAAGGTCTCATATGCACCATTAATTGATTATTATATCTGTTCCAACCCTCTCCCATTCAACTGCAAAAATCACCAATTCGACCCTTGGGGAGATGGCACTGTTTCTTCTCCCAGTGCAATTAAACTGAGTAAAAATACTTCAAATGCTCAAGTACAGTACATGAAACTTGTAAAATACATCCATGGCAGTCCATTAATCACAAATTCATAAGATAATCATCCATTCATTCGAAATCATCATCAATACATTGGTTCACAACAAGGTAGTGGGGAAATGGCATTGTTCTTCCATTAAAAATGAGATTTATACATTTATACTTGGAATTTCGACCTGAAACTTTCTGGAGATGAAGAACGGAGTATTTACTTCATATTGAAAAATAAATGGGGCATGAGAAGCTCCCCAAAGAGTACAATAGCTCACAAAAAAACGCCCTCCCTCAAGGATCAAGAATATGCCATCAAAACTGGAAATGATTGAGAGAATGTGCTGCAATAGAAGAAACCATGAGCTTCCCCGTAGCTTACACCTGCAACTAAAGACAACATTAAAGCTCCAAATGAAAGGTCTGAATGGCCTTTCCAATTACCAACTTGGATGGGAATCTTTCACCCTCGAAATTGGCTAAGGCAAGAAACTAGTCATCCACTAGCTCTCCCTCTTCACAAATGCAATTGCAAATTATACAAATGATCAAAAGCTGGTTTCATTCTTGTTATTTACATTTATAAAGTTCTAATGTCCTCCATGGGTCGAATTCCTTCCAAGAGACTCATGCCAACTCAAGTTGGGAAGAGATTCCAAAGAACGCCACTTGTACAACAATTCCTAGTCTCCCACTTCCACCAAATCACATGTGGAAGCATCTTAGCTGCCCTAACACCCTTGAGCGCCCTCTTGGAGTCTATTTTTAGTCCTGACATTTCATATATGTCATATGTCAGCCTTCAGGTCTGATTTGTGTCATAGGTGTCATAGCATCTTCATCATTGTTGTCATAGAGCTAGGGATCTAGCCCAAGTGTCTCACTAGCTCCAAATTGCCTCTTCCTCTTCCATGGGAGTTACTCTTCCTCTATATTTCGACCTTGGATGATTCATGCCATGAATAATACCTTTTGGACTCCCCCAAGTATGTTACCATTCACCTTGAATTCGAATTGGTGAGAGAATGATGCCAAGTGTAGTGGGGAAATCTAGCCATATGTGGGTCTCACTCTCCATGTGCCTTCATGATGAAATGCCACTTTGATTTTCACTTGTATATATTTATTTAGCTCCTTTATTAAATATTTATGTCATTCTAATGTTCAAACATCATTTATTATCCCCATTATTCCAAATCCCAAAGCTTCCACCCCAAACCTAGGAAACTAGTAATTTTCCTCCTTGACAATTATTTGACCTTTAGCATCAATTTGACAAACTCTAATGAATAGGGCCAATGTGATTAGGCCATTGTGACCCAATACCAAATTTGGGGACATGACATTCACGTACCTTAGGGTATATCGAAAGGCACTTCACATACTTGGTAGTATATTGAAAGGCACTTCACGTACTCGGTAGTATATCGGAAGGCTCTTGTCGTACGGTTATGCATTAGACAACACCACTACGGATTTGAGTTCCCATGTACCTTGTGTATATCGGGAGACGCTCCTAGGATTCCTAAAACCAACTGAGCTAACCATTTAGCCATCTTGGCAGAGCAATACACCGAGAACAGCACTCAGGGAGCTACGATGCACGTACTATAAGGGATTCGGGTTATATGGTCAGGTGTACGGTCCTAATTCTCCTTGGTTAGTGCTCTGAAAAATTGGGCCGAGTATAACTGTTGGACCCTGGAGTATATCGCAAGTTGCGAAGCCTTGACAATCCCATGAGGTTCGAGACTTTTGAATCCACACCTATCACATTAGTTTGCTTGCGGCTTTAGTTTGCATAGATTTTTCTGGATTGCTTTTCTTTTGTTTAGAATTCACTTAGGAGAAATTCTGGTTCGGTCATTCTGGCTGAACAACCTTTAAGAAGGTCCCACAGAATTTTAAACTTACCACCCGAATATCCCCTTAATCAAGAGGTAATTTCGAGGGTAAGCATGGACCCACAAATCACGGTCGTGTCACCTGAAGTTAAACATTCCACCATGGAATCAGGGTCCCGGGAAGGAGAAATCTTTTCAAATGGTCTCACCAAAACAGTAAGTTTCAACAAATCCCAAATCTACCAAAAATGATAATGAAAGCACTCTTTTCGTTTTTCAAGCAAAACACAAAAATCAACAACACATCAAATCCAAATCAAAGTATTTTCTTTTTGTCTTTTTCAATTAGGATGGAACTAAATGACGAAAAAGGAGAATTTATACTTAGAGCACACTAACTCTTCAATTTTCACTATGATAGCCTAAAAGCATAAAAATAAAAAATGCATATAACTCCTTCAAGCTTGGAATCGCTTTGCAAAAAAATTGACTTTACTTGGAGTTTTTAAGAAGATGAATAACTCATAATTCATGAAAAACGCAAACAATTAATTTATTTTTCAAACTTTCCAAAAGACCAATAAATGATGAATTCCAATGCATGAAACAATTTTACAACAATTCTCAAATGAACTTGGAAATGGTAAAAATGAAGCACTTTTAATCTTTCAATGTATATACCAAGATAAAACTTAATGATAATAATGCTTTTAAATGTAAATGGCCTAAAAGAAGAGACTACTTGTAGCACTCTAATCACTCAAAAAATCTCAAAGAAAAATGAAGAGCACTCGATGACCTAAAGACAAAAAATTACTCAGAAACAATCGAATGCAAGCCAACAAATGATGACTAAACTCAAGAAAGGTTTGAAGCGGATCTAATATGCTGGGTAGATCCAATGAGGCGATCAGGAAGAACAAGATGGAGTGGATGACCGTGGGGGATTGAAATTGCCCACCACTTCAATCAAACTCACTTGACCAAAATGACCCAAAAAACAACACAAATAAACCAAATCAAACAATGCTGGGTAAAGGGACCTCTTCCTGGAAGATACAGTGCAGAGATGATTGTTTAAACAACCCAAAATAATAAAAAATTGGAGGGAAAGACCCAAGCATCAAGCTTGAAATCTCAGCGTAGGCTATGGTTAGGCATAGAGCGCCCGACGTAGAGGTTGTATGCAGAGTAAACACGTCGGTGATGCAGACTGTCAAATCGGAAAAAAGCGTCGGTGGTGCAGTATGATCAAAGGCAAATTGCGCTCTGGATAGACAGGCGCACAGGGTGGAAAACCCAGGTGCGTCGGGCGAATAACTCAATGCAAATGATGAAAAAACTCCAAGCAATGACTAAGTAAATGGATTGGAAGTGGTTCAACAAACCCAGAGAAAGTCAACAAACTCTTTAAGGAAAGAATCTGATGGTGAAAATAGGCTCAAGAGGCAAGGCAATGGCTCATTAAGAAATCAAAGAATAACACATTCAAACTTGAAACAAAACAATGTATCCCCAGTATGGTCGCCATATTTGTTATTGGACAATTTACTCGAGCGGACGCGAGTCAGATCTCCCTAGTTCAATGTGAATCTAGAACGAATGAAGACAGAACATAAAGCTACTTTCCTAGATTGAATTAGAGATCGAGTAATTACACGTTCTTACCTTCAGATTCGTAGATCTTTCTCCTCGTTATTGCTCCAAGATCCGTGGTCGTCAGATCCGTAGCTGCAAGACCTGTCAAGACATATAGAGACAAAACAAGTAGTAAAACATGTCTAAACACTAACTGATCTAAGCAAACAGTTAAGGAAGTAAACTATAAACATCATCAACACAACAACATTTATGGAAAGAGTTTATATTACTGTATAAAGAGTAGGAAATAGAAAGTAGAGAGATGATTACAACCCAAGCCTTAATGCTGCAATCTTCCTCCAACAAGTCAAGCCAATGGCTCCAAAGAAAATGTAAGCCTCCCAAGAGACGGATAGGGATTACTTAGTCTAATTCCACCAGCATGTAAGTGATATAGACTTCCTCCTTTGGAATGGAGAGGAGCTTTGTATTTATAGGACCAAGTGGATAGAGTAGGTTGAGAATCATGGGGAGAGGGCTAAGGGATCCTCCCTTAAGGTTAGGGAACTGTAGAACAACTCACCTAGGAGTTAGGGATAGAGATCCACCTCATCCAAGTTCTAGAAATCGCTCGAAAGCAACCTTTATCCTAATTAACCAACTCCAGCACAAGCTGCATAGAGGCAACCTGCGCCTGACAGGGGAAACAAAGGTTGTACAAAGACACTCTGTGCCATCGGCGCAGTCTGGCAAAATACATTCTGCGTCGGCCCTAGTTGGGCGCTTCTTACTCAAAGACACTAGAAGTTGTGGACAAAGGGCATCAACTTGCTCTACATGACTTCTTGATCAAGGGAACTTCAGGGATTGAGGCACTGAGTTAACAAGGGACTCATGATGACGAGATTTAGGTGTAACAAGCCCAAAATTTTAAAACAAACAATAATAATAGTAATCTAGTGTAATCCCCCAAATTTGGTCAAGTTAATTTAGCTTTCATGCTTTGAATCTACGAGATGGTTCAAAACTGGATTTTGAGAAACAATTGTAAATTGTAAATTGTAAATTTGTAGAAATTTTAAATTTTAAAAAATAATTTTATACCTAATTGTATATAAAAACTATAAAATTAATCATTTCATATATATGATTCAATTATAGAATATAATTTATGTTAAAAGAGACATGTTATGAGAGAGGTGGGGAGTGTTGGAAGGATGCAGATGGTAGGGATAGCGGCTTAGGGTTTCAGAAGTGTATTTGTGGTGGGTTGGTAAGCTAGGTTCGGTACAGGGCCTTGTAGGATTTTTGGATGGGTACGAAGAGGGGGGGGAGCGATGCCCCCCAGGCCCAAAAGCGACGACGAACTATTCAGGAAAGAAGGGCAGCTAAGAAAATGGTTTTGTAGGGGATGGAGCGATCTAAGAAAGGATGGTATGGGCTCGGGAGGAGTAGGTGGTATGCCTGACGTACATAGGTTGTATTCCTAAAACCAGTAAGATCCCAGCTCTGCTCACTAGATCAGAAAAGATGAGGGCAGGATTGAACATATGAAATAACATGCCCTAATAGGGAAGTTTCTAGGGGTCTGGCCAACTGGAAAAAAATCTACTCAAATGGATTACGCAGTATGGAAAAGCCTAAGGGCCATTACGACCTACTCTTGGGCTCAAAGGGATTCTTTATCGTAGTTTTCTTCAATGTGGAAGAAAACTACGGGTCTGTATTTTTATAACTCATCGGGTATGTTCCTGAAGACATGGAAATAACGCTTCAACCCGGATAGAGAAGATATGAAGAGGGCCACCAATATGGATTCGTCTATATTCCCTCCCAAGCGAGTACTAGGAGCAAGAGATCCTGGAGGATATAGACAATACCTTGGGGGAGTTTGTAAAGATCTCGGACCAGACAAAAAGAGCGAGGTACACCTCGTATGCCAGGATTTGTGTGTACATGGATATCTCTAAAGATTTACCCAGAAGCAATAACCCTAACATGGGATGAAGAGGACTTGGTGCAACCTCTACATTATGAACACAATCCCTTTCGTTGTCCCCTTTTCCATGTTCATGGACACTTATTTAGAGATTGTCCAAGGAATGCAAAGGATTTTTTAGGAAAATAGAAGGAGGAGGTAGATAGCGAAGGGTATACCAAGGTCACATAGAGATGCAGATAAGGACGGTGAGGGGGGGAGAGGGAGAGCCAACATCAAAACATTTAACCTCCAATAGGTTTGAACCTGGTGAACAACCTATCAGAGAAAGAGGCGAATTCATAAGAGAGATTGCATTCACTAGAGGAAGGGTCGCCATCAAAAAACCCCGTGTCACATACCCACCCATCATACCAGCATGGGAGAGAACATGACACATAAATCCGGACATCTAGCCCCATACTTAATAAACAAACATTCATATAAAATGAAGATGGACATATGCAATTGCATAAATATTGAAACACAACAGAATTAAATTCTATTACACATCCATCATACCATTCAAGATATTCTGTCATTCATCAATTAAAAACAATATAGAATTAGCACATGAGAGTACTTATATTAAAAACAAGGTAGTCCCTGAGCAACCAGCTATGCATCTGCAACGTTCCACCCAACCATAGGCCAGTTGTGCTTATCAATCTCTTGATACACACTGCCACCCCCGAGTTGGGCATGATTTCTACAAGGAAAAAGGGAACAGTAGACTCACACATAGCCAAAATACACCAAAATCAGCCAAGCCAATCAGCAGTTGGGTTTATCAGGCTGCTATGAGATGGAAAAGGAAGAATTGCTAAGCTAGTGAGCTCAACCACAGAGCTATGGATACCCCCACAAGATCTATCCAGCTTGGTTCCCCACAATGCCTACACACCCGATTCAAGGAAGTATTCCCTTCACTACTACACAGTTCCTAAGGCCATACCATCCAATTCAGTGTTTTTCAAGGTGTGCATAGAAGAGTAACCAGCCCTTTTGATCTTCTTGAGAGGTTATTTTCCCCACTAGGTTTATCAAGCCAATTCTGTCTATTACCACTCCAAATTTCTTGCTCACCAGGTTCAAACCAAAACAGGGATGCACATAACAGCAAAAGTATAAGTGTTGGGCATGAAGAAACGTTTTACAGTGAGATGCCCAAAATGGGGTTCTCTACCAGTTCAAAAAAAAACGTGGGCAAACCAAAACGAAATGGAAAAAAAAAAATGGGAAGTCAACCCTAGGAGAGCATAATCGTTTTCAGAAAACGTTTATGGGCATTTCGTGGACAGAAACGGCCTCCATAACCCCAAAAATCGTGGCTCTCTTCCCTCTCAGCCACTGTGCAATACAAAAACGAGTTCCCAAGCATGGAAAAATGCAGGAAATGATGAAAAACGTGATGGAGAAAGTCCCAGCTAGCTAAGACTGTGTGAGAGAGCAAAGGCCATGGGTTCAGAATGGCTTTGGGCACCATTTCGTGGGGTGTTTTCTTGCCCAAGAAGCAAAAATACGATTTTTCAGATTGATGGCTTGCCCATACACGAAATTGACTGCCATATCTCTCCATACCCAAGGCAATAACTGCCTCAACAAACTCTTGGAAGAATCAAAATGATTGGGTGCATAACCCAAAATGGGTAGTGGTGGTTTATGGGTTTTCTCATTGACACATGGATTAACACCATTGGATCAAGGGTTTGAATAATTTCCCTCCCTATTCCTTATAAAAATCATGCCCCCATCTCTTTGTTGCATTGCATAGCTAGTTGTGGGTATTTCATTAAAATTCGTATTTACATGATGTCTTAATTTACATTGTGCCTGTCTAGCTCAAGAACCATATGCACCGATTTTAATAGTTGATAGATAAAACGATAAATCAATGGCGGGGCCTTGGCCTTGAGCTCTTCACCATGATTTAATAACGATATTTACATCATTTACAATTTTAATGCAATAGGGTCAAAATGGGGACGTGACATTCCCCTCCCCTTACATAGCACTGTCCTCAGTGCTCATCAAAATTGAACAAAAATGGATATGCCACTCTCATGGCATCCTCCAGCTCCCATGTAGCCTCATCGGGATCGTAGTGCTTCCATTGCACTTTACCTGTCCGATGGCTCGGTTCCGGAGCAATGTACCTTCTTGTCTAGGATGTGCAATGGATCGGTTTGGAACTCTCCCTCGGGTTCCACCTGGATCACATCCCAATTAATCACATGGTCAGGATCATGTACATATTTCTTAAGCAAAGAGACATGAAAAACATTATGAGCTTTAGTGCTAAGCAGGCAATGCAAGTCTATATGCAACTAGCCCTATTCCTTCAAGCACTTCAAATGGCCCACAATATCTAGGTGATAGCTTGGCACAACTCCCAAGCTTCAAGGACCCTTCCTTGGCCTCACTCTAAGATACACATGATCCCCAACACTGAATTCCCTATGCACCCTATGCTTATCTGCATAGCTTTTGTGTCTATCCTGGGCCGCTTTTAAATTTTGCCTGATCTTTGCAACCTCTTGTTCCATTTCCTTAAGCAATTCTGGCCCAAGTACAATTCTGTTCCATGGATTGTCCCAAGTCACTGGTGTCCTACACCTTCTACCGTACAAAGCCTCATATGGACTCATTCCCAATTATTCTTGCTGCCCATTGTTATATGCAAACTCTACCAAGTGTAGATAATCCTCCCACTTGGATGGTTTGTCCATTACATACATACAGAGCATGTCTTCAAGCACCTGATTTACTCTTTCCGTTTGCCCATCTGTTTGAGGATGGTATGCAGTACTAAAGTTCAACTGTGTACCCAAATCTACAAAGAGACCTTTCCAAAAATTGGAAGTGAACTTGGTATCCCTGTCAGAAATCATTGCCTTAGGCAACCCATGTAATCTGAAAATTTTCTTCATGAAAATATTTGCAATGGCGTCGGCTTTATGTGTGGACTTAACCGGTATAAAATGTGCTACCTTTGTTAACTTGGTCCACCACAACCATGATGGAATCATGTTGTCTCACAATCATTGGCAATCCTGTAATGAAATCCATGGAAATTACTTCCCATTTCCATTCTGGAATTGGCACTGGGTGCAATAAACTTGCTGGTGTTGGTGTTCAACCTTCACCTGCTGACATGTCATGCACTTAGAAATGTATTCAGCGACATCCTTCTTCGTCCCTGGCCAGAAATAATATTTTCTTGCTGTAGTAATTGTTTTCTGATATCCTGTGTGACCGGAGTATGGAGCTTTATGGATTTCATCCATAACAATCCTCCTCAAATCTGCCACATTTGGAATATAGGCTCTATTCTTATAAGTAAGAAGTTCGTCTTCTTCCAAATGATAGCCTTCATACTTCTTTTCAAGGTTTTGCTGCTGCAATTTGTCCTTTATCTGCACATACACTTCATACTCAGCAATATGGTTAACAATCTGCTACCTCAAATCTGGTTGGCAAGTACTAAGTGCTACCACGTGCATTTCATGTACTTTCCTACTAAGTGCATCAGCTACCTTGTTTTCTTTCCCTTTTATGTGTTTGAGTTCAAAATCAAATTCACACAAAAATTCCAACCATCTAAATTGCCTAGCATTCAAATTTGGCTGATCAAATAAGTACTTCAGACCACAATGGTGTGTCCTTAGCTCGAATTTTCCTGCCCATTAAGTAATGCCTCCACATCTTTAAAGCATGTACTATCGCTGCAAGTTCTAAATCATGAGTAGCATAGTTTTTCTCGTGCTCCTTCAACTTTCTCGACTCATAGCATACCACGTGGCTGTCTTGCATAAGGACTCCTCCAAGTCCTTGATTGCATGCATCGGTACATACCACAGAGTCTTTTTCTGGGTCTGCAATTTTCAAAATTGGTGCACTCGTAAGAAGATTCTTCAAACGTTGGAAACTTTCCTCACATCTTGGTGACCATTTCAAACTTTATTCCCTTCTTTTGCAAAGAAGTGATCGGGTTTGCGACCTTGGAGAATCCTTCAATAAACCTCCTGTAGTAACCAGCAAGGCCCATAAAAGATCTCACATCTGTCACATTCCTTGGAGTTAGCCAATTCATAATGGCTTCAATCTTCTCAGGGTCCACAGATATTCCTTCGTCTGAGATGATGTGACCCAAATAATGAATTTTATCTTTATAAAAGTTACATTTGCTTAACTTTGCACACAACTTATTCTCCCTTAGCAATTGCAATGTCATTCTCAAATGTTCTTCATGCTCTTCTTCATTCTTAGAATAGATGAGAATGTCGTCTAGAAAAACAAGGACAAACTTCTCCAAATACTTGCTAAAAACACTATTCACGAGACACATGAATGTAGCTAGTGCATTTGTGAGACCAAATGGTACCACCCCAAACTCATAGTGCCCATACCTTATTCTAAAGGTTGTCTTATGAACATCCTTCCTCTTTGATTCTTACCTGATGGTAACCAGTTCTCAAGTCAATCTTTGAAAATACCCTTTGCTCCTCTCATTTGATCAAAAAGATCATCAGTTCAAGGCAATGGGTATTTGTTCTTCACAGTGACCTTGTTCAATTGCCTGTAGTCAATACATAACCTGAGTGTTCCATCTTTCTTTTTCACAAATAGAACAGGTGCTCCCCATGGGGACACACTTGGCCTGATATATTTCTTTTCCAACGACTCTTGTAATTGCATTTTCAATTCTAGCAGTTCCGGTGTACTCATCCTGTAGGGTGTCTTGGACACTGGTGCAGATCCTGGCACAAGTTCAATTGTAAAATCAATGTCTCCTCTTTGGAGAAAGTCCCGGAATCTTATCAAGAAAAACATCCCTGAATTCCTGTGATAGCCCTCCAACTTAAGAGTTTCATTCTCTGTTGCCTCCAAAAACATGGGCCGCATACAATTGACAACCTTTCCTTCATAACTTCTTCAACTGCATGGCTGAAACCTGCCTAACAGAAGTCACCTTAGGAACGCCTTTTACAACCGTTGGGTTTCCTTCTTCGTCCATGCATTCAAAAGTTTTATTGTAGCAGTCAAGTTTAACCATGTGTGCCTCTTCAACTTCAACCACAGTTGATTGATGATCTGCCTGGTGGTCGTCTAGTGCTGCATAGATTCTAGGGATTCTCCTCGCCACTTGACCCACAGTTTCAGCTCCTTGGATGTTGTGAACTTGATTTGCATTCCCATTTCGATGTGGATAGTTCCTAAGCATGTGGTCTCCTCCACAACCCCAACATTGAAGTGGTTCTCTTGGCTCCTTTGGATCTCTTGGCTTGTCTCCCATCATCTTAGTTGGCTTAGTCACAACTTGTGATGGCTGCCTTTGCTGATTTCTAGTATGAGGAGGTTTGAAACCTTTCTTCCTTTGGTCAAACTTCTCATTTTTCTTGACTTTCCATGCCTTATGGAAATCAGGTTTGCTTTTGTTTTGATCATAGCAATACTTGGCCTTCGTTATTGCCTTTTCTGGAGTTCGGGGCTCATCAAATTCAATCCTATCTTTATATGACTAAGGTAGCCCACTTAGAAAACGCTGAATTTTCACCTTATCATCTCGAATATACTTGACATACCTCAGCAGTTCCAAGAACTTGTTTGCATACTCTTCCATGGTCAATTGTCCCAATCTCAGCTCATGGAACTCTTTGATCTTGTCCCAATCTCAGCTCATGGAACTCTTTGATCTTATCATCATAGTACCTATCAGAGAGGTACTTCTGCTTGAAGTATTTCTTGAACTGCTTCCACACAATCTTTCTTTCATTGATCTTCCTCACTTGGCTTATGTGTTCCCACCATATATATGCTCTTCCATTCAAGTTTAAGATGGTGACCCTTGCCTTCATATTTCCAGAGTAGTCTTGGACTTGGAAATACTTTCTCATTCCAAGAAGCCAAGCTTCAGCTTCTTGACGAGACTTTACCTCTCCATCAAATGTAGGAGGTTTTGCCTTCTTAAATTCCCCATGTGAATTGTTCTTGTAATGCCTCTTTCTCTTATTCTTGCGAGATGAAGAGCTTGAACCGTCAATGGATCCTTTAGAGTCAGATGATCCGCTAGAAGAGATTTCTGGAGTATAGGTTCTGTCTCTAGAAACTCTTCTTGAGATATTGGACCTCTTGCGGGAATTCTTCCTTGAACTACTCCCACTCTTTTTCTGGATTTGATGTCTGATGCCCAAAGTTTATTTGCCTTTGGATATCTGTCAAACTCTGCAACATGGCTGCATTTAACTGATTTTGTTCTTCCTGAGCTTTAATCATCCTTTCGTTATCTTCTCTACAACTTTGCAACTCCACCCTTAGGCTCCTCAGGGTGGCTACAATATCTGGGGGAATCTCTCGATTTCTTCTCCCATTGGATTCTGTTTCAGTATTCTCAACATGTATGCTTTCCCCCATGGCATCTGTCTCAGGCTCATAGGGATCCCGTGCATCATCCATGATGTTGATTTTCTTGGCCCAACCAAGATCAAAATTTCCAGCTGCACTATCTAGAAGGCTGCCCAGATGTAACTGTGATTATGCAAAATGTGTTCATCAACACAATTGTTAGCTGCATTTTATTCTCAGAAATTCATAAATTAATTTCATGCACGTGGGA
Organism: Larix kaempferi; assembly: GCA_027924585.1. Lineage (NCBI taxonomy): Eukaryota > Viridiplantae > Streptophyta > Pinopsida > Pinales > Pinaceae > Larix > Larix kaempferi. The sequence continues at coordinate 13,707,702 of BSBM01000033.1, forward strand.
AAATATTATATTGACAATTTGTCAACTCATAGAGTTTTCTCACAATCAATGACATATGAGGGGGACGACGGGGGTCAAGGGGGATTGGGTTGAGGGCAGCGCCCTCGTTTTTTTTTTTGTAATTCCTTTGATTTTGCGCAATTCTAGTGCATAAATTTCATGGAGATTTTCCATTTTTAGCACCTGAAAATCTTAGTGAAAAGTTGTTGTATTTTTCCCATTTGGCGGACTTATCGAACTCTCCTCCGACTGTGTCGCAAAATTTAACATATTTTCGCCGCCGCGCGCGCAGATTTAATGCTAATTTTGCCACTGCGCGCATCGCATATTTAATGCTAATTTTGCCGCTACGCGCGTCACAAATTTAATGCTAATTTTGCCGCCGCGTGTCGCAAAATTAACTTTAACTCTGTTGCGCGTGTCGCAAAGTTATCCTTAACTGGGCGTCGCAAAATTAACTTTAAATCTGTCATGCGTGTCGCAAAGTTATCCTTAACTAGGCGTCGCAAAACTTAACATAATTTCTCCGCCGCAACCCTTAGGCAAAATTTCAAAAACACTTAGAAATTTTTGAGATTTTCTCTTCCTTTTGGTGCAGAATTACCAACTTCTCCGCCGACCGTGTATCAGAGATAAGGTTAAATCTCCGACCACTAACCCTGCGAACGCCGACCGCTTCCCTTCGGCGCAGAGTTAACAACTTCTCTGCCGACCGTGTCATAGAGATAAGGTTAAATCTTAATTTTGCCGCCGCGCGTCGCAAACTTAACATTAATTTCGCCGCTGCAGCCTTAGGCAAAATTTCAAAAACACTTAGAAAATTTTCAAATTTTGTTTCCTTATAGAGGTAAGCTACTTACAGATCAAACTCGCATAAAACAGTAAAAGTGTTTCAAGAAATATTGCACCTCTTCCATGTCAATCATGAAACAACACAACAACAAAATAATATAAGATGGCAAGAGGTTGTGCCTCCTTCTCTCCTCCATGGAGGCAATCAACAAATACAAAAACAAAATGCTACTGCATTAGAAACAATGTAAGTAAGAATTCAACCTGAAAAGGGATTTTCTCCCTCCTTCCTCACTTTCATAAGATGAAATCAATGCAAGCAATTTTGCAACAATCCCCAAAAAAGTTATGGGAATGATTTCCCATCTTAATCAAATACAAGCTATGAGATCTTCAGGTTTCTTTAATTCATTTTAATTCCATATACTAAATATATATGCACGCAATGATTTATATTTCTATGAAGGGCCCAACAGCCGTAGTGTTGAACCATAAGCTCCGATACCATTCTGTCACATACCCACCCATCATACTAGCATGGGAGAGAACATGACACATAAATCCAGACATTTAGCCCCATACTTAATAAACAAACATTCATATAAAATGAAGATGGACATATGCAATTGCATAAATATTTGAAACACAGTAGAATTAAATTCTATTACACATCCATTATACATTCAAGATATTCATGTCATTCATCAATTAAAACAATACAGAATTAGCACATGAGAGTACTTATCTTAAAACAAGGTAGTCCCTGAGCAACCAGCTATGCATATGCAATGTTCCACCCAACCATAGGCCAGTTGTGCTTATCAATCTCTTGATACAACTGCCACCCCCGAGCTTAGCATGATTTCTACAAGAAAAAAGGGAATAACAAACTCACACATAGCCAAAATACACCAAATCAGCCAAGCCAATCAGCAGTTGGGTTTATCAGGCTGCTAGGAGATGGAAAAGGAAGAATTGCTAAGCTAGTGAGCTCAACCATAGAGCTATGGATACCCCCACAAGATCTATCCAGCTTGGTTCCCCACAATGCCTACACACTTGATTCAAGGAATTATTACCTTCACTACTACACAGTCCTTCAGGCCATACCTTCCAATTCAGTGTTGTTCAACGTGTGCATACAAGAGTAGCCAGCCCTTTTGATCTTCTTGAGAGGTTATTTTCCCTACTAGGTTTATCAAGCCAATTCTGTCCATTACCACTCCAAATTTCTTGCTCACAAGTTCAAACCAAAACAGGGATGCACATAACAACAAAAGTATAAGTGTTGGGCATGAAGAAACGTTTTTACAGTGAGATGCCCAAAGATGGGGTTTCTACCAGTTCAGAAAAACGTGGGCAACCAAAACGAAATGGAAAAAATAAATGGGAAGTCAACCCTAGGAGAGCAGAATCGTTTTCAGAAAACTTTATGGGCATTTCGTGGACAGAAACGGCCTCCATAACCCCACAAATCATGGCTCTCTTCCTCCCAGCCACTGTGCAATACAAAAACAAGTTCCCAGGCATGGAAAAATGTAGGAAATGATGAAAAACGTAATGGAGAAAGTCCCAGCTAGCTCAGACTGTGTGAGAGAGCAAAGGCCATGGGTTCAGAATGGCTTTGGGCACCATTTAGTGGGTGTTTTCTTGCCCAAGAAGCAAAAATACGATTTTCCAGATTGATGGCTTGCCCATACATGAAATTGACTGCCATATCTCTCCATCCCCAAGGCCTTAACTACCTCAACCAACTCTTGGAAGAATTAAATGATTGGGTGCATAACCCAAAATGGGTAGTTGGTGGTTTATGGGTTTTCTCATTGACACATGGATTAACACCATTGGCTCAAGGGTTTGAATAATTTCCCTCCCTACTCCTTATTAAAATCATGCCCCCATCTCTTTGTTGCATTGCATAGCTAGTTGTGGGTATTTCATTAAAATTCATATTTACATGATGTCTTAATTTACATTGTGCCTGTCTAGCACAAGAACCATATGCACCGATTTTAATTGCTGATACATAAAACGATAAATCAATGGCGGGGCCTTGGCCTTGAGCTCCTCACCATGATTTAATAACGATATTTACATTATTTACAATTTTAATGCAATAGGGTCAAAATGGGGACGTGACACCTCGTGGAGGGGGTTTAATAAGAGGACATCCAGAAGGGAACCTGAGGAAAAGGGAGAGAGGATACATATATACTTGAGGAAGAGGAAGATGTGGAGTTGGGGAATTTGAACCTAGATGAAATAGAGCAGGCATGCTTGAATAAGAAGGAAGGCTATGTGTCAACTCAGAAAGTCCAACTTCTACAGGAGGACATTCTTAAGATGGCTTCAGCTAAAACCTTGGGTATCTTGGGGAGTCAAAGTAAGGAAAACAAAAGGAAATTTAAAGAGGGATCAAAAAAGAGGGGCATGAGAAGTAACAAGCATAGAATAACAGAGGTCAATGCAATGCTTGTGGACTAGGGGCAATACCCGACAATCAAAGAAGCCCTCAAGAAGTTATATCAACGAAGCTGCTAGCGTGGAATATCAGGGGTATGTGCAGTCCCCAAAAGGCTAGGATACTAAAGAAGAACATAAAGAGGGAGAATCCAATAGTTGTATTCCTCCAGCAAACAATGTGCTCGGTCGAAAATATGGAGGTTATAGCCTATCAAGTTTGGAGAGGGAGCAAGGTCATTGCAATATCCACTGGAGGTATGGCAGGGGGATTAGCTACCTTGTGGAACCCAGGTGTGGTTAGCTTGTCTAATTTTGTGGCAACCAAAAGATCCATCTCGACGAAAGCCAGGATTTTGGGCTTGATGTTGGGAGGAATTTTGACCAACGTCTACGGCCCGCTCAAACGCAAAAAGTAAGATTCCTTAAATATTTGGTTGATATGAGTGGGTTAGGGGTATGACTTGGGTCATACGAGGGACTTTAACATGATCACTTCCCTAGCGGAGAAGAAAGGGGGAACACGATTCTTAGAGCCCATCAACCAAGAGTTTAAACAATTAATGGAGGATTTGCACTTAGTCAATTTGGAAACAAATGATCACTCCTTCACCTGGAATAATAAGCAGGGGGGAGAGGCATATTGCCTCTCGTCAAGATCAGTTCCTACTCTTGGAATACATTATTGTTAATGGGGGGGAAGCTTAGGCTTGGGTTCTCCCTGTTGCAGGTTCATATCACTAGCTGATATGCCTATCTTGGTTCCAAGAGGAAGATGCATGGAGACGCCCCTTTAGGTTTGAATTCTTTTGGATAACCCATCCAGATTTCAAAGCTACTGTCAAGTGTTGATGGGAAGGGGACGTAGAGGTGAGGGGATCTTGTATGTACCGCTTTTAGTAGAAGCTAAAATCTATTAAGGCTAAATTAAGAACATGGAATAGGGAGATATTCAGAAACATTTTTAAGCACAAGCGACGTCTTGACACCAGGCTTGAAGAAATTTAGATCAAAGGAATGAGAGACGTCCTTGATGAAAGTTTGAAGGCGGAGGAAAGACATGTTATTTAACAAGTGGCATCTAGAGAAGTGCAGGAGGAGATCTTATGGAAGCAAAAATCAAGGAACAGGTGGTTACAAGAGGGAGAGCGAAACACGACTTTCTTCCATAGATCTACAGTCCAATATCGTCAGAGGAATCAAATAGCTTACATCAAGGTTGAGAATGGGAATCTTCTTGAAGAAAGAAGGGAGATAGAAGGAGAACTGGTGAGATACTTCAGTTCGATTATGGAAGAGCCAGTCCAGGACAGGACTAGGGGCATAATCAAGTCACACAATTCCTCCCCCATCTGGTTTCCTAGGACCAAATGACATGTTAATGAAGCCTGTCACCCTAAGTCAAGTGGAGGAGGTTGTCAACTAGATGGAGGATGGAAAGGCGCCAGGGCTTGATGCTTTACAATTAATTTTTTTCATCACTTATTGGATTTAGTCAAGGAGGAGGTAGTGCAGATTGTGGAGGACTCAAGAACTTCTGGAGGATTGTTATCAGCTCTCAATGCTGTCTTCATGTCCCTTATCCCTAAGAGAAAGGGAGATGATACCCTAGGTAAGTTTAGACCCATCTCTCTGTGCAATGCCATTTACAAGATCATCTCTAAGGTTATTGCAAATAGGCTAAAGCCCCTTCTCCCTTCCCTCATTTCTCTTAAGCAACATGGATTTGTGGAAGGAAGACAAATTTTGGATGGGATTATTCTAGTTCATGAAGTGTGCCATTCTCTGAAAACCACCAAGAAACTAGGTATGATGCTAAAGATCAATCTAGCTAAAGACTATGACAAAGTTGGCAATATATGTGTGAAGTAATGAGGGCCTTTGGATTTAGCAGTGATTGGGTTAGATGGATCTACAACCTTGTTTCTACTACCTTATTCTCGATCTTGGTTAATGTGGTCCCCTCTACCCCGTTTCGACCTTCAAGAGGTATTCGCCAGGGGGACCCTCTGTCCCCTTTCTTATTTATTTTGATGGTGGAGGGGTTGGGATGGACCATCAAGGACTTCTTGTAGGAGGGGGGGCTTAAAGGTCTTGCCCTTCATCCCTAGGAACTTGTCCAAACTCACCAACAGTTTGTGGACAATAGGATGCTTATGGGGCACGCCTTAGTAAGGGAGGCAAAAGCTTTTAAACGTGGTCTCAATATGTTCTTTAAAGCTTCGGTTCTAGACATGAATGAGGAGAAGTCACATATATTATTCTTTAACTCTCTTAGGATCACCAAGTAGAACATTCTTCACATTCTCAGGTTTCAGCGGAGCTCCCTTCCATCCAAATATCTGCCCCCCCTCTTGGATTTAGTAATACGACAAGTCTCTTGGAGGGATCTTATGGACATGATGAGGCAGAAATTAGCTAGCTAGGCAGTCCGCCCTCTAAAATTTCCTAGCAGACTTATTCTAGTGAAGTCGGTGTTGCAGGCTATGCCCACTTACCTTATGTCTGCCTCGATCGCATCGAAATCAATCCTTAGGCAAATTCGCCAGCTGCAAAGAAACTTTCTATGGGGAGGTTCTGATAACAGACATAAGTGGACCTTGGTTGGGTGGGAGGCGCTGTCTCTACCCAAAGCTTAGGGCAGGTTGGGACTAAGGGACCTGGATTTAAGTAGTAAGGTTATGGGAGCCAATATTTGGTGGAGGAAAGTTTCCCACGGCTAGGAACCTTGGGCTCAATTATGCGTTGCAAGTATGCTAGGGGGTGGGAGAAAGGTGATCTCGTAAGATACAATGAGGGGGGTATGGTTCCCATATTTGTGATTTCGCAAGACAAGGACGAGACCTGGTGCAAGACCATAACTTTTGGGAAATCCGAAATGGCGAAAGGGTGGATTTATGGGGGGACTCGTGGGAACAATTGCCCCCTCTGTCTCGTTTGGATTCCATAGGGGAAATGTGGAGGGGAGCCACCAACACTTGGGGGATGGAGGTAAAAGACTATTGGGAAGAAGCCGAGGGGAGTGGTGAATTTAGATCTTGGCGTTGGATGAAGGAATGACAGGCTTTGAATGGGCAGGAGAACATCCAGGGGTTGTGGGAGGAATTGCAGGGAAATGGTTATAAGACAGAGAAATGACTAAGATAAGTTGTGATGGGGCTACAGTACCAAAGGAATCTTCTTGGTGAAAGAAGATTACTCAATATTTACATGTGGGAGGGATTGAAGGGATCTTCCAGAGTGGAAGAAAACTTGGCAGGCCAAGTTATGGCCTAAGGTGGCAATGTTCCTTTGGATGGTTTATAAAAGAAGGATCCCGACAGGGGAAAATCTCATGAAACTCAAATGATATGGGCCCACATGGTTTGTATGTGCGTGGCAGAGTAAGAAACAATGAACCACCTTTTGGATCAATGTTCCTTTGCCTTTGAGCTTTGGGATAAAGGAGCAAAGATTTTTCGAAGCTCAAGAAGAGTGAGGGGAAGACCGGACCTCACCATTAAGGAATGGGTGGAAAATCCATACAAGAATATCTTAGTTAACTAAATATGGCAATTGTTCTTGGGGTTTGTAATGTGGGAGATTTGGAAAGAAAGGAATCAGGGAATTTTCAGGGACATGCAAAGCACGATGGAGGGAGTCTGGGGATTGGTCAATGCCCATATTCTGGAAACTCTCAAACTCTCGACCTGATCGACCAACGCCTCATAGGCTGATGAACGAGAAACAATGATTCTTGAGGCATGGTGATTAAGATCCATCCCAATTTTCATTGGAATGCTCTTATCCCCCAGGAGCAACCCTAGAAGCTCTGATTTTTGGATCCCTCCTCCGAATGGGTTATTCAAGTTGAATTTTGATGGAGCCTCAAAGGGTAATCCAGGTCAGGCGAGTTTTGGGGGGGTCATCTGCAACCACCTTGGGAACATAGTGTGGCTATTCTGGGGGTTCATTGGGATGGAGACAAACAATGTGACAGAGATTGAAGGGTTGCTTCAGGGCTTGGCCAATGTTATCTAGATCAGATTCCTTCCGATCATACTTGAGGGGGACTCGACTATGATTCTACGGATGACAAAAAATATGCATAACGACAAACAAGTGTCTAAGGTCTCAGATCACTGGATACTAGACTTCCGTCTCTAGAAATTGGCGACTAGATTGAATCAGGGCCACGGGATCTCCTTCGACCATGTGAGAAGATTTGGGAACAAAGTTGTAGATCTTCTAGCTAACGCGGGGATCGGGAGCAGGAACAAATTATGGGAAGGCACCGTGGGAAGAATGGACAAGGTGGGGCTGAGAGGACAATGTCTCCATCTGTCCATGCAGGGCTATGCTCCCGCGGATGCGGGTGACGGCGAGCAAAGGGGGGATGTCATGGTGGGAACAAGTGGCGAACCCAACTCAATGCGTGGAGCATGACAAAGTTAATGGTGGAAGGTGTTAACATTAATGAAGACTGTGGGGTTATGATAAGGGTGATCTTTGTACGAGGTGGGCTCATGAGAGGAGTTAGATTGTGGGAGGCTACGGTGATGGACTGTACGATCCGTGGGTGGGAAGGGACAATATCCATGATGGAATTTGGTGGGGGTATTGCTGATAAACTGGGAGACAAGAGGATGGGCATTATCGTTCTTAGAGAATTCTCATGTGGCGATTTGCTCGTTGCTTCTGGTCCTTATTGCTTTTTGTGTGTCCATTGCGGGGTGGTGTTTTTGCGTATCGTAAAAGGTGGCAGAGAGATTTCTCGCAGCGATGATGGTGGCGGGCACGTGTTGGGTCTGGGGGTTGAGAGCAGTATGGAGCCTGAGGGGAATATGGGAGCCGTGGAATCTAGGGTCGACGCAGGGTGAGCCGTGAGCAACTTCGGGTGGCCCAAGATGCATGGAATTACCGCTCATCAATCCTTGCGTCGATTCGGGCGAATGTGGAAATGTTGGAACAAGGAGTATGGAGGGAGGTGGAGGCCGCGAGACCGTCTGTGGAGGAGGCAACGTTGGAACATTCAGGACCTTGGGTACTCGCGTGGTCGTCAGGGGCTGTATGAACAGATTGTCACCCTGTACTGGGTAGTGAAAGGCATGCTTAGCAGGGTTCTACTGGAACGTGAGGAGAAGGAGCGAGCCGAGGACGTCTTGGTGGTGTTTTGGAAGGAGCTATATGCAGATATGAGGTTGTTGCACATGAAGATTTACGTTGTAGGGAAGGATTTGGGGATCCCTTTCCTCCTGAGGATGGGGTATGATGCCTCGATGGGGGATGGAGAGCAAGGATCGATTATGCATTACGTCGGTGGTCCGCGCAACGACGGTTCGTGTCCTCTGGAAATGGGTAACACCGAGCCTTGAGGGTGGTGGTTCGACCTCTCTATTGGATTTTACTATTTGTTAAGTGTTAGAGGTCTGTCTTTTGTTTTTGTTGCTCTAGGTATGTCAATTTCAGTCTGGGTAAGGGTATAAGGGATATCGCCAACGTCGAGGCTACCTAATTTTTGTCTGTGGGATATGCATGCTGGTATTAGGAAGGGAAACGATGGTTAATGTTTAACATGTAGGCTCTATTTTCCCCTTCGGGGGAGGGGCCGTAGGAATGCTTGTTATATGGGTTATTAGATCTTCGTAGAAGACTGTTTCAGACAACCATGAAAAACTCTCAAACTAGTGAATATTGTAACTTTTTTTGTATACTTTGTTTTTCAGAGAAAAAAGCGTACTTTTGTTATTTCATGGAAATTAAGCTTTTTTATGTACTTTGTTAATATAATACTAATTACTTATAAATATTTTTTTATTATAAAATATAATTTATATTTCAAAAAATTAAAAAATTATTTTTTATAAAATTAAATTATATATATATATTTTTACCAAATTTTAATATGCTATATATATTTTGATAGATTAGGCCGGTATAACAAGATATCGACAAATTAGAATAATAATATACATTTGAGCAAACTCATGGACTTGTATAGAGAGAGATCTAGCTTTGGTATATTCGAATGTTAATATTCACCCTTTCATCGAGGGTTTCTCCGTGTTTGGGTCGGTCAAGTGTACTCTTCAATTTAGACATTGGGGAAATCACAAAACTGGAATTTGCACTAAAGTTAAGGAGGATTGGCTCTATATATAGTAAACCAGACAGACAAGCCAGCAACAAAATATATACAATCACATCGTTTCTGTTGCTTATGCACATCCCAATCCAAGTTTCAATTGGGTTGTTAACCAGAAGTTCAGTTTAGTATTTGGGTCTCAATGGCGGATGAAGATTCCAAAAAGTCTCTGAAGCTCAAACCTCATCACAGAATCACAGATCTCCCTAAATCATCTCCAAAAATAGGAGCAGCTCAGCCAAGCAAGAGTCCCAAGCCGACACTACCATCATCATCTTCATACCAAGTGAAGCCAGCGGATGTCTCTAGAAAAACAACAGCCACTGATAGCTCTAAGAAACAGACTGCCTATGATATCAAGCCCAAATCGTTTACTGTGAAGGAGGAGGTATTTCTCTGCCAAATTTAGATAGATCCACAAAGAACATAATGTTTTCGGCTTGTTTCTGGGAGGTTGATTATTGTATGTACTTGTTGTTCTAATTGGAGCGAAGGCCAAAACATCAGTTAAAGTGAAAGAAGTTAGCGGTCAGGCTAAGATAAATACCAGTCCAAGCAAACCCAAGGAGAAAACAGTGAAGAAGGTTTACTCATTGACTGGACAAAAACACGATCCTCCAGAGGAGGTAAATATTTTTTCTGCCATTGGGTTTTTGGGAAAGCTTGACCCATCAGAGCAAACGTTGATTTTTTCGTTACGAGTATCTATGCTTCATAGTTTCATATTTTTTTGGGTTTATTTTCCACATATTTCCCTCTTTTTTTGTTTTTTTATGACAAAATTTTCAACTGCTTTTTGGAAGTTGCTTCAAAAGACATGCCCCGAACTTGGTTACTGTACTGCATAACAGGGACTTATTTATTGCGCTTTTTGGAGTAGATTTCCATTTATTTTTAATTATTATTTTGGAACTTGTTTCAAGAAACATACCCAGAGGTTGGGGGTCTGCACTGCATAACTGTAGCTTCCTTTGTTGGTTGGGCTGTGGTTCAGCAATAATGAGGAGTCTATGTAAGAAAACATTACTTCCTTTGACGTAGATGCCAAACCTTAGTGGATGGCTAAATACTCCTTCTTCCTTAGTAGTAAACCAAGGCTCCATTGCCAAAGAATATTTTAAATTTTGTCCATGGTTAAAATCTATTTTTTAGTCTTTTTCCTTGGGGATTTCAGATGATAATATTTCTTCTGTCTTTTTTTTTTATAATACATTTCCGTATATTGGAGCTAAAAGGATCATAGAATGGACTAACTTGCTTATTGTATGGTTTGTGCAGAGAGATCCGTTAAGGATATTTTATGAATCTTTGTATCAACAGATACCCACAAGTGAAATGGCCACAATTTGGTATGAAAGCTTCCGATCTTACACCCCAACTCAACCAATTAAAATGAAAAAGAGAGATACAAAATGACTGTGGTTTTGGTAGGAATAGTATAATTTAATTTGTATTTAGCTTTGGTGGGCTGCTTCTTGTTCATGGCTTCTAGTTTGAGATCCAAATGCTTGATTTGTTTCTATTCTCTTTAGATTGATGGTCTGGAAACTTTTCTTCATTTGCTATACTTTAATTTTCAAGCAGTACATATGTTTTCAGTTGGAAAAAGATTTGGCTTTGGATTGTCTTGGTTGTAATTTTTTGACCTTTCTGACAGAGTTTGGGGACATAAATATGTAATTAAAACCAACTTGCTTGTGTTAGAAATAGAGAATATATTCAAAATTTAGATAACGTGTGTAATTGACACTGGACAGAGTAAAGGATGTAGAAAACGAGATTTTTCATTTTTATTCATACAATTCTTTACTAGTAATTTTTCTAGCCCTTGAGTTGAGAATGGTTGTTCAATGTTAACAGACACCGTGTACTACCTATCAAACCACATTACCACCCACAAAACACTATGGATACCGGGCTATTCCTCTTAACACTCCCACAGCTTATATCCATGACAAAACAGCTTCTTACATTCAGTTGACTCTTACGTAATTGAAACTTAGTACAAGGGAAAGCTTTGGTAAATTTATCTTCTACCATGTCTTCTGAAATGCCAAATTGAAGCTCCATTTTGTAATAATGTTCTCTCTAAGAAAATAATGTTGTATAATCTATGTGTTTTTTTCTCATAAAATCCTGGATTTATTGTGATTGCAATGCAATTTTGATTGTTGCATTGTAACACCACAGGATCAATTGGCCTTTCTCCAACCTCTGCCAGTAGCTTTTCATCACCAATAATCTGCTTTAGTACTTGATAGAGCAACACTATACGGCCTCTTTCTATACCATGGCAGTTCTCCCTTGCCAAGCATAAAAGCAGTGACCTGTGTTGGACTTATTGGCATCAACATTATCTACCCAATTAGATTCATAGAACCCTGAAAGCTTTTGCAGTTCTTCACCACGAGTGCTCCCACTGAAGTTAATGTCAAAGTCAACTTGTTCTTTCAATATCACAAAAGTGGCTTCACTGTTTGCTATTGTGCGTTACCTGGATCTGCAATTTAATATTTGACTAAACTTACTGTGAATACTTATCTAGTCTGATGCAGATACATAAGGATTCCCTAGAACATTTTGATTAGAAACCTACTTCGTATTTTACCTCTCTTTATCAGTTTAAGGGCACGTATCCTTTATGAGTTTAAGGTTTACCTCTATTCTAGGTTACCAGGATCTGGATACAGATCTGCAGGATGTTTTGAAAAGTCAGGATTGGAGAGGGAGTGAGCCTAGATATGCCCAGTCAACTTATCTTTTCACCCCTTTTCCTCCACCAAGCTTATATCGCATGTGACTGCTTCTTATGGATATAGCTTGGTTTTGCAACCAGTCCACTGCCTCTTTGGTAAGCACCTAACATGTACAAAGTGATAATCCTACAATGCTTGAATAATATTTTTACACCATTCCTTTTGGCTAGTCAATTCCCACGAGGAACTCATGGATTTCTTTTAAAGGATATCTGTTATCAACTTTGAGTTGCCTTTGAAGATGATTGTCTTGAACCCAACATTAAGTGCTTCCAGTATGCCTAGAATGAGAGCTTTAAATTCGGTGTTATTATTTGTTCCTTTCCCAAGGAACTTAATAAACCTCTGGCATATGCCCATGGTGGCCTCTAATGACCCCTCATGACCCTGGTAGGCTTGGGTTCTGTTATCACACAACTTGTAGTTGCCCCTAGAGGTATCCCATCCGGGACGGTAGAGGAGTCAGGCAACTAAAGAGGTGACCCAAGAGATGCCACGGTTCCCAATGCAGGTGGGAGTCACGTCAACCGAGGCACTCTTCGCTTTAGGTCAAGGTATAACTAGACCAAGGGGGAGACCCTATACCCCAATCACAGTTGATTGGACCCAAACAAAGGTTTCTAAGGGTAGGTAAATGATGAGTTACGGAAACCAATGCAAGGCTAAGTGGACCTAAGAGTTAAGGAATGGTTGATGGTGGTATATTGGATGGTTAGTATTTCAAACTATGTATGGTTTAGGCCACATAATGGGGTATGATTACTAGGTATAGTACCATGTGTTTGCACAAGTGGGTCTAGTTTCTTGGGAAGTGTGAAATGGTTCTAGATGGACCCACAAGGTGAAGTTAGGTGTGAGGATGGTACTATAGGTTAGATCTAGGCTAGATCTATAAGTTGGAGTTGGTTCTAGGATTACCCATGTACTAGATCTAGGGTTTGACACTAATCCCAAAGAGTGCGCCTTGCTTGGAGAAGGACTAGTGCCTTGTTGGATGGGCTAATGGGGTCAAAAAGTATGTCAAATTGTAGATCGGGACAACTAGAAGCCAAGTCAAGTGGATTGGATGAGATCCAATGGTTGGATCTTACTAGATCTAGGTCTTTTAAAAGATGACCAAAAGTGGACCACAATCCCTTAAAACAAGGAATGCAATCCCCAAGGCGGATCTTGACAACAGGACAGTATAGACCTAGGTTTCAAGGCATGGGCATTCCAAATCCACAAAAATCTCCAACACCCACTTCCTAGAAGTGGACCAACTCAAAAAATCAAGGGGGTGCGACTTGCTCAAGGAGGGTCCAAAAATGGGTTTTGGTGGACCAAATCAAGTCCAATGGCCACCAAAATGTAGATCCGGGATGTTAGTACCCCGATCTATGTTCCTTCAAAGTTTCAAGTGAATCCAATGGCTAGATCTTAGTAGATCTAAGTTTTAAGATGCCAAGAAGGTCAAAAGGGGGTTTCAACCCCTTAAAACATGGAGAGATGTCCACAAGGTAGTTTTCACCAAAGTAAAGATATGGGTATAGGTTATCAAGTGTCTAGATTTCAAATCAAGTGGGATCTCACCTACCCATGTGCTAGATCTAACCCAACAAGCTTCTCTTAGGAAAATCGATTTAGGTTCAAGAAGGCTTTTTGCATTGAAAAGTGTGTCAATTTTTAGCCAATCACCACCAAACTATAGATCCAACTAGGGGTGGATCCTATAGAGGTGGGTTTTTAATGTCTTTTCAAATGCAAGGCTAGATCTAAGTAGATCAAAAAAAATACCAAAAACAAGGGTTTTAATTTGATTAGGGTTTTTGTGATCTAGAAATTATGGAAGATTCAAGGAAGAGAAGATCATACCTCTTGGAACATACCTGGATGAAGAGATGAATGCTAGTTGAGACGAGGATTACTTTGCCAAAGATCAAATGGAGAATTGTTGAAGCCCTCTTGCCAAATCGATTTTTCCAAGCCACATGTGATTCCTTCTAAGTTCTAACCTGTCAAGCCAAGGAGCAAAGCATCAATTAGTTTAACAAATTGAAGGTAGATACAAGCAAGAGAAAGAAAAACATAGAATAGTTGACACAAAGGCAAAACTACTCCCTGTCAAACCCAAAACGACTTCTTCCAAGCTTGAAGGGCAAGCCTCCCCACCAATTCGCACTTGTCAAAGTCGCCCTCTCAATCTGCAAATAAAGTATGGCAAATATGCAAGATAGCTACAATAGATCCTCCAGTGCAATGGACAATAGCATTTACAATCGAAACAACCAACATCCACTCCAATCCAAGCATGTACTCCAAAAGATAGAAATTTTATTCCAAGAGCCAAGAGCCAAAAATCTCTAGATGAATTTTACAATGAGAGGCTCCCTCCTTAAATAGGATGGGGAGAGATTACAATCCTAACCACTTTTTTACATGAGTGGCTAAGATTAAAAGATCTCAAGATCTAATCAATGGCTAACAATAAATCATAACAATATATCACATGGATCACCCACATAATGATAGCGCCCCCACTAAAAAGGTACAATGAGGGGTGACGTCATCCACAAGAGAAAATATAAGCATCAAAATCCACCTCATGGTGACTAGGACATAACAATATAAGCTCATGGTGGGGCTAGGAGGTTTTAATCCTTACTAGCTCATCCCCATGGCACAATAAAAATAATAAAATATGTCCAATATAATAAAAATGACCAAAACTGTCCTCAGAATCCATGACAGTCAAGCAGTAAATGTCCTCCTGTGATCAATCCGGGCATACCCACATGGTGAAAACTGGCTGGAAGGTAGTGATGCCACCCTGGAAGACCTCTGTGAAAACCAAATGCCAAAACCTTGCCTCAATTGCCCAAATCGATTTCCTCAGTGACCACTTTATCCCATTTTTTAACTGCCTCGGGAACTGTGAAAGTGCCAAAACTGCCCCCTAGGGTGCTAGCGCTGTCCATCTGAGCCCACCAGGCTCTCCGGGAGGGGGGATAAATGGTAATAACAAGTGGCTGGACCACCCCCTCCATCATCAGCGCCCTAGGTGAACTGGCCTCTCGGGGCCCCTGCTGCTCAGGCTGGGAAATCAGCCCCAAATCTGGTCAACAAGTGTAAAACTGCATCAATCACTGTCAGAAGTGCCCGGAACTGAAAGATAAGTGTCTCAATGGATCCAGAAGACCCAAATCCACTAGGAATGAGTACTCATACATCATGGGTTTCCCTAATGGGCTAGCTGTAGGGTCCACCATATATGGACAATGTATAATCTGCTGATCTGAAATAATAATAAACCTGCTGAACTGGATCAAACGTCATCTGCATCATATGTCCATCATATGATATCATCATCAAACATGTGGGACCATAAATCATCATCAATAATCATCCATACATGGCCCACATCATCACGGATCCCAAGAATATATAATCAAGGATAAATCACATCAGTAGACTAAGACAATGTTTCTCTAATCATTCCCACAGCTAAGCTCAAAGTATAAATTCCATTCAGTGGCATTAATCAAGTTAACATATTCCGTGGTTATATAAAATTACTTGCACAATAGTTCAAATGACAAACTCACCCATTGGACATAGTCAAACTGCTAGTGAAGGATGAAGGCTAGGAGCAAGGTTGGGCCAAGGGTTTGACTTGTCTAATCTTAACTCAAAAATACTTTGGACTGGGAAAAAGGGGGAAGCTACAAACTCTGTGCTGGACAAAAGAACACGGGGAATGGCTGTGCCTCACAAATGGATAAGTTGTTTAGAGAGTGCTTATTCAACTTAGGCATCATGTCTACATCAAGTTGATCCAGGTTCATTAGGATCATTCAACTTTATTTCCATGGCCTTTTTGGCCTACATAACCCTTCGGATTTCAGATGTGCTGAGAAGCACAACTAGTTGCAGCTTGCATCCAGGGCATGTTTTTCACATATTTATAAGGTCAGCAATTTTTTAGATATAACTTTTAAGAACCATTGCTTTTTGGACCTTTCTTATACTCTTCGAGGAGTATTTTTAGCTTTTCATTGCTCTTGCCCTTTTTTTGTTTCCATGGGCGAATTTTTCAAGTTTCCATAGGTAGAACATGAGCTTTCAGTTTTAGCCAACAACATCTCAAGTGACTAGGGGGAGTTCGAGCCAATGCCAAACATCGGGACAACCGACCAGAATGATTTAGGCCTACAATCCAACTCACCAAAGGCAAGTTCTGTCACCAACTCAGAGCCGAGACACTGAATAACAGGGATGCGGTCCAAACACAGAGGTAGAAAAATGGGGAAGTCCTCAGTATCAGAAAGTCAAATGAGACAAGTCAGGGTTTAAAGTCAAACAGGAAGGTCATGTATGGATGGAGACAAGTGAATATGGAGCCTACACTAGCAGACAACTGGTGTCGGGGAAAGACCATGTCTATGTAAGGTGAAATACCAGTAAGTTTTGTTAAATGACCTAAAAGTGCAAGCAATTGTCCATTTTATGATTTACAGTTCATTTTAAATAGTTTGCCACATCAGGAATAATATACCAAGCACATGCCATGATCATGACTAAATCAACAAGATAATAATCCACAGTCAGTGAGAACATATCCATAGATCATACAACATCATCATAATAATCATCATCATGCATCATCTGAAACACTGCTGCAATATATCTCTAGGCACTGAACTGAAACTGTAATGGGATAAGTGGTCACATCAGTCATCAAATCTGAACTCTCAAGGCTCAGCCTTGACACAAGGTCATAAAATCTGAATAATGTACTGCTCTGATCATGAGTGATCCAACATGTATAGCCATGCTCTGGAAAAATGTAGGCTCTGGAATGTGCAGATATCTGCTGTACAAGAATAGTAGCCCCGCTACTATGGTGTGATAACAGGTTCCCCTTAGATGTGCCATCAAAATTCATTTTTGTCCATCCCTGCTGGGGGTTCATAGTTGTGGACCAATTGTGGACATTAACAGTTGTCCTTTATCGGAGTTCTATCCAAATTGTATATTGAGACATTGGATTTATTCATAATCCACCATTTCAAATTCAATGTATAGTTTTAGTCTTCATCTATTTTAGCAATGCAAGATCATTACTAATAAAGAATGTATCATCAAGATACAATGTGATGCTAATGATGCTTTTTTCCTGAAAAGTAACATAGACATTGGAAGCTACATCTCCTTTTTGCAGTCCTTTGGCTAAGAGGACTGCATTAATTCTTCAATACCGAGCACAAGGAGATTGATTTAGCCTGCACAATGACTTCGTCAAGCTTGGACCAAGTGCTTTGCTTTTGTTATTACAAATCTTTCAGCTGATCCATATATTTTTCCTCCTTTATCTTTTATTTAAGAAAGGGTGTCTTCACATGCATTTGATGTATTTCCATGTCTGTTATAATAACAATAACAAGAATTCTAACAGAGATGAATTCCACTGCTAGAGAGAAGGTATCAGAAAATCTACATTCACAACTTGTGAGTATCCTTTTGCAACTAATTGCTCCTTACACTGATCTATAGTGTATCTTAAATTTAGCAACCACTTGCATTCTTCATTTTCACTTCCAAGGAGCAGAGGAACCAATTCCCATGTGCCATCCTTCATTAGAAAGTCATACTCTACATGCAACACTTTCTTCCATTCTTCTCTGTGGCTATTCAGTGGTTCTTCTAAAGTTTATTGTTCAACCGTTGTAGTCCACTATGTCACAAGGTTCCGGTTCGAGTTTGGGTTCAGCAACCATTAAGTTTGATTCAGGTTCGAATTTTTTGATGAGGTTCGGATGAGGTTTGCCATTAGGTTAGTCTATATACATTTTTCAATATATATATATATATATATACTGTTGAACTTTGGTTGTCATTGATGTCAACTAATGTCAAAGAGGAATCAGTATTCCTGTGCCAGTTTGAAAAAATATATGAAAGCCACATTGAAGAAGTATATTTCAGAAGTACATCAAGCACATCGAGTTTGAAGAAGTACATAAGGGATATATTCAGTACATATGGTACAAATGCAAGTCTTTAGTTTGAAGAAGTACATATGCAGATCTCAAGTTCACCTAGTCATGTTACTTCAAGGAAATGCCAAAGAGATGGTTGGACAAGGTCTGGGAGTGCGCAAGTGGCTTGGAGAATAGTTATGCAAATCCCAGAAGTGTGCAAGATACACCAATCAAAAGAAGCATGCAAATCTTGGAAGTGTGCAAGATACACCAATCAAGAGAAGCATACAAGTTGTTGAAGCACGCAAAAGTACTAAGAAGGAAGTAGCGGTTGTAGAAGTCAACTGCGCAAGTCCCACAAGCAATGGTACATCAAGGGGCGCAAGACCACACCGCAAGGGCGCAAGATCAAATTACAAGAGCGCAAGTCCCACTAAGGCAAAGACCAAGTATTCGCAAGACCCACAAGAGAAGACACATCAACGGCGTAGATTATGACAAGTGGCAGAAGTGTGAATCATGAAGCAAAGGAGAAGGAAATCCACAACCAACTTGTGGACATCACCATCCGCACAAATCGAGTATAAATAAGAAGCCAAGTTGGAGAATTTGGTAAGCTTGGAAGAGTAAGCTTGGAGGTGGAAATCTGGAAGATATAGATTTATCAAGCTTCTAATTTTTCGGGGTATCAAGGGCTCGTGGAACTAGAACAACATGATCTAGCAAAGAGCCGAGTGCACACAGGCAGAGGAATGGAATTGTTGATGGTGCACAGTGTGATGTAAGTCTATCTGTGACAGTTGCACAAAGATAGAGATGTAGATCTACAGAGGATGCGCAAGTGCGTGAGAATAGAATGACAGTATCGCAGACAACATGCAGATAGTCACATATGATCTAAGGTAGAAGCGCGGAGATTAACTATAAGTATATATTGTGTTGTGCGAAGTAAATAAGTCTATCTGATGCCTGAGACAGAATGACCACACAGTAAAGGATGCGCACTATGATTAGTATGATCCGAGACAAGTGCAAAGGACAAAAAGGCCGAATCATGTACAAAGTGTCATAGATTATCTAAAGACTTTTGCATCGAGAAAGAACGGAAATATCATAGAAGGTGCGCAGACTTGTCTGATACTGATGCGCAAAGTCAGAACAACAGTTCATCAGTAGATGCGCAGCATCAGTTGGAGTTGCAGAAGCAGAAAGGCACACAAAACCTGAGTGCAGACTGCAGAATATGACAAAGCAGCACACAGTTGGTGAAGTGTGAAGTCAATTGTAATGTTCAAGTGAAGTTCTTGATACAAAACAATGATTGCAAGATCTCAAGGTTGCAGAAGGTGCGCACAACATGATGAACAACAGTTTATCAGAAGAGTGCGTAGATTAGAAGAACAACAAAGTCATATCTTCTTCTTATATATCAGGGCGGCAGGATGGGGCAAGGAGCAGGGAGTCGGTGCCTCCTTCCAGTTGGAGCTGGTAAATCAGGGAGTTGGTGCTTCTTTCAAGTTGGTGCCTCCTTCCAGTTGGTGTTGGAAAACTTAGGAAGTTGGTGCTTCCTTGAATGTAATCTTTATATTATAAGAGAACATTCCGTGGTTTTTTCCCGTTTGGGTTTCCACGTTAAATTCCGTGTGTTTTGTGTTTTTGTGCATATGTGGATGAAAGTTTTATTTATGGTGGATGCTTAATTAAGTTCAGAATTAATCAACTAAGAAGTTAAAAACTGTTCATAACTGCGCTAATACTGATTCACCCCCTCTCTCAGTATTAAATAGATCTCAACATATGCTCTTTAAAATTAAATATAACATAAAATAATTAGAAATCAACATCAATATATATATATATATCTTCCAATTGGAAAATATCCATCACTCTACATAAAGAGTGATCATGAACTGTCCTATGCGGACTTACAACATTTCTTCATAAACTCCTGAATATTACATTACAAGTGTCATTGTGAGATAGAGAATCATTGATTTTACATTTCAAGATGAGATCATATTGATAGCGTCAATCGATCCTCTGTCCTCATAAACAAAAAGAGTTCTATCTTGAATCGGAGGTCAAAATAGTACCCTGCCGATTGAACAATACATGTTTCCTGTTTACCATTCCTCAACACTTATTATCCGAGCACGCTCTTTCTTCCTTAACAGTTTCTGTATAGCTTCAAAAACTTAAAAAGAAAAACACCGGTCTTGTTGAACTGGTTAGTCTTCACGAAGATCTTCTATCTCCTTCTTTCCCGGAGCTAGCAGTAAAACACTCTTAGAAAAGCTATCTGCTTCCATATTTAATTCTCTGTAAATGTGTGAAATGGAAAGGTCTGAAAAGAGAATCAGAAGCCTTCTGATAGCATTCAAGAGTTGTTGTAAGGGAGGTGCTTTAATCTGGATCTTGTTATTTACCCAATCCACGACCATTTTCGAGTCTCCAAAGACCTGTAGACTAGTTATATTTCTGTTTACTGCTAGCTCGATTATTGCATGTAGGGCTGCCAGCTCAGATTTGCTGTTCGAGCAATGTCCTGGAGCATATTTCACCTGCACTTTGTGTTTTTCTGAGAATATATATATATAGTCTTTAAAATGAAATATAACATAAAATAATTAGAAATCAACATCAATAAACATATATGAGTAAGAATCATTATCGTTAAACATGTATGATTCGTGAGTTACTTAATCATGATAAAATCCAATCATCAATGGTCTTATCAAACATACAGTGCAATTGCAAATTGCAAAAAGTAGTAGAACATATTCTTCAAACTTCAAAATTTGAAAGGATGTCCATAATGTTAGATACCTATACTCCCTAAAAAATTCACAAAATTTTAAACATGATCAAAATTTAAATAGAGAATGCATCATGCAATTTAAAATTACAAAATGAAGTAGAACAGTCTTCAATTTTCAAAATTTAAAAGGAAATCCATAATGTCAAATAGTTATACTCCTTGAAGTTGTTTCACAAAGTTTTAAACATGGTCAGAATTTCTATTCTTGTGGCCTACTTGTAAAATCATAAAGATCTAAAGCAAGAGCACATGCAGTAGATGCACTAGAATTGTGATCATAATATTCATCAATAAGTAGTATTCTATCATCCTTAGGCTTAGGCTCATCACTAGTGTCACCAGTAGTGGCAAGATCATCTTCTTTTGCACTTGAAATAGGTGCAAACCATGGGTGAGAGAGGAACTAGATGATTCTTTCGCCACACTACTTAAGGCCAATTGCAAATATTACTGAAAACATAAACAAGGTCTTCCAACCGTGTAGATAATAACGTTTCTTTTTCCCAAATATGTTTTTTAACCTGATAGGGTTAGGTTTTTAACTCCATACATTTTAAAACTTTCTAAAAACTGATTAAAAAATTAAAAAAAAATTGAAATTCACCCTTCGCTTCAGGTTCACCTTGAGGTTTGAATTCGCTTCAGGTCCACCTTGAGGTTCGGAATGAGGTTCACAAACCTCATCAGATTTCATTTTTTTTTCAGGTTCACCGAATTTCGAACTTCAAGGTTGAAGTTCGGCGAACCTTGAGGCTTAGCTAGTCAATTAGGTCATAGGCAATCTCATCAAACATATCTAATAGCTGAGCAATCAGCACAGATTATCTAATTATCCAAGTATGTTTTTATACTCCAGTTGATTTTTGAAGGCGACATTATGTCTACAAGCCTTCTCTTTGCCTAATACATGAATCATTATTTGCTTTGGTAGAACCGGAATTAACTGCCATACAAAATGCACCCAAAACATGAATAAAAAATCTTTATAAATCTTTGTTTATGTACAAAGGGGGAGGTATATGATCATATTTATATAGTTCTTGAATAAGACAGGCAACCCACAGGGCCCACTCATGACTAGAGATTCTCACCCTAGCCGCTAGGAGATATGCGAGGCTCCATACAATCAGACATTAACTGTTTTAACAACCTCTTTTAATATTTGATTTGACACAAAATCCTAGTATCCCCCCTCTAAATTTGACTTCACATTGGACACAAGATAGAAAAATATGGCTGCCGCTGGCATGGATGATAAGGTATCCATTTACGACTTGTCCCTGTTGGCATCGGTTTCAGCTCCCTTTTTCTCTAATTGAGTGGGTTGATATCCTTTTTTGGCCTGTTATAAACATTATTGCCAATTTATCGAAGCAAACTGTGCTTCTCATGGAATATTCCATGGTCTTTTAAAAAGCACCTGATATCCTTCACTCAGGAGTCTTATAACCTTAAAATTGGCATACATCTGTTTTCCATGGCAGTTGGTCTTGATTGTGGTTAGTCTCTCTATAGGGTTGTAGGTTGTATGGTTAGTTGCTCTTATCGTCACTGGGGTGGTCTCCCAAGTACTTCCTCCCCTAAAATAGTGGAAATAATATCAATCTCTGCACATGAGTTGACCACTAGATCAGAGATCGACTTCTCTATGATGGTCATGGGGAATTATAGCCTATAGGTCCTTTATTAAGAAGTTTGCATTGAAATTCCGTCCAAATTGACAGTTCAATACAATTCAGAAATTTCACCTCAACCTGGAAGGTTTCTCGGAACTTGGCCCCAGAATTTTCAGCCTTAGGACTGCTGTAAAATAAAGTACAAAACAACAGCGGAAAGTTTCACTTCCAAACAGCCCCAGACTCTCTGGCAATTCAAGGAGAAAAAATACCAAACACAAGGATAAGTTTCAGCCCTTCTAGGCAACTTATCAGCCAATAACCGGATCTAAAATTCACTTAACAGCAGTACAACAGCAGTATGATAGCAATAAAACAGCCCCATATCTTCTTCCGTTAGATGTCAAATCACTTAATAATTTTTCCTTTTACTTATGTCAAATCAGCAATACATGTATAATTGTAAATAACAATAAATAAATAACATACATAGCTGAAATTCAAACCTGGAAATTGTACAAGTATAGGACAGCTGGAAACTTCACTAATATGCTCAAGATGAACTGCGTGTACATACCATAGCCTTCTCTCAAGGCCAGTACAAATTCCCCCAATTCTCCAAAAACCCTAGCTAAGGCAAATCGACAAAACCCTAGCAACCAAGGAGATCCAATATGCAATAATCATTCCAACACACTCCAAGACAAGATGTTTTCTTCTCTTCTTCTCCAAGATCCACCCTAGGGTTTTATCACAAAACCCTAATTTTCAATCTCTAAGGGATAAAACCTAACCCTTAGACCTCCAAGATGCTCTTAAGATACATCAAGAAACCCTCAAAACCCTATTGACCCGAGAGAGAAAGATCAAGTGCTAATGAAGAAACTAGAGAGAGAGAAAGGTTAGTGCTCACCCTTATCATCTCACACAAGAGTGATATAAGAATGAACACTAAGCTGAATCATTGAAGGACTGTCTCCTTCCTCTATTTATATGAGAGAAGGGAGGCCAACAATACAATGTGGACCGTAGCCCTTACAAGCAACTTGCATTGACCAATTGTAGGCCAACGACCCAACACAAGTGAGATGCTACACTCTAAAGTACATGTGTCATGTTCCTAGGCGAGGTTGTGCACAATAATGGCTCTAAGGTGATGTAGCTACACAAGGCACGTCCTCACCACTCCATCACAAGCCTCAACGAACTCCATCTATCCTTCTAAGCAATGTACTCCACTAGGTCAACTGCCCCTGCAAGAACACTGTTGAAGCCCCAAGTGTCCTCGAGCCATCTCTTATTCTTCAAACAATAATCCAAGCTACCACATGTCAACTTGGGCTTGATGCCCTCCTTCATGATGCTCCTCATCCCATGTAGGACATTCTCCTAGCAAGTGGCTTCTCTAGAGGGTCCCAATAAAAGGCATCCACTAAATTGCAAAGAGATCTCCAACGCCTAAGGAAAGAACAACAGGACAACAATCCACTGAGGTCAAGCATCCACTTAGCAAGCTATCTCAACTATTCAAATCCATCATAGACCATCTCCCATGTGCTAATCTATCTCGGATCATCAAGGGGTTGAACATATACCATGTACTCCAAATCTGATGAAGCACCCCAAACATGCTGTAAACAATTTTAGAGTTGTTGTCCGCCGAGATGCACACCAGCAGCATAAATCTTTCGAAAGCTATCTCCTCATTGCAAGTGGGAGAAGTGTGGCCTTGGGGGCAAGCAATGAGCCAGGTACAGTCACCTGAATCCCAGCTCCTCCGTTTAGGCTAACTCCTAATGAAGCCAAGGGGGGTAGTCCCTACAAAGAGTTTTCTATGGCTCTTATGTTTTAAGTGTTTTTTGGTGTATGGTGATGCGGATGAGTGTTGTTTAGGAGTTTTTTGATGATGAAAGATCACAATTCTATAATTGAAACAAACACACGATTAATGAGCAATCCACGTTGCGATACGAGCTTATGAGATTAACAGTATGTAAAGACTTGCGAAATAAAAGCATCCACAGATAGATAAGTTCAAATAGAAATTCAAATGGACAAATGGCCCGACTTAATTAAAACATGAAAATGTAAAGTGACCATGTAATGTCCCCTCCATCATACTAGTGTGATGGAGAGAACGTGATGCTAAAACTGGGCATATAGCCCCATATCCATTAAGGAAAAACTCATTGATAATAAAAGACATACATATGCACATTGTCATTAAACACAAGAGAGTACAGACCAAGCAAGGGAGAGAACATCACTCTAATTCCGGACATCTAGCCCCATACTTAGTAAACAAACATTCATATAAAATGAAGATGGACATATGCAAATGCATAAATATTTGAAAACACAGCAGAATTAAATTCTATTACACATCCATCATACACTCAAGATATTCATGTCATTCATCAATTAAAACAATACAGAATTAGCACACAAGAGAGTACTTATCTTAAAACAAAGTAGTCCCTGAGCAACCAGCTATGCATTTGCAACGTTCCACCCAACCATAGGCCAGTTGTGCTTATCAATCTCTTGATACAATTGCCACCCCCGAGCTGGGCATGATTTCTACAAGGAAGAAGGGAACAACAGACTCACACATAGCCAAAATACACCAAAATCAGCCAAGCCAATCAGCAGTTGGGTTTATCAGGCTGCTAGGAGATGGAAAAGGAAGAATTGCTAAGCTAGTGAGCTCAACCACAGAGCTATGGGTACCCCTACAATATTTATCCAGCTTGGTTCCCCACAATGCCTACACACCTGATTCAAGGAAGTATTCCCTTCACTAATACATAGTCCCTCAGGCCATACCTTCCAATTCAGTGTTGTTAAAGGTGTGTATAGAAGAGTAGCCAGCCCTTTTGATCTTCTTGAGAGGTTATTTTCCCCACTAGGTTTATCAAGCCAATTCTGTCCACTACCACTCCAAATTTCTTGCTCACAGGTTCAAACCAAAACAGGGATGCACATAACAGCAGAAATCACAATTTCTAGGCATGAAGAAAACGTTTCTACAGTGGAATGCCCAAAATGGGGTTTCTATCAGTTTCAAAAAAAGATTGGCAACCAAAAACGGAATGGCAAATTGGGAATCAACCCTGAGAGAGCAAAATCAATTCCAGAAAACGTTTATGGGCATTCAAGGGACAAAAATGGCCTCCATAAACCGCAAAATCGTGGCTCCCTTCCTCCCAGCCATTGTGCAAAACAAAAACGAGTTCCTAGACATGGAAAATGCAGGAAAAATAGTGAAAAACGTGATGGGGAAAGTCCAGCTAGCTCAGACTGCGTGAGAGGGCAAATGCCATGGGTGAAAGATGGCTTTGGGCACCATTTCATGGGTGTTTTCTTGCCCAAGAAGCAAAAATACGAATTCCCAGGTTGATGGCTTGCCCATGCACGAAATTGGCTGCCATACCTCTCCACTCCGAAGGCATTAACTGCCTCAACCAACTCTTGGAAGAATTTAATGATTGGGTGCATAAGCCAAAATGGGTAGTTGAGGGTTTATGGGTTTTCTCTTTGACACATGGGTTAGCACCATTGGCTCAAGGGTTTGAATAATTTCCCTCCCTATTCCTTATAAAAATCATGCCCCCATCTCTTTGTTGCATTGCATAGCTAGTTGTGGGTATTTCATTAAAATTCATATTTACATGATGTCTTAATTTACATTGTGCCTGGCTAGCACAAGAACCATAGGCATCTATTTTTAATTGCCGATACATAAAACGATAAATCGATGGTGGGGCCTTGGCCCTGAGTTCCTCACCATGATTTAATAGCAATATTTACATCATTTACAATCTTAATGCAATAGGGTCAAGATGGGGACATTACAGACTAGTGCCAAATGGAGTCAAATAAGTGTGTAGTGCTGGGGGATGGAGTCTTAGTAAACTGTTTGTGAGAATGTTTTGCAAGTTATCTTGGTTTATTGAAAGTTTTAATGATCTTGATTATTAGGCTAGCAAAAGAAAGGCATGCGTCCAACCAGAAAGGTATACTTTCAGTGGCTTCCCCTTTGGTGGTATGACGGACCGTCCAGTTATCAAGAATAGGTGTCCAATGACTTAACCACCCTCGAAGTCTTATGAATATCTTCCTCTTTGATTCTTACCTGATGGTAACCAAACCTCAAGTCGATCTTTGAAAATACCTTTGCTCCTCTCATTTGATCAAAAAGGTCATCAATTCGGGGCAATGGGTATTTGTTCTTCACAGTGACCTTGTTCAACTGCCTGTAGTCGATACATAACCTGAGTGTTCCATCTTTCTTTTTCACAAATAGAACAGGTGCTCCCCATGGGGACACACTTGGCCTGATATATTTCTTTTCCAACAACTCTTGTAATTGCATTTTCAATTCTAGCAATTCCGGTGTACCCATCCTGTACGGTGTCTTAGACACTGGTGCTGCTCCTAGCACAAGTTCAATTGTAAAATCAATGTCTCTCTTTGCAGGAAGTCCTGGAATCTCATCAGGAAAAACATCCCTGAATTCCTGCAATACATGATAGTCCTTTAACATAGGAGTTTCATTTTCCGTTGCCTTCAAAACATGGGCTGCATACAATTGACAACCTTTCCTACAGAACTTCTTCAACTGCATGGCTGAAACCTGCCTAACAGAATCACCTTTGGAATGCCTTTTACAACCCTTGGGTTTCCTTCTTCATCCATGCATTCAAAAGTTTTATTGTAGCAGTCAAGTTTAACCTTGTGCGCTTCTAACCAATCCATTTCAATGAGAATATCATAGGAACCAAGTGGCAAAATATTCAGATTTGCATAAGTGAATAGCCCGTCCATCTCTAAGGGACATTTCTCTACAATTTCACTGACTTTTCTCTTGGTTCCAGTAGCTAGTTGAACTAACCATGATTTACTATGTTTTGACTTCTTAAAAGCACAAATCTCAACAATTTTAGGAGTGATATAACTGTGAGTAGATCCAAGATGAATCAAAATAGAAACAGATTGCTTAGCAATCTTACCTTCAACTTCAACAACAGTTGATTGATGATCTGCCTGGCGGTCGTCTAGTGCTGCATAGATTCTAGGGATTGTCCTCGCCACTTGACCCACAGTTTCAGCTCCTTGGATGTTGTGAACTTGATTTGCATTCCCATTCCGATGTGGACAGTTCCTAAGCATGTGGTTTCCTCCACAACCCCAACATTGAAGTGGTTCTCTTGGCTCCTTTGGATCTCTTGGCTTGTCTCCCATCATCCTAGTTGGCTTAGTCACAACTTGTGATGGCTGCCTTTGCTGATTTCTAGTATGAGGAGGTTTGAAACCTTTCTTCCTTTGGTCAAACTTCTCATTTTTCTTGTCCTTCCATGCCTTATGGAAATCAGGTTTGCTTTTGTTTTGATCATGGCAATACTTGGCCTTCCTTATTGCCTCTTCTAGAGTTCGGGGTTCATCATATTCAATCCTATCTTTATATGACTGGGGTAGCCCACTTAGAAAATGCTGAATTTTCACCTTATCATCTCGAATATACTTGACATACCTCAGCAGTTCCAGGAACTTGTTTGCATACTCTTCCATGGTCAATTGTCCCAATCTCAACTCATGGAACTCTTTGATCTTGTCATCATAGTATCTATCAGAGAGGTATTTCTGCTTGAAGTATTTCTTGAACCGCTTCCACCCAATCTTTCTTTCATTGATCTTCTTCATTTGCCTGATGTGTTCCCACCATATAGATGCTCTTCCATTCAAGTTGAAGATGGCGACCCTTGCCTTCATATTTCCAGAGTAGTCTTGGACTTGGAAATACTTTCTCATCCCAAGAAGCCAAGCTTCAGCTTCTTGACTAGACTTTACCTCTCCATCAAATGTGGGAGGTTTTGCCTTCTTAAATTCCCCAAGTGAATTGTTCTTGTAATGCCTCTTCCTCTTATTCTTGCGAGATGAAGAGCTTGAACTCTCAATGGATCCTTCAGAGTCAGATGATCCACTAGAAGAGATTTCTGGAGTATAGGTTATGTCTCTAGAAACTCTTCTTGAGATATTGGACCTCTTGCGGGAATTTCTCCTTGAACTACTCCCACTCTTTTCTGGATTTGATGTCTGATGCCCAGAGTTTATTTGCCTTTGGATGTCTGTCAAACTCTATAGCATGGTTGCATTCAACTGATTTTGTTCTTCCTGAGCTTTAATCATCTTTTCATTATCCTCTCTACAAATTTGCAACTCCACCCTTAGGCTCCTCATGGTGGTTGCAATATCTGGGGGAGTCTCTCGATTTCTTCTCCCATTGGATTCTGTTTCAGCATTCTCAACATGTATATTTTCCCCCATGGCATCTGTCTCAGGCTCATAGGATCCTGTGCATCATCCATGATGTTGATAGTCTTGGCCCAACCAAGACCAGAACTTTCCAACTGCACTTATCTGGAATGCTGCTTTGATGTGACTATAATTCTGCAAAATGTGTTTATAAACACAACTGTTAGCTGCATTATAATGCTATAAATTATTTGCATGTGTGTGGGGAAATCCCATATTGACAACTTTGTCCAATCATAGACTTTTCCCGTTTGGTGCAATTATTAAGGTTAAAAATGGCCGCCATTGTTGTGGAAATTTAACTTAAAAAGTGCCGCCCGTGTCGCGGATGTTGAGGTTATTCTCGCCGCCGTGCACGTCGCAGATTTTATCCTTAAAAATTGTCGCGGGTGGCGCGGCTCCTATCGCCAAGTTTGCCGCCGCGTGCGTCGCAGATATTAATGCTAATTCTGCTGCCGCGCACGCAGAAGTTAACGTTAATTCTGCCGTCGCGCATGCAGAAGTTAACGTTAATTTTGCCGTCGCGCACGCAGAAGTTAACGTTAATTTCGCCGACACAATCTTTAAATTTTTTTTTTTTCGAAACACTTAGAATTTTTTTTAGAATTTTCTCTTCCCTTTCGGTGCAGAATTTAACAGCTATTTCGCCGATCGTTGCGGCGCTTTTGGGCTTTTCTTTGCCGACAGAGTCGCAAGAGTTAGCCCAATTTTTGTCGCCGTGCGCGCAGAAAATTAGCCTAATTTTCGCTGCCGCGCGTCGCAGAAATTTAACATAACTTTGTCGCCGCATCGCAAAATTTGACGTTAATTCTGCCGCCGCGCGTCACAAAAACTTATCCTTAATTTCGCCGCCGCGCGTCGCAAAAATTAACGCTAAAATTGCCGGCAGAGTCGCAAAAGTTAGCGCTAAACCCGCCAACCGCGTCATAGAAAATTAGTCTAACTTTCGCCGCCGCGCGCGCAGAAAGTTAGCTGAACTTTCGCCGCCGCGCACGTAGAAAGTTAGCTGAACTTTCGTCGCCGCAGCCTTAGTAGAAAACTCAGCCGCAGCCTTAGCAGAAAACTCAGAAAAAACAGTTAGAAAAATTCAAAATTTTTCCTTTCTTTCTGTGATGATTATTGCTCAACAGGAGGTGACTTTTTCTTCTGCAAACTCTGCAAACTGTTCAACCTTAGCCTGTTGAGGCCCAACATGGTAATCTGTGGTATTTAGAAGGGGATCTTCCCTTGTAACTGTGATCATACTTGGCCCATAGAGGCCCAATGCTGTAGCCTATGGCTCTGATACCAAAATGTAATGTCCCCTCCATCATACCAGTGTGATGGAGAGAACGTGATGCTAAAACTGGGCATATAGCCCCATATCCATTAAGGAAAAACTCATTGATAATAAAAGACATATACATATGCACATTGTCATTAAACACAAGAGAGTACAGACCAAGCAAGGGAGAGAACATCACTCTAATTCCGGACATCTAGCCCCATACTTAGTAAACAAACATTCATATAAAATGAAGATGGACATATGCAAATGCATAAATATTTGAAAACACAGCAGAATTAAATTCTATTACACATCCATCATACACTCAAGATATTCATGTCATTCATCAATTAAAACAATACAGAATTAGCACACAAGAGAGTACTTATCTTAAAACAAAGTAGTCCCTGAGCAACCAGCTATGCATTTGCAACGTTCCACCCAACCATAGGCCAGTTGTGCTTATCAATCTCTTGATACAACTACCACCCCCGAGTTGGGCATGATTTCTACAAGGAAGAAGGGAACAACAGACTCACACATAGCCAAAATACACCAAAATCAGTCAAGCCAATCAGCAGTTGGGTTTATCAGGCTGCTAGGAGATGGAAAATGAAGAATTGCTAAGCTAGTGAGCTCAACCACAGAGCTATGGGTACCCCTACAATATCTATCCAGCTTGGTTCCCCACAATGCCTACACACCTGATTCAAGGAAGTATTCCCTTCACTACTACATAGTCCCTTAGGCCATACCTTCCAATTCAGTGTTGTTCAAGGTGTGCATAGAAGAGTAGCCAGCCCTTTTGATCTTCTTGAGAGGTTATTTTCCCCACTAGGTTTATCAAGCCAATTCTGTCCACTACCACTCCAAATTTCTTGTTCACAGGTTCAAACCAAAACAAAGATGCACATAACAGCAGAAATCACAATTTCTAGGCATGAAGAAAACGTTTCTACAGTGGAATGCCCAAAATGGGGTTTCTATAAGTTTCAGAAAAACGTGGGCAACCAAAAACGGAATGGCAAATTGGGAATCAACCCTGAGAGAGCAAAATCGTTTCCAGAAAACGTTTATGGGCATTCAAGGGACAAAAACGACCTCCATAAACCCCAAAATCGTGGCTCCCTTTCTCCCAGCCATTGTGCAAAACAAAAACGAATTCCCAGGCATGGAAAATGCAGGAAAAATGGTGAAAAACGTGATGGAGAAAGCCCAACGAGCTCAGACTGCGTGAGAGGGCAAAGGCCATGGGTGAAAGATGGCTTTGGGCACCATTTTGTGGGTGTTTTCTTGCCCAAGAAGCAAAAATATGAATTCCCAGGTTGATGGCTTGCCCATGCACGAAATTGGCTGCTATACCTCTCCACTCCCAAGGCATTAACTGCCTCAACCAACTCTTGGAAGAATTTAATGATTGGGTGCATAAGCCAAAATGGGTAGTTGAGGGTTTATGGGTTTTCTCATTGACACATGGGTTAGCACCATTGGCTCAAAGGTTTGAATAATTTCCCTCCCTATTCCTTATAAAAATCACGCCCCCATCTCTTTGTTGCATTGCATAGCTAGTTGTAGGTATTTCATTAAAATTCATATTTACATGATGTCTTAATTTACATTGTGCCTGGCTAGCACAAGAACCATAGGCATCTATTTTTAATTGCCGATACATAAAACGATAAATCGATGGTGGGGCCTTGGCCCTAAGTTCCTCACCATGATTTAATAGCAATATTTACATCATTTACAATCTTAATGCAATAGGGTCAAGATGGGGACATTACAGACCAGTGCCAAATGGAGTCAAATAAGTGTGTAGTGCTGGGGGATGGAGTCTTAGTAAACTGTTTGTGAGAACGTTTTGCAAGTTATCTTGGTTTATTGAAAGTTCTAATGATCTTGATTATTAGGCTAGCAAAAGAAAGGCATGCGTCCAACCAGAAAGGTATACTTTCAGCGGCTTCCCCTCTGGTGGTATGACGGACCGTCCAGTTATCAAGAATAGGTGTCCAATGACTTAACCACCCTCGAAGTCTAAGACAACGGTGAATTCCGGCCCCACCAGGTTTATGAACTTTTCCCACTACCTGAGTATTTCTCGAATAATCAATGCCGGTTCGTTGGTTGTGGGGTAATGATTTTATTAAGTTATTACTTTTGAGATTAACAGATCCAACACCATTTTGAGTACGAGCCCAACCCCTTAGGGTCGGTAGAGCATACTAAGTGAAGGATAGCAACAAAGATAAATTTTATTGGGGGATGTGAGTTGGAAGTATTTTAAAATTATTAAGAGCACATCGTTCAATCGTCCGATAGAGAGCGCTTTTGACTTTGTCTTAAGACAGAAGTTCAAGAGACTTTAACTACACTATATGCTTGATGCAAGGATGTGTAGTGGGAATGCTCTCCGATAGAGAGTGCTCTTGACTAGGTTTATTGCAAGTTCAAGAGACTTTGGTTCTTTGTTAAGATAGAAGCAGATTATAAACAAGAACACACGTGATAGCTCAATAATGATAAAATAAATGACTAAATTAACAATTAGTTTCTAAGTTGCAAAATGGAAGCTAACTAACGATTAGTGTTCTAAAGCGAAAAGAAGCTAATCTAGCAAATTATTTCTAAGTACATGAAAATAGAAACTACTCTAAGATACCAAAGCAAATCACATCAAGAGACCACAAACCTCCCCAAGTGGGGGAAGTTGGAAGTGGGGGCTTAAAAACCCCACTCAAGCTTTTATTGGAAAATTACAAGTGCCTTTGGGATTGAAACCCTTGAAAAGACTTTTGAGAAATAACTTAAGTGAAATGAAAGCTCTTATGAATTTGTACAAAAGGATAAATGGTTTCTTTTTTGGTTTTGGATCCTTATCTTTGGATCTAGTTTTGCTTGCTCTTTCTTGCTTGGTTTTGCTGTGGGTTCACCTGTGAGTAAGAGCTCTAAACAACTAGTAAGAGTGTTAGGAAACCAAACTTTTACCTATGATTCGAAATGATGAAGTGAATAACAAGATAAATGCCCAATGAGTTGAAATAGGAGCCCAAAACAGTGAAATGAGACCGAAAAATCAGACCTTGGAAAAGACAAGACAAGCTTACCGATTTTGATGTAAAACGCACGTTTTTCAGCGAAATGACTTGAGATTTTTTGAGAAATGAAATTTAAGGATTGTTTAATATTTTAGGCTAATTTCTAGAATCTGGAAAATAGCAGAAAATTACAGAAAATCAGTCAAAAATTGGCAAGTACAAAATTGCACGTTTTTCAAGAAAAAGTAAAAAAAGTTGAAAAATATTTTTTTTTGAAATTTTTAAAATTTTCAAGCTAATTTCCAGAATTGAAAATTAGCAGAAAATTGAAAAAATCAGTCAAAAAACAAGAAGCCTAAAATGGCATGTTTTTCGAGGAAAACACAAAAAAATGATTTTTTCCGAATTTTTTAATAATTTTCAAGAAATTCCAGATTTGTAAAAATGTGGAAAACACAGAAAAACCAACAAGCTAAAAAGTGGAAAATAAGCACGCTTTTCGAGAAAAATAATGCACGTTTTCCAAGGCAAACAAGCAATGAAAGGAAAAACAAATGGGAGAGAAAAGACAAGGCCAAATCAAGCAACAAACCAAGAAATAAACAAACAAGGTGGGATCAACCTTGGAACAAGATGACCACTAGAACCACTAGCCCCGAAAACCTTCTAGCTAGCTGGATGTCCGCAAGGATGCTAATGGGGAAAGAGAAGTAGCCACAAAATTATGTGGCACTTGGGATCAAATCCCAAGCTACTTTCTCAAGGCAAAACTTGGAAGAGAAGAAGATGAATTTACAACTTTGGAAAATGAAACTAGATCTTTAAATATGAGACTTTGAAAAGATGGATCTAGCTTTGAAAAAGTAGATCTAAGGCTAGAAAGCCTAGATCTAACTTTAGTAGAAGCCAAGCAAGCTTGAAATACAAATTTTAAATGACTTGATAACTTCTAGAAATAGTGGAAAAGAGATAGAATAGAACCTTGAAAAATAGAGATCCACTTGTAGTAACCAATGTAATCAAAAGAAAGATTGAAATAGTTTGTTTGATGGATGAAGCAAGCAAGCCCCTCTTTGTTTCTTGATTTCTTAAAGCAAAACTCCTTTGGTAACCTGCAGAATGAAGGTGTAAACCAAGCAAGAACTCTTGCACTTGGGAGAATACCTGAAAAGCCACACACTTAAGAGAAAAGTATAGATTTATAATATTTGTGCTAGATTGTTAGCCCTCTAAATCATAAAATCCAATACTTAAGAATCAAAAGCATGTAAACAAAACATGATATCACCTCATACAAGATGAAGCATGGCACACCAAGAGCTTCCACATTGACCTCCAAAGTCTCAACTTTATTCAAATGCTTAAACAAATTACAAAATTATCCAGAGCTTCTATGCAAAAATTCTCCATGAGAAATAAGGAGGCAATGACATCCTTTTATACAAAAACTAGAAGCCAAAACCCTAAAACGAATTGGCATAGAGAGAGCCAAGTAATTTGAGTTTTCCAATGGCAAGAGAGCACATAAGCTTGATTTATGAGTTAATTGGGTGTTGGAAGGTGGGAGGGGGGTGAGGTGGCCTCCACCTAGGCAAGGCGCCCACCCCCAAGCCTTGTGAACTTCACCCAACCAATAAACAATTGCCAAATCACAAAAACGTAAGCATGCTTGAGGAGGGCAAAAATCTTGACTAAAAATCACTCCCAGTGCTCCGATTGCTAACTGAATTGACCTGGAGTTGATTGCAATCATCTTAAATGTCTCCTGCCATGTCATTTTGACTTTGACTTTATTCAATTTGGCCTTTTTTGGAGAGAATTGATTTATCTCCAATTTATTATTTTCTGAATATTTTAATTAATATTTCTCATTTTTTGAGAAAATATTAATTACGAGGCCAAATAATTGTCTAAAACTTAGGCTAAGCTGGTCCGGGGATCATGAATGATTTTTGGCTTAAGGTTTAAGCCTTCAAACATTGAAAACGGATCCCGGATGACTAACATATTACAAAATTGAAATTTTTCCATTTAAACTATGGAAAAATTTATTAAAAAATAAAAATAATTAAAAACCCAAAACCGGAGGACCCGGTAAAATTTTTTCAAATTTTTTCTGAGGGTCCTAGTGACTTAGGACATGACCATAGTCTATTCTAATAGTGTCTAGTAGGCTTATATACATCAGTTGGACTCTAATAGCCCCCCAAGGCTCAATTTTCAAAATCGGGCATTCCAGCTTTGGAGGAAGCGAGAGAAAACCTCATCGATTATAGCTCGGCTATAGGCAAAGTATAATTGACAAGGGAAAAAACTCCCTAGAATACCTTAGTTGCTTAACCAAGTCATGGGGGACCGAGCCACTAAAAAAATCCTACTAGCACACTTTATTACAAACCTCGTGGGGCCATGGTCACTTTGACTAAAAATAAAAACTGGCTAGCCAAAATTGGCTAATTATTGTCATCTGAAACCCTAAAACTCTGGAAGTGAACACTGATGTGTTCCAACACTGGCAGCTCAATGAGGTTTCAACTATTTATTCAAAATAGGTGATAACAAGAGTAACACAAAATACTAACAAGTTGACCTCTTGAAACTTCACCACATTGGATATTGAGTCACCATATTCGTCGACGTGCAATTAGGATGTGAGGAATTCGTATACATTCTATTGGTGAGTTTGCTCCTGGAGCTTTCTCTCTAGTGGCCTTGACTTTAATTTGTTGGAACTTAATCATTGGAATTTGAATTTGGCTTCCTTGTGCACTTCATCATTGGTCACTTGAATCAACTTGCGATTCTTTGTCGGTGTTACCGATCAAATTAGCACACCTTTGCAAATCAAGGCTATGTAGACCTAGTGCTAGTGATGGTAAGCTCAGGAGAGAGTTAAACTGAATGTCACCACAATCTAACCTCAACACTTCAGGTAATTCCAAAACCCAAGGGGAGACCTGTTATTACACAACTTGTAGTTGTCCCTAGTGGTATCCCATTCAGGACAGTAGAGGAGATGGACAACTAAAGAGGTGACCCAAGAGATGCCACGGTTCCCAATGCAAGGTGGGAGTCACGCCAACCGAGGCACTCTTCGCTTTAGATTTAGATAAATAAAGACCTAGGGGGAGACCCTACTGCCAATCAAAGATGATTGGACCCAAACAAAGGTTCCTAAGGATGAGTTAATGGTAAGTTACGGAAACCAGTGCAAGGTAAAGTGGACCTAGAAATTAAAGTATGGTTGAAGGTGGTTTGAGAGATGATTAGTGTTTCAACCCATGTATGATTTAGGCCACATGATGAGCTAAAAAGACAAGATCTAGTACCATGTATTGCAAAAGTGGGACCCACTTCCTTGGGATATGTGAATGACTCAAAGGGGACCCACAAGGTGGACTTTAAGGAATGAAATTGGTACTGAGGGGTATATAATGAGTAGATCTATGGATCTAAGTTAAAATTAGGAATACCCACATATGGAATCTAAGGTTTGACACAATTCCCAAGGAGTGCGACTTACCTAAGGAGGACTAGTGCCTTGTTGGATGGGCTAATGGAGTTAAAAAATATGTCAAAGTGTAGATCGGGACACCAAGTAGGCAAATCAAGTGGGCTAATTGAGATATAATGGTTGGATCTTTCTACATTTAATGTTTCATGATATGACCCTAAGTGGACCACAATCCCTTGAAACAAGGAATGCTACCCCCAGGGCAGATCGTCACAAAATGACACACTAGATGTAGGTTTCAAATTATGCTCTTTCCAAATCCACAAAAATCTCAACTACCCACGTCCTTAAAGTGGGCAAACTCAATCACTTAAGGAAGTGCGACCTTGCTCAAGGAGGGCTAAAAGATGGGAAAGGGGTGTCAAAACAAGTCCAATGGCCACCAAATTGTAGATCCAAGTAGTTTAGGCAATGATCTATGTGGATCTAGAAAATCAAGACAATCCAAGGTTTAGATCTTACTAGATCTGAGTTTTAAGGTGCCAAGTAGTCCAAAATGGGGTTTTAATTCCTTGAAATGTGGAATGATGCCCACAAGGTAGAAATCACCAAAGTAAGAGTCTAAGGGTAGGTTATCAAATATGTAGATTGCAAATCAAGTGGGATCTCACCTACCCATATGCTAGATCTAACCAAACAAGCCTCTCCCAAGTAAGTGCGATTTGCCTCAAGAGGGCTATATTGCCTTGAAAAGTGTGTCAATTTTAACCCAATCA
This sequence comes from Larix kaempferi, assembly GCA_027924585.1. Lineage (NCBI taxonomy): Eukaryota > Viridiplantae > Streptophyta > Pinopsida > Pinales > Pinaceae > Larix > Larix kaempferi. The sequence goes on from BSBM01000033.1 coordinate 13,745,075, forward strand.
CCACCAAACTATAGATCCAACTAGGGGTGGATGCTATAGAGGTGGGTTTTTAATATCTCTTCAAAAGCAAGGCTAGATCTAAGTAGATCTAAGAAAAACCAAAATGAGGGTTTTGATTAATTAGGGTTTTTATGATCTAGAAATTATGGATGATTCAAAGAAGAAGAAGATAATACCTTTGGAGCATACCTAGGTGAAGAGATGAATGCTAGTTGAGATGAGGATTACTTTTGCCAAAGATCAAATGGAGAATTTTTGAAGCCCTCTTGCCAAATCGATTTTTCCAAGCCACATATGTGTCCCTCTAACCTGTCAAAACCAAGGAGCAAAGCATCAATCAGTTTAACATGTTGAAGGTAGATACAAGCAAGAAAGAGATAAGCAAAGAATAGTTGGTGCAAAGACAAAACCACTACCTGTTTAACCCAAAACGTCCTCCTCCAAGCTTGAAGGGAAAGCCTCCCCACCAATTCGCACTTGTTGAAGAAGTCTTCTCCACCTGTAAAAAAGATATGGCAAATATGCAAGATAGCTACAATAGATCCTCCAGTGCAATGGACAAAAGCATTTACAATCAAAGCAACCAACATCCACTCCAACCCCAGCATGTACTCCAAAAGATAGAAATTTTATTCCAAGAGCCAAGAGCCAAAAATTTCTAGATGATTTTACAATGAGAGGCTCTCTCCTTAAATAGGATGGAGAGAGACCATAATCCTAACCACTTTTTACATGAGTGGCTAAGATTAAAAGATCAAAAGATCTAATCAATGGTTGAGATGACCTCAACAATAAAATACATGGATCAACCATAAAATATAACCATAAGTGGACAAAATCGCCCTAGGAGAGGGGATCCCACCAAATCATGATGACAAAATATAACAATAAGCTTAGGGTGGGTCCAAGGGGTAATTTTAGCCACCCTTGGTCAATCCCCATAGCACAATAATAATAAAATAGTCATCAAAGTACCAAATCATGCCTCTATGGACAAATCGCGGGCTTTAGGAGGCCTCAGAAATCATCAGAAAATGCCATAAGTGATGGATGTGGGCCCCGATGAAGCTGAAATTGCTGGAGAAGGTGTGGAAGACATCCCACTCATCATCACTGATCATCCCATGCCAAAACTTTGCCTCAGTAGCCCAAATCGAATTTCTCTGTAGCCATTTCTACCAATCCAAAACTGCCTCGGGAAGCATGTACCTGCCCCAAACTGCCTCCTGGAGTGCCTGCGCTGTCAAGGTGAGGGCACCAGTGTGTCCGGGAGGGGGGTAATATGGTAAAAACAAGTGGCTGGACCACCCCCTCCATCATCAGCACCCTAGGTGAACCAAATAAAAATCATCTCTGCTCTGATAGGGTCTCTGACAGATCAAAATTGCATTGGGACAGCCTACTGAGGCTCAATCATCACTGTAACTGCCCGGAACTGAAAACAGACTGTCTCATTTGACTCAGAAGGTCCAAAACTATCCACGATGTGTACTCATACACCATATGGATCTCTGCATGATCATATAATATATCCAATATACCGGAACAGGTGAAATAATAATAATCTGTAAATGATCAAATAATGCTGAAAACCAATAATCATCATCATAAACCTGTATTTGATGCAGAACCATCATTTACATGTACATAGACCATATATCATCTATCTGAATCATCACAAGGTCCAACAATCTCATGTCCTGTGATTGACCTTGGTCAAACTAAGTTTGACTAGGTCAATATTGACCAAATATAACTCAGATTATCATCAAAAGCTGCTGCAAAGTGTCAAAGGTTAATGCATGCTCTACAACTCATTCAAATAGCAATTATAACAAAAAGTAATCATTACTGGCGATCTATCAACAAATATATAGTGTCATTAATTATTATTATGATTCAGACTAGACTTTCAAAATCATACTCACTTCATAGTTGTGATCAATTTGCTAGTGAAGGGTGAAGGCTAAAATAAATTGGCTAGGCCAAGGGGTGACTGACTGACTTAACATTGTGACACTTTGGATATGGGAAAGGGAATACACACCATAGTATATACTGAATGAGCAACAACACAGGGAATGGTGGTGTCTCACAAATGGATAAGTTGTTTAGAGAGTGCTTATTCAACTTAGGCATCATGTCTACATCAAGTTGATCCAGGTTCATTAGGATCATTCAATTTCATTTCATGGCCTTTTTGGCCTACATAACCCTTCGGATCTCAGGTGTGCTGATAAGCACAACTAGTTGCAGCTTACATCCAGGGCATGTTTTCATTACATATATAAGGTCAACAATTATTTAGATATAGCTTTTAAGAACTATTGCTTTTTGGACCTTTTTTTTTATACTCTTCGAGGAGTATTTTTAGCAGTTCATCGCTCTTGCCCTTTTTTAGTTTCCATGGGCGAATTTATAAGTTTCCATAAGTAGTACATGAGCTTTCAGTTTTAGCCAACAACATCTCAAGTGACTAGGGGAGTTCAAGCCAATGCCAAACATCGGGACAACCGACCAGAATGATTTAGGCCTACAATTCAACTCACCAACTCAGAGACAATAAATAGGGAAGCTCATCCAATATAGAGGGCTATAGTGGAGAAAGATCCTCCATGCCACTAGTCAAGTAGTAAGTCAGGGTGATAAACTAGAAGGTAGGTAATGGATGGATGAAGATAATGAATAGTGGAGCCAACACTAGCAAGCCAAGGTATGGTGAAATGATCACCTCTATTCTCCCTAGGGAGGGTAAAACCAATGAGTATGAATAGTGAACTTCTAAGTCTGAGTAAGGACAGTAGAATATATATAATAGGATCAACCAGGTCCACATATCTATATGATCGCCAGATCATGACACTAAATGTTAAGACATGCCATAAGAATGAATATAAAAGCAATATAACCACAACACCATGATATACCTGCTGAGTCATATACCTGAATGCTCATCCTCTGAACCATCATCTGTCCTCTGAAACTGCTACTGTAACTTTGGGCACTACTGACTACTCTGTATAAATGGTATAATGGCTACATCGATCATCTCTCTGAGTGTCCTAAGACTCAGTCATGGCATGGGGAATACATATGTTGTCCAAAATCTGATAGTGATCCATAGATAGGTGCTCATCTCATCATCTCAATGTAAAGGGACTGGCTGAAAAAGTGCTCTGGAATCTGAAAAATAATGTATGGTAGCCCGGCTACTATATATGTGATAACAAGATCCTAACCAATGAAAGATAATTGCAACCACCAATCGGTGTTCCACGGGGACGTGTCCTCCAGGGTGGGGAAACGTTTCCCCACGTCCCCCTTTAGGGGGAAACTTGGGGAAACACATTTCCCCAAGTTTCCCCAAGTGCGGAACGTGTTCCCCCTAGAAGCCCCACCCCTCTCCCCCTACGATTTTCATCTTTTACAATAAAAATAAATGCAAATTAAAAGATCAAAACGTGTTAAAAAATTAAAACATAAATAAACCAAAATTAAATTAAATCCTCGACTAACCTAAGAGTCTAAGACCTTCCTAAAAGCTACCCTCATGATTTCATTTCATATTCATATTGCCCCCCCTCTCCCCCTACGATTTTCATCTTTTACAATAAAAATAAATGCAAATTAAAAGATCAAAACATGTTAAAAAATTAAAACATAATTAAACCAAAATTAAATTAAATCGTAGGCTAACCTAAGAGTCTAAGACCTTCCTAAAAGCTACCCTCATGATTTCATTTCATAATCATATTGCAACTAAACTTGGAGCAGTCATCCGTGTTCTAACTTCTCTATGTTCGCTGTTCAGTATCTATTTGACTATTTTTAAACTCCAACATCTGTTACATTATCTTCTAAAAATTTGAAATTTGAATTTAGCTATACATGTTGGATTTTGTGCAACTTCGGAAGATATTATTTATTGTATTTCTATTGTATTTGATTGTAGCTCCTAAGGGAGATGAACTTGATGTAAATGACCATGTAAACCCTTGAAAGAATCAATGTAAACCTTGGGGAGAAAAGAAGCAAAGTAAAAATTATAATTTGCCCCCCAAGTGAAGTCGGCCCAGTCAAGTAGAGAAGTTGGCTCACCTAGGGTAAAAGTCAGTTTACACTTGTATAAATAAGAGGTTATGTCACCTCATTATCACTCACTCATTCACTCAAGTTCGCATTACTTGAGAGAGAGAGAAGTTTGCACAAGCTGGAGAAGAAGACTGTTTTGGGGTTTCTACTTTTGGAAGATATTTTCCATCTTTTCTCTTTTATGATTGTACTTTGATCTCGGGATTATCATCTCTATACGAAGGTTGCTGGGTTTTCTCCCAATTGGGTTTCCCAGGATAAACTCTGTGTTATTGTTTTGTGCTTTGTCTTTCTTCTAGTGATCTTGTTTATGCATTTGAATTATTATGCTATGAATGTATGAAAACTAACATGGTATCAGAGCAGTTCTAGAAGAAGCCATTGCCGGAACTAGGGTTTCATCTTTTGAAGTCTTCACCCATCATTTTGGAGAAAAAGAGCCTTAGAAATTTCGTTTTTGGGAAGGCACATCTTTTGGTGAAGACAGAATTCAATTCCAAGAATTTTCAATTTTTGACCTAACTCTACAGCTGCAGCAGAATTAGGGTTTCAGTTTTGACCTACTTCTCTCCACAGATTTGGATCAGCCCTACCTCATTTAAACTCGCCTTAGCAAGGCGCATCTACCTGTGGTTTCAGTTTTTCAAATTATCAACTTTCATTTTTGACCTAACCCCTGTTAGGGTTTCTGGACTAGATTTGCAGACAAGATGATTGGAATGAAGGTTGAAGATCGTCTGGAAGGAGATTCCAATTTTATCTCTTGGAAGTCTAGGATTCTTCTACTCCTAGAAGAAAATGACCTCTTACAATATGTAAATGAGAAGGTCCCTGAACCAGAAGTCGAAGAGGATAAATCCCGATGGAGGAGAATGATGCTAAAGCAAGAAGGATTCTTGTGGATTCTATAAGAGACCACTTGGTTCCACAAATCTCAGGAAAGAAGAATGCGAGGAAAATGTTCAAGACCATTATGAAGCTGTTTGAACACACTAGCATCAATGTCTCCATCACCATGAGGAACCAACTCTCAAATGTGAAAATAGCCAAGTTAGAATCCATTGCCTCATATTTTATGAGGATCACAGAACTCAGGGACAAGCTCAGCATCGGTGGAGATCCTATTAATGATAAGGAGCTTGTCATCACCACTCTGAATGGTCTTCCACCATCTTGGGAGTCCTTTATCCAAAGCATAAGTGGTAGATCCAAACTACCAAAGTTTGATAAGCTTTGGGCATATTGCACTCAGGAGGAGACAAGGATTGCAACATGTCAAAGACTCCATGGCACTCAACCTGAGGAGAACCAAGCTTTTGTTTGCCATGCCAAGAAGGGTAAGGGAAAAGGTAAGAAGTCCCATAAACACAAGCACCAAGAAAGGAGATCAAGTCCCCGCCAAGACCAAAAGAAGAAGAGGGATATGTCTCAAGTTCAATGCTATCGGTGCAGAAAGTATGGACATTACGCCAGTAGCTGTCGAAGCCAAATCAAAAGGAAGCATGAAGCATCCACCGCTGATGTGGAAGAAGATCACCAGCACAAGAAGCAGAGGAATGAAGATCACACAGGATTTCTATTCATATCAGTATTATCAGGTACTATTCCCACCACTAGTGACACTTGGCTCATACCAACACAAGAAGTAAAGGAATGAAGATCACATAGAATTTGTATTCATATCAGCATTATCAGGTACTATTCCCACCACTAGTGACTCTTGGCTCATAGATACTGGTGCATCTAGATACATGACAGGTTATAAAGAGAATCTTTCAGAATTAGTTGAGAAAGATTCACATCTCCGTGTTGTACTTGGAGATGATGCAAATTACATTGTGAAGGGATATGGAGCCACCACCCTTCAACTAGAATCAAATGATACATTGCGTCTGAGTGATGTGCTCTATGTACCTGGAATGAAAAGAAACCTTGTCCCCATCTCAACCTTGGAGGACAAGGGATATAAAGTAGCTTTCTCAGAAGGGAAAGCCCTTGCTTGGCACAAGAACTCAAGCTTGAGCACAACCAAAGTTATTGGTATAAGAGAAGAGAGCTTGTATAGACTAAACACTCCACCAGTCCAAGCCCTAATACACGATGCTGCAAGTATGAGTGAATTATGGCACAGAAGATTAGCTCATTTGAACTATCGAGCTCTCCTAGTTCTAAAGAATATTGTAACAGGTTTGCTGGGGTTCCAGGTAGACTATGATGGGACATGTAGAGGATGTGCACTTGGCAAGAATGCCAAGAAATCTTTTCCAGATAACGAGAGTAGATCCAAAGGGATTTTGGATCTAGTACACTCTGACTTGTGCGGACCAATGACAGTTGTGTCATTGGGTGGATATCATTACTATATCACATTTATTGATGATTACTCACGAAAGACTTGGATATACTTTCTCAAGTCAAAAGAATCCGAGGAAGTACTCAGCAAGTTCAAAGAGTTTAAAACACAAGTTGAGAATCTGTTAGGAAAGAGGATCAAGATTTTGAGATCCGATAATGGTGGATAATATACCTCTACAGAATTCAATGATTTCTGCAAGGAAGTAGGAATTAAGAGGGAGCTAACAGTTCCCTACAACCCTCAACAAAATGGTGTTGCAGAAAGAAAGAATCGTACAATTGTGGAGGCAGCCAAAGCTATGATACATGACCAGAGTCTTCAAATGTTCTTGTGGGTAGAAGCATCCAAAACCGCTGTATATGTACAAAATAAATGTCCACACAAGATATTGAAGAACATGACGATGGAAGAAGCTTTCACAGGAGTGAACAAAAGTGGGCCATCTCCGAATATTTGGCTGTCCAGTCTACATACATGTGCCCAAGGAGAAAAGATCAAAGTTAGAACCTTCAGGCAAGAAGGGAACATTTGTGGGATACAGTGAGTCTTCAAAGGCTTATAGAATCTACATCCTAGGATCCAGACAGATTGAAGTCAGTAGGGATGTGACCTTTGAAGAAGAGATGGCTGTTAGGAAAGGCAGAGGATCATATATAGAGATCGGTGATGAAGAAATGATAGAACCAAAGGAGATGAGATCATCCCCCCCTCCAGTTCAGAGGGAGCTAGTAGGAAAGGATGAACCTATTGATCCCATAGATCCAGTTGATACCCCAGAGATGTTGCAGGTTAGAAAAGACCTAGATGGGCACAACAGACACTGTAAGATGCAAAGGGTCATGAAACTCCACATGGCGCTTCAAGAGAAAGCAAAAGACCTTAGAGCTTCTCTAGTTATGTAACACTGATGAGCAACATTATTGATTCAGAACCCACCACTTATGAAGAAGCATCGAAACATCAAGTTTGGAAGGATGCCATGTTGGGAGAATATCAATCCATCATGAAGAATGATGCGTGGGAGGTTGTGCCGAGACCTGAGGAGAAGTCAGTAGTGACTTCTAAATGGTTATACAAGATCAAGCATGGAGCAGATGGCAATGTTGAGAAATACAAGGCCAGATTTGTAGCCAGAGGATTCTCTCAGAAAGAGGGAGTCGATTATGATGAGACATTTGATCCTGTGGCTCGATATGCTTCCATCAGATCCATTATTGCTATTGCTTCAGCTATGGGGTGGAAGTTGCATCAGATGGATGTGAAGACAACCTTTCTCAATGGTGTTATTGAGGAAGAAGTTTACATCGAGCAACCATATGGGTTTATTGTCCATGGAAAGGAGTCTCATGTATGCAGATTGAAAAAGGCATTGTATGGACTCAAGCAAGCACCTCGTGCTTGGTATGGACGGATAGACGGATTCCTGGTGAGCTTGGGATTTACCAAGAGTGATGCAGACCCCAACCTTTACTACGAGGTTGTAGATGATGAGCCACTGATTTTGGTATTATATGTTGATGACTTGTTTCTCACAGGAAATGAGAAACTTATTGTATGATGTAAGAAGAATCTCGCCTCTGAGTTTGGAATGAAAGATCTTGGATTGATGCACTACTTTTTGGGATTAGGAGTATGGTAGAGGCAGAAAGAGATTTTCCTAAGACAAGGAAAATACACCATTGATATATTGAAGAGATTCGGTATGTTGGACTGCAAGTCCATGGCTACTTCGATGGATGCAAATTGGAAGAAGTTGAGAGATTCTACTTCAGATTCAGATTTGATTGATCCCACCATGTATCGCCAGTTGATTGGGTTGTTGATGTATCTGACCAACACCAGACCAAATATATGTTTTGTTGTGAATGCCCTCAGTCAGTTCATGTGCGAACCGAGGCAGATTCACTGGATTGTTGCAAAACATGTGCTCAGATACTTACGTGGCACTGTGGGATATGGATTGAAGTTTGCTTCAGATTGTGACTTGAGATTGCAGGGTTTACAGACTCAGATTGGGCCGGATGTGTTGCAGATCGGAAGAGTACTTCCGGATGTTGCTTCAGTTTGGGTTCTGCAGTTATTTCCTGGTGCAGTAGGAAGCAGAACTTGGTAGCACTCAGTACTGCAGAGGCCGAGTACATGGCTGCTAGCACATCAACTCGAGAAGTAGTTTGGCTTCGTAAACTCCTGGCAGGATTGTTCGGACAGATTCCAGAGCCGACCGTGATTCACTGTGATAACCAGAGTTGTGTGCAGATGTCAGTGAATCCTGTATTTCACGATAGGTCAAAGCATATCGAGATTCGATATCACTTCATTCGTGATATAGTGCAGAAAGGTGTGGTGGAGTTACAGTACGTGCCGACAGACGACCAGACTGTAGATGTTCTCACTAAGGCTCTTCCCAGGGTGAAGTTCGAATACTTTCGCGAAAGACTTGGAGTTGAAGAGAATGTGTCCCTCCTTCAGAGGGAAAGATGACATTGAGATGCTTACCTTGCTTTGCCCAGGTGCCTTCTGCAGTCCAGTTACTCAGCCAAATATGGGAGAAATCCCATAGGCAGATGAGTAGGACAGTCGGTATTTGGTTGGGTTCGCACAGGTGCCTCTGCAGTCCAGTTACTCAACTAGGTATGGGAGAAATCCCATCGACAGATGAGTAGGACAGTCAGCAATTGGCCATGTGATTGCACAGGTACCTCTACAGTCTTGGTACTCAGCCATATATGGGAGAAATCCCATGGGTAGATGAGTCGGACAGTCAGTAGATGGTCATGCCCATTTGCTCGTCTAGGATCTCAGCCAGGTATGGGAGAAATCCCATCGACAGATGAGACAGACAGGTAGCAAATGGTATAGCAGAGATGGTATAGCTGATAATCTCAGATATCCAAGATTGAGTGATTCTCTTGGACACACCGAAGGACTGGTGTAGATGATGCATGGAGACACTTCTCGAAGGACTGAGACTATGCTGACAACCTTCAGTATAGCGAAACCTTAATTAGGGCAAATAGAGAAGTACAAGGCCCAACAAAACAATGGAGAGCTCCTCGATAGGAAGGTCTCCTCAAGCAAATCGATAAAAAGCTGGCAAACAAACCCTAACTTAGTCTAAGGCACTTCAAGAGCAATGTTAAACTAGGGTTAGGAGATAAACTTACCAACATTAATCAAGAATGAGCAAGATAAAGCGTCTTAGGGCACCCTTGAGCACGAGTTATTACAACTATTCTTAGTATCAATTTATCATGTGCAAAATCAAACCCCTAGAACATCATCCATTCATCCTTCAAGCAAAAAAGACATTCAAGAGAGAGGTGTGCACTAGCTCAATAGCCCCAATAAACTAGCAGGAGAAGAAAATAATACATAATATGAACCCCTGTCCATGATTTACAAACGAGGTGAGGTTGTCTTATTTATATGAGACAACCCTCAACCTTTTACAAATTTGAGCCTACAAGTTAATGACAAGATATAAAATTTTAAGTTAATGCACCCACAAACTTGGGGACTAAACCATACAATGACATAAAATTAGAATAAAAATGTGCAATTAGGATCCACCAAGTGCAAGATGAGCCAAAAGGAGGGTGTCATGCCCCATCTAACCCCAACAGATGCTTGTCCCTCAACGCCCTCCTTTTTAACAATGCAGGCTTTTTCTTTAAGGAATGATGTCACAGGTTTGGAGACCAGGAGGAGGTGTTTTGTATCAAAACAATAGGTTCAAGTGCGCAGAATGAGGTGTGCTAAATCGGGTATGACAACTCTTACATCATACCAACCCTTACATGTGCAATCATCTCTACAAAGCAAAATATGAGTGTGGTCATGTGTCCTAATGGACCCATCCCAAGAAGCACCAGACACCAACCCAGGGCCAAAATGGCCCAACAAGATGGGGGACTTCTGCCCATCAAGAGGTAGTCAGCAATGCCACTAAGTCAACACTTCCTGGAATGAAAACCAAGAGGACCTGCCATGACCTGATCAGAAACTTGGCCTTTACAAAGGAAAAAGTAACCCCTCACTCAAGTATATCTGGAAATGATGCTTTAGGCATTCTGAGGCATAACAGTGTTGTATCCTTAAATTGGGGATAGTCCCTTGTATCATGTGTATCAGGCCCACAGCATAACAACATTCTTGTCTTGGGATGTTGAAAACATGGTGATGAATAGTGTGCTCCCATACCGGGCACCTGAGTGGGCCTAATGGTTAAGAACATGTGTTATCTCAGAGGAGGTCATAGGTTCAAAACCGACGGGGGGTAGGGTTGCTCATTGGCCTGTTGTGACAAGGCTCGAAGGGTAGGCGACCCCTGGGATAGAGGCTCTCCCCTGGGATAAAGGGTCTCAAGACGTCTCGGCCCCTGCTGAGTCACAAGTTTCTGGTATATCTGGCTTGTGGGTTGTTGGATATACCCTTGGGAGGTTGTTGTTCCCATGGTTAAAAAAAATAGTGTGCTCCCATACCTTGCATGTGAAGCATTTACAAGCCTTCTTGCCATCAACCATGGTAACAATTGAAGAGTTTCCTTTGTGATCCTAGGCACAATACATGTTCTAGTCTTGCCAAGGCTCTTGGTATTAATCTCTTGTCTTAAAAGTCTTGTAATCACCTTGGTCCTCTTTTTGATCCAAAAACCAAACTTGGTTTTTTTGGTTTAGATAATAGTTGTTTCCACTGTGCTTATCAATATTGCATGTGTGGAAAAGGTTGAACTGGTTTAACTTCTTCGAGTTCTTGTTTCTTTTGTTAAATCTACCATTGACATTGAGTTGCTTTCCCTCCTTGCCTTGCTTTGGGTCATGTCAGTTGATTTCATTAATCTTTTTTTGGACCCACTATTCCTTTGGTTCTTCTTTGTCTTGTGCATTGGGTTTCATGCATCTACCATTTATATGGCCATTTTGAGGGCTTCTCGATATGATTTTTGCTCGTAATCTTGGACTCGTGATTGGAGATTAGGCTAGAGCCTTGAGATGAGCCAGTCTGGTGTTTGGGTTCAGGGATATTATACTTCAACTGGCGAAAAGCTTTTCCAATTGCACCATCTCTCCTTGCAATTGCTTGGTACCTCTCAACTTTGTATAGGTAGAATTCTTGTTATCCGGACATTTGTATTGCTTCTTTGATTGGTTAATCATGCCATACTAGGTTCAAAAGGCTAGTTGATCTTTGAGTCTCCAATACCATTTGAGCGTGATGCCTCTCATGGTGCCTTTGAATGTAATCCACTCGACAAGCAAGAAAGTGTAAACTCTGCTTCTGATTGAGTATTTAAGAGAAGAGACCTGGGAGCACAAGGGACTTTCTTTGAAATGAGGCATAGGTGGGTAGGAATAGAGTGTGCGGGTCCTAGAAGATATTAAGGGTGAACGAATGATCATTTTCACTCCGATAGCATAAAAAATGGGTAGCTTGGATATATTTGGCTGATGCTTGTCTTTGATGTTGTTTTGCTTCTTTTGCTCATAGTTTGTCTTGGTACAACTCTCCATCCAATGTCTGAATTTGTTGCCTCTTGTTCTTTAGATTCTTATTTTTCTGGTTGGACATGCGCATGAATTTAAAGGGAGTCAGGCTCCTCATCTCCATTTTTTGCTTTGAGTCCAACTCATGTTTAGGTTTGGTTTCTATTGCTGGAATCTCTTTAGATGTTCCTAAGTTGCCAGGAAACTTGGGTACGAGGACGGGTGCGGGGACAAGGACGCCACTTTTTGAAACAAGGGACTTGGGTACATCGAGGGTACTATATATATATTTTATAATTATAAATTTATTAATTATAATACATATGAAATTTAAATAATTTTCATTGGACATATATATTCATGTGCATCCATATGAATCCAAACCCTTATACACAAATATGCAAAGTTTCTCATGTATATAACAAGGGTGCATACAACTAAAAAAACATCGAGTGCAATCCATATCTGCCCAAAATACATAAATAAAGAGGCTAAATGGCCGATAGAGTCCAAAAAACTTGCTACAACAAATAGTTACATATCAAAATCCTTTCCTATATTGGGATCCTATTCATCAATAGCACCCTATGCCCCCTCCATCTAGGCTCTAGCCCTTGCCTCTACCTTGAATCTTGAAGTTGGTCCTCCAACGACATTAGTCAACACCCTACAATTTTGATGAAACTTCTTAATCCAAGTGTTAAAATAAGGTAGAAAAAGCTTCCAATGCTTAATAAGTGATTTTGCTTGAGTGAAGGGTACATTTTTGTTAAGGTCATGACAAAGGAGTTCAACAATAAGCACCACCAACATCAAGGTACACAAAGAAGTTGATGTACTTGATTAAATGCCAATCCCATACCCTCATACATGATAGAATCTAGTGGAAACGTTGCAATCGTGAAATCTTGAAAATGTTATGTTTGTTGAATTTTTAATGGGATCTAAAATTCTACTTTTGCATATGAAGTCCAATGAGGTTGGAACCACTCTCTAACATCTTGAAACAATTAATGGTAATGTTAAAAATTTAAGTAAAAGGATAGAAAATGAAAGATAAGGAGAATGTCACTTTAAGAATTTAATATTACCATTTAATATTATTGTATTTAATGTCACTTGTACAAAATTGGCTAGGCTCATACCAAGCTGGTCCCTAGGCGTCCCCAAAACAAGGGTACCCCGTACAAAACTTAACCCTGGGTGTCCCCAAAACAGGGGTACCCTGCCCCCTCTGCAATCAATGTCCCCTGAATCCATGACAAATGTCTCGGGTACTTCAACCAAGTTCCGGGTATGTCAAGGTACGACAGGGTACGTGGTGTCCAGTATGTGGGTATGCCATATGGGTATCCGGTACGGGTACGCGTACCCTACCCCTGGGTATGGGTACCCATGCTACTTAGGCCGATGTTCCCATTGTGGTGTTTAGGGATTCCTTTATCTGCATGCTGTCTTGGTTCATACTAGCCTTAGACTTCCCAATCTTCTTTTTCGATGCCATTTGATTGTTGTACCATTTGTCATTTTGGGCTTGCCCCCTAGAAGCTCTTTTGGAGTTTGCTAGTAGAATGATCTCATTGTTGCAACATTCTTTGTGAGCTCATGGAATGCCCTCCAAATGTTGGGCCTAAAATGGATCCCATTCTGAAAGATGACCAAATAACTGTGTTACCGGATCTGCTGGCCTTGGGGGATGGATACGTGGATCCCCGGATCCGAAACGGATTCGGATCCGGATCCGCCTAAATCCGCCTAGGATCCGTTCGGAAATGTGTCCATCATCAATGAACCGTAATTGCAGGGTTTCCCCTTCCAGCAAAATAAAGTCTTCGTGACATGAGAATGTGTTCGGGGTGCATTCGGGGTTCTAGTGATAAACAGGCTTCGCTGGAAAACACTGTGTGGTGAAATCGTGCCATTGGCGGTTCAAATGCCTTTGAAAAAAAACACCGAAAAGAAAAAACAAAAATTATTTCCAGAACTACGAGAACAATATAGAGCGCAGGTCTAGCTGTTGATGAGACAAAAAGAACAACCACGCGGACGAAAACGATGATGCTTCCAATGGCAATTGTAAGAATCAATTGTAAGCTTGAGATTGTGTCGATCTTCTTGATGAAAGCCCATCGAAAAGTAGAGAAATCCCCGGATACGAAGCTGTCGAGCCGCATCCCCGGAAAAGTTTACAAACACACTTTACAAACCAACCCAATTTCGATTGTGCGATGAAGAGCTCCCGCTATGCAAAAACCTCAACCCCAATCGGATGTGGACTTCATGCCTGAAACCATGATTTATCAAGTGGGCAAGTAGAACTGTAAAAACGGGACGGTTCCAAGTAGATCTACTACCTCAGCAAAACCATGGGTAACGATCGTTGAGTTTGCATAGTGTGTAATGTTTTCTGAGCTGACACGACAATGTTAAGTTGGTTGACGGTGATGCCTTTAGTGTTACGTGTTCATTTTTGAACATATCTTAGGAAATTTAATAGAATAAATGCTAACATATCTTAGGAAATTTAATACAAAATACTATGTTTCATATGCTTTTACTTTCATATTGACATATTTGACTTTATAAACAAAACAAAAATAATTTAAAATTGAATATATATATATTATCAATGTTTCACTTTAAGTTATTATTTATAAGCATTGTATAATAATTATTTTACCTAAGTATTAAGTATATGTATATATAAATTATATATTTTATTTTTATTTTTATTTTTTAAAATAAATCTAATATATATATATATATATAATTAATTATATATATTTTTAATTTTGATATAAATTTGATTTAAAAATATATTATATTGTTTGTACTTGCCGTATCCGGATCCTGGCTTTTCAAAAATCTAACGGATCCGTATCTGCATCCGGACCCGTATCTGCATCCGGATCCAAATCCTGGTAACTTAGCCAAATAACAACAAACAGCCTTTCGACCAAGCGAGTTGGAGAAGCTACACATAGTATTACCTTAACTAATAACACACTTATTGGGAAACATACATAATTCTTCTATTGGTAAGCACTTGTGATTCATATGTCATTTGCATGAATATAATGAAAGAAAATCCATTAACATGGCAATACCTGAGTGATACTTAAACAATCGCAGATAAACATCAACATACCATTAACCTACTTCATTAATTCACAATCGAAAGTCTTTTGTCCAGTACATATAACACGAGATTTATAGTGGGAAACAACCTGATAACATGAACAAAACCCACTGTAGAAAGGTAGGTCATCATTCCTTTAGATTACAGAACATAGATATGGAGGCAGCAAGTAACCAAAAAATAGTGTCTAACCTATTCTTCTCATGACTACCTCTACTTATAGCCAAGGAGTCACTTGACTCAACTTTGATCAAGCACCCATTATATTGGTTTGTTTGATAAAGTTAATATTGATCATTTTACATTACATTGCATATCTAGGCTGGTACTTATGGGCATTAACTACAAATAGGGGCATATTGACACCCAACCCTTGCCTTCACTTGTCTTTGAAAAAAGCCATCATAATGACAAAATTGGGAAAGGAGGGTGAAGGCATGCCCCACAGATTGAACCATCTCTTGGATTTAGTGAAAGTAAAAAATAGAAGTTCATTTTACCTTTTTATTGCCTAGGGAAGTAAAAAAAATTAGATCTAGGTTGATTATGTATTTGCAGTCACGTGTAACACTGAACTTTGAAGTTTGAAACACTGAAAATGCATGAACAGAGGCTGAAAAACTAACAAAAGGTAGGAATCAAATTGAAAATTCGGACTTGGAGTCAGAGAAAAACATGTCTATACACACATAGCGTTAGATCAGCAAAATGGCCTATTTATTCAAGTCTGGGTTGTTTTTGTGTCATGAATAATGCCTTCACCCCGCTACAGCGCAGTTTCAACAGTCAAAAGTGGTAAAAAAAGGCAGGGTTCAAAAACGGATAAGAAGAGATGGAAAATGAATAAACAAGGACAGTTATGTATTCGGTTTGCCTATTGGAGCTCATTTCCTCAAGTGTGGGTTAGAAATGTACCCTGCCTTGTGTTGACGGCAGCTATGTGGGACTTGAAGGCAGCCTTATTTGCTCTTATAAAGGACAAAATTAAGTTTAGGGAGGTTGAAAGACTGTTCAACATACAAAACATTCACATGGTGGACCCTATCCAACACCTCATACAATCCCAGTGATGAACCTTTAGTTAAGGGCACATACATGTTGGCCTAAAGTAACATGAAAGGACATGTTCATGACACAAAGGATGTTTGGCATAAAATAAACCGGAAAACATGTCAAGCATAGCTCTATAGTGCTAAGGAGCCTCACCTCATACTGCTTTCATAGTGATACACAACCATAACAAAATGCAGACCTGAACTGCAAGGATTGTAAATGCAAATGATAAAAGGACTGGTAAAATGGATTTAAGAAAGCCTACAACTTTAGCATTAAAAGACAAACAAATTCATTGAGAAGCCATACAATGACATGATGAATGGACCTACCTTGGAAAAATATGCAGAGCTGGCATATTAACAGGATAACAAAGATCTCTACGATGAACTGTTGATGAGATAAGATTAGTCAGCAATTCAAAATCAGCATGGTAGATATTCAGTTTAAAAAAACTAGTATCAGTTTAAAAAAACTAGTAAAGTATGCTAGATATGTTGAGCGTTATGAGCATGGGGCATAGGGTTTGTTTGGTTTACAAGCACAACAAACATGGCTGTTGCTGAATAGTCTTGTCCAGACTCCACACTAAAAACTAGTGACATTAACTGGCATACATGGCATTCTTGGTGAAAAAGCATCACAGTCTGCAACTTCTTGATGAATAATGAACACCTTGGTGTATTTAGGAACTGTTTGGATGTGAAACTGTCAAGACAGAAAGAGTGCCTAAATTCCACTAAGGTTGCCTATCCCACAAGATGCCAACACACAATAAGGAACCAATGACAGATCTCTAACAACATGCATGCAATTTTTAAAAGAGAGCTGTTGTCATAGCAATGACTGCTATTCTAAGCATGATGGGATAAGCTGGCATCCAACATAGACTATACAGCCTGTACCTAATGCAGATAAGACTCAAGTTTGACCTAAATTTTTTATGCCCACACAGAGTCTCCATAAGCTTTGATACCCTATAGCATGTCCATACACTAACCCTGCACACAAAACACACAGAGCATATTAATTAGGATCAGGGGACAATTGGTAAAGAATGTGAGGCCCATATCAAGCACCCAGTTCCACTTCAATGCTTTAGGATTCCACTTCAGCATCCCACTATTCATCAACCTGCCAGAAGATGGGGACAGTTTAAATGCCATATCAGCACATGTTTATACAATCCAATGTTTTATTTTTTCCTCAGACTAGGGGGAATCATTAACTGGACAAAGTGACCTGGGCTAGGCCTGGGGCTAAACTGACTGGCTACCACTATATCCCCTAGAATATATACAGCAGCCTGCAAGTCACATATATCAGAATCTTGTGACTTAGCCTAGAGTTGAGATGTCCCAATAGGGGAGTGCCTACTCTTTCGGCCAAGCCACTTTGGGCCAACGTGACCATTAGTGGTCAACATGTCACTGGCAGGATTTGAACCTGGGTGGGGCAGTTAACAAACTCACACCCCAGCATTCGAACTTTGACGCCATGACTACAACAATCCAATTTTGCTATACCAAAATTATTTGGAGAAAGGTTGAATGCAGGTCTGTTGAGGATCGCTAGCAGTATAGTCACCACACAATTGTCCAGCTGGCAACACAGTCATCACAGACTCCCTTGTTGTCAGCACAAGTCTCCATAATGTCTCATCAATGTCCATCAAACAGCAAAATTGAAATTGGTCATGAGCACAATATTTAAAATTCTTAACAAGGAAGGAGGGGGGGACATCATAAGTATTTTATGTCCTTCCATGTCAATGTGGAATTTTCCTGTCACCATGCCCAATGATCGTACCGCCTGTTGCCGTCGGAACACGCACCTGGGGGTTATTGCAGCAGAAATTTTCAAGCTGCTTAGGTGCGTTCCTTGGGGGCAAGTTTCGAGTTGAGATACTGTCACTCAACACTCAACTCCTCTGTTTAGGCAGAACTCCTAACGAAGCCAAGGGGGGTAGTCCCTATGAGTTACTAAGGCTGATTAAGCTTTAGGTTTATGATTGGGTAAGTTGTTTAGGAGTTTTGAAATAGATTGACTGAAAGCAAAATTCACTTGCAAAATTAAGATCAACAGCATAACATAATCATATAACACATAAGATCTGACTCAAGGATTGAAATAAATATAAACAAGATCAGTGCCAATAATGGAGTCGAAATAGCGTGTTGTTGTATTGTAAATGTTTTGCGAGTGCTTGTTGGTCAGTTTTAAATTATTATGAGATGGGATTTGATTACGGGAAGGGGGAGCTCCAGATATACCGTGAGGTACAAGGAGTAATGTCCGGAAGTTAATTAATGTTGGCTCCTCACGAAGATGTGTGGGTTGGAATGGAGTCTCGAGGGCGGTGTTCAACACTACACCAACAAGGGTGTAGTCTAACTGTGCCCTGAGGTCGCCTCCCAGTGGTTCCCTCATCTCCTGAGAAATTTCCCCACACAATAATCAAGTTCTTAGTGCTGGATTTTCACTATGTTCAGGGTAGTTGATTTTATTAGGATGAGTACTTATTAGATGTGAAGAATTATGGAGTAGTTGCAACTCTTTCTGATTTCTCACAGGCCCCGGCAAATGCCCTCAAAGGAAAAGACCAAATGCCCTCAAAGGAAAAGACCATACTTTGAGTTGAAAACTAAATATTTGTTCCATTTTGATTGCATAAAAGATAAATATCTAAAGTAAAAATGTTATGCTAATTACTATAGGCAAAGAGCCTCTTTTCTGATCATCTGATCACGTACTCAGGCAAAGCCCTTTATGTGACGGCGAGAGCATACTTCGGAAAGCAATGCCAAGTTCGTTACCGAAAATAAAGACTGCATAGTAAAATGTTTGAACTAATTACTACACCACAGATATCTTTTCCCTTTCAGTACTTCGGTAGAGCGTGGTGGTTTAGTATTGATTTCTTTGGCAAAAATACTTGAAATAATGAGATCTATTTGATATGTAAAGTATACTGCCTGCAAAAAATAGAAATTAAGTGTTCCTATGTCATGAGTGAGTTTGAAGGCCGATATTTGGATCGGACACTTCAAAAGTTAAATTTTAGTGCTAGATTGTTTTATTTAAATAGAAAATAAAATCTGCTAGAAAAAATCACTCCCTGTAAATTTTGCGAATCCCCCCAGGGGGGATGGGGTGTGGGTTTTGGGTAGCTCACTTGCTCTTCTTTTTATTTATGATTTACAATAAACTTGGAAGAAAGAAATGCTTTGGATCTTTATAGATCTAGATCCAAAAGCTTACAAAAATACAAGTGTAAATTGCCCAATGAAATTAGGAAGCTTCGAGAAGCTTTGGTTTGGCTTCAAACTTGACTTTTTGCCACTAAAGTCCAAAAACCTGCTAAATAAATTTTTAGAACAGTGAACGAATTAGTGTTTAAAAGTGCCCAAAATCACTTTAAATGTGATTTGGGCAAGTTAGAAAAATTACTAAAAAAATTACTATGTTAAAACTAGATCTAGGAAAACAAATAACTAAGACAAGTTGGCCTATGCAACCAACTCTCTTAGGGTCTTGGACAGCCTTTGAAAGGCAGCCAATGAAGACACTAAGAATGCCAAATTTATCTGTTAAACTTAAAGAGACTACTTACTTTGCAAGATTTAAGATTTAACTGAAAGCAAGACTTGCAAAAAAGTTAAAAATTCTAAGCTAGATCTTCTTTGTAATGATAAAACTTTGAATAAACTTGAGATCTAAGCTAAACAAAACTTATAAATCAGATCTAATAGTGATTTGTAATTTAAAGAATAGATTTATAAGCTTATACTGTAACCAAAAGGAGATAGCTTGTTTTGAAAGGAGAAGGAGAAGGAGAAAAAGGCCTGATGCTAGAAAAGCGTTACTGTAGAGGCTTCCGGTAGAATGCTATTGGACTATGCCGCATGAATTTTTGGAGAGAAAAATTAACAAACTTGTTTAAGCTCATTTCCATGGTTACCTGTAGATATTTAGACACTCTTGCAAAAAAAGTTTGTGAGATCTAGTAACATATATATGAAAAATTAGAGCAACATGATAATAAGCTTATTAAAATGCTAGATCACAACTTTAAACATACATGCACAAGAGAATTCAAGTAATAAGCTTATTAAGAGATTCTTTCGTATCGATTGAGAGCAATCCTATCAAGGCAAGATCCACAATACAAGCATGCAAAAGAAACTATACTAGATACATGTTACCTCAAACATGAGCAACAATGGTCATCCAACAAAGAGCATTACACCATTAAGCCTCCAAAGCTTTCTCTTTTATTCCAACAATACAAAAATGAGACAATGATACAATGGCAAGCCCTCTTCTCATGCAACTCTAACTATTCTACAATGAGGAAGAGATCTTGCTTAAATAGCCAAATGAGAGGAGAGGTGCATTTACTCCAAGAGGAGGGCACAATCCTTAACTGAGAGTGATGGGGGCGTGATCCCTTTGATTTAGGATGATGGGAAAGTTAGAGTTATGAGGGAGGCGCCACCTCACAAGAGCTGCGCCCCCTCCACATTGGGATCTCCTCCCATTAAATGTAAATCACCCATGTGAGCATTCACGTGAAGAGAGGGATGACGCATCCCAAAATTCAATCAAAATGATATCTTTATGATTCGACACATATCACATGTGCTTTAACCTTTAAACTAAGTCGCCCACCACTTGACATGGCATGCCAACTCATTTGGCACATGCCCAATGACTCATTTTTAATATTTTTTATTTTTCCTTTGGTGCAATTTGGGTTTTTTTAGCATTAAAATGCCATTTTGTAGCATCTTTAAGGAATAATGCTCCCAGAGGCGATGTAATCACCCGGAACATTGAGAAAGTGGGTCCTAGGGTAAAGAGGACGCTCTAAGTGTGAAAACGAGCATCCCCACGCCAAAATCCGCATCCAGATCATTCTTTTATTACAATTTGAGTTTTTCCATTTAAACCATTAAAAATTTGGAAAATGAACTTTGATGGTGCTCATTCAAGAGCAGGAAAAGGGGTTGGGATTATCACTACTTCACCGGGACGTAAAATTTTCAACTTTGCATATAGGCTGGAATTTGAAGAAACAAACAATGTAGCGGAGTATGAGGCACTCTTACTTGGGATTGAACTAGCAAAAGGTACGGGGATAAAAATGCTAGGTATAGAAGGCGACTCTGATTTGATAGTTCAACAAATAAAGAACCCATTTGCATGTAAGTGTCAGAGATTAAAAAGGTACAGAAATGCAATTTGGGATACCATGGAATTCTTTGATGCCTTAAACATAGAAGCCACTCCTAGAGACCAGAACAGCGTAGTGGATAAGTTAGTAGTTTCAGCATCAACTCTTCAACCATCAGATGATATGTTAAATGGTGACTGTACTTTAGAAATCAATTTCAGGCCATCAGTACCAGATAACATGGAACACTGTCAGGTTTTTCGAGATGATGAACAAATCTTAAAGTTTATTCATAATGTTGATGAGTTGGCGAACTTTAATGTCAATTTACAGGAAGAGGGTAAAGAGTATCAGGGTGAGGGTGATCAGTGCTACAATCCTGTTTCTCGTGGCCTAGTGGCATTTGAAAGCATCTTTGATAGGCATGATAGAAGAAAGAGCAACATTGATTCAATGAAACCTGTGAATTATGTGGAAATAAACAATGGGTCAGATAAAAAACCTAAAATGATAAAAATCCGAAAAGGTATTTTAGAAAAGGAAAGGAATGACTTAATCAATTTAGTTAAAGAGTATAGAGATGTGTTTGCTTTTACTTATGATGAATTAAAAGCATATCGTGAAGATGTATTTTAGCACACTATACCTTTAAAGCAAGAAATCAAAGAAGTCAAACCTTTCAGTAAAAAATTGAAACAGATCAACCCTAAGTTAGCTCCCATTGTTAAAAAGAGCTTGAGAAAATGTTAGTGGCAGGGATAATTGCACCTACAAGACATTCATCCTGTTGCTCTAACTTAGTGGTTGTTAGGAAGAAGAACTAAAGCATAAGGATATGCATCGACTTTAGGAATCTAAATGTGGCTTGTCAGAAGAACAACTATCCGCTTCCGAATATGGAAACCCTTCTCCAAAGGGTCATGGGTGCTAGCATGATGTCCATGCTAGATGGTTTTTCAGGTTACAACCAGGTGGTTATTTAAAAAGAAGACATACATAAGACCACTTTCACAACTCCTTGGGGCACTTTTGAATACTTAAGGATGTCGTTTTGCTTATTGAATGCTGGGGCCACCTTCCAAAGGGCTATGGACTATGCATTCAACGAGCTGATTGGAAAAATCATAGAGATTTATCAGGATGACTTAATTGTTTTCTCTAAAGAAAAATCTAGCCATGTAAATCACTTAAAGTAGGTCTTCGAAAGATGTAGAAAGTATGGTATTTCATTAAATCCAACTATGTCTGTCCTAGGAATCGATGAAGGAAAGCTCCTAGGACATATAATTTCCAAGGACGGGGTCAAGGTTGATCACGAGAGAATAGAGGCGATTAAGAAAATACCTTTGCCTAAGAACATTAAAGCCCTCCAATCTTTTAATGGACACATCAACTTTATTAGAAGATTCATCCCTAACTTGGCCGAGCTAATGAAGCCTATGCAGAAACTATCGAAAAAAGATGCCAAGTTTGTATGGACGGATGAGGGAAGGGAGGAGGCTTTCTCATCTATAAAAGATGCAATCACAAAATCACCTGTCCTAGTCAGCGCATACTACACCAAAGACTTCATGATCTTCTCCTTTGCATTTGAAGATACCATTGCAGGGATGTTGCTCTAGAAGAACCACGAAGGGTTCGAGCAACCTATTGCTTTCATGGGTTGTGCTTTACAAAACTCAGAATTGAAATACACTACCATGGAAAAGCAGGCTTATGCCTTGGTCAAATCATTGAAACATTTTAGGACCTATATTGGGTATTCTAAAGTCATAGGTTAAGTTCCCCATGCTGCAGTGAAAGACATTTTGTCCCAACAAGATTGCTTAGGAATAAGGGGCACATGGGTGTCAAAGATTCAGGAGTATAACTTAGAAATAAAACCCACCAAGCTCATCAAAGGACAAGGTCTTGCTAAAATGTTGACTCAAAAGAACGAGGAAGCCATAGGAATGGTTTGTGAAAATAGTAGGTCTGAGCTAGTCATGACCCCATCATTACAGAACCTTGACAACCATTGGTATTCAGACATCATCTATTTCCTTCTTCACCTTACTTGCCCAGATCACCTCAATGGTCATAAAAGATGGGCTTTAAGGTTGAAAATAGCTAGGTGTTGTCTCACTCAAGAAGGTTTGGGTGGGAGGAAACGAGACATGATAATACTTAGATGTGTGAATGAGCAGGATTCCAAAAGAATCTTGGTTGAATTCCATTCATGGTTTTGTGGATGCCACTTCGCAGCAAATACAACTTCCCACAAAACCTCCGAGCAGGTTACTACTGGCCAACCCTCTTTGCATATGTGCATAAGTATTTTAACTGTTGTCAAGAGTGCCAACTCTTTACTGGGAAGCAGAAATTGGCAACCCTTTCCCTCACGCCAGTAGTGGTCCTTGCCCCTTTTCAGCAGTGGGGGCTTGACTTCATCGGTCAGTTCAAGGATAATTCAAGTAACGGATTTAGTTGGATCCTTACAACTACCGATTATTTTACCAAGTGGGTAGAGGCCATACCCACTAAATTAGCCACTAAGAAAGTTGTTATCGATTTCCTTGAGGATAAAATCATCACAAGATTTGGTATCCCTCTTAAAAGAACAACAGATAATGCCAAGGCCTTCAGTTCCATTGATATCACTTCCTTTTGCTTTAAGTATGGCATTATCCTATCCCATTCGCCCAATTATTACCCCCACGGAAACAGACTTGCTGAGTCCACAAACAAAAACTTAATGAATATCATCAAGAAAACTGTGGGAAACAGTAAGGCATGGGATAGCAAGATCAAGTATGCACTTTGGGCCGATAGAATCACCAAGAAGAATGCTACTGGGAAGTCTCCCTTTGAACTGGTATATGGTTTCACAGTTGAGTTGCCCATCAACATGCAAATTCCAGTGTTTCGAATGATTTTGGAATATAGTTCAGAAAGAGAGGAGATGGAGCAGAGAGTAAATCAGATTAGTGAGCTTGATGAGAGTAGAAGGGCAACCTTAGATCGGAGTTTGAGACATCAGGAGAGTATGAAGAGTACTTTTGATAAGTCAGCCAAGCCGAGATCTTTCCAGATTGGGGACACAGTCCTCATGTGGGATAAAAGAAGAGACAAGCCGGGCAAACACGGGAAATTCGATAGCGTTTGGAAGGGGCCATTTATCAATCACGATTTTGCCGACACAAATTCCTTTCTGCTCGACAGCATGGAAGGAGAAAGGTTGAACCTACCAGTAAATGGACAGCATCTGAAGCTGTTCTACAACAGTGACACATAAATGCCCATGGGGGTATTTCAAGGCTTTTCTAAACCCTCTCCTATTGTACTTTTATGTTTTGTACACTATTTTTGTATATTATTTTTTTGTATAATATCTCATGTACAATAGTTGTTTCATACTAAATGTTGTATACTAACATTTGTAAATTAAATTTCATTTTAAATTTTATTTATCATGTATATGTGAGAATAATATCTCATGTACAATAGTTGTTTCATAGTTGTTTTATACTAAATGTTGTATACTAACATTTGTAAATTAAATTTCATTTTAAATTTTATATGTTGGTTTTTATTTGGCATATTTATAATGTATATGTGAGATTAATGCACTTAAGTTTTGTGCGGGAACCGGAGAGTCTAGGATTTTCGAACACCCTTTTTGATTGAAAATTAAACGAGTGCCCGTCCCGTAGTTGGAGCCGAATGTTACCAACTATTTTGTACCATAGTTGGACTTCTTGTGAGCCGCCAATTTCATGAACATATCAAGTGTTCATCATTAGTGTTCAGAAGTTCATAAGACTTTTTCAGGGCCATTTTGGCCCCTTTTGACTTTTTCAGGGCCATACCCTCTTGGGGGAATTGTAATAAGTTGGTCTAAGCATGATTATTTTGTAAAAGACTTGCCTTACCTTAGGTTTGGCTATCAAGGGGATCCTCTAGAGTGTTTTTTCCTTAGGAATTATGCGTTACTCTTCAGTAATGTATAATTCCTGAGTTTTTCACTCATACCTCCAAAGCTGGAGTATTTACCATGGTGGTCGAACCTAGGGAGGTTATTAAAGTCTATGTGTCTATGTATTTTTTACATGCTAGCCATCAATATTGAGTCGTATGGACATGCACTAGGTCCCCTAGGAGTTTGGTTTCATTCTGATAAAAAATAAATTTTTCCATAAAATTAGACCATTTTTTAATGGTTTAATTGGAAAAATTCAAAATGGAATAAAAGCCTGATCTGGAGCGGAATTTGGCGTGGGGATGCTAGTTTTCACGCTCAGAGCATCCTCTTTAACCTTGGACCCACTTTTCCTGGGTTTCGGGCGACTAAATTGTCATTTGTGGCATTTTTTCCTAAAAGTGCTACACAACGACATTTAAATGCCAAAATCCTACAAAATGCACAAAGGGACAAAAATAAAAAAGTCCAAAAATGAATAAAAAATGATGTGGAAAAGGTTGAAAGTTGGTTTCAAGTGATGTGCGACCATGTTTAGTGGTTAAAGCACATGTCATATACCAAATTTAGGATAGTGAATCACTCCATTAAATTAGAAGTGCGCCTTTCTTTATGCTGGATCTTCCTCACGTGGGCGTCACCCCATATATAGCAGCTCGTAAAGGTGGGAGTTATTTCCAAGGTGAAAAGGGGCGCCCCTCTCATGAGGTGGCAGCCACCTCATCTTCAATCACGCCAACCAAGTATGAGTTCGAGTGTTAGTTCAAGAGCAAATCATTCCATAGATTAAGGGATGCACTCCCCTCTCAAATCCATCTCATGCGCAACCCTCTTCTCATCTTTCGCTATAAAAGCGAGGCTTGCTCCTCATTGTAGAGGATGCAAAGAACCTCTGCTCAATTGTAAATGCTCTTATATTTTTGTATCATCAGTGAATAAAGTCGAGACTTTGGAGGTCCCTTTGGTGCAAGAACTCTCATGATTAAGAATGGTTGAGACTTTGGAGGTCCCCCCCCTCCCGAACATGCAGTACGACCTGGTGTAGATGACGACGTCATCCTTGGAAGAGGCCCAAGGAGAGAGGGTGCTAGGTTGCATAGGGACCAGGAGGGTGCCTCAGGTGACTTGGAAGAGAGGCAAGGGCCTCACAGCTGAGAGAAATGTCACCGGAGTAATGAAATAGGTGGGGGGTCATGTGACCCATTGACCCACCCCTAGGAGCCCCAAACACCAACCTCAGGGCTACAAGCCCTTTAATGAGGCAGTCAGCAATGCCACTAATCCATAGTACTCCTAAGAGAGGGACCAAAGGGTCTGGTCATAACCTCCACTCAGAAAAATGTTGGACAACACCCCTACTGGTCTGAAAAGAAAGACCCTCTCTCCCTGGGGACACATCTGAAGGTGCATTGGTACTGGTACCACGTAACATCGGGTATGACAATCCTTACAAGTGCAATTACTTCTACAAAACATAAAACATAAGCGTGGCTAAGAGCCCCAAGCCATTTTCCTAATGGATTCATCCCAAAGCGCATCGGAACACCTACCCAAGGCACAAATGCCCAACATGATGAGGGACCTCCACCCATCAAGGGGTAATCAACAAAGCCACTAAGCCAATGCTCTTTGAAATGAGAACCAAGAGGGACCTTCCATGACCAGACCAAGGATCATGAGCCCCACTAGACCAACACTTTTACATAACAAGCCCCAACTTGGCCTTTACAATGACAAAAGACCCCCTTATTTGGCACATCTGGTATGGTGCACTGTAGACAATCTAGAGGGTAATAGGGGCAAAAGTCTCTTCGTAGTCTATGCCTTCTTTCTGTGCCAATCCTTTTGCCACAAGCCTCGCCTGATGCTTGTCAAGTGAACCATTTGATTTGTACTTGTTCTTGTAGACCTACTTGCATCCAATTGAGTTAGTTCAAAATGGAGGATCCACCAACTTCCATGCCCCACTCTTGATGAGAGCATCACACTCCTGCATAGCTTCTTTCCACTCATCACGAGAAACAACTTCTTCAAAGTAATTTTGCTCAAAGTTAGTAGATAAATTATTTCACAATGATATGAAACTTCCATATCATTTACATCACCTGAATCTGAATCATTTACATAACCTCCATCTTCTTGTCTTGCTGAACTTCTATTTCCTGTCTTTCCAACCTTATCAGAATGAACACTGATGCATCCCTCAATATTAAACTGAATTTTAAGTCCAAAATATGTAATTTTGTTATAGGAAAATAGAATTTAGGCACATGCATACACCATTAATTTATTTCTCTTGTTTGTTTCCTCATTTTGAATGCAAGTGCTCCTTGTCCTTGTTTAACGTAAAAATAAACTATAGCAATTTTCATCCCTTTGATCACATTTGCATGATCCGTTCCTCTTAGTTTTGCTCAAACATCTTTTCTTCTTGCCTTGTTTTGTGGTCAAATCCTTTTTGGCATTTGTTTGTTGCAAAAAATGGATCCCTTAACGTTTTTCAATGCCCTGATCGTGTCTGGGCAATCCTGTTCTATTGATTTTTACTCGAAACCATTCTTTTTCTACCTTCCTCCTACTTGCTCCTAACAACTATCATCTACAACTTGGGGGCAAGCCCTTTTCCTTTTGGCCATCTGATCCTTTGTAGATCATCCTGTATGTTTTGTTGGGCTTTTCTTTTTCCTTTACCTTTCTCCCATTTCTTATCTCGATCTTCTCCTCTCTTTTGCATGCTCTCCCTTTTAGCCCAATGTTTCTCCTTCTCTTTCCAGTGGGTTGGTTAATGGGAGACTTGTGGGGACATTTATTGTAGGTCCTGGTCTACTAAGTGACCAAGAGTGAGGTTCATAACTTCATCCTTCAGTGATCGTCCGAAGTGTACCTGAGATTTAGCCTCTGGCTTGCAACATTTGCAAATTTTTGAGAGTAAGGCCTATACTGACCAACGCCTTTGCATCTCTTTCTTGCAACTATACAGCTACATCTAGATCAATGGGTTTGCGATTTCTTTAATACTACCACAGATTCCTTGACCTTGGATGCTAGGAATTTTTCTGCTTCTTCTTTTACGCCTTTCTTGAGCCAATAAGAGGGTTTTGAGGCCACCAGGGTTTATCCCCCAAGGCCCCATTGTCCCGGGCCTCTCACCCAAGAGGACATTATTAGGTAGGCTCAGGGTATTAACATCTATATTACAGGTGCAGATGATGAGAGTGATTAGCTTCTGTTTACTTTGTGGGTGGGCTATCTGCTTTGGACCTTTGGCACACCCATTTTTCTAGCTATGCTTTACTCTTACTTCTTTAGAGTAGATTTGGTATGAACTTCTCTTTTATTTATGTCTTTCTTGGGAGATGGATTATGCACTCACTTTATAGTTGTTAGTGCATGTTGTACTCTGGAGTCCCATTGAACTATTTTGGTCATCCGTGGACATTAATAAAATTTTAATTTGATTGCAATTTTATAGGTTCTTCTGTAGGCAGACAATCAACATATTATGATTCGACAAATGGAAGTCTTCTCCATCAAACTTCTCAATTACATGCTGCTCCTTTGTTCTAGTTGCCATAAAGGCTGTCCTTGATAATTTTTCCCATTGTAAATCCTGAAAAACTAGCTCGAAGATGATCCTTAAGGAGTGATCATACTAGAGGCCAGAATCCAATAAAGCTCAATATTTATCATGTCATAAGAAGCAGTCAAACCAATTTTAGCACCTATGTGCATTTAGTAAAACAAGTCATTCAACAGTACAGACAATTGGCAACCAAACATTACTTTTGTTACTTGGTTCCTTTACAAATTTGATCAAAATGTTAGCAGCCAAACTACTTTAGTTGCTGAAGACTGGATTCCTTTTTTCTATTTTTTTCTTTTCCTAGCAAATCTTTTAGATACTTCTGTATAATTATCAAATCCTTGCTAACCTAGGTTCCTTGGATTACCCCCCTCGTCTTATTCTATAAGGAAAATATAGAACATGCCCAGATATATCAGCGATTCTGTATTAGTTGCAGGAATGACTTCAAGGAGCTTCAGAAAATGCTTATTTTCTTGTGGTTTCTTCTTTGTGTCCTGACTGAAGGAATTGCTGCACCATTTCTCAGGTTGCTGTACATTTTGCTTGCTTCAAGCAACTTCATTGTCAATCCCTTTGAGACAGCTTGTGTTTTTTTCTCTCCCTTTAAAACCCATTCCCCATGTGCTGCCACCCCTTGGGAAACCCTGTCTTCTCCTTGAGCAAAATTTCATAGTGTTGTCTTCAGGGTCTCCAACTGTGTTGACCATTCTTGAATCTTTTGGCGTCAGCACTTCATTAGGAACACATTTTCTCCACCTATGTCCAATGGTTTTTTGCCTCCAACACTTCATACGGTTTCTGATTATTTCTCATGTCAGAAACCTGCCACTTGCATCCAAAGCTCTGATACCCTGTTAGAAATAGAGCATAGTTCAAATACTGTGATTAATGTATAGAGAAAATGTTGGAAAAAGTGTAACTCTCTGTTTTAACTCATATGATTATTTTCTATATATACTTCTCACCCCTGAATTGGGAGCAATTGCTAATGGACAGCATGGAATTCAAATTTCTTAATGACTAATGAAACATCATCAATTCTAGGCTATTCCTCTCAATGGATTGGTGTATTTCTATTATGAGTATACTGATGCTCTGGAAAGTCTAATTCACTTATTATATTTTATTTTTTAAGTTATATGCTTGCTTTTAACTGGACAAAGATTTGGCATCAGATTGTCTTGGTTCTAATTAATTTGCCTTTATGATGTGGTTTGGGTATATAATAGGTAATAGAAACCTTTAATATTCTTTTGTTGAATCATGGAAATCAAGAAAGAAATAGCTTGTTTAAGATCTAACCCTTTCAAATTAATGCATGAAAAACCGACAAGTTTTCACAATAAAAAACATTTTCTGGCTACAATTATGATTTCTCCAGTCATTAAATGAGGAAAATTTACATACAATGATGCACAGTCTGGTGGGGGGCAGTAGTTCATTTTGGCCAAGTCTGGTCCTCCTCTAGGCCCAACCTAGCTTACAGGAATAAACCCCTCACATGCATTCATCAGAATCAAGGAGGACCAAGCAACTCCAGAACATAAACAATAGGCCTTGCAGGGCCATGCAATCTTTGGCATTGCTGCAAGCATATCCCTTGAAAATAAAAAGATACACACCATAAGGCAGACAATCCAATACGTTCTCGTTCAAGAATAACAGGCTGAGTTGAGGCAAGCCAAACACATCCATAAAATAAAGCATTCATAATTTCATCAGTATAAAGAAAGAAATCCTTTCATGCACCAATGAAACCCAGAGTAATATTTGCCATGCTCAGAGAATTCGCACCAGCATATGACTTGGCATGAAGTAAACCCAAAGATTAGGGTTTCTCCATGCATTTAAATGAGTGCATCAACCTTTGTGTATAGCTAATAATATTTGCTGTTTGCTTTTGTCTTCCAACGTCTAGAGTAAAACTAGTTTTATTTGATTGAGTTACTAATAGTATACGCTTGAATTTTACAGTGTGTGAATTGTTGTCAGTTTTATCAACATAGTCCAATTTCTTTTCCGATGGTGCACTGATTTTCAATCAAATTCGTAGGCCAGTCTTTCATGCATTTTATAATTTTATATTGCTACATATTCGTTTGGAAATTTGGATATAAATATATATCGCACATTTCCCATTGACAATTAGATACTAGAAGTTATCTATTTATTCCATCATTAATGTTTTGATTGGGGATGCAAACTCATTACTTTTTAGTTTTTACTATTTTAGCTATTAACCTGTTTATGCTTTCGCTATGGCATCATTATTATTAGGTGGAGTTGACAAGATGCCTCCTCTTTGTTTAACTGCTGAACATCCATCACTTACCAAGATTTGGGATGCCATGTTTCATTGTATGGCTAATGCCATGCCTGGACTGACTTAACAACGATGAGGACTCTTCTATTTCATGGGACAAAACATACCTAAGTGTTGGGGGGCATTGAACCGGGGTGGGAGGAATATCACCACCCGATCTTGACCAACCCCCCAGTGGTGCATCATTATGGCTAAATGAAAATCTATTAGGTCACTATAAAGCCGAAATGGGATAATAACCATTGCAACAATTACAAGCTTACACCAAGAAAAGAGAACAAACATGCATGATAATGTTCATACCAAGCATATCTTCATTTTTTTAATCCTAAATAACCTAAGGAAATCCATCAACCAACAACAAAGAAATATTCCTTGCCAAGGCTAAGTCAGAGGCTGAAAAGCTGCCATCAGACCAGTGATTAAGCATCTACAGAAGTATATTAATTTCAAGACATTTATAGATTCATGTGCCAAAAGATGACAGAGGAGGGACCATATTTTGAAGCCCTCCTTGCCAAACATACTCGACAAGGGTTTTCCAGAATCATATATTATTAAACAATAAATTTACTTTGTCATTTTAAATGAAAAGAGAACAGATAAAAAAGTTTTATCTCAATGCTTGACGGGTTTAATTTCTCCTAGGTTACTAATGAATCTGCATATCGGCTAGGAGAAAACCTCCATCCTCACATAGGTGTCTTGCACCACTACACGTATCTCAATGCTATGACCAATGCTTGAAGAAATTATTTTTTCCTAGGTTACTAAAGAAGTTGCATATAAGCCAAGAGAAACTTCCCCACTCACATAGGTGTCTTGCACCACTATGTTTCAATCTTTAATTTCAATGCCCAACAATTTAAAACCATCCAGAAACAGTTCCATCCTCACTGAAACAATGGCAAACCAGTTTCCTGATGTTCCATTGGTGTTTATTGCTACTGCTGAAATGTACTATCATAAATCATAAATGGTTCAACAACAACTGCGCTTCATTTATAATATCTTGAAATGTTTTGTTTCTGCTCATCTACAATCCTTTCTTTCAAGAATGTTGTACCTTGTCATTTGATAGTGCATGGAGAGTACAACTAGCCTGCTAAACTGTACTGGTCTGTTCTCTTCACTACGATTTTGTTTGGCATGTGTGTATTGGTAAGAGTCAAATTCTACTCACAAATTTTGTCGAGTACTAAGACAAGCACTGGTACAATTCCATGACTTAATTGTACTATAGACATTGACGTAGTAATATAATGATTTTTTTATTATAAGCTGGTGAAGCTCTGAGTTTAAATGTAAGTCCGTTCTTATTAGGCACCCACATTCTTACTGTGGTTTGACAAGGCAAAACTAAGGTACAATTGAGATACAACATTTAATATACTAATTTAAACATATACTACTTAATGCATCATAAATTAAACTTCTAATTTCATCTATAGACATTTATAGTTCTTCAGGAGGCCACCTCTGACTGTTTATTGAGAAAGAAATTTGAACACATTGTTAAGTATGCCTGAATTTTAGTATTTAGTCATTTTCATTATGCTTTATGCCTGACTTTTTTGCTGTTCTTGCATCGTCTTCATGTGTGAGATACAACATTTAAGATACCAATTGAAACGTATACTACTTAATGCATCACAAATTAAATTTCTAATTTCATCTATAGACATTTATAGTTCTTCAGGAGGCCACCTCTGACTGTTTACTGAGAAAGAAATTTGAACACATTGTTAAGTATGCCTGAATTTTACTATTTAGTCATTTTCATCATGCCTTATGCTCAGCTTTTTGCTGTTCTTGCATTGTATTCATGTATGACTAGATGTGTCTAGTGCACTTTGTAAAAGATTTTCTCAAAAGTAATTTATGTGTGATATGTACAGCTAGGGTTTGGCAAGGAACTTGTTGCTCATGTATATTTCCCCAAGGTCTACAGCAGTATATCTTGCTTTATAATTATATTTTCTGGGAGTCCAATTTGGTCTTTTCAGTTTCATTTGCATCCAAAAATATTGAGAAAACAAAAGCAGTCAATCTAACTTTTGGCCCTTTGGGTCACACCAATATACATCCACGTACCCCAATTCATTCTGCTCTTGGTTTCAACTTTTGAATCCTTACCTAACCCAGTTTTACAACTACAAGACATTAGGACTCTTGCTTCATTCATGGTTGGATCCTTGGGACTGTGCCCTGGCCTTAATCTTTACCTTTCTAGGCTTGTTTGAGTTGTTTTTTGCCTTATCCTTTTATGATCAGTGGTTTTATCTTTTCTTCACCATTGACGCTGCAGAATTGTTGATCAGGCCTTTGCCTTGTCTAAGGAAGGTTTAGTCTTGATCTTATC
Source organism: Larix kaempferi (assembly GCA_027924585.1). Classification (NCBI taxonomy): domain Eukaryota; kingdom Viridiplantae; phylum Streptophyta; class Pinopsida; order Pinales; family Pinaceae; genus Larix; species Larix kaempferi. The sequence goes on from BSBM01000033.1 coordinate 13,778,603, forward strand.
TCATAGAGAGTGAAATACAAGTCAACTACAGTGATGCATTTATTTGCTGTCCCATATGAGTTTAAGTCTCTTAGTTTGCCCCCCTCTTCTCTGCACAGGTATAGCAGCTTGGAATTTCTTTCTCAAGATTCCCTAGCAGATGCAACATCTCTATTTGGTGTTGGAATCTCTAAGTTCTCTGAAGACATAAAATAATTCAAGAATCTCTGTTGAGAATAAGAATTTACACTACCTGACATAGTGACATTCTTCATAATTGATTGGTTGATAAATTATTTTTTAAGGCAATGAGCATATGTGCATTCAAATAGCCATACCATCGCCATTCTTCATCAACCTGTAACTATCCATAATGCTACAAAACAGCATAGGATTGACTTCACTCTCTTTACTTTCTAATTGACCACATTCACTTTGGATTCCTCGAGTGGCATCCAGTTTTAACTTTTCATTTTAATGGGATCCTCCTTTGCTTCTTTTTCTTTTACTTTGGACTCTACAAGTTTTCTACCACCAACTCAAAGTCCTAACTCTTCCTATTTATGTGGTGCTGCACAAATGCTGCTTAGCAGGATGGTGTATCTTGACATCTATGTGGAACTTGTGTTAACTACATGTTACATATGTGTGCCATATAAGTTGTAGTGGCGAATTGTACACTACCATTTAGTTGTTATTATATTTTCAACCTCCTTTTGATGGCTGCCGTTGCTGCAGATTCTCTTGTAATATTTTGGAATATTTTTGTAATATTTGCTGAATTGCTTTTATAATAAGTATTTGTAGTTTTTTTCTTCGATTCACTTTGCCCCTTTCTTCAATCTGCTTGTTAGTAATTCTTTTAGCATACTGTATATGAATTGTCTAGCCTTTTGGAAGTATCTGACAAGTTTGAAGCATAACTTCATTTTTTCGTATGGTATCAACGTTGCTATGACTAACCATGTGTTTACTGTGTCTTGTATATATATTGGTCTCTTTTAAGGACAAAATTATGATTTTATCATTTGATTCTACATGCAGGATGATGGAGCATGGCCTATTGCCACCTGAAAAGGCAAAGAAAGCATATGAGAGAAAGCAAAGAAAGCAGCAGCAACAGAAGACTGGAACACCAGTCAAATCTCAAGTCTCAGAAAAGCAACGTTCTTTTAATGGTGATTCCAGGGATTTTATAAAATCTACTAAAAAGAGGAGCCTTGCTTATGATGATGACAACGACTTTGTTTCCAAGGCCAAAAAACTAAAGGTCTGATAGAGTAATTTCCTCTAAGTATTTTGATGCATGCTTAGGCCTAATTGACAGGCATTTGGTCTAATGGCCCCCCTCTCCATCATGCATAGAATAAGTTTTATTTGGAAAATCAGCCTCTGAAATTTAAGAAACTGAACAGGCCTGCTGGTTCTAATTATTTGCAGGGAATAAAGACTTCAAAACTGCGTAGTTGATAATTTCCTGAATAATTATTTTCTGTAATAATATTTTCAGTGCCATAAAGAGCATCCCAAAAGGATACGATGCCTGGATTAGAGATCTGTCTAATGAATGCCCATCTTTGGCAAAAATTGTAGAGATTATTATTTATGATCTGTGGAATTAGCAAACAAAATAAGGATTCGCAGCCTGTCTGTAATATATATTGATTAGCTAATTTATTTCTTACAACTGAGATATATGCCAGGCCACAATGCTTATTATGTACCTTAGATGCTCAAGAGAACTTTCTTTATTTGGACATCATCTTGGAAGTGTTATTTTGCTCATTTCTGTGCTAGAATAACATACAAGGTACCGTCTGGGGATTTACCTGCCATCCAGTCGTGTCTGTGCCAGCATTATTATTCTGTCATCAATTCCAAGGGATTTAGCTGAGGTGCCAAACAGCATAAAAACCTGTGTTCTTAATGGATATGCGGCTTGCAACTGATCACAGTTATGGAGTGTCATGAAGGGATTGTACTCCATTTCTCATGCATACTGACAAGATGCAATTTAGGTGCATTGCCAAAGGAATAATTCAGTAAGTCTTGTACTCTTAAACGCCACTCCCATTGCCACCTAATTGTTGTACTTCTAGGAGTTGTCTAAGCAGATGTAGTTTTCAATGAGAATTCCAAATCTCGAATGGGGTTGGTAAGCTCAGATTTTGTTTGATCTAGTTGTTCCAATTCAGAAGTGAGACCCTAATTCCACACCCTAGCTTATGAAAATTGAAGAAGCCTGTGGTTTACAACACCCAAAAGTTTTGGTCAGTTTAGATATTGTATTAGTTTTTGATGAAAATATGTTGTACACGTAGACTTGACTTTAAGACAACACCAGAAAAAGGATTGTATAGATTGAGTAGGTCTGTTTTATTAATGTGTTATATAGTTCCTCATCATTGAACTCAATTGATAATGGGAAACCTATGTTGCATGGGTGTGTCCAGGTATGTATGTTGTATGGGTGTGTCTAGGTATGAGCATGGATACAATAATGATGAAAACAATTTGAACCATGGGTATTGATTCAAAATGGATAACTATATAACTTGTCATCCTTTTTGGCACTTTCTGGGGTAAAGAATCAGTGCTGTGGACTTGCTGGTGTCATTTTCAGGATAAATCCTAAAATCCATTATGCAAGAGAAAAATAAAAAAAATTGCCCCAAAATAGATTTTTTGGGGTTGGAAAAAGGCATCAGTGACATAGTGGATGGCCCTAGGGTGTAGGACATGTTTATAGTTTTGAAATGAGCTATCATACACTAAAAACAAAGTGTCTACGAGAAAGTTATGGCTTTTGGAAGTTGATCTATGCTTTGACCACCATAGTGCCAAGTAGATGCCATGCCATTTCTCATTACTCACAAATGTAGAGCTAGTTCCATGTGGACTTTCACGAAGATTCTAGGGGTCCTAAATCCTAACCCTAATTGGTATTTGGGAAGGCAAAAACCCTAACCCTAATTGGTATTTGGGGAAGGCAAAAGCCCTAACCCTAACAACTATTAGGACATGTAAAAACTGAATTGCAAGGGAAGAAATAGGTTATGTTCCAATTGAATTGATTTATTCTTCCATAGTTGAGCAGAGAAAAGAAGTAGCATATCAGAGTAGAGGAAAGGGAATTAGGCGATCTTGTAGTAGCCTATTCAGGGCACAATGTCCATCAACTCCATAGCGAGGGATTATCTTCTTTGTGTTTTGCACTACAAATTTGAGAATAAAAGAGCAAGGCAGAATCCTTATTTCTTGATGGAATTTCTGCCCTCACATGTTTCTCTAGTGTACATCTTGTGTTCATTATGTTAATAGTGTGCACTTTTAATAACTGTACTTTTGTTCTTATTCTCTTAGTTATTTTTCATATTGAAAGGGCACGCTTCTAATATTGAAAGCTAACTCATAAGTGATCACTACAAAATTGAATATAATCTTAGTGCATTTGCAGTAAAATATTCTTATCTATTGTAATGAGCTTTCTTGTGGAATATCCACAGCAATTTCAGATCATATTGTTATCATAGTGGTTTTCTTTGGGGTTTCAGTGGAATACTTGCATTGTCCAAATAATAGGATAAGGAAGGCGAGGAAAGTAGCCTCAAACCTTAGCTATGGTGGATGAGTGATATGTAAATAGTGGGCTTATAACTATCTGTGTCACTTGCACATATGCTTAATACAACTCAAGCAACCTTCTTCAATTCTTTATTATTCAATTAGGAATTATTGCCAGCTTCAACACAACTCCTTGTTAGGATATTCCTATACTCCATCCTAGTCCTACAAGCATTTCACTTAGTTTCATTTTCAGTCTTGCATGCATCTTTGCATGCAACATGCATTCTGCATGCTTGCATGCAATTGCATGCATCCCAGTCATCAGTCCCAGCACCTAGCCCTCAGTTAGCTAGCCTCGGGAGCTTCTTCCTGTTTAGTTTTAGCCCTCCTAGTGCTTAGTGCACCCTCCTTTCACCTACTGCATGAGATAGGCCCACTTCTTCACCTACCAGTCCAGTTATCTTCAGTTAATTGAGTTCTCTCCTTGATTTTAGGCTTGACTCACTCTTAACTGACCTTATCACTCCGATGGACCTCCAGTGTGACTAGATAGCCTATTCTGACTCTAGTTAGCTCCATGTGTGCCCTCCATTGAGCGTCCTTCACTACATTAGTGCTTCCATGTGCCAGTGACACCTACCACACTCAGTCAGACTCAGTTTGACTCCTGGTTGACCATTACCTGTGCATTGATGACTTCACTGATGATGAGTTGGTCTCCTAGTTATGCTTTGATGACACTCCACTGATTATGGATCTATCCATGCAGGCTAATTCGAATCACACCTAGTGTATTCGAATCCTGAGCATTGTATATTTACTGTTTCACTATTCAGATCAATGTAATATGTGTAATTATTCTGCCTCTATCTGAGCTCCTTTGGATCTATGTTCTACTGCTATATTCTTATTCTATTATTCCTAAATTCATTCACTGTGAGGTTTACATCATCTCTTGGATCTACTGTGAGCATTTTCACATGGTATCAGAGCCATTTGAGAGTATATTCTACCTCCATTCTTGAGAGTTTTTTTGCAGGTATTTCGAAGTTCCAGCAGTTGCAGCAGCAGTATCAGCAGTTTCACTTTTGCACTCGTTCCAGCAGTCAAGATGAGCAATTCGAATGCTCCTTCCTCTCCTATGATCTTCACTCCCTTCAATTACTTTGAATGGAAGTCTGAGATGAAATTACACTTGTGTAATAGACAGCTATCCAGATTCGTATTTGAAAAAGATCCCATACCACATGCAGCTGTGGAGAAAACCAAGCATCTAAATAGAATGGATTAAGCCGTTGGTTTCATATGCCTTCATATGTCTAAGGATCTATTGTTTCATGTTGAAGGATTGAAGTCTCCAAATGAGTTATGGACAAAATTGGAGAGTCTTTTTGGCAAACAAGATGGGCTAAGAGGCCACATTCTCGAAAATGAATTGGTTGCCCTACAACCTAGCAATTTCGAGACCATTCAAGAATTCTTCTCAAAATTTAAGAAATTGGTTTTACAATGCAAGCATTGTGGCATCACCAAAAGTGATGATCAATTGGTGCTCTCCATTCTGAGCAAACTAGGATCTCAGTTTTCAGTCTTTGTATCTACCTTCCATTCTGGACGAATGTCAATCCCTGGATGGAAGATGCCTACCTTAGAAGTCTTCACCGAAGCTCTCATTCAAGAAGAGGACAAATTGATTCAAATGGGTGCCATCAAGGCCTCCAAAGATCTAGCTCTTCTAACCGGAGAAGCAAGTAGGACGAATGTCAAAGGGAGGCAAAAGGACAAGAATAAAAAGCCATCTAAATCCAAGCTGAATGATAAGTCAAGTCCATCAAAAGGAGCCTCTAGCTCCAAGAAGAACAAACATAAGAGATCTGAATGTCCCTACTGCAAGAGAGGATACCATTCTGAGAAAGCTTGCATGCACAAGAAAATAGACCTACTAACCAAGCTTCTTGAACATAACAAAATTACTATTCCAAAAGATGCAAAGATGTCTGATTCTGGAAGTGGATCTGATGGTAATGAGGATTGCCATGCATTGATGGCTGGCTTTTCAAAATCAAAAGCCCTCCTCATAGATTCTGGAGCCTCCAACCACATGGTTGCCTCTGAAGAATCTTTTTCCTCTTTAGATCTCAAAGATGGGCCTACTATTCACATGGGAGACAACTCTCAGATTTCTGCCAAAGGATTGGGTACAGTACATATGGAGCATGGCAAGTTCATGAATGTTCTATTCGTTCACACAGTCCTTGCAACTACCGAGAACACAGTTGAGGATTCATCTGTTCATAGAACTACCAGACTTCAGCATCATGCCAACCTTGCATTATGCCATCTACCTCTCCATGAGAGATGCAACATGATGATGGGGTTCTCTCTTCCATCCCTTGGGAAGACTCCTCATGTTCCATTCGTTCCAGTTGCAGAAAGAATTCCTGAGAGACTTGCTTCGTCCAATACATCCACTACACAGTGGAAGGCACATCAGAAGACCAGATCCAGATCTAGCACCTGTTTTGGCATCCTACAGGGGATCAGCTTGCCAAGTTTTTTGCAAAAGTTTTCACTGATGAAAGCTTCTTTCTTTTCTGCTTAATATGATGGTTCTTTGAGTTATTTACTGTTCTTTTGAGGGGGGGTATTTTTCCCATGAGGTTTTCCCCATTTCCTTGGTTTATGGACAGTTCTTTATTTTTCTATCATTTATTTGATTGTATGGGTGACCTTTGGTCCTAGTTACCAGGGCCCAGGATGGATTAAGGGGGGGTGTTAGGATATTCCTATACTCCATCCTAGTCCTACTAGCATTTCACTTAGTTTCATTTTCAGTCTTGCATGTATCTTTGTATGCAGCATGCATTCTGCATGCATGCATGCAATTGCATGCATCCCAGTCATTAGTCCCAGCACCTAGCCCTCAGTTAGCTAGCCCTGGGAGCTTCTTCCTGTTCAGTTTTACCCCTCCTAGTGCTTAGTGCACCCTCCTTTCACCTACTGCATGAGATAGGCGCACTTCTTCACCTACCAGTCCAGTTATCTTCAGTTAACTGAGTTCTCTCCTTGATTTTAGGCTTGACTCACTCTTAACTGACCTTATCACTCCGATGGACCTCCAGTGTGACTAGATAGCCTATTCTGACTCCAGTTAGCTCCATGTGCGCCCTCCACTGTGCCTCCTTCACTACATTAGTGCTTCCATGTGCCAGTTACACCTACCACACTTAGTCAGACTCAGTTTGACTCCTGGTTGACCATTACTTGTGCATTGATGACTTCACTGATGATGAGTTGGATTCCTAGTTATGATTTGATGACACTTCACTGATTATGGATCTATCCATGCAGGCTAATTCGAATCACACCTAGTGTATTCGAATCCTGAGCATTGTATATTTACTGTTTCACTATTCAGATCAATGTAACATGTGTAATTATTCTGCCTCTATTTGAGCTCCTTTGGATCTATGTTCTACTGCTCTATTCTTCTTCTGTTATTCCTAATTTCTTTCATTGTGAGGTTTACACCATCTCTTGGATCTACTGTGAGCATTTTCACACTCCTATTGACCTAGTTTCTCTATACCACAAAACAAAGAGAAAGAAGGCTCTATTAAATAGTAGACTCATAGAACATGGAACATATCATACTCAACACAGTCCGCCTTTGATATAAATCCTGTGACCAGTTAACAACACAAGTTAAGGAGCACGCTATACTCCACACGGTTTTCCCCATTGGCTTTACTCCATTAAAAAATAAGCAACACAAGTTGTGGAATTCATGGGAGTGAATGTAGCCTCATTGCAATTATGTAGGCATCATTTCAATACCCAGTAGATCAATAAAATTTGTTTAGCATTCTCGACACAACCTCACTCAATGATGAGGGAAGATTCTTTGATCAATTTTGTTGTCGAAGGAGTTAATACATTGAGGAAATCGACGAGGCAAATGCCCAATGATTTCAGTGCGTAAAATTGTAGTGGGAGAGTCAATTTGCTGGGAAATCGCTCAGGGGCAATTCAGTTTCCAAATAAGCGATGGAAGAGTCAATACATTGAGTCCAAAATGGTGAGCAAATCAATCAATAGTCCAAACGCCGAGGGGAAATTCGTGTAGGTAAGTTCACTAAGGAAAGAGGTTATACGTGGTTTGCAAAGGTGATGGAGTATACAATTTACTAGAAACAAAACTTCCTGAATAATTGCGAGTCCCAGAATGGTAACCATTGATCTTAGAGACTAAGTGGGCATTCAACGGATGGGTTAACTAGTTGTTTGTGCTTCTTGTTATCACACAACTTGTAGTTGTCCCAAAAGGTGATCCTATCCAGGATGGTAGAGGTGTTGGACTGTTGAAATATTGTAACTTCTAAGAATATTCTATTTGTACTTTTCCAGAGATGTTTATTCCTCCGTCGAGACTTTATTATATATCCAGAGATGTTTATTCCTCCGCCAGGATGTTGTAACTAGGGTTATTAGACTTCCCTAGTGGAGTCGGCCCTGAGTTAAGCTATTAGGGGTTATTAGACTCTCTTAGGAGAAGTCGGCCCAGTTAGAGTTAAAGGTCAAGTGAAGTAAAGTATAAATAGAGGAGGTGTGTTCCTCATTTAACACACACTCAGTCACTTGTGAAATTCGCATAGGAGAGAGAGAGAGATCTGCGAAGGAGGAGAAGGAGCTCTTGTTTGGGGATTACATCTTGTTTTCTACCCCATGAGGGTTTCCCAGGATAAATCTGTGTCTATCTCGTGATTGTGTTTCTTTTAGTGATCCTTATTATGCTCTTGTGAATTTTATGCTAAACTTAACATGGTATCAGAGCTAGCCAGAATAGGACATCTTTCACAAGGTGAAAATCTCTCTCTCCTCCGGTGAAAAATTAGAGTTTCTGCAAAAGTTGAAATTTTTGGAATTTGATTGCATGGCTGGATGCTCCTCCCCAAAAGCGAAATTCTGAGCCCTAGATCGAAGTTTTTGAGTGGGTAGATCTCCGTGAAAGTCAAACCCTAGTTTTACTTCTGGACCAGAAAACCAGAAAACTAGTGAACCAATGCACCAATGAACCAGAAAAACTGCGAACCATTGAACCAGTGAACTAGTGAACCAGTGCACCAATGAACCAGAAAAACTGCGAACCATTGAACCAGTGAACTAGTGAACCAAAAAACCAGCGAACTAGTGAACCAGTAAACCAGAAATTCTGTTGCAGATCCGAATTTCGCTGGTCAAGTTTGAATGGTGAAAAGTTGAAGTTTTCAGAAACCAAGTACACCAGTCAACTCAATTTAGTCAAGCACATCTCCTAGTAAGGTATGTTTTGCATTTTGAGAATTTTCAATTTTTGGTGACCTCCTGGATAAGATGGCCCCAAGCACTAAGCTTGAGGACAAGCTAGAGGGCATATAGAATTTCCGGGCATGGAAATATAGGATTTGTCTCATTCTTGAAGAGAATGATCTTGCCCAATACATCAAAGATGAGGTTGCAGAACTTGAGGAAGATGAAGCTAAAGAGAAGTACAAGAAGGACATGATTAGGGAAAAGAGAATCATTGCTGATTCCATCAAAGACCACTTGATCCCTCAAGTGTCATCAAAGAAGACCCCAAAAGAAATGTATGATGCCCTAGCCAGAATGTATGAAGGGAGGAACATCAATAGGAAGATGACCCTGAGAGCTCAATTGAAGAGCACTAAGATGAGTAAAGGAGAATCCATTCAAGATTACTTCACAAGGGTCTCCTAGTTCAAGGAACAACTAGAAGCCATTGGAGACTCCCTTGATGAAGATGAACTAGTCATGACTGCTCTCAATGGTCTCACTAGACCTTGGGATTCATTCATCCAGACCATGTGTGCCAAAAAAGAAAGCATGAAGTTTGACATTGTATGGGAGGACTGCATTCAAGAGGAGGCTAGAGTAGCCAATAGAGAGGCCCTACTCAAAGAAGATAATTGAGCATTAGCCACCCATACCAAGAGAAGAAGAAGTTAATCCAACTTCAAGAAGGAAAGCCACAAGGAGTCTCAACCTCCACAAAGGTTTCAAAAGAAAAGAAGACCCAATCCAAAAAGATATCACTCTTCATTCCAATGTTTCAATTGTCACAAAATAGGACACATTGCTAGAAATTGTCCTTCAAAGAAGAAGAAGAGTTTCCACCACAGAAGACATCAAGCACATCTGGTAGAAGATGACAGTGAAGAAGAAGAAGAGGAGAAAAGACTTCAAAGAAAAAGCGCTAAGGTAGAAGAAGAAGATGCAGAAGAATATGTTCTATTCTCTGCACTCTCTGGGTCCATAACACCTAGAGAAGATACATGGCTTATTGATAGTGGTGCTTCCAAGCACATGACGGGACAAAAGAAAACTTTGTCAAGACTTGAAGAAAGATCTTCTCCACAAAAGGTATCATTAGGAGATGATTACCAATATCCCATCAAAGGAATTGGTGAAGCAAGCTACAAGCTTGATTCTGGAACCCCCATGAAGATGAAGGAAGTTTTATATGTACCGGGATTGAAGAAGAACCTACTTTCTATCTCAGCATTAGATAAGAAAGGTTATAGGGTTGCATTCATAGATGGACAAGTACTCATATGGTCCAAATGAAAATCAATTGAGGATGCAGTTGTTATTGGTGAAGAAGAAAGAGGGCTATATAAACTCAAGGGACATTCAGAAGCAACGCTTGTTCATGAAGCCACTAACCCAAGTGAGCTATGGCATAGAAGGCTTACTCACATCAACTACAAAGCACTACCCTATGTGAGCAAAGTAGTAACAAGATTGCCAAATATGAAGGTTGATCATGAAGGCACTTGCAAAGGATGTGCAAGAGGGAAGAATATCAAGAATCCATTTCCAAAGAGTGAAACAAAGACTAAAAATACTTTGGAATTGATCCATTCAGATGTATGTGGTCCAATGCCCTCCACATCTTTGAGTGGATATGAATACTACCTTACATTTATTGATGACTATTCAAGAAAGACTTGGATATATTTCCTAAAAGGAAAATATGAAGTCTTTGGAAAATTCAAGGAATTCAAAGCCTTGATAGAAAATCATTTAGAAAAGAGAATCAAGACACTCAGAACAGATAATGGTGGAGAATACATTTCAAATGATTTTGAAATACACTTCAAAGGATTTTGAATTCTTTTGTAAAGAAGCTAGAATCAAGAGGGAACTAACCACTCCCTACAATCCTCAACAAAATGGTGTTGCAGAAAGAAAGAATAGAACCATTATGGAAGCAGTGAAGACAATGATACATGATCAAGATCTTCCTATGCATCTATGGGCTGAAGCAGCAAGGATGGCAGTCTATGTCCAAAATAGGTTGTCTCATAGTGCCGTTGGATTCAAAACTCCAGAAGAAATGTTCACAGGGAAGAAGCCTGAGGTAAGCCACCTCAAGATATTTGGGTGCCATGTATATGTTCACATACCAAAAGAGAAGAGAACTAAGCTGGACCCTTCCGGAAAGAAGGGAATATTTGTTGGTTATTGTGAAGCATCCAAGGCATTTAGAATATACATCCTAGGATTCCATCACATGGAAATTAGTAGAGACGTGACATTTGATGAAGAAGCTGCTCTCAAAAGATCTAGAAAGAGCTAGTGTGAAGAAGTATATGAAGAAGATATACCTCCTAGAAATACAGAAGCTGTTTCCTTCCCTGAAGAGGAAACACCATAAGGCCATGATATGATAGAACCTCAAGAACCCCCACCTATGAACATATCACAGAAGGGACAGCCAGCATGGGCAAGAGAAATTATACAAGAAGTAGAAAGGTATGAAGCACCAGAAGGCTCCACTAGAGCAAGCAAGAAACCAAATCCATTCTCCAGCTATGTGGTTTTGATGTGTGATCTTGTAGATCAAGAACTTACCAGTTATGAAGAAGCAGTTCATAAGAAAGAATGGGTAGAGGCAATGACGAAGGAGTACTAATCAATAATGAAGAATGATGTTTGGGATGTAGTTCCCAAACCAAAAGACAAGAGTGTGGTATCCTCCAAATGGATATACAAGATAAAGCATGGTGCAGATGGTAGCATTGAAAAGTATAAGGCAAGGTTTGTGGCTAGAGGATTCTCTCAGAAAGAGGGAATTGACTATTGAAGAAACATTTGCACGAGTTGCAAGGTACACTTCCATTAGAACCATCATGGCACTTGCATCCATGATGAAGTGGAGATTACACCAGATGGATGTGAAGACAACCTTCCTGAATGGTGTAATAGAGGAAGAAGTATACATAGAACAACCATAAGGATTTGAGGTTGAAGATAGAAGAACTCACGTATGCAAGTTGAAGAAAGCTCTGTACGGGTTGAAACAAGCTCCTAGAGCTTGGTATGGGAGAATTGATAGCTTCTTGACAAGCTTGGGTTTTACCAAAAGTAAAGTTGACCTTAACCTTTACCTTAAGGTTATGGATGATGAACCTGTCATACTATTACTGTATGTGGATGATCTATTTCTGACAGGAAATGAGAAACAAATCATAGAAAGCAAAAAGAAGCTAGCTACAGAATTTGAGATGAAAGATCTCGGATTGATGCATTACCTCCTAGGTCTAGAAGTATGGCAAGGCCCGGTAGGAATCTTTCTCAACCAGGGAAAGTATGCTATGGAAATCTTGAAAAGATTTGATATGTTGGAATGTAAAGGCATGGCCACTCCCATGGATACCAACTTGAAGTTGTTAGCTGATGAATCGTCAGAATTAGTGGATGTGACTCTGTACAAACAGATTATTAAGTCGCTGATGTATCTGACGAATACCAGGCCAGATATATGCTTTGCTGTGAATACCCTGAGTCAGTATCTAGTTGAGCCTAGACGTGTTCACCTGATAGCTGCAAAGCATGTGATGAGGTACCTAAAAAGGTACGATAGACTTTGGTCTATATTATCTTGGAGATCATGACTTCATATTGTATGGTTATACAGATGCAGATTGGGCTGGAAGTGTCTCAGACAGAAAGAGCACATCGGGTGGATGTTATTGTCTGGGATATGCTATGATCTCGTGGTTTAGCAGGAAGCAGTCCAATGTGGCTCTCAGCACAGCTGAAGCGGAATGTATAGCAGCTTGCTTTGCTAGTTGTGAAGCCATATGGATTTAGAAGCTGTTATTAGGACTATTTGACTTAGAGATGGACTCCACTGTGATCTTGTGTGACAACCAGAGTTGTATCAAGATGACGAAGAATCCAGTGTTCCATGATAAGTCAAAAGCACATAGAGATCCGATATTTTTATATACGGGATATGGTGCAGAAAGGAGCTATAAAGCTCGAGTATGTGAGCACTGATGAACAAGTTGCAGATGTATTGAAAAAACCTCTGTCTCGAGTAAAGTTTGAGTATTTCCGAGACAAGCTTGGTGTAGTTCAAAAGGACCCTCCTCGAAAGGGGGAGTGATATGGTCGATGATGATATTTGGATCGACGATAAGGTCGATGATGAGGATACTTGTATCGATGATGAGGATACCTGTTCCGACGATGAGGTTGATGATGAGGATATCTGTTCCGACGATGAGGTCGATGAAACCGACGATGAGGTCGATGATATCGACTATGAGGTCGATGAGTGGTCCTTAGACTTTGTCTAAGTAGACGAGTGAATTGTATCATCCCTGGACTTTAGTCCTAAATGGATCTGAAGACCTGTGTCTTCGAGAAGTGGTTCTTAGACTTTGTCTAAGTGGACGAGTGGATTGTGTCATCCCTGGAATTTAGTCCTAAATGGATCCGGAGACCTGTGTCTTCGAGAAGTGGTCCTTAGACTATGTCTAAGTGGACGAGTGGATTGTATCATCCCTAAACTTTAGTCCTAAACGGATCCAGAGACCCGTGTCTTCGAGAAGTGGTTCTTAGACTTTGTCTAAGTGGACAAGTGGATTGTATCATCCCTGGAATTTTGTCCTAAACTGATCCGGAGACCTATATGTCTTCGAGAAGTGGTCCTTAGACTTTGTCTAAGTTGACGAGTGGATTGCATCGTCCCTAGACATGATATGATGTCCTAAATTGATAGGGATTGATCATCCCGTAAGTGGATCAGGATTGTATCATCCTTGGACTTATGTCTTAAAGTGAGAGGGATTGACCATCTCGTAATTGGATCATGTGTGTTGCAGGTTATGATGTTGTTGATCAAGAGATCTAGATGATGCTGTTGATCAGAAGATCCAGATGATGATGCTGTTGATCGAGAGATCCAGATGATGCTGTTGATCGGAAGATCCAGATGATGATGCTGTTGATCGAGAGATCCAGATGATGCTGTTGATCAAGAGATCCAGATGATGTTGATGTAGTTGATCGAGTGATCGAGTGCCGCAGAAGATGAAGATTCAGTACTGAAGATGTCGATGTTCCAGTATTGAAGATATTGAAGATGTTCCAGTAGCTATTGAGTTACTAATGATGATCGAAGAAAGCTTAATGATTTATAAATGTATCATGTATGATGTTGTTGATGACTCCTTGCTCCTACAGATGTTGTTAGAATATCCTTCTCATTAAGGGGGAGTGTTGAAATATTGTAACTTCTAAGAATATTCTTTTTGTACTTTATTATCCAGAGATGTTTATTCCTCTGTCGGGACTTTATTATTTATCCAGAGATGTTTATTCCTCCGTCAAGATGTTGTAACTAGGGTTATTAGACTTCCCTAGTGGGGTCGGCCTTGAGTTAAGCTATTAGGGGTTATTAGACTCTCCTAGGAGAAGTCGGCCCAGTTAGAGTTAAAAGTCAAGTGAAGTAAAGTATAAATAGAGGAGGTGTGTTCCTCATTTAATACACACTCACTCGTGAAACTCGCATAGGAGAGAGAGAGATCTGCGAAGGAAGAGAAGGAGCTCTTGTTTGGGGATTACATCTTTGTATTTGTTGATCATCTATATTGAGGAAGCTTTGTTGGGTTTTCTACCCCATGAGGGTTTCCCAGGATAAATCTGTGTCTATCTTGTGATTGTGTTTATTTCAGTGATCCTATTTATGCTCTTGTTGTGAATTTTATGCTAAACTTAACATGGACAACTAAAGAGGTGACCTAAGAGAGCCACGATTCCCAAGGATAAATGGTTGTCACGCTAATCGAGGCATTCTTCACTTTAGACCAAGCAAATGCAAGATCAAGGGGGAGACCCTAGCTAACCAATGGAGGGTAGTGAACCTACTCTAGACCTTGTAGGGAAATATGAAAGTGAAAAGGAAGAGAGATCAAGAGTAAGTGGATCTAGATCTAGGGAATGTAAGTGGACATATGAAGTTAGGGCTTGGTTGAGGAGGCTTATAAAAGGGATAAATGCTCAACCATACATAAAATATGCCACTTATGAGATAAAAAAAGGTATATCTAGATAGATCTAATGCCAATAAAATATACCCAAGTGGGGCCCACCCTTAAATTAAAGAAAGTGAGTAAAATGGGGTCCACAAGGTGAAGTTGAATTAGAAATGGCACTAGAAGGGTAACTAAGCTATAGATTTGGTGTTTTGAAGACAAAGTAGCAACACCTAGATGATAGATCTGGAAAATGACACAAAACCCACAAGTGCGTCCCACTCAAGAGAAGATCAGTGCCTTAGATCGAGGGTCAAATGGAGTTGGATTCCAACCAAAATTAATCTTTAAGGTTCTTTAATTATTTATGGGGTGGGTTTTAAGTTTTAAGTCTAGATAATCGATATATCTATCAGATCTAAAAACTAGGGTTTTAATTAATGAGGGTTTGAAGTGACCAATGGGTAAAATGCATGAAAACCAATACGTACCTTGTAGATCTTACCTCAAAAGCTTGCGGCCACCTTGCAAATTGATAATCTTCCCCAAGTGAGGCAATCAAGAGTGAGATCCAGCTTCCCCAAGTAGAATCACTATCCCTCTAGAGTGACCATTGCGCCCTTGCAAAAAACGATCTATGATGAGAATCGATCAAGCATGAAAATGACTATATGGGAGAAAAGATGAAACAAATAACATCAAATATGTCACGAAGATACAATAAAGATACTCCCGAAGACAAAGGTTGATTCGAGAGAGAGATATGGGGTTTCCCCACAATAACGCCCTCTTCAATTCGCCCTCCTCTTCTACCACACGACCTCCCTACAGAAAAAAACGTTTGAACAAGCTAGACCCACAATGATAACACATAGAAAAGACTGTATATTCAACTTGCAAGAGCATCCATCAAAGCCAAAGAAGTAGAGATGCAAAAATAGTATTTTTATTCCAAGAGTTCAAGAGCCCAAAGGTGCCTTTACAATGAGGGAGACCAAAACCCTAACCACTTTATGAACAAGTGGTTGAGATCAAAATATAAACATAATACAATTGATGGCTATGATGAGCCAGAGCTAAAACACATGGATCAACTCACTAATGAGGGGTGTGTTGCCAACTAAGTTGTACTTGGTTGGATTATCAAGCGAGCGGGCAGAGTGGAACATGACACATGTTCAATTTTGGTGATTTGATGACCAGCTGGCCTTTTAAAGGGCCCCGTTTTTTATTTTTTTTCCACATGTCCATGGCCCTGCGGGGTTTGTAATAAAACGTGCTAGCATGGTGTTTTGTAAAAGACTCGGTTCCTTAGGACTTTTTGGCCAAGTCAGGTATTCCAAGGAGTTTTTTCACCTATCTATTATGTTTTGCATCAGTGCATTGCATAATTAATTGGTTTTTCTCCTGCTCCTCCAAAGCTGGAATGCCTGGGGAGGCTGACGGGCCTTAGGGAATTATTAGAGTCTATGGGTCAATGTATATGAACATGCTAGGCGTTAATTTTGAGTCATATGGACATGTCTAAGTCCCCCTAGGTTGTTTTTTAATTTTCGGCAAGTTTTATTTTTTTCCGTAAATTGGGCCATTTTTTTAAATGGTTCAATTAAAAAATTTGTAATTGGCCTATCTGGGGCGTCTGGAGGTATTTTTTGCCTTAGGGGTGCTCGTTTTCTAACTCAGAGCACCCCCTAAACCCCTAAACCCACTTTTCCTAATGTTTGGGTGCTTCTACTTTGGTCAAAATCTAAAAAATCAAAAAATCCCAAAAAAGTCATGAAAAAATAAAAAAAGTGAAAAAGTGACTTGAAAAATTAATTATTTTTGGGAGTAATGACAACTCAGTTTTGGACCAGCATGGTTATAGGAGCATATTGGGCTGATTTGTCATGTTTTGGCAGCCCCATAGGTGGAGTAAACCATGCCCATAATAGAGGGGCGCATTCACTAAAAGGAGGGGGCGCATTCATGAAGTGGGCAGCCCACGTTTTGGGGAATGGGCAGCATAGTTTGTGCTGCTGCGTGGGCACCTTTTGTGCTTCACATGGGCAGCTAAATAGATGGAGTGGGAAGCTCTATCCCCTCCACCATTTGTGCCACGCTTCCCCACTCTCTTTAGGCAAGTGCGCCCTTCCTCCTCTTGGCCATTCTCTATATATTGCAGCTCTCTCTCCATTGTGAGTTAGTGAGAATTGGAGCAGCTGACTTATCGTTGTAATACTCATATCATTTTGAATTTGAATAAAGAAGACTTTGGAGGTCAAGTTTGTGGTGTTGTGGTGTGAGTGGATGAACCATCTTTGGCTTGTATAAGGGAGGTAACTTGTGCATAAGCTTTGTTATTTTATAGCATCATTTGTACTCATTGGAAATATTAGTATAAACTTATGAGATAGATTAATGCAATTTGCTTATTGTTTAGTTTATTGTCATATGTTTATAAAAGTAATCATGTTTACACATTTCATTTGTTTATGAATGTCTAACATTGATCTCTTTTCTAGATGTATACCTACACTTGATCTGTGTTTGCAAAGTGTGTGATGTGCAGGTTATCTCAACTGGAAGTTGGTGGATCTTGTTTGTTTCCTCCCTTCTAATCTTTGTTTGCAGATGCAGTCCCTTGGAATATTACAAACACAACCTTCAAAGCTTCGGATTTCAACCAAGATTTGCTTCATCTCTCTCTCAACTTAATTCAAATCAAATTTTCTGGTTACTGGTTACTTGCATTTGAAATATTTCTGATTTATATGCTCATATTATATTTCAAATAGATCAGAAATATTTTCATAAAGGATTGGTTTAGACAGTTGCAAAGCTTATATCTCTAACTGTTAGACTTTCCTTCATTTAGCATCTACTTTTCAAAAGGCTTGCAAGTAAAATCGTCATATCTCTTTTAAGTTTTGTTGGGTAGTTGTAGTGCTGATATATAAGATATATTTGGCTGTCCTAGAGCTTGAAATTTGCAGCCATTAAAGGCTAGCAGAGATCCCAGGTAGACAAGCCCCATAGCTTGTTTTACTTGGTTATTTTCAGTCATTTTTACTTAGTTTTTAACTTAGAAAATTTTGGTTTTTTTTAGGAGGTGTTCCAAAGACACTCTTAAAGTGTTTTTGGGCATCTTATACTAATTATTGCTTGCTGGTTTGCAGCAAAAGATGAACAGGTAGGAGGAAGTGCTGGCGAAATTTCGAGCATCCAGGCGATCCGGAGGACAAATTTCCATATTTCTCAAAACCGGTCATATTTTTTCTATAAATTTTGTAAGCCACCAAGTCACATTAAGTAGACTGGGGCATTTCTCGAAATCATTGTAAACCTTTTAAACGAGAGCAAGTGGGCTAGCCAGCGCCCATACCCCATCCCCCCAGGGGTGGCCTGTGTCGTCTCATTTTTATGGCGTGATTGTTAGAGTAGTTTATTTCTTTGTTTTCCGGCATTTAATAAAATAAATTAGGATTAAAATAAACCTTGTTGGTCCGTTCCACTGGCGGGCCACAAGTTCACTCACAACCTAGTTTTTTCACATTTTTTTTTACAAACTCATAACGCCCCCCTTGCTTTCCCGAAGTAGGGTTTTGTATGAGGGCTTGCCCGAAATACATGCCTGAAAAGAGACTCTTGGGGTTATAAAAAGATAAAATTTGGGTTCATAAAATTCTTATAAAAATACCAAGGTCTTCTCCCGTATGCTCTGTGGCCAGCTTGCAGCTTAGTCTGATCCAGTTGGTACACACCAGAAAGGAGTGGATGACTAGTAATAGGACTTAACACCACCCCAATAAAAAACCCTTTTTGTGAAAATCCGGCACAACACGCAATTTGTAGTCGTGGGCAAATTTCCCAGAAGGCTTGGGATAAAACTGGATAGCGACCTCTTGGAAACCGTTAGGCTTGCCCTCGTTGGTATAGCATCTGAACACCTCCTCGAGACTCCGATTCAGCCCAAAGCCTGAGAGGGAAGCCACGCTTCAAATTTCCGGACATGTTCCCCCGTACCTTGCGTATATCGGGAACCCACCTGCCTTAATAAAAAAGATCACCATCACATTAATTTTTAAAATAAACCAAGAACACTCCACAACATTTACCTTTTCTGTTTATGCATTTGTTATTTGACTCCATAACAAGGCACTGGTCTTGATGCAAATTTCATTTTATATTGTCGACTAGTATGCAGTTGAATGATGATTATTCTAAATGGGAGTAAATGATAAGTGATGTTTTTATTTGACAAATGAATGTAGTGTTTATTCTTGGTTGCAAAAATTATTTTCCTAACTCCTAGGTTAGAGGCCTTAGTTTTCTTTTATTTTAGGGTCCACCCCCCTTGGCTTCGCTAGGAAAGCCTAGACGGAGGAGTCGAGTCCCAAGTGACAGCACTTGACTCTGACTTGCCCCCAAGGCCACACCAGCAGCTTGAAGACTTCTGCTGCGTTTTCCCCAGGTGTGGAACCAGGCGGCAACATTTTGGCGCCGTTGCCGGGGATAAGTCTTTCTATTCCCGGAGTACGACTTTTGAGTTTTCCTTTTTGTTTTTGCTTTGTTTGATGAATCTTTAGATTAGATTTTTAATTTTTCATCTGGCGACTCCACTAACCTTTTTTCCTTTTATAAAGTTTCAAAGAAAAGCAAAAATAGAATTCTTTGTGAGATTATTTAATATGCATATTTTTATTCTCACATGGCAACTCCATTGAAGGGATAAAACCCTTGTTTCTCATACAGTTTGTTGAGACTGTTTGTGTGTAGGTGAGTCCATCCATTACAGTAAAATCTATAAAGACTCACCTTTTGACAACTCCACTGATTCAGTACCAGATATATCCCATGGTCATTTCAAATGCAGGCTATTGATCTTTGAAAATGGATGATAAAGAGTCTAGTGAGCAAATTTCCGATGCACATCCTCCCATTGACTTCTCAGACATCCCTGGTTTCCCTAATTATCATGATGGTGAAGATGTATCTGATTATCTACCGGTCTTTTGGGGAGATGATGATGATGTAGAAACCCGACATGTCTTTTCTTTTCTTAAAGTTGTGGCTAACTTCAAAGTCTTATATGAAGATAACATAATGGAGATGTTTGTTAGTACATTACAGGGACCTGTTTATCAATGGTATTCTAAAGAGCTTCCAAATAAATGTATTAATTCTCTTTCGAGCCTCCTTAGAATGTTTATAAGGCAATGGCATAATAAAGGAGCTAGTATGGAACACTTGGACAGGATCCTTAGAAGGTACTTTCTCTTGTTCATATCTTGGATTAAGTATCATAAGGAAGATCCCAACTTTCCTCGTATCATCATGACAGAAAATGATAAATATTGGGAGGTGCCTCTAAGTTATATCAATCGTGTTGATCTCCCTGTAGCACAGTATGGATTTAAAGAAAAGATTCAGCATGACCCTATCGAAGAGTTCCATGAAGCACCCTTTGTTGAAGATTTTGTGGAAAACCATCCCCTTGTCACCATAACTGAAAACATAGAAGATATGGAGTGTTCTCAAACCTATGAAGATGATCACATATGTATTCCTGATTTACCTAAAGAAGAAGCCATTATAGAAGTTGACAAAGAAATTCATGAAGGGTCTCCATTTCCAATTGAAGATTTTTCAAAAGAGCTCCCTCAATTTGCCATTGAAGATTTGGGATCTCGAGATTACTTCAGTGAAAATGATGATGCTAGTACTTCAGATTCACCTCAGGAAGAAACCATTACAGAAGCCTTTAAAGAAACTTATGATGATTTTTGTATGGTTTATGATGACACTCCTCCTTTTTCTCCGCATAGTGGTGAAGTCTTGGACAACTTTATACCTTGTAATATCTTTCAAACCAAGCCTTCTGAGGATAAGTATTATGAACATGAGGATGGGCATGGCCAGGGTTGTGATGCAATAGACAAAGACTCCCCCTTCATTTACAAGGATGGGCATGATGATTGTTGGATGGATTTAGAAAAACCCATCTTTGATATATCAAGAGAGGGGAGTGTTGATTTTGAGACCTTGGGAAATTTTGATATGGAAGAGGAGCCTGTAGATATTTCTCATGATCAATTAGAGCCATTAATGAGTATTAGTAACGAAGACTTGGATCAACAGTATAACGAAGATTTGGGTAGGATAAAATCAGTGGAATGTCAGTTTCAGCCTTCATCAGCACATTCAGAGGTTCCTTATGATTTGGAGCAGCCTGGGGCTTATACTTTCACAGAAATAAACTATCAGAAGAGCCTTTCAGATCAATATGATGAGGTAGTTGGTCTGCCTTATCATTCCGAGTTTTTTCTCAGCTCTATCCAGTCATGGGTAGAAGAGGCCTGCATGAGGACTTACCATTGGGGGAAGCACTTCAAAGATCTATCATATGCCTATGATCACCAATCCAATCCTGCAATCCAGAATTATCATGTAGGTTTGCATTTTCTAAATAAGGTATCCTTGTTTTGGCTGGTAACCAAACACAAGGTGAAAAGTTTTTATATTGATAAAATGTTAAGATGGTTGCATTGGATTTATCATTTTACTTAGCATTTATTTTGTTATGCTTAGAGTAGGAAATAAGCTCATCAAGTGATCATTTACTTTCAACATTTATTTTTCAATACTTTCCTTTTATGTACTTAGAAATTTTTCATTAGTCATTTTTTTAGTTTTTGAATAATGCAACTTATGGTTCATTGGCTTCTTATAAGAACTTGTGCTACTGAAAGGTTTTCTTGTCAAGTTGAGATGTTTTTACAGGTCATAGAAACTGGAGATTCTGGTATTCTCGTATGCTCTCCTTGCCTGAAGACTGAATCGAGCACACGTCCCGCAGTTGGAGCCAGATGTTTCCAACTAAGTTGTACTTGGTTGGATTATCAAGCGAGCGGGCAGAGTGGAACATGACACATGTTCAATTTTGGTGATTTGATGACCAGCTGGCCTTTTAAAGGGCCCCGTTTTTTATTTTTTTTCCACATGTCCATGGCCCTGCGGGGTTTGTAATAAAACGTGCTAGCATGGTGTTTTGTAAAAGACTCGGTTCCTTAGGACTTTTTGGCCAAGTCAGGTATTCCAAGGAGTTTTTTCACCTATCTATTATGTTTTGCATCAGTGCATTGCATAATTAATTGGTTTTTCTCCTGCTCCTCCAAAGCTGGAATGCCTGGGGAGGCTGACGGGCCTTAGGGAATTATTAGAGTCTATGGGTCAATGTATATGAACATGCTAGGCGTTAATTTTGAGTCATATGGACATGTCTAAGTCCCCCTAGGTTGTTTTTTAATTTTCGGCAAGTTTTATTTTTTTCCGTAAATTGGGCCATTTTTTTAAATGGTTCAATTAAAAAATTTGTAATTGGCCTATCTGGGGCGTCTGGAGGTATTTTTTGCCTTAGGGGTGCTCGTTTTCTAACTCAAAGCACCCCCTAAACCCCTAAACCCACTTTTCCTAATGTTTGGGTGCTTCTACTTTGGTCAAAATCTAAAAAATCAAAAAATCCCAAAAAAGTCATGAAAAAATCAAAAAAGTGAAAAAGTGACTTAAAAAATTAATTATTTTTGGGAGTAATGACAACTCAGTTTTGGACCAGCATGGTTATAGGAGCATATTGGGCTGATTTGTCATGTTTTGGCAGCCCCATAGGTGGAGTAAACCATGCCCATAATAGAGGGGCGCATTCACTAAAAGGAGGGGGCGCATTCATGAAGTGGGCAGCCCACGTTTTGGGGAATGGGCAGCATAGTTTGTGCTGCTGCGTGGGCACCTTTTGTGCTTCACATGGGCAGCTAAATAGATGGAGTGGGAAGCTCTATCCCCTCCACCATTTGTGCCACGCTTCCCCACTCTCTTTAGGCAAGTGCGCCCTTCCTCCTCTTGGCCATTCTCTATATATTGCAGCTCTCTCTCCATTGTGAGTTAGTGAGAATTGGAGCAGCTGACTTATCGTTGTAATACTCATATCATTTTGAATTTGAATAAAGAAGACTTTGGAGGTCAAGTTTGTGGTGTTGTGGTGTGAGTGGATGAACCATCTTTGGCTTGTATAAGGGAGGTAACTTGTGCATAAGCTTTGTTATTTTATAGCATCATTTGTACTCATTGGAAATATTAGTATAAACTTATGAGATAGATTAATGCAATTTGCTTATTGTTTAGTTTATTGTCATATGTTTATAAAAGTAATCATGTTTACACATTTCATTTGTTTATGAATGTCTAACATTGATCTCTTTTCTAGATGTATACCTACACTTGATCTGTGTTTGCAAAGTGTGTGATGTGCAGGTTATCTCAACTGGAAGTTGGTGGATCTTGTTTGTTTCCTCCCTTCTAATCTTTGTTTGCAGATGCAGTCCCTTGGAATATTACAAACACAACCTTCAAAGCTTCGGATTTCAACCAAGATTTGCTTCATCTCTCTCTCAACTTAATTCAAATCAAATTTTCTGGTTACTGGTTACTTGCATTTGAAATATTTCTGATTTATATGCTCATATTATATTTCAAATAGATCAGAAATATTTTCATAAAGGATTGGTTTAGACAGTTGCAAAGCTTATATCTCTAACTGTTAGACTTTCCTTCATTTAGCATCTACTTTTCAAAAGGCTTGCAAGTAAAATCGTCATATCTCTTTTAAGTTTTGTTGGGTAGTTGTAGTGCTGATATATAAGATATATTTGGCTGTCCTAGAGCTTGAAATTTGCAGCCATTAAAGGCTAGCAGAGATCCCAGGTAGACAAGCCCCATAGCTTGTTTTACTTGGTTATTTTCAGTCATTTTTACTTAGTTTTTAACTTAGAAAATTTTGGTTTTTTTTAGGAGGTGTTCCAAAGACACTCTTAAAGTGTTTTTGGGCATCTTATACTAATTATTGCTTGCTGGTTTGCAGCAAAAGATGAACAGGTAGGAGGAAGTGCTGGCGAAATTTCGAGCATCCAGGCGATCCGGAGGACAAATTTCCATATTTCTCAAAACCGGTCATATTTTTTCTATAAATTTTGTAAGCCACCAAGTCACA